>JAUIMM010000197.1:8772500-9972500 GCA_031769625.1 Taudactylus pleione
AGGAGGTGTAATGTGCAATTTTTTAAGTTAAATGACACCTCCTCCTCCATGCAGCGCAGGGCCTGTGCAGCCTATTGCTATAATGCGCAGCCCCTGCCTCCTGCTCCACTGTGGTGCCGTCTACTCCTCCCTGGTGGTCCCTCCCTCGTCTTCTTCCTTGGTGGCGGCCTCCTCCTCTCCCGTAGTCCCAACTCTGCCTCCACAGAGCAAAATGTAAGTTGGATGTCGAGGGGGCGCCAAAATTATAATATATCTTGCCCCCTCAACATAAAACATTTTGACACCCCAGTGTGTAAAATAGAGGTGAGACCTAATTAGACCTCAGCCACATCTTTCTAAAGGTACAGTAGGACACTTTCAGCTCTCGGTAAAGCAGACAAACCATTGTATAAAATGTGTATGTGTCTGTGCTACATACAATTTCAAATTGTAACACTTAAAATGAAAACAGGTATGATTGATGTCCTGTTATCTAAAAATTAAATGGAGGGGGGGTCAAACATTTTAAAAAGCAGTATGCTCCTGCACTGTCTCCTCACTGTACATACATACTTAGTACTAGGACCCAGAGTCTTCAAGGAGGTTAGACCTTCTATCTGATGTGCTATTGCACATGTGACTGCAGCGATCTTTACTATGTGTAGTGACATGGTGGGAGATAGAAGTCTCCTACTTATTGCCAAGGAGAGAACTGGGTAAAACCTGCACCCTTACCCATTGCAGCATACACTCACCGGCTGTTGAGCTGTATGGAACCATGCTCCCCACAAGCTTCGCTCCATTACAAGTCTACATCATACTTGCCTACTTTTGAAGAAGGATTTCAGGGAAATTGTGAAAGCAACATCTGTGTGTGGCACTGAAGAGGGCATATAGAGATTGCAAGATTTTGGCAAGTATACTGTACATGTAACAGTGAGTACGGCTGTACCAACTATCTCTCAATAAACCAACAGCACTGGTTAAGTAACTGGGCTGTTCATAGTTTATGTAATCCACTGATGTGTGCCTACATAACTCTGCAATAACAACACCTGCACACACATCATTTCCAAAAAAACAAGCCAATTTTTTGGAGAGAGAAAACAAAACTATAGTGCCACTGTTCAGAATACCGACAGCGGCATTCCGACAGCCAGGATCCTGATACCCATAGAACCTAACGGTGAGTACTTTTCTATCCCCTACCCTAACCCACCCTCATCGGTGCCTAAACCTAACCCCCCCCTTCCTAGTGCCTAAACCTAACCCCCCCCTTCCTAGTGCCTAAACCTAACCTCCCCCTCCCCGCATCCTAAACCGAACACCCCTTCCCGGTGCCTAAACCTAACCTCCCCCTAGTGCCTAAACCTAACCTCCCCCTCCCCCTCCCCGCACCCTAATCCTAACCGTCCCTCCCCGGTGCCTAGCCCTAACCTTCCCCCAAGTGCCTAACCCTAACCCCGCTAGCTAACGCTACCCTCCCCCTGCACCCCGATACTTACCTTCGGGATACTGGTGCCAGGATCCCTACCTGTCGGGATTTCGGCGCAGGTATTAAGACCGTTGGCATCCCCCACGCCGGGATGCCGACAACATCCCCTCTGTATATATAGCATAATAAAGGAACCATGCACATATGTTTAATACTGATAATAACCCCAGCTTTCAATTGTCAGTATAATAGGTGTGCCCAGTGTACATTTTTACTGAATATATTGACTAGTCTCTTGTGTACCAGCACAGCGAGGACCAGTGGCAAATGCAGGATTTCTTGAGGGGGGTTTCCAAATGCTTGATTGTAGAGCGAGTGTGGCCAGTCCATGAAGAGGGCATAATAAGACTTTTCCAGCTTTAACCCTGCGTCAGGCGCAGCTGGCCTGAAAGGCGCCACAAAGCTGTTCTTGCTCACCTCTCCGCCACAAGGGGGCGCAGGGGCCTGCCCCTCCTAGTACCTTCCTATCTCTAGGTGCTGTTTGAAACCCCCCTAGTCAGTTTTCCTGCCGCCTGCGTGGAGTGCAGTAGTGACCTTCCTGGCCTATCTGGCTCATTGCGCCCAAACTGGTCCGACTTTTGAAGGTACGTATTTCTTTTTATTCTCTCACAATTTTGTGTATTTTGCTCATTTTTATGAATGAAAATTACAAAGGTTGTGGGTATTTTGCGGAAATATGTAGGTTTGTCCAGGGTGGCCTTTTAGGCACACTGCGCCTCTTAAAATGTAGTATTTTTTGTTTTACTTGCATTAAGCTTAATAAATGTGGTTTTGTGAATCAGATTTCCATATATTCTCTCTTTGTACATCCTAGTGAAGGTCACTGATCACTTTAAGAACGTTAGAATTTAGTTAATTAGGTGCGCACTGTGCCCGAACCTGGGAGTCCTAGAGGTGCGCCTAACGCAGGGTTAATATGCGGCCTATGGGCCTGATTCAGAGCCGGACGCTCTGACCAGAGCGCTCGCTCTGAATCAGGGCCCTCCTACCTTTTTTTGGAGCGTCCTCATGGACGCTCGCATAGCTGTGGGTTACCACCCACAGCTATAGCGAGCGTCCATGATGATGGTCGCGATGGTCAAAGACCATTGCGACCATCGGGCTTGCGACGAGACCCTGCGGTAGGGTCTCGCTGCCGCAAGCCCTGGAGTGATTTTGGCTCTATCAGAGCCAAAGTCTCTCCCACTGACATCATTACTGATGTCAGTGGGGCCGGACTCAGACGGTAGGCGTTTCCAAGGGAACGCCTCCGTCTGGCCGCCACACCCCCGGCACGCCCACCAAAGGGGGCGTGCTGTCAGTCACCATCGACAGCACGCCCCCTTTGGTGCGAGACCCCGAGCGACGTATTTCTCGTCGCTCGCCGGGTCTCACGCATGCGCACGACGGAGCTCCCTCCGTCGTGCGCATAAGCAGTCTCACAACATCGACCCGCTAGCGAGCGAACTTTGCTCGCGAGCGGGACTGAATGACCCCCTATGTGCGGTGTAAAGTGGATAAGATTGGGTGGTGTCATTTGAATTGGGAATACTATTGTGTGACCACGCCCCTTTCTTTTGAGACCACACCTACCTTTTTTCTGGCACGCGTTGTCCCTTTATTGAAAAAGCACCGAGGGGGGGTTGAGTACCACCACTTCGCTAGGACCACTTTAAGCACTGCTGAAAACCATATTAATAATATACACACTGCTGCTACTGCTGCCAGCTAAATTACATTGTTTTATCAACACTGAACCATATATCTGATTGGACAAAGCTAGTTTTGTTTTTCTTTTTTGGGGGGGGGGTGAAGTAACAGGAATCCACAAGAGGAACTGTGTTTTTAAAAAAGTGTCTCAGTGGTATTTATGGTCATATGGGCTAATACTATATTTCTTTATTTATACATAGCCAGTCATTCCACAGTTCTGCACAATTGCTGAACTTTATTCAGACACATTAATCCATGTCAAAGTGGTGCTGACAATAATTTCTGTACCATGGGCTTTTAAACACCACCCAATGAGCCTACCAGAACCTGGAGACCTTGGAGACAAACCAGGCAGGTACAGGGAGAATATACAAGCTCCACACATCTAACACTCTGGCCCAAACTAAATCCATGGCCCCAGAGCTGTATCTCTATGCCACCCATGCTGTAATTCCATTTTCTAGTCACCTCCCCAAGGTCAGCGATGGCGCGGGCGGACATCTATATTTTTTAAACTACTAGAATGCTGCTGACTCTGGGCCTGATTCAGCTTGGATCGCTGTTGCAATAGCGTACGCCGACAGCCGATTGTTGCGTACTGCACATGCGTATGCACCACAGTACGCGCGCGCGAGTTAGCATTGAGACCGCACTGCGATCACTCACGCAGATATGGTTTAATAACACCTTAGCATGGACCCAGTTTCGATTAGTCGATTAAGCTATTTTAAAAGTTTTTTTTTTTATTGTGAGTTTGCAACTTACAATTTTCTTAATAAAAATATTGCAATAGAAATATTACACTATGTTATACAACTTACTTGTTGAGCTGATGTGGGGATCAACTACATTGATGAATTATCCTTGAAGGATTTCAAAATTTCAATTTATTGAGTTCAGATTAGACACATTTATTATTTTGTACAAGGCTATATTATCACTCTTTTACAATTGAGCGCCTAGGTGGAATGTTGAAGATATGGCACCACTAGGCGCATCTTGCTTTGTTATTGTTGTTTTTTTTCCAATTTAATGTATAGACACAGTGGCGTAACTTCATCCCAGGTGCCCGGAGGCAAGATAAATGTTGGTGCCCCCCCAAATTAAAATGTACCACCCCCCAGCACCTATGCCAGCCCCAGCTGCCGCCACCCAACCTGTGCAGTTCCTGACGTCACTCCCATAGCGCACTGTGGGACCCAGAAGACGGAGCTCACTCCTGAGCTCCGTCCCCAGCGTCCACTCCTCGGCACTATGGGAGTGATGTCATGATGTCACTCCCATAGTGCACTGCGGAACCCGGAAAACAGAAGGAGCTCCGTCCTCCGGCTGCCACCAGGGGTTTGAATAGTGTTTCCAGCGGGCGCCCGGCAAATGAAGGGTGCAGGGGGTGCGACCGCACCTCTTGCACCCTCCGTAGTTACGCCAATGGAGGTGGAGCGCCGATCAACGGCGCTCCTTCTCCATGCAGCTCTCGGGAATAATGGAGCCAGGTGCCCCTTCACGGCTGGCGCCCGGCGGCAAATGACTCCATTGTCTCCGGGACTTCCACCACTGTATAGACATAATTTCACAAACCAAAATAACATAACTATGTAGAGAATGAAATAAGAAAGAGGCCCCTATGGACACAAAGAAATAGAGGGGAGGAGAGCAGTGGGGTAAGGAGGCTGGTGAGTTACTTGGAGGAGTCATAGGCTTCAGTGAAAAAGTGTGTTCTAAGGTCATGTTTAAAGGCTGGAAGTATAGGTGAAAGCCTGCACATGGGAGGGCATTGTGTAAAAGGGGCACTACTGTGTGTTATAACATGAATAAGGGACTACTGTGTGGCGTAAATTGCACTGGTAGTTTAAATTTTGTTAATACATACTGTTACACATTGTGCATAAGCAAGTTTTATGCCCAGATGCCTTTATTTTTTATATTATTTATTGTTATTTAAGTAGACAATAAATAAAGTGAAAGTTGCAGGCTTGTTCTGGTTAGACTTTTTTTGTCATTGGTTCTGTGAGCAATTATTTGGAAACCCCCCTTTCAAAATCCTGTGTTTACCAATGATAGGGATGCCGGTGATCAGGACGCTGTCTCCGGGATTCTGACTGGTGTTGGGATTCCGTCGCCGGCATTCAAAGCGCCGCCATCCCAACTGCCGGGATATGAACTATCCCCAGTATAGGCTCACAAATGGTTTAACAGAATCGGTTCGATTCCCGGCAGTGGCAGCCCGACAGCGCTGGAAATCACGATCGTCTCTAGGTAAGTATTAACTAACCTAACCTACCCCCCTAACTCTAACGCTTCCTTAGGGGTCCTAACCCTAACCTCCCCCCCAAGTGCCTAACCCTAATCCCCCTCTAAGTGCCTAAACCTAACCCCCCCTTCCCCGCTGCCTAAACCTAAGTCCCCCGGGGGGGTGCCTAACCCTAACCTCCCCCCGGGGGTGCCTAACCCTAACCCTCCCTCCCCCTAGTCTAACCCTAACCTCCCGGGGGGGGGTGCCTAACCCTAAGTCCCCCCCGGGAGCCCTAAACCTAACCCTCCCCCCCCACAGCTGTCTGCTCGCGGCACCCGGCATCCCTTCGATCGGGATGCCGGTCTCCCGGCGTCAGGGAAATGAGCGGCGTCTACATCTGGAGAACAATAATGCGGCGTGTACATCTGGAGAGCATTAATGGACTGATGAGCACTGTGACAATAAGTAAGCTTGCGGACTGACAGTACAGCTGCTCTCTGCTGCAGAACATTAAAGAAAAACACACTTTAAAAAAAAATGTTTGTATCTTTTAAAATTGTAACAAATAAAAATCACTGGAGTGTACAGTATATAACGGATTGATGGGCAATATCTCCCAATAATATATATTTTTTTCAGCACACCCCCTTTGGTGCGAGACCCGGAGCGATGGTGAGCCCGTCGCTCGCCGGGTCTCGCACATGCGCACGACGGAGCTCCCTCCGTCGTGCGCATGCGCAGTGGGGAACATCGACCCGCTTGCGAGCATCCTGCCGCTCGCGAGCGGGTCTGAATGACCCCCATTGCACCTGCCATGGCCGCCGGTGCCAGTGAAATTGCTTCTTTAGATGCAGTTGCTGACACCGACACATCTGCGACTTGCCCCTGCCTGTTAGCCCCCCCATTAACCACCCAGAGAAGCCCATCAAAATTGCCTACCATTCAATTTTGATCTGCGCCCCCTAGAGGTAGCTATTGGGATGTATGCATAGTGTGTCTCAGACACTTGTGCAGAGGGGAAACTTGACAGTTACTCAGGCGGCTGCATCCTTGGACGTAACAATGGATCACAGAGGCTTCTAATTACATTAGCATATTTACACGCAGCAGCTGCGTCCACAGACGCTGCGGCTATGTGATATGCGTACAACTCTGAATCAGGCCAAACCTTTTTTTGCAGGTGCAAGTCATACTTTCCTACACTCCCGGAAGTCGCGGGAGGCTCCCGATATTTCGGGTAACCCCTTCGCCCCCCCAGAAGTGTAGGCAGAGCTCCCGCATCCCTGTCCACTTCCTAGTGAAGCGAGCAAGATGGGAAGATTTAATGGAGAATTCGCGGGTCCGCAAGGAGAAGGCGGGGCTAAACGGCAATAATAAAGCTGTGCAGTATTTGTGGGCTACATGCAAAAGCAGACAGTATTTACACTACATGCAAAAAAAAAATATGTATTTACACCCCTTGCATTGCCACATGGTTTGTCCAGGAACACAGTTAAGTGCTAAATCTTACTCTATTCCCAAAGCTGAATCAGGTCCTGTGTACGACTAAGGAGATGGAACGGTGGCTTGGTGGGCGTGGAGACGCTGTAAGAGGACGTGCAGGCGCAAAAAAATTGCAGTAAGGGTGTGTACATGGGGGTATTGGGGGGGAGCAGGGGCGGTATTTTGTGACTTTGCTTAGGACAACTGGAAACCTTGCACCGGCTCTGCACATGCACAGTAGACGCACTGTGGCACAGAGCCAGAGTCTACTGCACTGCCGGAGAGGAGGGGGCACGCACCGAGGATGCACACTGGCCCCCTCTTGTCTTAAACTGCCCCTGATTGAGACGCTATACCTGTTAGACTATTTACAGTACGTATATAATACATACTGTCCCTCTTTCACTCTATCTAATATATATATATATTATATATACATATATATATATATATATATATATATATATTATCTTATAGGGGTGCACTCACCAGACTGATGCAATGATTTTCAAAACAAGATTGCTTTTGTCAACCTTGACAAAGGTCCGAATGAGGACCGAAACGTCGGAATCTATGTGAATGAAGGAATAAAGCAATCTTGTTTTGAAAATCATTGCATCAGTCTGGGGAGTGCACCCCTATAAGATATTATATTTTTTGTTCTTGTGGAGTTATCCTGGATCAAGGATTGGTGTTGCACCCCAGCAAACTAATTGACTAAGTGTGTGCGGAAACTATATGAGTATATATATATATATATATTATATATATATATAAAGCAATATAGGCAGCACTCCCAGGACTCTCCATATGTATATATATATATATATATATATATATATATATATATATATTCCACCAGTGGATCATGCACATCTAGGACAACATAAGACAGTGTATTATTTTATATCAGGAGTGACAGAAGCACACTGTAAATCCTCTATATCAAGAGACATTTCACAGCCTCTCATAAATTGTCCTGTTTCTTAGGTCACTTTCTTCTGACTTAATCTTAGTTGGGGGGTCAGATAATAATTCAGTCCGGGCACATTCTTTAAACCAATAAAAATTTGATGCAGTGATCTACGGTTTGAGAGACCCCTTGCCCACCACCCACTGGCCATAAATTAATGGACTTCTAGATGAGGAGAAATGACTGACCATAGCCATTAACCTCTTCTATGCTACATTCAGCAGTAATTGTACAATTGCATTATGGACAGTACAAATTTCATACCATTTTAGAAACTGAAACCGTTTTAAGTGATAGTTAAGGACACTGGCTGTGTCCATAGCAACAGCTTGGTCGGAAAAGCTGAGTTTAATCTCAATGCTTGATTTACTAATGTGAAATGTAATTTACCGATGTAAAGAGAAGGTTTGCATTGATTATGGCTTTTAGCTTTTTAATATTATATGATATCTACTATAGCATAAGTGTCCCTTTAAATGTGCAAAATAAATTTTGAGTGGTGGTCACTTGCATAATTGACACATCCATCTTCATAATAGGCTATTACAAATACTATAAGTTAGTGATATACTGGTCATTTAACACATTCCCTGTTTGTATGCAAGGTAATACTCATTTTGGCTCGCTTACCTTCGAACTGGTATGTGATTTGTGCATGCCTGCAAAATAAAAATAGGCGTGTGTTTGTAACACGCTAAGGGGGTGATTCAGCCTCAGACGGTATTGCTATCGCAGCTGCTAGTATGTTAGCAGCTACGATAGCACTATTATGGTAATGCAGCAGGAGGCATCACGCCTCCTGCATGCATTACTGTTCCGAGCTGAATACATGGACGCAGCATCGGAACATCTCCCCCCCCAATGGTGGTGACACGCCTCCGTCTTGGGAAACAGAGGCCATCGCCGCCCCCATCAGCCCAGAAATCGCAGCAGGCTGTCACTCGCTGTTAATCTGCCGCAGCCCTGCGTGCGGAATCGCACAGCCGTACTGCACATGCGCAGTAAGGGTCATGCACCGGCGCACAGGAGGCACAATCGGAGATGTGCGCTAACCATCAGGTTTGCGCTCATCTCTGAATCAGCCCCTAAGTACATTCATTTATTTTGAAGCTTATTGGTCACTGGTTCCGTGCTTGCACACTGAGGTTCCTGCTCTTTCCTTGACAAGTGCACAAATTTTCTGTTGCAATATATCTAATCCTGTTGTGGCACTCTAGATGCACGCTAGTGTATGCATCCAGGACCATTTTTAATGTTTTAATCTGTATACACTGTCCATTCCATGTTTTATGTATGGGTATTTATTTTTGATCATAAGGGTAAATCCCTGGATTTTGACTTTGGCGAATTCCTTTGACTTGTATGCCTCAACCTCAGTGCTGCTAACCCCTGATACTTGGGCCATTCCCTGATTCTCATCAGCTATCTGCAAGTGCAACTACAGAGGGTTACGGACTGTTTGTGACTATCAGCAAAAACCTATTCTTTTATGAAGACTTCTGTGGAAAGCCAGAGTTTCGCATTAGTCCACACCCCTACAGAGCCATTAGACCACACCCCTGCAGAGTCATTAGACCACGCCTCTGGTGAGCCAGTATCTACCACTAAAGGCTAACAGTATCACATTTTCGTGATGTACATGACACCAGCATGGTAAAAATAGGCCAGAAGGGCTCATGTTTTGGGTAGTAAAATAGGGATGTACCACTATCTCTTTAGTATCAGTCTGGTGCTTTGTACATGACGCCTCTGCAGTCTAGCCAGGCTTTGTGTTAGGACACAAATACACTCGCATGGTTCCACATTATAAATCCCATCATTTTAAATGAAAACCCAAAACACACAGTTCCCCTGAACTGTATTCATGCCAGAAAATTAACCCCAGAATTCCTTTCAGGATCCAAACGAAGTAAATAATTTATAGGAACCTGTTGCAGCATAGTCTCTAATCAGTCATTAATGTAAGAAAATGCATCATTGGGAAATGAGCATTCAGGGGTCTATTTACTAAGCAGTGTTAGGAGACTGAGTGAAAAGTGATAAGGTGCCAGCCAATCAGCTCCCAACTGTCATCTCACAGGCTGTGATTGAAAAATGACAGTTGGGAGCTGATTGGCTGGCACCTTATCAGTTTCACTCTGTCTCCTAACACTGCTTAGTAAATAGATCCCTCAGAGTAAAGATTTCTGGTGGAAAAAAGAGAATTTTCCTAGGAAATCAATTACAAATAGTACCTCTATTCCACACATACAATTTCCTTAAGATCTGCACCCATATATCACTCCCATGCAATCATTTCCTGTTTCATTGTCAATGTGGGGAGTGGGGGGCTGGTGCCCAAGTAGGGCAAAAACAGTGGTGTACTACTGCCCGGGCTGCCCAAGTGTCTGTGGGGAGAACATGGCAGCTGTTCTGCTATAGCGGCCCCCAACCTGGTGGCATGTTCAGCACAAACTGCACTAAAGCCCCCCAACAGAAGTTAGCTGTGAGGCCCATAGATCTTTTGTTATGCACCCGGGGTCAAAGGGTCCCGGAAATTCCCTTTGTTGTTACATATTCACAATTTAAAATAAACCTCAAAAGAGACTAGTATCATTGGGATGCAGTTAGGAAGCCAACGGTTGAAATGCCGACCGCCAGCTTCCAGACTGCCTAATCCTGGGAAGGGTCTAATGACAGGCATCGAAATCCCGACGCCTGTCATTTTACCTATGCCGGGAGCCTGACGCCTGGCATACCGAATGAAGGTAAGGCGGGCAGCGGGCGCGGACAACCGCGGGGGGAAGGGTTAGGTTAGGGGCTCCCGGGGGGGACTTAGGGTTAGGCACCCCCCCCGGGAGGGTTAGGCTAGGGGAAAGGGGGGTTAGGGATAGGCACACCCGGGGGGAGGTTAGTGTTAGGCACCCCCCCGGGAGGCTTAGGTTTAGGCTGCAGGGAAGTGGGGGTTAGGTTTAGGCACTTACAGGGCGGCTAGGGTTAGTCACTTACAGGGCGGCTAGGGTTAGTCACTTAGAGGGGAGGTTAGGGTTAGGTACTTAGAGGGGAGGTTAGGGTTAGGCACCCCTAAGGGAGGGTTAGGGTGGGGTGAGGTAAGTTATAGTTAAAACACCTACCTGTCGGGATCTTCAGTTACCGGTCTTCCGGCGTCGGGATTTGAACCGCCGGACGTATTTCATACCGATCCCGTATCATTGGCGTGTGCAGAACATTCATTAGGGTGTGTGTACCTAGGGAAGTCTAGAGAGGGATATTAGGTGACAAGAGGTGTGTATAGCACAAGTGCATGAATGGCATTATTTTCATGCCATCAACCCCCCCTCATCATCATGTCCCCCCAATCTCCCCCTTTATCATCTCCCCCTATGTTATATCTCTCATCAATTCCCCCATCTCTGTAATCACACTTACCTATGACCATATTATCCCACACACAAATTCAATTATGCAAAATAGAACTGCACTGTGTATTTTATATAGTACATGCACAACTCATGGTATTGCTATGTACTCATCCCCTCTCAGTAAGGAAATAATTAGGGTGACAAGTGAATGGGAGGGTGTCACTGCCATCAGTGAAATGCCGGCAGCACAGGTAATATTGCTGGCAAGCGAGGAGACAGCGTCCAACATCAGGGTGCATCTGGACGGTGGGCACGCCCTTGAAACCTATGTGCGCACACTTATACCTAGTATACTAGCAGTTTAAAAGCAAATAAAAAAAAAATGAAATGTGTCAATTATTCCAGCCGATGATTGATCGATGTATAATCGTTAATGTGTAACGAGCAAGAATCGATGCGTTTCCCTGAAACCCCCCCAAAAAACAACCACTGACTGTGTAATAAATTATATGCCAATTTTCTTTTATTACACCTGAAAATAGAATTTATTTATTCTCTTTCAATTATGCCGTGGTGAGGTCACGGGGCGCAGCCAATGAGGTGGCGGATTGGGGAATGGGTATGGAATGCTCAGCCTTCCTGCTGTATGATGAATATTCTACCCTACATGTCGTCTGGCTGGAGGGGCAGCTGTTCCGCTGATGAGAGGTGCTCCGGCTGCCCTGCCTAACTTCTACTTAACAGGAACTGAAAGGGAAAAATAATGTATGGGGGAGTGTTAAATTATTAATTTCATAGCCGAGATATTGATTCTTCCTGTGTGAAAATGACAAATGGTGCTGAGCAGCCACTGATTCCTATTAAAGCGATGATGAGAATAGTAGGATGCTGGATGGCTAAAGGTTTTAGTTTAGGTATTTTTATAGCTAAACATCCATCACCATCTAACAAGTAAATGATGAAAAATCTCACCCCACTAACAATTCTTTCTCCTGGACTTTTATTTGCAATCTCCAAAATATATATAAAAATAATAAACAGAATATAGTGCACCGTGATTTTCTATCCACCCCTCGTGTGAATTGTTTTTGTTCACGTTTGTGAACAATATTGACTAAGGAGGAATTATGGATGCACGGAGGGAGCATTAGACGTGATATTATATATTTTATAAATACTATCATTTATTTCCTTTATGCACAGTAAGAAGACTGCACCTTTAACTTAACCTCTTCGCTGCTCGGGTGATAAGGGAATCGGTACAAATGTTTGAAACTTTATGATGCCATGACATATGAACAATATAAACAAGATGTCACATGCATGGATGTTGATATAGAGGTTAGCCCTGCTGCTGGGTTGACTGCAGGATGCGGTCAGAATACCGACAGTCAGATTCCTGACACATGCAGGTAATTACGCTAACCACTAACCCAACATTCCTGCAGCATAACCCTAACCCTCCCCTCCCACAGCCTAACCCTAACCCCCACTAGTGTCTAACTACTCCCCTCCCGTAGCCTAACCCTCCCCCTAAGGCCTAACCTGAACCTTCCCCCAGTTGTCTAACCCTAATGCTCCCCCCCGCAGCCTAATCCTAACCCTCCCTCTAGTGCCTAACCCTAACCCCAAGCCTAATACTTACCGTCAGGATGTCAGCATTCGAGATTCTGACCGCTGGGATGCTGACTACATCCCCTGCTGCCTTCCAGCACTGGGGCCTTGGGCAGTAACATAACACCCAATGGCCAGTCCCCATAGCACATTTTGGGAGTGGGCCTGTCGATCTTCAGAGAATTCATGGGGCTGGTGCAGGCACACGCCTTCAGTTCTGGAGCTTATGAAGCGGATAGACAGGCATCACCAGGACACTGTCATCACCGGCCGCCATAGAAACCACATGTCCTATTACATTTTGGCCAAGATGTTACCTGTTCGAAGTGTATAAGAGGATCAATGTTCCCACAAACATGGATGAGCCAGTTGGATGAATATGGTAGCTCAGCTAAAACTGACCCAACTGATTAAGACCCAGAAGAAGATTACAAGGCCCCCACAATTACAGGTGCTGCAATTGTCCATCCCGCTAAATGGGGAGCTATCAGATATCATGAATGCAAAGTACAGTCAGACAATGAACGTGTCTGACCATGAATGAGGTCATTGTTACTTCGCTGTAGGTGCCAAGTTTCTTTTAGATTTGTCCATACACACATTAGAGCAGCTGGATTTGGCCATGTAGGACCAGTTTAATAGATAGGAGATGTGAAAGTAAACTGAAGTAAAATTGAATTGCTGGTGATGCCTGCAATGTGCTTTTGCAACTGTGTTGGAACACCAGCAAAGGCACCCTAAATTCATACTTGATGACTGTATGACTCTCCTCTCCAAGAGCAGACCTAAGAAGATGCAGCAGACCATTTTGGGATGGGACCAGGTTCTACACATCATTAGACCCAGCTTTTATCGCAGAAAAATGCCACAAATTGCGGGTCCGCGTGGAAGGGGCTGGGACTAAAATAAAGTGATTTGCAGAATTTTAGACCTGCCCTCTTCATATGGACCTGCAATTTCCGGTGACATGATTGTGTGGGGTCTGGCCACTGGGTGTTAGGAAGTGGGCGGGATGCGAGAGATCCACCCACTATTTCGGGGACCTGGGGGACTACCCAAAAAAATTGGAAGTTTCCAATTAGCTTAATTAGTCCATAATTACTCACCTTCCGAAGTGGTGTCTTCTTAATCCAGCGTCGGAAGCTGGCTCTTCTGCAGCAGCGGTGAGTATGTTAGTGTTTGTGGTGTTTGTAAGTGTGTATGAGTGTGTGTGTATGTATATGAGTGTGTGTGTGACTCCTGGTGTATGTGTGTTCCCCCCAGAACTACATCTCCCAGCAGCCCATACTCCTCCCACCTGCCCCTGGAGCCTCTCAGCAGCCCCCTCTCCAGTGAGAAGATAGAGGGGAAGCCACCGGGAGCCGCGGAGACCACCGGAGACCCCCAGAGGCTGGTACGTGACAAATACTTTTTCTATTTTTTTTACGCAGCGCGGGATTTTCAGAGCTGAAAACCCAGCGACCACTATTTTTTAAATTGGATAGAGCAGGTATCGAGAGCACGCATACTCACAGTATTCCGAAATTGGGCGCAAGGTTTTTTACCTCGCTAAGCCACCCAATTGAATATGCCCCTAAGTGCAGCATATATGCGCACTACACTGCAGGCATCTCACCTACTGTAACTGGATTGCCCCCCATAAATGTTAGTAATGGAGGAGCTAGTAATAAGCACTACCGTGAACCTAGCAGCTGCACTACTGTAAAACCGATGGATTCAATTTGTCTGATTTGCTACAATGGAGATAGATCTACGTGATCCAGTGATATATAGGTTGTGGAAGGTCACCCACTAAACAGACAGTCCATTGCTTGATTCTGCACAGTTCCTTCTATTTCATTCCTATCTATGCCTATTTATGTTATATCACTGCTTCCCTGTTTACAGCCTGGCATACACTGAGGGTCCTATCCTATGTTTTATAGCCTTTATACAGCCTGGGCTTCTCTGAGGACTGCTGTTATCTAAATCTCTCATAAACCTTCCAGTCTATCTAGATGTAAGCATTCAGGAAGTGGGAAATAAACCTGGGTGGTAGAGTGCTTGCTAAGTCACAATCCAGCATAGCCACAAACAGAAATAGAGTTTGTAGAAGTATAGAGGGAAGAAATAAGATTGTTATCCATCATCTATGTCTATTTCTCATCCCCAAGCTCTTACCGCTCCTTGTGGCAGCTAAATATCTAGCGTGTGATGACAGTGCACTGTAGGAGCAGCTTTATTGTGAATCCGGATATGGCGGTGTCCGGGAGGAATATCTCTTGTTTACCGCTAAACAATAAAAATAGTTTTTAACTGACAAAATCACTGCGTAGGAAACAGAACAACAACTTGCTTTTTTGCACTATTATTTCATCTAAACTAATATTTTTTGAGACGGTATTGAGAATATATTTTTTTGTCTCTTCAGTAGACATTTTTTTTTGTGCAAAATGTATGCAATAAATATCAGGAAATGTAGCAATAATTTCAGGCTTTATATTAAGTGCTGTTTGAGGAGCGCTCAGTGCTGCCTGCATCTATTCCCTGCAAGGTAACACGAGCCGGCAATCTCTAGGACCCGCCGTGGCTCAGCAGGAGGCCTCAGCTCCTACGGGCAACAGAAGTAGCCTGTACCCCCATCACTTACATTACGGGTTATTGTGCCACTAACCACCAGGGTGTATGTCATCTTACCACCTGCTGTACTACAACGCCCAGCAATACCTTTGCACTCCAGGATGCACCATATAGTGCATATACTTGTTCATCCCTGTGTCTCCATGCTTCCTGTTGTTCTATCTGGTTCAGTAAACCTAAGACCTGGTTAAGTTGCACCACATGTGGACTAACTGCAACCAGCACCAACAGGGCCGGCTCAGGGGTGTTTGACCTGTGCGGTCGCACAGGGGCGGCACCCATAGAGGGCGCACTGCTCCCCAACAACTCGATTTCAGTGGGACAATACTGTCCCGCTGTTCCACCCGTGGGTCGAAGTGGCCCGCGGGTGGTCAAATCGGGAGGTTGGGGACCCCCACCGCCGCTGCTGTGCGGCAGTGCCGGACCCCTGGGATCCTGAATGGATGCTGCATGCATGCGCGCAACATCCATTCAGTGACGGGAGAGGGGCTGGGGGAAGCCCAGCTAGTGAGGCTCCCCCCAGCCTGACGTTATTTGGAGGCGGGCATGCCTCCTAATAACGTCACATAAGGGGCATGACCTATGGTAATTAAGCCATGCCCCCATTTTGGGTGCAGTGAAGAGGGCCAGCACAGGGTGCTCCGATGCATTAAGCCGGCCCTGAGCACCAGTCAACTGCACAACACACTTAACATCCTACACACTCTGGCCATGTATATTGTCTTCCTGCTAGATAAATACATTTAACACCCTGTGTTCTTTATGGACTGAGGACACGGTCCAGAAGCCTCAAGCTAATAGGTTATGGCCCAGGCAGCACTCTAGACATCGATTAAACATCGCTATAGTTACAGACAATCAGTGTAAGTGGGATCTGAACCCAGTCCGTCACTAGGCTGCCAAAAGTCCAGATATCCTTGGTGTGGAACAAGCTGATACCGAGATCAACAAACCGCAGTGACACATAATACCAGGATCTGTGAGTACAGACAGACCCTTATTTACCTGTATGAAAGAATGTACAGTGCAGGGATCAGCATAAGTTTTGGAGAAGCTGGTAGGTGCAGTAATTTGCCATGGAGATGCAGTTGAAGCGAGAAAAGCTATGTAAAGTTACTAGCAATCGTGGTGATAATCCAAGTTCAGAAGAACTATATAGTTATGGGAACAATTGGTCTAGCTGTGGAATCACATTCATATTCCACTATCCATGGAAAAGTGACCAAACTCGATATGTGGTTAACTCTACAAATGACTTATGAAGATAAAAGGTTAAGGAAAAGATTTAACTTGAGGAGCACATTATATACAACAAAACTTAGTGAATTTAAGAACTTGAATGAATACATAGACAGAATGTTATCCATCTCTTGACAATTGACTTCAGTAGGCATCATAATAGATGAGGAGGAGGTTGCAATGGCGATGCTGCAAAATCTTACACCAGAGTAGGACTTCCTGGTTGAAGACTTAGTGTCAAGTATTATAAAGCTAACCACAGAGACAGTACATGCTAAATTATTGCAGTTTCAAGAACAAGTACTTACAGAAACAAATGCTGTAAATTTAGTTCTATTGTATAAAAGTTCAAAGCACAAAAATCCTAAGTATAGATGTTTTAAATGTGACAAATTGGGACATAACACATCAGAATTAGAGATGTGCAGGCTCAGATTAGTTTGGATTTTCCAGTCAAAATTCATATTTTTCCTGCCAAAAATCAGGTCTTAGAAAGAGGCAAAACGTAATTTTTCATGGATATACATCATCTTTCCTGGACAAAAGTCCATGAAAGATGATGTTTGGCCATGAAAGATGACATTTTGCCTCTGTCTGAGATCCGATTTTTTTGGGGAAAAATATGAATTTGGCGGGAAAATCCGAGCTAACTCGAGCCTGCACATCTCTAATCAGAATGTAGGTCAAATGTATCAGGTGACACCTCATCATCTAAACATGACAATGGGTATGAGTCAGGATAAATGTAGCAGACAGCCAACGTAAGGACTGCTGGTACATGGACTCAAGAGCCACAAGGCATATCGGCTGTAATGAAAGTTGGTTTAAATCATTAAAACCGCGTGAGTCAAAAAGTCAGCGGGATGTGAGACAAGGTCCTGAATGCCACAAAAGTCAGGACAATTACTTTATACTTGAGAGTTACAGGCAAAGCAGTTGTTACAGACATTGAAGATGAATTATTTGTACCTGACCTAGTAACCAATCTAATTGCTAGAAATCGTCTTGAGAGGAGAAGATACAGAGTCCAATTTGCAAAGGATCAGTGAATTATGTACAACCAAATAGGGACTGTAATTGGTGCTGCAACCTGATACCAACAACTCTACACCCTAGACACAGTGGGATGTCGACCAAAGGTAGCTGCTGAATCCAATTAATCAAAGAAGCTGTGGCACAAGCGGGTAGGACACCTAGGCTATGACAATATAAAGAAGATTCAAAGTGGTATGGTGACTGGGATGTCAATGGATAATCCTCAAGACCAGCATGTGAAAGCTGTGTGAAGGGCAAGCAAACACATTGCACCTAACTTTGCATTCCAAGTGTCACTTTCCTGACTAATTTTTCCCATATACTCCTATGTTTTACCTCTGTGGTGTTGTTCCAGCTAGTGCTGAGGTCCACTCGAGCTGTGACCACACATCACTCCCGAATGACACAGAGGTCCACCTGCACTGCACATCGCATCCAGCTGGCTGTGAGGTCTGTCCACACAGTTCCTGCTCTGAGCTTTCAGTGTGTTTACTCAGCATGCTAGCACTCAGTTCCCTCCAAACTCAGTATGGGCGTAGCCATGTTGTATTCAGTCACCGGACTCTCCTCCACCACTCAGAGTGCTGCTCCCAGACCAGCTGATCGCAGCATCTAATCCCTAGGGATCCACCACTATAAATTCCATTTCCTGACTGGCCTCCAACGTCACTTCTGCTGAAGTTACAGCTCCGTGCTGAGCTCCCAGGTACTCTGTATCTGAACGGTTCCAGTCTGTGTGATTCCAGTTTCAAGTCTGGTTGCAAGTCTCCATTCTATCTGTGCTCCAGTCTGGGTTATCCACTGAGACTTGTTCCTAACTACAACCATCGGTCCCAGCTGATATCTCCAATCCAATGGAGGTAGAATCCATGAGTGGGAAATGTTACTTCATAACACTAATCAATGATGCTTCAAGGATGATACATGTTTATTTTCTAAAGAACAAAAACAAAGTTACAAGTAAGTTCAAAGTGTACAAGAACCTTGTAGAAAACCAAACAGATCTAAAACTAAAGATACTAAGATCTGACAGTGGCAGAGAATATGATAACAAAGACTTAGCCAACTGCCTTAGAGAAAATGGCATATAACATCAGTTAACTATCACCTATATACCAGAACAACATGGCAAAAGAGATAATAGGACAATGGTTAAAGAATTTGAGCTATGCTGAATGATGCAAGTCTTGACAAAAGATCTTGGGCTGAAGCAGTACAAACAGCTTCTTACCTCAAAAATCGATCACCTACAGTGGTAGTCAAGAACTGGACACTATTGGAGGCATGGAGTGGTAAAAGACCGAGCATCAGTTATATACGTGTATTTGGAAGCAGAGCTTACACTCAGTATACCCAAAGTGAGAAGACAAAACCTTGATCCTATATCCATCGAGTGCATCATGCTAGGATACAGTAAACAGAGCAAAGGTTACCATCTGTGGGACACAAGTAACAAAAAGCTCATACTATCAAGGGACATTGTGTTTCATAAGACTACTTCAGCTAAAGACAACCAAAGTATTGTACAGCTACAAAGACTTGTGATGCTACACATGCCTGCAGCTCAAAGCGTGCTAGAGACTGATACATCAATTGCAGATAACCATTTGAGGAATAGGAGCAACAGGGGAAACATCCAAATTATAGTGAGGAGTTTGCTGGACTGCAAGAGTGGAAATCTACCATAAGTCCTGAAATTAAACACTGCATCAAAAGTTGTGTGTTCAACTGAAAGGGAGAAGATGAGGGAGTATATTTAACTGTTTTGACTAAGTGTACTTCGGACATTTCTAGTCCAGAGAATGCTATCAACATTAGTGCCAAACATCACTTACGAGAAGCTGATGAAGAATGCTTTAGTTAATGTGTTTCATGTTTTCAGTGAAAGCAGTGTTGCCAACAGATTGACCAAACGTCTGATTTCTCATGTCAGTACTAATATTAATGCTACTTATGCACACATGTTGAAATTCATTGCTTGTTGTCAGGTCTGGATTAACGTTTGTGGGGGCACTGGGACATCTAGCTTGTTGGTGCCCATACCAATAAAATAAAAAAAATATGCTGACGATGTTATTAAAAAATATAATGGGTAAATATTTCTAGCACTACAGATTGTGCTGTAGTGCCCCCAGTTCACATTGTGCCACACAGAAACTCCAGTTCACATGTGCCACAGTGCCCACAACACTGGTGATGTTACTATGTGTAAGGGCCCCTGTGTGTGTGTGGGGGGGGGTGGCAACTGCCCCTGCTGCCCTGTTATTAATCCAGTGCTGCTTGTTGTAAGGCAGGTAACTAAACCTTGTTTTTAGGGGAGCTTTGTGATGCATTCACCAATGTATCTCAGAGCTACGCTGCGGCATAAAGTTGAAAATAATGCAACAATAAGCTAATGCTTGTCAGCATTCCGATCTACTTGATGACATCATGATTTGAAGATCAAGGGGGTTTTGTAATAGGTTCCGAGATTACGGAACCGACAGGATTTTAGTGAATTTGCTGCTAAATTTAAAGCGGCAATCAGTTATAAGGCAAAACCATAGGTCTGATCGCCCCTTTAAATTTAGCTGCAAACTCGCTGAAATCTTGCTGGTTCTGTAAAGAGAGTGTTTAATAGGCTTTCTTGGCAGACACCAAATTTCATGCTAATGTGCACGAACCCTAAGTTTATCTAAAGAACAATATGCAAGGTCACACGTGTAGTGGAAGAAAAGTAAAATAATGTACTGCCATTATAAAAAGAAAATAATGTTTTATTTAAAAAATAAAGCATTTTCACTGATTATCTGCTATCAATAAGTGGTCATAGTGGTAAAAGGACTGTAGCAGTGTTGTACATGTATGGCTGAGGTCCTTCTTAAACAGGCTTCAGTATAATGGGGAGCTTTCAGAAACTTGTAAACAAATCATTTCTCCAGTGAGCTTCTACTTGGATAGAGAGGGAGCAGCCCTACAGCAGGGGTGGATAACCAGTCAGAGTCAAAGAGCCCAAAAATATATGTAGGTAAGTCAAAGAGCCGAGATCATGCGTGCACCTAACGTGCACATGCAAAAAGGGGTGTGGCCTTGTGCCAGCTAGGCCACGCCCCTGGTATGATTTTTGTAGGCGCATGTAAAAACGCATGCACACAATCACTATGGAGGTAACTATTAAAGGGAAAGAAAAAGCCAGAACAATATAAAAATATATTGAAAAAAACAGATCCACATAAAATACACTGAAACAAGACAGATAAATATAAAATATACTGAAAGAGCCACATCCTAAATAATACACCGAAAACACCACATCCACAAAAAATAAATTGAAAAAAAAACAAAGATTCACATAATGCAATCCAGCCCCTCCTTGTGTCACGCCAGCCCCTCCATGTATCTCTCCAGCAGCCCCCCATGTGTCACTCCAGTAGCCCCCCCATGTGTCACTGCAGCCCACCCCCTTTCTCCCTGGGCCACTCTGGTTCAGCCACCTTCCCCCACACTCCCTCCCACTCCTTGGGCCACTCCAGCCCCCCACATGTCACAAATAAAATAAAAAAACAAATAAAAAACCCTCACAGCTCTTATCTTGTTGCAATCTGTCCGTGTCATGTTGGTAGGCTCTGGCATTTGCGACCGCGTCCTCCTCGTGGCTGCAGGTTCAGTCACAAGTTGAGCTCCACCTCCTGTTTTTGGCGTGATGTCACCATGTCACCCATACATGCCTCTGGAGCAGAGTAGACTGCTGCAACAAAGGACAAGCCTCCTCTGAACAGCTACGTGCCTATCAGAAGAGGCAATCAGTGTCAGTCAGGGGAGCCTCATCAGGACAATGGAAGAGCCTCATGTGGTTCAAGAGCCACAGGTTGGTCACCACTGCCCTACAGTATCTCTGAAGATGACACCTGTATAAGTTATCGGCCATTCATCAAGAAGGTAAAGCAGGAGATATCACAGATATCTCCTACCTTCCTTTTGCAGAATGGCCCGCAGCCCCCATACATTAGTATGGGGCCAAAATTAATCAAGCTCCGAAAATATAACATTTCAGAGCTTGAGTGCGGGAGCATTCGCCATCTTCAGATGGCGAATGCTCCCACTTGTGGATCGCAACCCATTCTTTCCCTATGGGAAGGAGGTCTGGATTGCGAAGAGGGATCCTTTCGAATCCCTCCACCCCTGTCCAGCTCCATCCGCCGGGGTCTTGTGCGCATGTGTGACCTGTAGGTCACGTATAAGCACTACTGTCACTGCTCTGAAAGGAGCAGTGAAAAGATTCACTCTTCCAAAATCAGTAGTGAAGCCGCTCGCGGGGACAGCTGATTTCGTATCAGCTGTCACCGCGCCAGAGCAATGATGAATTGTTTTCGCAACGAGTTAGAATGTTAATTATCGGGATCAGAATCTCGATAATTAACATCATGAATAGGCCCCTAAGAGTGGATTACTGCAATATCCTACAGCTGGATTACAGGCAGGAAGTTATATTGTATGTAGGAATCTAACTCCTCCCACTGTCACAAAATATCTTCAGTTCCTAAAACGTTACCCATATAGGGCCTGATTCTTAGCCGGACGCGATGCAACTGCAAGTGTGGACATCCGCGGCAGCCATATTAACCACTGGTAGGGCCCCACACATACAGTAGCTATATCACCAGTGTGGGGCACACTGTGGCATGTTGTTTGAAAAGAGGTTTCTGTATGGCTTAATGTGAACCGGAGGCATGTGGTGGCAGTGGCGTCACTAGTGGGGGGTGCAGTCGAACCGTGGAACACCATCTGAGGGGATGACACCCAAATAGCAGAGCTGCTTGCTATTTTGGACAATGTCACCCCCTCAATCACCAAGCAAAGCAGCAGTGGTGATGGATGACGCGTGCATGCGCACATCATCCACTGTGCCTGTAGAGAGGCAGGGCGGGTCCCAGCAGCTCCCGGAGCCAGGGGGGGTGACAGGGGCAGTCATCCCGGGGCCCCCACACATAGAGGGGCCCGCACACTAGAGCACACAGGGGGATTTCTGTGTTGTACCTAGAAACCCCCCCTGATGGACGATTTCACCCTTCACCGGCTGTAATGGGTGCAGAGCCAATAAGCCAAGCCCCACCCCCATATCACCCACCAATCGTAGCATTAAGATGTGACGGGTGGGGCCTAATAATGTGAGGTGCACTCCACCACATACTTGCCTACATCCTGGCTGCTTCCTCTGGGAGGAAGCAGCCAGGTCGGTGTAGCAGGGGGGCGGGGCCTGTATAGAGGGGCGTGGCTGGGCACTTTACAAGTGTTTAGGGGCGTGGCTGGGGGCGGAGCCACGCGATAGCGTCATTTAGGCTCCGCCCCCACAACAAAATGCCGATATTTCCGGCATTGCTATGCGGGGGGTGAGGTTATGATGACGCGATTCAGCGCGAATCGCGTCATCAGCCCCTCCGCAGCGGGGGTTTAGCATTACATTGCGGGGGGACTGGAAAAGTCGGGAGGCTGCCTACTTTTCCGGGGGGCCGGGAGCGGCACCCGATTTTCGGGAGGCTCCCGGCCAAATCGGGAGAGTAGGCATGTATGCTCCACCATTAGCAACCTGCAACTGCTGCATACAAATGTAAGTGTGTCTGTGTACTGTTTTATTGTGTATAACTATATATGTGTATGTGCAATTGTATATACATTTAATGTGTGTATTCTGTGTATGTGTTAGTGTTTTTGTATGTGATTATGTGTGTGTATACTTTATTTCTGTTAGTATGTTATATATAATATATATGTTTGCTACATATATAAGTGTATGCGTGTTTGACACACGCGTGGGGGTAGGCTCCATGTGGGGGATGGGGTGGGGCATACATGCCGACTTTCTGGCAGCCCCTTCCCCTCCCCCGAGATGAATGTTTTCCGTGCGTTTGGAGAATTTGCCGCCCAGTCGTTGCCCAGATACACTCTTTTCATGGATGGAGAGATCAGGTCACACACGGAGCAAACTGGCTGCTCCTCTTTCTAGGCATGTATGCAATGGTGCGGCGGCTGTGCAGTCTGCAATTACTATTAGTGGTGCACGCGCAGTCTACTGATAATTGCAAGAAGCACCCATAGCCGGAGCTGCGTCCAATCCCGAATCAGAGCCATATTTGTGATTGTCACTTAGGGGTCTATTTACTAAGCAGTGTTAGGAGACAGAGTGAAAAGTGATAAGAAAGTGATAAGGTGCCAGCCAATCAGCTCCCAACTGTCATCTCACAGGCTGTGTTTGAAAAATGACAGTTGGGAGCTGATTGGCTGGCACCTTATCACTTTCTTATCACTTTTCACTCTGTCTCCTAACACTGCTTAGTAAATAGACCCCTAACTGATTTAAGTCAACCTGTATTTTGGGGTCTGTGGTCCTTTAAGCAGCAGACAGGCAAACTGCAGTCATGCTGACACTCTTGTTGACTAGTCACTATTCCAGGCCAAAAACATAATACAATACTGGACAGCCAAATCCAACACTGTAGATTCTGAAGGCAAACACCTGCAATGAGGGGCAGTTTTTCTTCTCCTCTTTTTAAAAAAAAAAAAAACCCTTTCCTTTGAGTGTTCCGGGGCTCGCGAGTGTGACCGAGGTTGAGATCTGCCTGTCTGGACAACCTCTATCACCGAACGTGATGATGTGTGAGAGGGGCTTGGAGGGCTGATCAGGAGCTGTCAGCCTAAGATATAGATATGGACCGGATTACAAATTGCACGGAGAGCGGGAGAGAGAGGAGCCATCAATAAGGCAATTTCTAATGTCATAACAGCTGTGCTTTTTGCAAACCACCTTTCAAAAATTTCCTTCTGAAAATGCTACAGCCGACCATTAGGGCTGGATTGTGAATTTAATGGATCTCGTACAAATAATATTCCATCGGAATGGAAAAGGTTGAAGCCACCGAAGACAGATGAAGCCATAAACACGTATAATTGAGAATCAAAGACCGATAAATTTTAAACTGCTATTCATTTTGCCTTTTAGATGATGATCTATGAGTTAGAGCTGCCGGGAAAATGGAGGAGATTACTCGGGGAAAATTATAACAATAAATTTTCCAAACATACACCTTGATTATGCTTCGATTTTTTGGATGCTAGGATTGCTGAGAAGCTTGCCGGCTAAATGGCTCCATAAAGTAGAGGGTGTGCGGTGTGTGCTGGGAGCAGCCAGTGCCTGCAGGGGAGATTCTCTCTAGGAAGCAGGCCTATAATTTATAGCCACGCAGAAGCCAGTCAGATCAGGGCCCGATATCCCATCAAAAGGAACGCAATTCATCAAACTCTAGTTAACAGCTTGAAACGCATAAACCCAACCTGCTAATAGCTTTCCAATTTATTAGATTGATAGACTAATGTGTTCCCCAGAGAGGAATTAAATATAAAATAAAGAATCACCCCCATCAGGGCTCAGTAACCCCCCTCCTCATATTTTAGCCACAAACCCCTGGTCTAGAGTGTCGTTAGGACATTTAAAAAACAAAAACAAAAAGATTTGCCTCGTTGTAACAGACATTGCACTGTGTGCACTTTTGGCAGAAGGTTCAGCAACACCACCCTGGAACAAGCTAAGGGGTGAAAGCTAAAGTCACAAATCTCAGCTCTTTAACCTCTTTGCTACTGGAGGCAGCACGACTTGCAGCTCGGGCATGGACGTTGAAGGCAGATCAAAGAGTCCATTGTGTTTTAGATCATTTGGCATGTACTGAGCAGTACAGATGTACGTGACCTTTTAAACCCCAAGTACAACAACCATTAGTCTTGCGTACAGAAGCCCAGATTCTGCAAGTGCAGCGCTGCAGACAGCTCTTTAAAGTGTCTGCCGTAACAGTATAACACATTGGGTTTTTAATGAATAATATAATAATGAGGATGATCATTCAGGGTCAGACTGAAGTGCCAGAGGTCCACCTCTGGGTACAAGAGGCCACCATGAAATAGTATTAAATGCAGCATATACGCTTTATGTGCTAGATAGCTAACAATAAGTAAATGTTTTGGAAATGAGATGGAGAAGTGTTTGGAGAAATTTCCCCCTGTGTTCCTATACATACACGCCAGGGAGGTCCTCTGCGACACTGTACATTATCTTTATCTTTTGTTTGATATAAACATTTTACCAATGTCTGACTAAAGTGAAAATAAATATAGATAAATAACAACCCTCTATAAATGTGTTACATAAAACTACAAAATAAGGAACATTCTTATCTAAACATATTGCTGGTACGCACACGCTCATATAATGCTTTTGCTATTTTAAATTACTTACCTGAGATACAACACTAGTAGTAGGCACTTGTTCATTGTCTATATATATAGAGAGAGGAACCATTATACTATTATACATACATGAAGATACAAACCTTTCATCATGCTTTAATTTCTTATATAAAATATACAAGAATAATGCATAGTTCTAGTTTTCAAAACCACTAACACACTGGAGTTTATGGGATATTGGGCTTATATGCTGCTACATTAGGTGCATAGAAATTGTGTATAATCACCCTTATACAAAGTTGTACGCATCTTGAGTTACACATGCTCTCTATCTGTAAGCTTTGTCATCATAGGTATGCACTTGCATCAGCCAGGGGCGTCAGAACGATGTCAGGGGGGCAACATAAAATCATTCCGGCCCCGCTTCCACCATCTCTTCCCCTCCTCTCCATCCTACCTAAGCGGGGGCCGCGGACTGTCAGGGGCTGTGCTTTATAGTAATAGGCTGCACAGTTCCGGCACCGCACGGGGGAGGACGTGTAATGTGCGGTGTTTAAACTTAAAGACCGGCACATTTCACCTCCTCCATGCGGTGCAGGGGCTGTGCAGCCTATTACTATAAAGCACAGCCCTGATAGTCTGCGACCGCCGCCCCCTTACCCCCCCACCCATCCTGATGCCTATGACACCAGCCCAGTATTAGGTGCCAGGGCTGTAACTAGGGGTGGGTGACTGGTGCCGCTACCTAACTTTTCAGTTCATTTTTCCGGGAGCAGTCAGAGAAATCCTGCTGCTGTCATCTTACTGTATTTGAGCGCAGACTGCAGAGCCATCCGACTCAAGGTACAGCAAACCGTAGGGGGCGGACATGCTTTTCCCATCTCAGGCTGGCAGACCACAGCTGTGTGTGATGATTACTGGAGGCGGAACCCAGAGCCGTGATCTGTGACACTACTCCGAGCTCTGCAGAGGCCCATGGTGCAGCAGCCCTCCTGTGACCATTTACTTATAGTCCTGAATGAGCCTCTGCCCATGTGCAGAAGCTCATTCTGATTGTGTGACTCCTCAGAGCCGACCCGGTGCTAACCATTAGCCGCAGTCCAGGTGCTCCATCCCCGCAAATTTCTGCCAGCTGTTCCGCTGCTGCCCGCTCACTGTTTGCTGCTGCCAGGCCCGATCAGAACTGTCAGTTGAGCTCCAATCGTGGACGCTATGCAGCGGTAGTAGCAGCTGCCAGAGTCTCTGCCCAGCCGGCAGCATGTGCCCCAGCTGTGCCTTCACCAAATCTCCACCGGCCCTAGGCAGGCTAGGATGTCCCTAGGCAGGCTTGGATGCCCATAGGCATTCCAAATGCCTTAGGCATTTGCTTAGTTTGTCTATGACTAGGGCCGGCTCTGAGGGGGATGGCCCCTGGGCGCATTATTGCTGTTACAGCCCAATTATGTGCAAATGATATGACTGAAGGTGTATTTATGCTTATGTCTACCTCTGCAAAGTCTGCAGTTACGTAGACACCTCCCCACTGAGCATGATCTACATGAGGACGTCACGTTACAGCCGAATTATGCCTCGAATAATAAGTGTAGATGCTAGCAAAATACTTATGACTCTGCATAGCCTGTACACGCGTGTCCACATTTCTGGAGCATGTGCAGCAAAAATAGGAAAGATACGCTAAGAAAACAGGCCCTACTTCCAGCTCAGCACCAGCCTCAGTAAGTCTAGCCCTTAATTACTGAATCATATGGACTTGGCAGAGGCTGTGGCTGAGACAGGCAAAGGGAAGTGGGCAGCCCAGCAAAAAGCTTACTAGGATGGCAAAAGATTGAAACTGAGGCCCGATGAGCAGCCATCTGCAGTGAAGACTTTTTATTAAACGCCCTATCGTCTGATATGCGACCGCCCCCTACCAGTCCAAGGCAAACCACTTAAACATTATCTATAATAAAATAATGACACTGAGGCAAATATATGGGGAAATGAAAGGTCAGCTTTATTTTAGAATGAAATAATTAATTAACTAAATAATTGGCCAAGAGGGAGAAAATGATAGATAAAGTATGGTAGCAAAAAAAGAACGTCCCAACTAAGCAAGATCGCAATCTGCACCCACTCCACATAGGCATAGATAGGAGGCCAACGGCCAACCCACCACCACTCTTCAAGGTATCCACCTCCCACACCAATGATACAACAACAAGGCCCACCTGGACCATTGGTGCCGCTCACCCCAGTGGAGTAGAATCAGCCTAACCCATGTATTGGTGGGGAGAGCACCTCAAGATCTAACAAAAGCAGAAAGTGACTGATACCGTTCTATCCGGCCATTGATAAAGCCAACACCAACTGACACGTAACCCAAGGGAGGGTGGGTAGGATATTACACAGTTGAAAATGTTGAAACCAAAATGTCTTCTACACTAGAAACATAAAATGGCCCTGACAACCCTCCCCTAAACCACATCTATAGGCAGGGCTGGCGCTACCATTAGGTAGCTGCCTAAGGGCGCCGGCCACTGGAGGGCACCCCTGAGTCCACAAAAAAGCAAAAAATAAAAAGGGATGCCTCATTCAGTCCCCGCAAGTCTCGGGATCTTCCCTAGCCCCCGAAACTGCAATCTCACCTGTCAGTGTGTACAGTCAGCACTCAACAGCAGTGGTGGCAGCCCTTGCTCCTGCATTCCCCTCCTTCCTTCCTTCCTTCCTTCCTTCCTTCCTTCCTTCCTTCCTTCCTTCCTTCCTTCCTTCCTTCCATTGCTCCACAGTGCGTAATAGTTTTCAGTCATGCCCCAAGGATTTGGCAACGTTTCCCCATCACCTGGTCCAGTCATTGCTCTCTACCGCCCTGACTACATTATGCTGCAGGAAGTCATACAATTGTAATGCTATATTAAAACTAGAGATGTGCACTGGACCATTTTTGCTGATTTTGGTTCTAATTTCTCACCGGGTTTTGGTTTTGCCAAAACGCCATGACTGGTTTTGGTTTTGGATTTTTCAAAAAATGTACAAAAAACCTAATTATTAAGCACACTAACATTCATTTCCAGTCATTTCCACTCAATTTTGACCACCTCACAGCTCACAATATTGTTCACCAATATAGGCCAAAGTGTGGCTGGCTAAACTAAGCAACAGAGCAGCGGCACAAACACACGGCAGTTATTTCTGTTTAAAAATGTTTTGCAAATTAGTAATGTATTAGCAATAACCAATCAAACCAACTCACAAGTACGTTCAATGGAAAACAATACAACACAGAAATGTACTAAGAATCGTGCGTGGCATATCATTGCTCTAAAGTAGTAGTAGTTAACAAACATCAAAGAAAAAATACCCCTCCCTCATTGGGGCCCTGGGACACTGATGACTAGCACTCTGTGCCCATGGAAAGCCCTGATCAATCAGCCTTTTTGTTAAGCAGTTGCCCAATATCTCCCCAACCATAATTGAGCTCTGGCTTTCGGCTGCCGCTGCGGCGGCGAGCGGTGGAAAACCGGCGCTGGTTTTTCTTTTCTCTCTCCAGGGGACTCAGTGGCGCCCTCTAGGGGCCGGCGCTCCGGGCAACGGCCCTGTTAGCCCCCCCCTAGAACCGCCACTGAGTGGGTGCCGGCGTTGTCCTCAGTGTGTGGCTGCCCGCGGTGTCAGCAGTGCACGGGTGACGGTGGTGTAGGCCGTGCAGGGGTGGTGGCAGTGTCCTCAGTGCGTAAGTGCTGGCGGTGTTGGCAATGCGGGGATGCCAGTGGTGTCGGCATGTGTGGGACTGGCGGCGGTGTCCTCAGTGCGGGAGTGTCGGCAGTGCGGGGGTGCCAGTGGTGTTCTCCGTGCTGGCGTGCCAGTGGTGCCGGTAGTGTGGGGGTGGCTAGGGCCGTAGCTAGTGTAGTGCAGCCGGTGCCATCGCACAGGGCACCACAGGTCAGGGGGTGCTGTTTGGGCCTGTCAAGTTCCTGTTTATTATCATTCTCACTTGTAGCTTCCTCTTATTTCATCCCCAGCATCTCCTGGCCTCTCCTACCTCTTCCCTGGCCCTTCCCCATGAAGCCATGGCCCTTTTTGGGTGCATTATGTCCCTTTGAAAAATGAGGGGGGCGCCAATGCTCTTTCTGGCACAGGGCACCAAAAAGTCTAGTTACGGCTCTGGGGGTGGCAGAGGTGTTCTCAGCATGGGGAAGCCAGCAGTGTCGGTAGTGCAGGAGTGGCGGTGGTGTTGGCAGTGTGGGGTTGCCGTCGGTGTCGGCACTGTGGGTGGCGGTGTCTTCGGCGCGGTGGGGGTTGCCATCTTGCGTCCGTCTGCCCTATTAAAGTCTATGGGGAAGCGCAGATCCAAATTATGTGATTACACTTCAGTTTGATCACAACCCGCTTATTCCCTATGGGAAGAAGGTCCAGGTTGCGAATTCTTCCCCTGTCCGGCTACTTCCGCCCGATGTTGGGGCTCTTGTGCGCATGCGTGACCCATCTGAAAGGATTCACTTTTCCGAAAGTGTGGATTTTTGTTTTGCTTCACCACTGAATAACTTTTAAGAACTTTATGAGAATTCAGCCTATCAATTCACTGCAAACCAGTGACATCACCGAGTCAGCCATTTTGTCAGGTTAATGGTAGGCAAAAGCTGATTAGGCTTGAAAATAGGTAAGAATCCTAGGTTTTTTGCTGATTGGTTGGCATGACAGCCTTGTTGCTGGGCAGTTTGGTTTAATTAAGAAGTCACCTGGTTATAAGTTGGCCAATGCTTTGCTTGGAGGAGTATTTAACTATGAGGGCATATTAAGGGTGTTCTGGGTAGAGACAGCCTCTTTTTCATTTGGAATTCCTGGGTGGATAAGTATCCTGCCATTTTGCTTCATTGTGCTTAGAATTGTGTATTTCCCTTTCCCTGATCTTCCATTATGCCCGTCCTTGTAGGAGTGCTCCCCCCCAAAGGCTGGCTGATTTTGCCCAACCTCTACGAGCTGCGGCAGCAGCTGATCAAGAGTGCAGTCACGTGGCATCCCATCCGGCGCCACCTCTGTCCCCGGTTATTGTGGGGGTTCCTACCCTCCTCTGGGTAGTGTCTGTGCCATCCCCCATGTCGCCAGCAGGGTCGCGCATGTCCGCGATCTCCGCTGGCATTTCTGTCACTCAGCGGTGCGGCCATCACCGCTAGCCACACCCCAGCCCCGGCAGCATAATGGGACCCACCGGGTTTAGACTCAGCGGGCCCTGTCTCCACTGGCTTATTCTTGGCTGTGCCTGTCAGTGCGGCGGGGGCGGCGGGCCCTCCTCATCTCTCCTCCATCACGGGTGGCAGCGATGTAGCTGCGCTGCCTCCCGTGACAGCCATTTCCTCCATGGTGGCCATTTTGGATCCCTCTCTCACAGTAGGATCCAGGAACTCGGTGCAGTCTGCCCTCCCTGCTGTTTTTTCGCATTTGCTTTCTCCTCTACAGGGCTGCAACTTTGCCTCCCCCCCCATCCTTCTTCCTCCATGTATCAATTTTCTTCATTTCCCCCTAGTGTTTTTTATGGATCCTCACTGGTCTCATCTTTTCACTACCCTTCATGGCCCCAACCTGCCTGGAGCTCTGGGGTTGCGCCCCCTGTTTTTCCCTGCTTACCCTGCCTTGACCACTTCTGCTGTGCCACCTTACGGTTTCCCCTTTTGGTCAGCCCCTTATTACTTCCCTCCTGCCCCCTGGCCCGGGTCTGGCTCTAAAGAACCAGAAGTTGGTTCTGATTCGGTTCACTGTGCTAACACGACGATCCTTAGAGGTTTGCACAGAAGTGTTCGGGAAAAGATCCGCAAGGGAAAATTTCTTGATTTTTTTCCCCGCTCACTGATGAGATGAAGAAGGGTTTGGCGCAAGCTAAGAAAGCAGGTGGGGTTGGCGAGGAGGTATATTGTGGCTATAACCTTTGGATTAAGGGTATGCTCATATTTGCAGCATGCTATCTAGAAACCCGTGCAGAGGAGCATGCAAATGTTCTTCAGTACATTTATCTTGTTCATGACATGTACACGTGCTTTAAAGGTTTAGCTTGGAAGGAATATGATTCACAGTTCCGGAGAAAGAAAGATGGTAAAATGGTAATGCCTTTCGGTGTTAAAGATGTTGAGGTTTGGCTTGTGGTTTTGCAGCAGCAGAAGGCTGTTGCGGATCCGGTACAGACTTCCAAGTGCCCCTCATTTACTAGATTGGGTGCGGCAGGAGTGGCGAAGGGGAAGTATTTTGCGTTCAATTATTCTCGGTGCACCCGGGGCGGAGCCTGTCGTTTTCGTCACTCCTGTCGCATCTGCGGGGTGAACACCCTGCAAGGGATTGCCGATGAACCTTGAGCAGTGGCCCAACTGAGAAAGGAGATGTTTCCAGGGCCACTAGTTAAGTCAGAGTCCCCAGTTTGCATTGCAGAATTGTCCAAATGGCTAGCTTGGTACCCTTATAGAGCGGATGCTGCCTTTTTGTTACAAGGTTTTGTTTAGGGCTTTAGCCTTCCCGTCTCCCCTGAATGTTAGGGCTCCTCGTAATTTACGTTCCACATGCGATTTCCCTGAAGTTTTATGTTCTAAGGTGGGTGCGGAGGTTTTGTTGGGGAGGACGGAGGGGCCTTTCCCTTGTCCTCCCCTTCAGGATCTTTACATTTCTCCTCTGGGTGTGGTCCCTAAAAAGGTCCCTGGTATATACCGCCTTATCCAACATTTATCTTACCCCCATGGAGCTAGTGCGAGGTTTTGGGTCAGGTGCATTGTTGGCCTAGCTCAACATTGAATCGGCCTTCCATTTGTTGCCTTTGCATCCGGATGCCATGCAATATATGGGTTTTTGTTTGGGTACTGAATTTTATGTTGATAAATGTTTACCCATGGGTTGTGCGGTCTCCAGGTCCTATTTGAGAAATTCAGCTCTTTTTTACATTGGTGTATTCATGCCAGAACTGGCCAGCCTGGTATTGCACACTATTTGGACGTTTTTCTCTTTGTGGGCCCGGGTGACGGTATGGTTTGTGGGGACCTCCTTTTTTCTGCTAAAGCATTGTTTAGGGTTTTAGGTGTTCCTGTGGCTCATGACAAAACGGAGGGTCCATCATCATATTTGGGGGCCCTAAGAGGTTACCTGGACGCGGTGGGTAGGCCCATAACCTTGGCCATGATTATGCTAAAACCTCTATATATTTATTGTAAAATTTTATTGCAAAATGTATTATTTATAAAATTAGTAATGTTGGAGTTGTGCACTTGTACTTTTTCTTTTTGTGGCATTGAAATTGACACAGTTTCTGGTTGCTGTTGATTACTGCGGGAGAAAGTTGCTTCAGCAGATAGATGCTTGTTTGGAGTTAGATAAGGTAAAATTGCGCGCAGTGCAGTCCTTATTAGGTTTGATTAACTTTGCTTGTCGCATCATTCCCATGGGCAGAGTTTTTTGTAGGAAATTGGAAATGGCAATGGCCGGAGTGCACTTGCCGCATTCATCACGTGCCTTTGTCTTCTGAGATTAAGAAAGATCTTCGCATTTGGGCCAGGTTTCTGGTTCACTTCAATGGTGAGCGTATTTGGCCATCGCGTCCTGTGGTGAATGCTACTTTGGGAGCTGTTCACTGATGTGGCCGGCTTGTCTGGTTTTGGTGCCTTTTCCAATGGCAGGGCCGCAACTTGGGCGGGGCTAAGGGGGCACGTGACCCGGGTGCTGGACTTGAGGGGGTGCCGGGGAGAGGCTGCCGGGAGGCTAAGTTGCTGCTCTTGTGGGTTTGGAGCCGCATCCCAGCCTTGAGAGGCACAAAGACACCGTCAGTCTAGTGTGGTGCCAGTCGCAAGCCAATCAGTGCTCGCAGACTGGCAGCCAATCAGCAGAGGCTGCCGGTCCGTGAATTCCAATTGGTTCACGAGCAGCGCCACATTACAATAACGGCAGTACTGACAGTTCTTCAGCGTGTGGTAGCCCCGTCCCATGCCACCCTGAGCTCATCCACCGCACGGCCCTGGCTGGTAAGAGAAGGGAGATGGGGCCTTACTGTGGCTTAATGTACAAGGGGCTTTACTGTGGCATAATGTGTAATGAGCCTCACTGTGGCATAATGTGTAAAGGGCATTACTGTGGCATAATGTATATGGGACATTACTGTGGCATAATGTGTAAAGGGCATTACTGTGGCATAATGTATATGGGACATTACTTTGGCATAATATATATGGGGAATTACTCTGGCATAAATGTAAAAGGGGCATTACTATGGCTTAATGTATAAGGGGCATTACTGTGGCAGGAATGTGTTGTAAGGGGCATTACTGTGTCACAAAACCACACACCCTTTCGTCCTCTATGTTGTATTATTTTATTTTTTTTTGGGGGGGAGGGCGCCAAATTATGGCCTTGCCCCGGGTGACAACAATCCTGGTTACGGCCCTGCCAATGGGGAATGGTGTGCTGCACCCTGGCCAGTGGTGTGGCATGAGAAAGGCCTTACAGTTAAATTATTGTTGTTGGAATTGTTCCCGATTGCCGTGGCAGTGGAACTTTTGGAGAACGGTTGCAGAATCTACACATGGTCTTCTGGTGCGACAATCTGGGAGTGGTTCATGCCATTAATAACCAGAGAGCTTCTTTTCCTCTGGCTTTGCGGCTGCTTAGGCATCTGGTTTTGCATTGTTTAAAGGCTAACATTCGTTTTAGAGCGCGTCATGTTCCTGGCGTTTTTAATGAGATTGCAGATGCTTTGTCTCACTTTAATTTTGCTTGCTTTCGTATGCTGGCTGTAGGGGCTTCTGCAGTTGAGTTACTTTGCCCTTCATTTGTGTGGCAGATTATCAGGCTGGCATAGAGGGCCTAGCTCGGAGGTCGCTGGCTCCAGCAACTATGAAATCCTATGCGGCTGCATGGTGAGATTGGCAGGCTTACAGTATTGAGCGCCCTCGGGAGGGTAAGTCTTCTGAGGATTTGCTGTTAGCGTTCGTCTGGGGATATTACTGGCAAGGCCGGTCCAAGGCTTCCATGGCCTCAGCACTCGCAGGCATCTATTTTTTCTCCAAGTTGAAGGGTCTTCACGACCCCGCTAAGTCATTTATCCTTTCCAAGGCTCTGAAGGGATGGGCTAAGGAGTTCTCTGTTAGTGCTGATTCCCGCAGGCCTATTGATTTACATCTGCTTAAAGATTTGCTGGCGGTTATGGACAAGGTTGCTTCCGACATTATGGAAGCTTCTCTTTTCCATCTTGCTTTTGCTGTAGCATTTTTTGGGGCGTTTCGAGTGGGTGAACTTGTTGCATCCAGCAAGTTGTCACTTCTTTCTGGATTGCTATTGAAAGACATAGTTTTTAGGGACGCTGCTGTGTTGTACAAGCTCCTTTTTTCCAAGACGGATCAATTGGGGAAGGGCAGATGGATCACACTGCCCCGTCAGGTGGATCCCTTAGTTTGCCCTGTGCGCCTTGCCTCGGTTTACATGGGCCTTCGCCCATCTGGTGGGGCTCAATGGCTGGTGCATGCTAATTTATCTCCCTCTCCAAATTCCAGTTTACAGGTATGCTTAAGCGGGGACTTGCTGATTTGGGTTTAGATAGTGCGTTTTATGGGACCCATTCCTTTCACATTGGTGCTGCTACCAGCCCGGCCATCGCAGTGGCCTCCCCCACTGATATTCAGGGTATTGGGCGTTGGAAATCCTCTGCTTATGTTTGTTGCGATAAGCTTTAGTGGTGCTCCTTGCTACAACTCGAAAGCGTTACTTACCCGCTAATTCTTGAATGGCTAGCATTCAAAAATTGTGAAGGGATTTTTTTTTTATTTTTCCTCCCGGGACTTATATCTGGCCCAATTTGGTTCACGGGTAGGTTTTTTAGTTTTTTTTCTTCTAGGGTTTGTTTTTTCCTTACAGCGGAAGACACCGAAGACAGCAAGGTGTGGTTTGTTGGCCACTCATACATATTTTGGGCTGAGAAGCATGGTTTGGCACGACGTGCTAGTTTGCTTCTTGGAGGTCGGCAGGTGCGAAGGATAGGTGTACGTGGTTTGCGATGTGATGCTTTGATGGATTTACTGGTTTCATCTGCGGCTTAGTGGGGTATGCCTGATTGGCTGGTGTTGAATGTCGGAGGTAATGACCTGGTCCAGATGAAAGGTTTGGAGTTGTTTGTGAGACTGCGTGGAACCTTGGATGCGGTTCGCTTGCGGTGGCCGAAATTCTGTTTTGTATGGCCAGAGATAGTTCCATGTTTGGTTTGGCGAGGTGCTCATAAGCACAGGGCTTTGGACAAGGCCAGAAAGAAGGTGAATGTAGCAGTTTCCAGGCAAGTGTCTTCTATGGGTGGCTTGGTTGTGACACATGGCTCTTTGGGTTCAGATCCTTCTAGATAATTTAGACCAGATGGGGTTCACCTTAATGACCTCGGTTTGGGCCTGTTTCTTAAGGATTTGTTCTCTTTTCTGGATTAGGTTCTTTGTTTTGGATGGCGGGCCAGTTTTCCTCTATGGAATTGGCTTTGGCGGGAGAACGCTGCATCTCAGTGGCTTTATTGTTGCACAAGAAAGCATTGTGAGGGTGCTTGACCTCTATTTACATGGCGAGTTTGTCCTCTCTGTGCAGGGGGACCCGAGCGCTTCCCGTGTGTATCACTCGGACTGAGCCCGTGAGGGAAGCGAGTCCTTCCCATCGTAAGTGTGTCTATAGGGGGGACATTTAAGTCGTTCCCCGAGTGTTTCAGAGATGGAAAGCTAGAACTGAGTTGCAGCGTCTCCGGGCCACCTCAGTTAGGTTATAACTTATTTATTTTATTTATAATCTTTCAATTATAAATAAAAAGCTGTGACCTTTTTAGCCAAACTGTTGTGTCCATGCCTTTATTTATTAGTTTCATTTAAGTTAAGTATTATAAGGTGTTTTTGATTTTATTAGCAATAAACCAATGGATCTCTTAACAACATTTGTGAGGCTGCAGCCTAGCGATTCGCTGGAAGCAGTTTTATTATCACTTTGTTACCTCAGTGACATTACTTGTTCCTCGTGAACGTATAAAGAAAATGCGCTCTACTAGCAAAACAGCTGCATTCTTATGGATATTAATTGAGACCACAAAATGGTTGCCTCCACTAAGTGTTCGCAACAGGTGCTTGTTCAGGGTTTTAAACCAAAATGGTCTTTTTTGTGCGATATGAACTGTATTATCATAGCCTACCTAACGCCTTTCCTGGAGGTCCAGAGTGATACACAAACAGCTGACAGGGCCATGAAGACCTGCCAAATTGTCAGTCTCTAAAAATCAGTACGGTACATGAAAGCTTGCAATACAATCCATGGAACATTGGCGTCAGCTCCCAATGAAAATGAAAGGGTTAACGCTTTCTTGTAGATTTTCTTGCTCAAAAGTAAATTCCCTCATATTGGCTCGTTTAAGAATGAAATTACTCTTAAGTCCCCTTGTTCCCTCACCCAAACCCTCGTTTTCCTGATTTATAGAAAGGCTTTTTTTTTTCCCTTCCCGGCGTCTGGCCATATTTTATTTTTATCCTTATGCATTTTATCGGCATCGGGTCCTTCAAGCATTTCCCGCTGAGGGATCCCCAGTGTGTTTCCCCAATTTATTTCAGCATTACGTTCTGAAAGCTTTTGCATGCTCAGTTAACTCCCCACTTTCTTCTGCTTTTAAGCATTACACATGCAGGATATCTCCCAATCACAGTAATGTGATGCCTGATGGATGTGTAGCACTCATGAGCATGAGAAGGACTAGGCCACTGTCTGTACCTCTGTTTGGAGGACACTGTAACCTTCACAAGAGCCCTTCTAGGGCATTTCCCCGGCTGCACCATAGGAAATTTATCGTTAGAGGATTTTGCAATATATTGAATTGTAAAAGTTTCCATAGTTTGATAAAACTTAATGTGTGTGTCCAACTAATGACAACTTCCCCTCCTCTATATTGTGTCTCCCTATTGGCTCCAGAAATGTAAATGTGTTTCTATAGCAGGTGATACAAATAGCACCACCTAGAGGATGATATAAAATAAAAAATATAACCCTATATATTGTAAAGAGAATGTTTTGCAAAACAATATATTCTGAACAAGGTATCTCTGATAAATCATTCACTTTACTCTACAACAAAACTGATTATATGGGATAATGTATCCCATACTGCAAATAATAAGAATATTATACGTCACTGGGGGTGTTTCATATAGGGTAAGGATGTCCTACGTCAAAATCTTTTATACAGGTCGCAAATCTCATATCATACGTATAATAATTCACATTAGGCGGTGCATTCTTCCTAACCACACACGCACGTTTCCTAATGAACATTAAACTGATGACATCACAACTCACCGATTGTTAACAATCCTACCAGAACTCACTCCTTTAAGCTAGGAACACACCTGATTGATGGTGCGACCCAGTGACATGGCGATGCAATGTAACAATATATCGCATCGCCAAACACACAACACCACATAGCCCGTGAATCGTGCCATCGGACGAGCAGAACATCCGATGGCACACACTATACGATGGTCGTGGAGATTGGTCGAAAGTACCAAGATTGCACAATTTATCGTATAGTGTGTACCCAACTTTACAGGAATTTATCCATATAAAATTACTTCAAGCACATACTATTTAGGAATAAGTGAGGTTTTGTTTTATATAACATGAGAAAATATTATGCCCAGATATACAGTACATATAACAATGGGTTTCAAAAACTGTGTGTACAAAACCACATTAACATATGAGGTAATACCTCTCATTACTGTACAATATTAACGGAACAGTGTTCTATGAAGTAACGAGTGTGAGATTCCAAGAGGGGATAACAAATGTAAATTACACCCCAGGTCAAGTGGGCAAAAACTTGATTTTCATGGGTGCCATTTTGCCTTTATTATCCTTCAAATGCCAAATTAATTTTTGATATATAATAATATAGCATACATATATATATAGTATAATATATACAATATGGTATATATCAATACTGCCCTAGCATAGTCTACCAATTTAATCACACAATAAATATAAAGTTTGCATAGAGAGAACCTACACTGCCACCTGGTGGTCACAAGTATTAGTTCAAGTATTTTGTAGTAGCTTGTTTACATAGTTGGTCGAATGTTATAAGTACTGCGCCTCAATTGTTACCACATGGAGATGCAGAATGAATTTGGGTGCAGGGAGTGTGGATTTTAGTGGGTGTAAATGGGCACGTTATTGACAGCGGCTGCGTCCAAAGCCGCTCATACAGAAGTCCATGTTCAGGCAGAGAAACTACACCTGCCATGGGGCTGGTGCATGCTTCAGTGGTTCTTCCAATGGTGCAAAGATGCACAAGAGATGGATTTCCACAGGCACAAGATGCTGCAAGGGGGCGTCTCAGTATTAAACAAAATCAACCGTGGTATTCGCATAAGATGCAGTGACGAGCGTGATTTCCCTTTGTCATGCCAGTAGTATGTAGGCATCTTTCCTTCATGTCTCCCCTCATTTAGCTGACTCATATATTATACATCAGGACTAATGTGAATGCACATGTGCGCAGTGTGCACAGAAACGCTTGTCTGGCTTTCACATGCATTTTGTTAGTGCACGGTTGTATGAATGAGGAAAGCACAAAGATGTAAGAGGTGGGAAGCATAGTTGTGTTATAGGGATAACGTATAGTGGATATACCGTCACTGCCTGGTCCCTGCCACCACTCCATTCATCCAATAGGCTTTTCTTCGTGCGCATTGGGTGCAGTTTTACATTCCTTCATTACTTCCTGCAGTCCTTTTATCCATACCTGGATCAGGACATTTTTATTGTGGGTGGTCCAAGAGTTGTGTCTGTGCACTGTGCAATCCTTACACCATGACCTGTTTCCACTAGTACACAATTATGTGCTCTCAGCTTTCTCAATGAATTATTTGTATGAGATGTGACCGCAGGGCACTAGAACATGCTCCCTGTGGACACTCTCTTACTACTTATCTTATCACTGGTGCAGCATAGCAGTGATTCCCAGTCCCCAGAACCATTTACAAAAAATGTTGTTGAAACCTCCCATCTGAAGCACAGGTGTATAAGTTAGTGACTAATCCAATTATTTCTCTTGTGATGCCATAAGGAGACCTGATAAAGACACATCATCCCCCGGACCAAGAGATGAAATACTGCACTAACACTATCATCTAACAGGTGTGATATGAAAAGTGGACATTCAGAATGTCGACAGTGCCTGAATGTCGGCATACAGGGTTTTCTACGTGTTGACATTCTGGCATAATGTCCATGTCAACATTTTGACTGTCAACATTCAGAACCTGTCGACATTCTGGTGGTGACATTCTGACCGGATCACAAATCTAACAGCCACACTCTTGTCTCTTAGAGCCTGATTTAAAGATGGACGGTAATTACACAGCCGTTATGTAAATTGACATCTCCGGCCGGCTTCTCTTATCCACTGCTGCATTCAAATGGTGCAGCATAAGATCATCTGTGTGAACATCGGTCATCTGATTGACAGTCTGGTTATTCCGGATGACCAATGAATTCGCACCGCTGGAGCCGGGGAAGCTGCGTCCAAGGACACAGCCGCTGGCTTCAGCACTCTGAGAAAACGGCGGGGGCCTGTCGATCAGGTTGCGGCATCCAGGACACTACGAGTAATCTCGCAAAACAAGATCTGTACATACGCGGGGCGGGCATCTACACATGTGCAGATCTCACGCCATCGAAGGTGGACGTGAACCATTGGGTTGGTCGACATCTCTGAATTAGGCACTTGGTCGGATGGAGCCTGGTGTACGTGGGCGACAGACCTAAAGACATAATAGACTTTATGCTTTAAAGCTTTCCTATAGGATCAGGGGCGACTTTAGAGAGGAGCAGACCCGTGTGCATTTCCCGTCCGGGGCCCCCTCCTCTCTGCCCGGTGGCCGGCAGCCGACTGACACGGCTGGTCGGCCACCGGAGCATGAGTAGACTCTGGGCACTAGAGTGTGCCCGGAGTCTACTGCGCATGCGCAAAAAGCCGGAAGAATGGCCGCAGCTTTTTGAACAGCGCTGACACCCGACGCGGGACCTCAGAGAGGTAAGTTTTAAATAAAATGTGTGCAGGGTGTGCGGTGTGGGCCCCCCCTGAACCCAGAGGCCCATGTGCCCCTCACACCCTGCACCCATTATAGATACGTCCCCCCTGTATAGGATGTACATTTGTCGAATAAGATTTTCTGTAAATTCAAAGACAGTGCTGACTACAAACAGCACTTAACCAGCCTATTTGAAGAACTACCACTGTTTATGGTGCCTTTTCTCTTATGTATGTGTGCTTAAAATGTACTTTACTTCCTTATCAGATATACTGTACATACCTCCTGCTATTCCCAATTTTGGATGGGCTGTCACAGTTTACAGATGATGATCCTCCTGAAAAGGACATTTCCTATAAGAAACTGGGTCGGCAAATAGCAACAACAGCAGATTCAATTTATCAGGGCAAAATTGTGTTGAATTTTAATAGACCCCTTAAACTTTTCCATGTCTGGGAACAATCTGACCACCTACATTTTGACAATTTGGAGGATGCCAGGAAAGTAATTAAGAACAAACTAACAAAAGACAATAGCACTTTATAAAGTTAAAATACACAGAAGGAAAGTTCATGATAATAATTGATGATAATACCACATGCTGTATAATCTTTTCACAGTTAGATCTATAGGCTGGATGACCGGTGGGGATTCTGTCATGTTGGGTGTTGTACTTCTGTCTCTCAGTCACACTCTGGAGGGTTATTGATGAGCAAGGCTGCATGACATTGGGGCTTTCAATTTCTCCTCAGCTGACCGGTCTGCAGAACGCAGCTGTGTCCCGGGCTCCAATCAATAGAGGTCAGGGATCAGTCACCGTTCCTCACTATCAATCCCTACATACAAAGGTAGCTTGCCTGGGATAGCAGGGCTGGCACAGATCACTGTAGGCTGCTCCTTGTCCATAATTAGTGCTGTGAACATACAACACAACAGGGCCCCAAACTAAGAAAGTGGTACCAATCCCATTCATTTTAAGTGTAAGTTTTAACTTGTTTATCTTCACTTATATGGTGATAGCACACTATTGTTCAAAACATTCACGAAACAGACACACACACACATATATATATATAATATATATATATAATAATGTTTAATGAGTGTAGCCTGTCATTTTATCATATGTCCTGCAAAGTGGGGACATATACTGTATATAAACTGGTGAAAGGGAAAAAGGTGGTGTTGCCATAAATGTTCATGTGTCATGCTCTCATTCCCTATTATTCTGTGCACGACTGTGTATACAGTATACTATATGTATAGTCATATATGTACTGTAAGAATTATAGTATTACAGTAATTATTATAGTAATCTTGCCTGAGCTTTTCATTGGAAAATCTATAATACCAAAAGTATAGTTACATGTAAACCTAGATACATATGAAAAAACATACTACATACTACAGCAGTTACTTTACACCCATGAACTATATATGTACAGAGTCTGGATTACATGGAGAATGTGAATTTCATGTGTCTGGATTTAGGGCATACTTGGAGACATTGGAGTGTTCCTCCCCGGGAGAGGCCCGAGGAGGGGAAGCAGGTGGGAGGTGTTGAAGGCGGGGCAGGACAGGTAGTGGCATTAAGCCCCACCCCTCGTGGTGCATATTTAAATAAGGGGCGGGCCCAAAATTCTCATAGAATCGTGTCTTGAGGTCACGCATCCCCTACTCGTGGACCCGCCGGTCTGCAAGAAAATTCTCCTTATTCTGCCCTCTTCACTAGGAAGTGGGCAGAATGTGAGAGAAGTGCCTATCCTTCCGGGGGTGCTGGGGTTACCCAAAAAATCAGGAGCCTACCGCGACTTCCAGGAGGGTAGGCATGTATGATTTAGGGGCCTATGTATCAAAGCTTGTTGAGAGATAAAATTGTGAGATATAAATCACCAACCTGTCAGCTTCTTCTAACTTACATTTTATAGGCTGTGTTTGAAAACTGACAGCAGCTGATTGGCTAAAATTTTTTCTCTCACAATTTTATCTCTCATCAAGCTTTGATACATAAGCCCCTAAATGTATCATGTATATTTCAAATATGTATGTATTACAAGTAATGTATGTATGTTCATACATGTATGTGCTTTTTTTAATGTGTCATGTGTGCACCTTTTATCATTTAGATTTCATATATACTTGTATTACATGTACATAGCATTCATTATGAAGTTACTACATGTAGCATGAGTATTTCATGTGTCTAAACTACATGTAGCATGACTATGTTATACATGTTTGGATTGTAACATGTATTTCAAATATGCCTGAATTACAAGTAACATGAACATTTCTACATTCTGTGTCTACATTACATTACATGTGTATTTCATATGAAATACACATGATATATGTAATCATTACATGTGTGTCTGGATTACATATAGCATGAATATTTCTTAACTTTTATTACATGTCAAACGTGTTTATTATGTATCTGTATTACATGCATCATGTGTATTTCATATATGTATGGATTCTATATATAATTGGTATCAGAACCGTAACTAGACATTTTGGTGCCCTGTGCCAGAAAGAGCATTTGCGCCCCCTTCATTTTTCAAAGGGACATAATGCACCCAAAAAAGGGCCATGGCTTCATGGGGAAGGGCCAGGGAAGAGATAGGAGAGGCCAGGAGATGCTGAGGATGAAATAAGAGGAAGCTACAAGCAAGAATAATAATAAACAGAAATATGACAGGCCCAAACAGCGCCCCCTGACCTGTGGTGCCCTGTGTGATGGCACCGGCCGCACTACCCTAGCTACAGCCCTGATTGGTATTACACATGTCTTTATTACTTGGAATGTGCATTTCACATATGCCTGGTTTACATGTACCATGTGGATTTCATATGTATCTTGATTAGATGGAGCATAATTTAATAAGTGTCTTTATTACAAGCAACATGGGAATTTCATATGTATTTTAATTAGATGTAGCATATGAATTTCACACTAGGCTCAATGTATAATCATGTGGATTTCAACATGAAGTATTAGTATTTTATATTTATATTTATTATATATATAATATACATGTACTAAATATATGACTGACTATATTACATGTTATATAACGATTTAAAAAATGTCTGTATTACCTCTAAAATAAGTTTTCTATATACATGGAATGTGTCTGAATTACATGTAGCATACTGTATGTGTTTCAAATATATCTGAAGGTCATGTAATATGTATTTCATGTGTCTGTATAACATGTGTATGCCATATATGACTGAATCATACTTGCCAACCCTCCCTCATTGTGCAGGAGACTCCCTGAAATAGTAGCAATCTCCCTGTCTCCCTGAAGAGTCTAGCAATCTCCCTCATTTCATCCTTACCCCCATTATGAAGCTATTATATTAAAAAACAGAGATATATACATTCAAATGGGATCATTAGTATCATTTCCTTGCATTGGTTATTATAAGGCACAATGATCCCTATGAATTTCTGAAAAGTATTAGTGTGTTTTCATCAACAAACAGATCTTTTGGGCTGGTTTACATTTGGATGTAAGTCACGTTTAGGACACGCCCCTCAGGTGTAACAGTACACGCCCACTGTAACACGCGCTCATAGGTGCTGCTTTCACAATCTCCCTGAAATGCTTTTTCAAAAGTAGGTAAGTATGGACTGAATACAAGTAACACGTACATAATATTCATCTGGATTACATGGACTACATGTAGAATGTGAATTTCAGGTGTTTAGATTACACGTGGCATGTATACTTTGGGCCATATTCAATATGGGGCGAAAAGTTAGAGGTCGGACTTTTTGCCCTCATCGCCGTTTTTTGCAGGGATAAAGTATCGTGTGCGTGCCCGGTTATCCCCGCATTCAATTAGGATCCGGCGAAAACGGGAACTGGCGGAAAGGTAAGTATCAAAAGGTACTGGGAATTTTCGGGAAATCATTCTGCGCCCCCCCCCTCCCAAAGATGGACTGACATGGGGGATCACTATGGCTACCCCCTATTTGGCCTGCTGAAGGTAGTTGGGGTTTTTAAATAGCCACGGCAGGTGCATAAATGCGGCTTTGGTAGAAGACTTAGGGGCCTATTCATCAACACTAAAATAACGTTTTTAAGGACATTTTCCTTAAATAACGTTATTTTGGTATTCATGAACAGACTTAGGGGCCTATTCATTAAACGTAAAAATTCAATGGAGATAATTAGCTTTAGAACTCTCATGGAGTTCTAGCTAATTATAGGTGGAATTCATCATTCCACCTCTCCATAAGTATCTATTCCGAAAAGCTGTCATTTTTGCGATGACAGCTTTTCGGGAAATAGATACTTTTCCCTGCCTACACTACCTTATCGCATCTGGAAACAGTGCTGCGCATGCGCTGTTACATCTTTAAACCAGCGCATGCGCAGCACTGCCTACAGATGCGTTAAGTTTCATACCAACCCCCGACCCCCCCCACCCCCTCCCCCCTCCCCCCTCCGCTCACCTTCCCCCCCCCCCGACTTACCTGTCCGCGGAGCAGCCTCCGGCTCCGTCCTGCTGGTCTGTCATGTGGTTTCCCAGCAGACCACATGACAGATTAGAAAAAAAAATTTTTTTTTTTCTTTTTCTAAACTTTCTTGTGCTCTGCTGGGGAGCACACATGACAGACCAGCCTCCGGAGCCTGAGGACGGAGCAGAGCGCCGGAGGGACTCGTCGGGGGACCTGCACACGCTGATACAGGTAAGTGGATTCTGCTATTCGCCACCTCACAGTGGCGAATAGTAACTGCATCAAATTCCGAAAATTTATAATTTTCAGAATTTGATGAATACCATAATTTCCACATCCCCATACTAATGTATGGGGAGTGTGGAAATTAACGCAGGGGAACTTAGCAAGGAGATATCTGTGATATCTCCTGTGTTAAGTCTGTTCATGAATACCAAAATAACGTTATTTAAGGAAAATGTCCTTGAAAACGTTATTTTAGTGTTGATGAATAGGCCCCTTAGCACAGGAGATATCACAGATATCTCCTTGCTAGTTCCCCTGCGTTAGTTTCCACACTCCCCATACATTAGTACATTAGTATGGGGATGTGGAAATTGTGGTATTCATCAAATTCTGAAAATTATGAATTTTCAGAATTTGATGCAGTTACTATTCGCCACTGTGAGGTGGCGAATAGCAGAATCGACTTACCTGTATCCGCGTGTGCAGGTCCCTCCGGCGCTCTGCTCCATCCTCAGGCTCCGGAGGCTGGTCAGACATGTGTGCTCCCCAGCAGAGCACAAGAAAGTTTTGAAGAAAAAAAAAGTTTTTTCTTTTTTCTCATCTGTCATGTGGTCTGCTGGGAAACCACATGACAGACCAGCAGGACGGAACCGGAGGCTGCTGCGCGGACAGGTAAGTCGGGGGGGGGGAGGTGAGTGGAGGGGGGTGGGGGTGGGGGGTACACAAACTTAACGCATCTGTAGGCAGTGCTGCGCATGCGCTGGTTTTACAGATGTAACAGCGCATGCGCAGCACTGTTTCCAGATGCGATAAGGTAGTGTAGAGAGGGAAAAGTATCTATTTCCCGAAAAGCTGTCATCGCAAAAATGACAGCTTTTCGGAATAGATACTTATGGAGAGGTGGAATGATGAATTCCACCTATAATTAGGTAGAACTCCATGCAAGTTCTAAACCTAATTATCTCTAGAGAATTTTTAGGTTTAATGAATAGGCCCCTTAGGGTTTTTTTTGGGAAAAAATAACTACTCCCATCAAATTTGGGGTACATGAAAATGGGTGCAAGCATATTTTTAAGTCCCTAAAGTTATTCTAGAAAACACCTGCCGCATACTTGGGACCCCCGTGAATCAATTTCGCTAGTTTAAAACTTTGTCCCCCAATATATATTTTAAAAAATGAAAGTAAATTTTTTGGGGTGTCCAGAGGATTTTTCTTTTTTTTTCTTTTTGACACAGATTACTTTTAGGGGACATTAAACAGGCTGCAGGCTATTTTATTCTACACCCCTAAACCTGCACTGTTTTCGCCATGTATTACATGGTAAAACTTATCCCCGTTTTTTAACAAAGACTTTTCGCACCTGCGAAAAGCCTTTGAAATAGAATACGGGAATAATTGAAAAAGGCGAAAATTATGTCATCAAAAAATTAACAGCTTTTCACAGCCTAATTGAATACCCCCCTTACATGTATCATGTGAATTTTAAAAGTCTTGATTCCACAGTACATGTATTTCTGGATTACATGTAGCACATCCGAGATACTTGTAGCATGAATACTTGAGTATGTGGCTGTATTACCTGGATCATCTCCATTTGGGTATGTGTTCAGCATCCCGGCGGTTTGGATGCCGACCCTTATCTGTTGGTATTCTGTCGGCGACAGAATACCAACACCGGTTGAATCCCGGAGGCGGCTTCCCGACTGCCGGGATGCCTAACGTAATTAACGGGGTGGGTTAGGTTTAGGGGTTATGGTTATGCACTAGGGGGAGGGTTAGGGTTAGGCACTAGGGGGGAGGGGGTGTTAGGGCAGGGAGAGGGGGAGGGTTAGAATACCGACCAACAAGTGTCATTATGTTAACCCTGTCAGGATCCAGGTGTATTACATACCGATTCCTCCATTTCATTTATGTCTGGATTATATATATCGTGTGTATTTCATACTACCAGTGCCTACCCGTTTTTGCCAAGTGATCATTAATTTTATTCAGTGACTAGCAATGCCTACCCATCATTGCAGAGAAAGTATTAATTTTATGATGCAGAGTGATTATTAATTTTTTTCAATGACAAGGAGATTGCTTCTATTTTGGCCCACGAGGCACATGGAGAGAAATTGTACCCGTGTGGGATCACAGGACATGTAGAACTGGTAATTGCAGAGGGAGGTTGCTTCCATCTGGGCTCACCAGGTACGTGGAGGGCAAAAAGAAAAACACACACAGAACATATGTGTTACATTGTACATGGAACATACACGCTGGAGAATAAAACATGCATGGAACCCACGTGTGTCCAGGGATCACATGGGAAGTTTTGCCAGCAGCTCAGGCCACTATGGGAACCACACAACTCAGGATGTATGGCCTAGAGCCGGGCTCCCTACCGCCTGTTCCCACTGAGCTCGCTTACCATCAGGCAGCCCGCAGTGGGGTACAGCAGGGGGTGCACGTTCTCTCCCGTGGCCAACCCCAGGACTCACTGACACATCCCAGACATCACCCAGGCTGGGGATAGCGGAGTACGGAAGGCACACACCTCGTCCAATCCCGTCACTGGGAGTGAGGCCGGATTCACCCTATGTCCAAACCATACTTGCCTACCCTCCTGATTTGGTCGGGAGCCTCCCGAAAATCGTGTGCCGCTCCCGACCTCCCGGGACGGCAGGCAAGTCTCCCGGCAGCTGCCGACCCCTCCTGCCCCCCACCGCAATGACAAGAAAATCCCCGGCAGCGGGGGACCTGTGACACGATTCATGACGAATCGCGTAATTTTGGCCCCGCCCCCTGCTTCACACTGCCTGTAATATCAGCAGTGTGTAGCGGGGGTGGGGCCAAAATGACACGATCGTGTGGCTCCGCCCCCGCCCACAAACTATTGTCGTCTGGACGGCCCTGCCCCCATTTGCTGGCAACTCCCCCCCAGACAAGCCGATCTGGCTGCTCCCTCCCGGAAGGGGCAGCCAGATAGTCGGCAACTATGGTCCAAACACGTGCTAAGAAGGGATGACACAATGTTCTATTGGCCAATCCTGAACTGGGAGGTGGAGTGTGAGTTATTTTAGATTAGTAATCACATTATTATATTACCTACAAGTTCCGCCCCGCCATATTACACGAGATGCTGCTGCGGGAAGAAGCCCAGTAAATAACCTCTGTAATGGCTTCCTGATGAGGAGAAAGGATTGGTGTGTGTGTGTATAGCCTATGTTACTCGGGTTATCTCAAGGAACATTTCAGTGAAAAGCCAATCAAAATCAGTTCAGTAGTTCTCGAGTTTATCACAAACATACAGCACATACAAATAAACTATTATTATATATACTAGTTGCAGTAGTACCCAGCTCCGCTCGGGTGGAAGTCGATGATCAAGGAAGTCGGGCATGCCCTTTTCCCTGCAGCACTGTCACTTCCACTGGCATTAATGTAAGTGCAAAAACTGTGCGGTGGGAGCTTAATGGAATGGGTTTCCCTGGTCGAGCAGCTGCATGCAAACCTCTCATCACAAAGTCCAACGCCAAGCATCAGATGGAGTGGTGTACAGCACATGACACTGGACTATGGAGCAGTGGACACGTGTTATGTGGAGTGAGGAATCACGCTTCTCTGTTTGGCAGTCAGGTGGGCGAGGCTGGGTTTGGCGGATGCCGGGAGACTGTTACCTGCCTGACTGCATTGTGCCAACTGTGAAGTTTGGTAGTGGAGGGATAATGGTATGGGGCTGGTTTTCCAGTGAAGGGCAATCTTAATGCTTCAGCATTCCAAGGACCCCATATATTAATGACCAAATTTGCAATGTGATCAGGGCATGTCAGTACCGCCCCCACGATCACATTGCAAAATACGATCATAACGGCTGGATCTATCATCCCGGACACGCAGATAAGAGCCCGTCCCTGCAATGTCTTCGGAGAGCTGCCGGTCAGTGCTGGGACTGCTGCGCATGCTCAGTCCTGGTGACTGGCGGCCATTGCCGGGGAAGGGTTCCGCTAAATATGTGGTGGTAGCCCATAGGCTACAGCTGCTAACATCATCTTCAGATGCCGTTAGCTGCGGGGGCCAATATCGGGAATGCATCGCATTCCGGATATTGGTAAATCTGGCAGCATTGCATCCCCCATAGAAACCTATAGGGGATGCGGCTTCCTGCGAGAATTGAGGGATCACAGCAGGTATCGCTGAGGCGGTCCCTCCTTGATACATCCGGGGGAAACTTAATATTGAGGTAAACCGGTGTTTTCTGGGATTTTACCTCAAATATTCCATGATAAATGGGCGCCCAAGACAGACACGTGTCTGTTTCCTACAGAAGTAAGTTCATTTAGGGCAGGATGGTCAGCTATTAGGAAAAGCAGGAGAAAGGATGTTCCAGCAATGAATAACTGACTCAAGGTCTTCACGTAGTGACAGAACTATGACACTTCTCCCAATGAGTCGGACGCATGTGGAAGGCTGAAGCATCTTGCGATTTTCTGCAGATTACACATGCACTGAAAACAAGACATGCAGTCTGTCACATGAAACATCCGCAGTGGCAAGGAGCTCTGTGCTCGATTCAGACCCACTCGCTAGATGCGTTCACACGCAGCCAGCGTATGCAAATCTGGCAAAGGCAGACGATGGCATGGCAAGGCAATAGCATGCCCACTATGTCTTGGCGTGTGATCGCTTTGTGTATGCAGAAGCCCACCAGCCTGTCTTAAAATGCCCACTTATGCACGTCATCTCCAGGAAGTGTATGAAACCATCGGTAACATCGAGTACTATCGGAAGCGAATGCAGAGTTTGCGGTTAACCATACCCTACCGCAAGCACTGTGGGGGCTTCAGTGTAAAATTCAGCAATGTAACGTGTACTATGACGCTCCGTCTTAATTATGCATGCCTCTGAAACGGCGTTAAGAAGCTCAGGCACGCCTGCGTTCGCACCACCATTCCTCCATTTTCATCGACCAACCCCTGTCACCACCCACAAACGGCTTGTCCTGTAACTCATTCTGCCAGGCTGGCGACACATACGCATGCGCACATGGCAAAACATCGGCAGCTACGAGCGAATGCAGCCTAGCGAGCAGGTCTGAATCGGGCCCTCTGTACGAGTCGCTCAGATTAAAGAGGGACAGGGCCCAACAGGAAAGTGGATGTGGTTTTGCATGAAAGTGGGCATGGATCAGTGGTAGATGTGCGTTGTTGGCAAATCATAGGCAACACTTACTTTGCCTCGACTTTGTTTCTTTAAATGTTGGGAGGTATGCGCGTGCGCCCGATTGTCCGCAGTCATGCAAATATGAGACTCTGGGTGACAGCATGCGCACGCAGGATGAGACAGCTACTTCCCTGGCTGTCAAATATACTTAGGCTTCTACTCTACCCCAGGAATTTTAATCGATTAAAAGTCGGTCTACATTGATCAACATCGATGTAGTGTTTCAGAGGCTAAATCACACATTTACTAAGAGACAATTTTTTTATATTGATTTTGAAGTGTTAGTAAATGTGCGATTTAACCCCTGAAACACAACACTGATGCTGATCGAGTTTTTTATAGATTAAAATCGACCTTTAGTAAATTTACCCCCTATAATCTATTCCAGGGGTAACAGATTAAGGGGTTACTGGTTATTTCATTGCAAAACAGAATCCATTTCCATTGATGTTTTGCATACAACCACCTAGCTACATAGAGATGCAAAGGGATATACTGTATCACACAGGTTTTCGGTAAGAGAACAGTTTGGGCCCAGATTGATACATTTCATACAGTGTGGTTAGGAGTGATGTACTAGAGCACGCAGCCCCGCAGAGCATCACTCACACACACTCTCCGCTGCGAGTCCTGACAGCTTAGAGAAATACTCCCACTTTTCACACTGTACAAATGGCACTTGGACACAGTAAGTCAATGCCGGACACCTCATTCAGAGTTTAAAGCGAGCTCACCACTCACGGGCGGCCCCTTAATCTTCTTTATTTGTGGAGCTGGCTTTTGTTCTCCTTCAGAATGAAATAAATACCGGCATAATGGTTGGAAGGTGCCATTCCTATGGAAAATACGGCTAAACTCACCCATTATTCTTTCTCTTTCCACACACATAAATATATAAGCTGGACAGAGCCTGCGTCTCAGACGTTAACAGGATGTTTTACAGATTCCTGCATTTGTCCTTAATTTGGGCGTCTTTTTTATTACTTTAAGAGCACTCAATATATTCAAGGAGAAAGGTCACAGCAAGCTCACAATGATTGGGGATCAGCAGCAAGACAGGGCACAAGCCTCACACAGTATTAGAAGATCGGTGATACTATGCTGTGTTGTGCATATTGGGGCTGATTCTCAGTCAGACCCTGAGGCGTCAGTGTGTGCAACTTTTGCCGGTGTAGCATGTACGACTTTTTGCTAATACCGATACAAGTCCTTCTCTGGTGTACATCGTGTGCCTGCACGTGCAAGGACTAAGACATTCACTTTGAGCGTCTCTAGATGCTAAAATACCGCTTGGTGGGTCTGTAGACGCATTGGTTGTTTGCACCATCAAAACTTGCCTCAGCCCCATGCTAGGAGCCGATTCTCCGTCACAGTATGGCCTCCAATGTGAGTGATTAAGCGTCCAGCCACATGCCTGAGACAGGGGCGTAACCAGAGGTATGGGGGCCCCATAGCAAAATTTCCTCGGGGCTACCTATACAGTGCCCCTGTAGTTGTGTCTCTTATGCAGTGCCCATTATATAATGTCCCCTGTAGATGTGTCCATTATGCAGTACCCCCTGTAGTTGTGCCCATTATGAAATGCCCCCTGTAGTTATGCCCATTCAGACCTGCTCGCAAGATGCGGCCGCTCGCTGGCAAAAACGGGCCGGATATTTAAATTAAATGCTCACACTGCAATGTGTAAGGACGACCTCTATGCAAACGGCACTATCTGTCACTCAAAGTAGCGGGCAGTCTGTGTACTATGAGCGCACGATTCCCCATCGCTAAGACTGGCTTGTGCACGCACACTGCGAATTATACGCATACGCACTGAGCAACAATCACCCAGCAGCGAGCGATCGCGCCTTAGCGAACGGCTCTGAATCAGGTCCACTGCCCCAACACTGCTCCTCTTCCAAAAACTGCCCCAACACTGCTCCCCTTACAAATACTGCCCCAACACTGCCCCACCACATACTGCTATAACACCGTTCCCCTTCCAATATTGCCCCAACACTGCTCCCCTTACAGATACTGCCTCAAAACTGCTTCCCTTACAAAGACTGCCTCAACACTGCTTGCCTTCCAAATACTGTCCCAACACTGTTCCTCTTCCAAATACTACCACAACACTGCTCCCCTTCCAAATACTGCCCCAACACTGCTCCCCTACAAATATTAGCCCAACACTGCTCCCCCCTACAAATACTGCCCCAACACTGCTCCCCTTACAAGTACTGCCTCAACACTGCTTCCGTTATAAATACTGCCTCAACACTGCTTCCTTTACAAATACTGCCTCAACACTGCTCGCCTTCCAAATACTGCCCCAACACTGCTCCTCTTCTAAATACTACCCCAACACTGCTTCCCCTACAAATACTGCCCCAACACTGCTCCCCTTCCCAATACTGCCCCAACACTGCTCCCCTTCCAAATAATGCCCCAACACTGCTCCCCCTACAACTACTTCCCCAACAATACTCCCCCTAAAAATACTGCCCCAACATTGCTCTCCTTCCAAATAATGGGCCTGATTCAGACCCACTCGTGAGCGGCTGTCCGCTCGCAAGTGGGTCGATGTTCTGGACTGAGCATGCCCACGACGGAGGGAGCTCCGTCGTGCGCATGCGCCAGGCGCGACGAGCGAAGGAAAGTCCTTAACTCGTTGTGTCCGATCAAAGGCGGCGTGCTGTCAATGTTGATTGACAGCACGCCCCCTTTGGTAGGCGTGCCGGGGGCGTGCCTCCCTGACGGGGCGTTCCCACGGGAATGCCTCCCGTCAAAAGCCGGCCCACTGACATCACTAGTGATGTCAGTGGGAGTGATTTTGGCTCTGATAGAGCCAAAATCACTCCGGAGCTTGCGGTTGAAAACCTCAACCGCAGGCTCCGGCTCGCAATTTCGATGGTCTCGACCATCGCGGCCATCAAAATGCACGCTCGTATAGCCTGTGGGTGGTGACCCACAGCTATACGAGCGTCCAGAAGGACGCTCCATTTTCATGGAGGCCGGCCCTCATTCAGAGCGTGCGCTCTGCTCAGAGCGTACGGCTCTGAATGAGGGCCAATGCCCCAACACTGCTCCCTTACAAATAATGCCCCAACACTGATCCCCTCCAAATACTGCCCCAACACTGCTTCCCATACAAATACTTCCCCAACAATACTACCCCTAAAAGAACTGCCCCAACACTTCTACCCTTGCAAATACAGGAGCTCATTCAGACCTGCTCGCAAGATGCGGCCACTCGCTGGCAAAAAGGGGCCGGATATTTAAATTAAATGCTCACACTGCAATGTGTAAGGACGACCTCTATGTCTTAGTGAGCTATGGCACTGAGCGCTCGCTAGTGCATAAAGATGCCCAATTTCCACTTGCAATACACGTCATCTCCTGGAATTGTAGGATTAATCGGTAACATCGAGAGCCATCGGAGCTGCTCGCAGCCCTTGAGGTAGCTTTACACCGCCGCAAGCACTGCGATCAGTGCTAGCTGAAATACATGCAGGTCATGTGTACAATGACGCTACTTTGCTAATTATGCACACCCTTTAAACTGCGTTTCGTCTACCTGACATGCCTGCGTCCGCAACACTACTCCCCCGTTTACAAGCACCTTCCCCTGTTACCACCCACAAACGGCACTATCTGTCACTCAAAGTAGCAGGCAGTCTGTGTACTACGAGCGCACGATTCCCCATCGCTAAGACTGGCTTGTGCACGTGCACTGCGAATTATACGCATGAGCACTAAGCAACAATCACCCAGCAGCGAGCGATCGCGCCTTAGCGAGCGGCTCTGAATCAGGTCCACTGCCCCAACACTGCTCCTCTTCCAAAAACTGCCCCAACACTGCTCCCCTTACAAATCCTGCCCCAACACTGCCCCCACCACATACTGCTATAACATCGTTCCCCTTCCAATATTGCCCCAACACTGCTCCCCTTACCAATACTGTCTCAACACTGCCCCCACCACATACTGCTATAACACCTTTCCCCTTCCAATATTGCCCCAACACTGCTCCCCTTACAAATACTGCCCCAACACTGCCCCCACCACATACTGCTATAACACCGTTCCCCTTCCAATATTGCCCCAACACTGCTCCCCTTACAGATACTGCCTCAAAACTGCTTCCCTTACAAAGACTGCCTCAATACTGCTTGCCTTCCAAATACTGCCCCAACACTGTTCCTCTTCTAAATACTACCACAACACTGCTCCCCTTCCAAATACTGCCCCAACACTGCTCCCCTACAAATATTAGCCCAACACTGCTCCCCCTACAAATACTGCCCCAACACTGCTCCCCTTACAAATACTGCCTCAACACTGCTCGCCTTCCAAATATTGCCCCAACACTGCTCCCTACAAATATTAGCCCAACACTGCTCCCCCCTACAAATACTGCCCCAACACTGCTCCCCTTCCAAATACTGCCCCAACACTGCTCCCCTACAAATATTAGCCCAACACTGCTCCCCCCTACAAATACTGCCCCAACACTGCTCCCCTTCCAAATACTGCCCCAACACTACTCCCCTTACAAATACTGCCTCAACACTGCTCGCCTTCCAAATATTGCCCCCACTGCTCACCCTACAAATACTGCCTCAACACTGCTTCTTTTACAAATACTGCCTCAACACTGCTCACCTTCCAAATACTGCCCCAACACTGCCCCCACCACATACTGCTATAACACTGTTCCCCTTCCAATATTGCCCCAACACTGCTCCCCTTACAGATACTGCCTCAAAACTGCTTCCCTTACAAAGACTGCCTCAATACTGCTTGCCTTCCAAATACTGCCCCAACACTGATCCTCTTCCAAATACTACCACAACACTGCTCCCCTTCCAAATACTGCCCCAACACTGCTCCCCTACAAATATTAGCCCAACACTGCTCCCCCCTACAAATGCTGCCCCAACACTGCTCCCCTTACAAATACTGCCTCAACACTGCTCGCCTTCCAAATATTGCCCCAACACTGCTCACCCTACAAATACTGCCCCAACACTGCTCCCCTACAAATATTAGCATAACACTGCTCCCCCCTACAAATACTGCCCCAACACTGCTCCCCTTCCAAATACTGCCCCAACACTGCTCCCCTACAAATATTAGCCCAACACTGCTCCCCCCTACAAATATTGCCCCAACACTGCTCCCCTTCCAAATACTGCCCCAACACTGCTCCCCTTACAAATCCTGCCCCAACACTGCCCCCACCACATACTGCTATAACATCGTTCCCCTTCCAATATTGCCCCAACACTGCTCCCCTTACCAATACTGTCTCAACACTGCCCCCACCACATACTGCTATAACACCTTTCCCCTTCCAATATTGCCCCAACACTGCTCCCCTTACAAATACTGCCCCAACACTGCCCCCACCACATACTGCTATAACACCGTTCCCCTTCCAATATTGCCCCAACACTGCTCCCCTTACAGATACTGCCTCAAAACTGCTTCCCTTACAAAGACTGCCTCAATACTGCTTGCCTTCCAAATACTGCCCCAACACTGTTCCTCTTCTAAATACTACCACAACACTGCTCCCCTTCCAAATACTGCCCCAACACTGCTCCCCTACAAATATTAGCCCAACACTGCTCCCCCTACAAATACTGCCCCAACACTGCTCCCCTTACAAATACTGCCTCAACACTGCTCGCCTTCCAAATATTGCCCCAACACTGCTCCCTACAAATATTAGCCCAACACTGCTCCCCCCTACAAATACTGCCCCAACACTGCTCCCCTTCCAAATACTGCCCCAACACTGCTCCCCTACAAATATTAGCCCAACACTGCTCCCCCCTACAAATACTGCCCCAACACTGCTCCCCTTCCAAATACTGCCCCAACACTACTCTCCTTACAAATACTGCCTCAACACTGCTCGCCTTCCAAATATTGCCCCCACTGCTCACCCTACAAATACTGCCTCAACACTGCTTCCTTTACAAATACTGCCTCAACACTGCTCACCTTCCAAATACTGCCCCAACACTGCCCCCACCACATACTGCTATAACACTGTTCCCCTTCCAATATTGCCCCAACACTGCTCCCCTTACAGATACTGCCTCAAAACTGCTTCCCTTACAAAGACTGCCTCAATACTGCTTGCCTTCCAAATACTGCCCCAACACTGATCCTCTTCCAAATACTACCACAACACTGCTCCCCTTCCAAATACTGCCCCAACACTGCTCCCCTACAAATATTAGCCCAACACTGCTCCCCCCTACAAATGCTGCCCCAACACTGCTCCCCTTACAAATACTGCCTCAACACTGCTCGCCTTCCAAATATTGCCCCAACACTGCTCACCCTACAAATACTGCCCCAACACTGCTCCCCTACAAATATTAGCATAACACTGCTCCCCCCTACAAATACTGCCCCAACACTGCTCCCCTTCCAAATACTGCCCCAACACTGCTCCCCTACAAATATTAGCCCAACACTGCTCCCCCCTACAAATATTGCCCCAACACTGCTCCCCTTCCAAATACTGCCCCAACACTGCTCCCCTTACAAATACTGCCTCAACACTGCTCGCCTTCCAAATATTGCTCCAACACTGCTCACCCTACAAATACTGCCTCAACACTGCTTCCGTTACAAATACTGCCTCAACACTGCTTCCTTTACAAATACTGCCCCAACACTGCTCCCCTTCCAAATACTGCCCCAACACTGCTCCTCTTCTAAATACTACCCCAACACTGCTCCCCCTACAAATACTGCCCCAACACTGCTCCCTCTACAAATAATGCCCAACACTGCCCCCCCTACAAATACTGCCCAAACACTGCTCCCTCTACAAATACTGCCCCAACACTGCTCCCTCTACAAATACTGCCCCAACACTACTCCTCCTACAAATACTTCCCCAACACTGCTCCCCCTACAAATACTGCCCCAACACTGCTCCACTTACAAATACTGCCCCAACACTACTCCCTCTACAAATACTGCCCCAACACTACTCCTCCTACAAATACTGCCCCAACACTGCTCCCTCTACAAATACTGCCCCAACACTGCTCCCTCTACAAATAATGCCCCAACACCACTCCTCCTACAGATACTGCCCCAACACTGCTCCCCTTCCAAATACAGCCCCAACACTGCTCCCCTTCCAAATAGAGCTCCAACACTGCTCCCCCTACAAATATTACCCCAAAACAGCTCCCCTTCAAAAACCAGGTTGATTTTGTCTATGAAAAGACTGCTACTTTAAAACATTGGACAGTCTCGCACGGTACTCGCCATTGTCTCAAAGCAGGAGCCTATTACATTTACCCCGTAGTATGTAAAATGTTGCTGTCTTAAACTGGGTACACATTAGACGTTGTGTCCCAGCACGCCATCATTTGCGACGGACTCCGGCATTGTGTGTACACATTTGCCGATGCTGGCAGCGATTAAGCAACGGTGGGCGACAAAGCGACAGCGTGGGGGGGGGGGGGTTGGCGGGGGTCCTGCTGCATTCGTCAGCATGGCGTCACTAGTGACATCCTCAGATCTTTCTGCATGTACAAAAGATCTGAGAATGCGACGGATAACCTGCGGGAGCGCTCATCGGCATTGCGATTGTGGCTACACACTACATGATTGAACAATTTGTCATTTTGATGCGTCGGAATCTGCCAAATCGCTCATCTAGTTATCATCTAGTGTGTACCTATAGCTGCTTAATCAGACCTATCCATAGTGCTGATCTCTGCTCTCCTATGAAACATGTTACTTAACCAGGGGTTACATAAGTATGACGGTAATCCTAATCTACCTACAGCAAGAACTAAGGGCCTGATTCAGAGCCGAACGCTCTGACCAGAGCGCTTGCTCTGAATCAGTGCCCTCCTCCATGAAAATGGAGCGTCCTCCTGGCCGCTCGCATAGCTGTGGGTGACCACCCACAGCATATGCGAGCGACCATCGGGCTTGCGACGGAGACCCTGCGGTAGGGTCCCGCTGCCGCAAGCCCTGGAGTGATTTTGGCTCTATCAGAGCCAAAATCACTCCCACTGACATCACTAGTGGGGCCGGCTTCAGACGCCCCAACACTGCACTAGTGATGTCCCAACACTGCACTAGTGATGTCAGTGGGGCCGGCTTCAGACGGTAGGCGTTCCCATGGGAACGCCTCCGTCTGGCAGGCACGCCCCCGGCACGCCCACCAAAGGGGGCGTGCTGTCAATCAACATCGACAGCACGCCCCCTTTGGTGCGAGACCCGGAGCGATGGAGAGCCCGTCGCTCGCCGGGTCTGGCGCATGCGCACGACGGAGCTCCCTCCGTATTTGTAGACGGAGCTCCCTCCGTCGTGCGCATGCGCAGTGGGGGAACATCGACCCGCTTGCGAGCGTCCTGCACTCGCGAGCGGGTCTGAATGACCCCCTAAGATTCCTCATATCATTTCTCTACTCTCTGGGCAAGCCCTGGCATGGGCATCTCTGCTGCGGGAGAGATCTGAACCAATCCTATCAGACTATGGGCCTTTTGCAGAAATCATCGCAACTGCGATTACACATGCAATCGGCCGATTGTTGCATCCTGCGCATGCAACGCAGTGCGCGAATCAGCCACTGCAATCGGGACTGCGATCGCAGTGACTACGCAGACCCATCGCAGAGTGATTGACAGGAAGTTCCGTTTGTGGGTGGTGGCAGGGGGGTGATCGGCGAACCGCAGGCGTGCCAGTGCGTTTGAACGCAGTTGCATGGGCGTGCATAAATTATCCACTGCAATGCCATACGCAGCCTGAGGACTCATAGCGTGCGTGGAAGTTAGCAATTCCTGAGTAAGGTCAGAGCTTGTGCAAGTGTGCGTGAGGCTGCGATGGTACTCGATGTTATTGATGGTTTTTGCAGTCTTGCTAAGTATATATGGATGTGTGTAAGGTAAAGTGGGCGTCCTTATGAAGTGTTGCGGCGGCAAAGCGATCGCAGTGGATTAGCATACTATCGCAGTGATACTAATACAAACACAAAATGTACAAACCCTATGGTGCTACACTCCAGTGCTGCAGAGGTTAATAATAAGTCACCACCTTATATCTAATAGCATATAACAAAACACATCAACCTCACTTGCGCTCTGGCTTGTTCCAAGAAGTCATCAATAAGTCCATCAAATTAATTGTCCCACGTCCTCCGGTTATTGTAATTCTTCAGGGGATGTAGTTATGAGACTGGCGGACGCAAGGCCGTGGTCTCAATGCCAACATCCGAATCCCAACAAGGGACTTAAGATAGGCGTCTGTATTTCAATTATAGATGAGTTCCCTGAGAACCGGACCCACCCGAACTTCGGGAATCCAGGGTGATCCGAGCCGCCCCTCGGATTTCTCCTCCTGCCCCGGATCCCTAATCGAGGCAAAACCTTGCGACCCTCTGTCGGATCTTGAGGTTTTGCCTCGAGCGGCCATTTTAAAAAATCCCTTTGCCTTCAGTGGGCAAAGAGCTGATTGGCTGACAGAGCTGTCTGTCACGGCTCTCAGCCATTCAGCGTTAAGCCCTTTGATGCAGGGAAAAAAGAAGATGGCGCTGATTCCTGCGGCCGGCACCCCCGGCTGCCGACACACCTGTTGCCGGCACCCCCGCTGCCGACACACCAGCTGCCGGCACCCCCACTGCTGACACCGCCGGCAGCCCCGCTGCTGACACCACTGGCTCCCCCAGGCTGATGACACCGCCAGCACCCTGCATTGAGAACACCCCTGCACCGCCGACACATTCAGCAAACCTGCACTGAGGACACCGCCGGTACCCTGCACTGAGGACACTACCAGCACTCCCACACTGCCATTCCATGTACTGAGGACACCGTCAGCAACCCCTGCACTGCCGACACAGCCAGCAAACCTGCACTAAAAACACCACTGATACCCCCACTCTGCTGACACCGCCGGTACCCTGCACTGAGGACACTGCCAGCACCGCAGAACTGCCATTCCATGTACTGAGGACACCGTCAGCAACCCCCGTACTGCCGACACAGCCAGCAAACCTGCACTAAAGACACTGCTGACACTGCCGACATTGCCGGTACTCTTCACTGAGGACACTGCCAGCACCACAGCACTGCCATTCCATATACTGAGGACACCGTCAGCAACCCCTGCACTGCCGACACAGCCAGCAAACCTGCACTGAAGACACCGCTGGCACCCCTGCTCTGCTGATACCGCCGGTATCCTGCACTGAGGACACTGCCAGCACTGCAGGACTGCCATTCCATATACTGAGAACACCATCAGCAACCCCGCTCTGCCGACACAGCTGTCACAGTAAGTGCACTATTGGTGTATCCAACCCACACTGTATAACACACTGTATCCTGAACGAGGTAAGTCCGGGGTGCACTTAGCGTTAGCCGGGGTGCACTTAGCTTTAGGGGGTTAGGTTTAGGGAGCGCAGCGGGGTTAGGTTTTAGGCTTTGGAGGGGTTAGGGTTAGGCACCCCCGGAAGGAGGTTAGGGTTAGGCACCCCCCTCCAGGTGGGTGAGGTTTAGGGTGCGGTAAGGGGGGGGTTAGGGTTAGGCACCCCTAGGGGAGAGGTTAGGGTTAGGCACCACTAAGGGAGGGTTAGGGTTTGGGGGAGGAGGAGTAGGGATAGGGGACTTACCCATGGTTGCCTACCCTCCCGATTCGGGCAGGAGCCTCCCGATAAATGGGTGCAGCTCCCGCCCCCCCGGAAAGGCAGGCAAGCCTTCCGCCAATCCCCCGACCCCCCCACCCCCATTACCTGATAAACCCCCTCCGCCCCCTGCTTCGCAATGCCTTTTTTTTCGGCATTGTGTAGCGGGGCGGGGCTAAAATGACGTGATCGCGTGGCCCCGCCCCCTGTCATGCCCGCAAACTGACCTCAGCTCATCTGGACCCGCCCCCTTTTGCCTGCCACGCCCCCTGTTCTGCCGATCTGGCTGCTCCCTCCCGGAAGGAGCAGCCAGAAAGTTGGCAAGTATGGACTTACCTGCCCAGTCGGGATCTTCTCCCCTCGGGCTGCCGGAGTCGGGATATGAATCACCGGCTATTCAGCCGCCGGGAATTCGTACCCATTCCTTCCCTGATATATAAAATAAATGAGAAACACAATATAGTGTAATAACGTCATTGTATGATGTAGCCACCCGGGGATGAATATGAGGAGAATATGGTGGCCTATGAAGATCTTCTCACGGATTTATATGGTCCCAACTCAGAATCACCCTGATGTAAATGCAGATAAATCTTGTGTGGAGTTTCTTACATGTATGCTTACTTGTATTGGCGATGTATGGCCACATAAAGGTATCTTTAGCTTCAGAAACCTCAACCTGTGGTCCTTAACGGAATGTGGGGACTTCAAGGTCATGATAGGACAAGGTAAAACAAAAGACCATCATCCAGTACCATGAAAAACAGCTATTTATTATAAATAAAAATGTATAAAAACATATATAAAATATGTAGCAGTAAGCCCATACCATCAGGTGGTAATATTTAGCAGATTCCTATTGCCATGCGGTAGATGGTCCCGGGTCAATAAGGGCAATTGGATCCATTCTATAAGCTATCCATTTGGCCTTTATTCACACGGGTACTTTCACCATTTTCTCCTCATATTCACATGCCCGGGTGGTTATATCATACAGTGACGTTATTACACTATATTGTGTTTCCCATTTATTTTATATAGCGGAGAATTACCATAACCGGAGGACGTGGGACAATTCCTTTGATGGACTTATTGTTGACTTGTTGGAACAATGTAGAGCGCAAGTGAGGTTGATACTCTCGCATTGAGACTGCTTGCGTAATCGCTGTTGAAATCGCAGCTGCGGTCCATAATGAATCAGGCCCTATGACAATTTCTTAGCTACAGTTTGTAGGATCTATGACGAACCTGAAATAACAACATCAGCATCTGGCATTTTCTGACTTCGTCAAGGCTCACATACGGCGGGACAATGCGTCATCAAAACTTAAGTGGAATAATGAGGCACTTGTCACTGCTGGCATGGCCTCTCAGACAGAATTAAAGGTGAATTGGCTGCTTGAGAATTACACACTGGCCTTGTCGACTTGATATCCCTTTACAAGAGGATGGAGCTCCGCTTCCATGAAAGGGCCCAGGAAAGGGGTAGTATGGAGCGTCCCAAGGATCAACCTACTTCACAGTTTAAGCCTTCTCCTCCAAACTCAGAGAAAACCATGCAAGTAGGTCACTCATGTCTCAAACCAGAAGAAAACCTGTGTCTCTAATGTGCCTGTGTTGGTCATATGCTTGGGTCCTGTCCTAAAAAATGGGAAAATTCCCCCTCCTAACTGATGGTGGAGTGGTCCATTTAGGTGCATCTATCCACTCTTAGGGAAACACAGGGGGTTCCCCGTTGCCTGGAAACCCCCCTCCCCAGTCCACACCATGATGACCACAATAGAAATAGCATATAATACTAAAGCTGCATGTTTTTAAGATTTCCTCAAATATTTAGCAACACCTCTTGATCTATCAAAATGTGTGAGACAGTAATGAATACACATGTGCACCAACTAGGACATCTGGAAACATACACTTTTAGGGGTGCACATCTATAGGATCAATTATTAATATTGTATAATAATACACTAGCCAGTGCACAGGGCTGGATTAAGCCTTGGGGAGCCCTGGGGCACATAAGACAAGCCCCCCCCCCCCCTCTTGTCAGCACTGCCCCTGGGCTGTGCCCACTGTGTGTTATTCCCCTTCACAGGGGGGATTCTATGGGGACTCCTCCTGGGCAATATATATATATATATATATATATATATATATATATATATACACCACACAGGCGGCACTCCGTGAAAAAAATACACTGCAACTCTCCTTAATCTGTGTTGCAGTGTATTTTTTTCACGGGTTGCCGCCTGTGTGGTGAATATATTCAACTTGTCTCAGCAGTGAGACTTACTGTGGAAGGCACCCGGTATCTGTACTTCCCTAAACTCACAAGTGCAGGATCGTGGCTGGTTTTATATATATATATATATATATATATACAGTGCTCGAAGTGAGCCGGTATACAACGGTATGGTATACCGGCACTTCCAGCACTGACCCGCCCGCCGCTGAGAGGCATATGGATAAAGCGCTGATGCTGCCTTCTCCATATGCCGGGCACCTGCTGAGTTTGTGTTACCAGCAGGCGCCCGGCGACTCCTTCCCTGCAGCCGGAGGACGGAACTCACTCCTGAGCTCCGCCTCCCGGCTTCTGCAGTGCGTGTTGGGTAGAGACGTCATGACGTCTCTCCCTCTCCCACAGTGCACAGCGCGGAGCTGACGGGAGAGGACTATGCACTGTGTACTGTGGGAGTCCTCTTCCACAGTGCAGAGCGAGGAGCAGGCGGACGGCGGCGTGCACAGGAGCTGGGCTTCACGTAAGTATGTTTTTATGTGTGTTTGTCTGTGTGTTTATGTGTAAGGGGGCTCTACTTCAAGGGGAACTACTACTATGGGCACTACTTCAAGGGGCACTACTACTACTATGGGCACTACTGCTACTACTATGGGCACTACTTCAAGGGGCACTACTGCTGCTATTATGGGCACTACTACTAGTACTATGGGCACTACTGCTACTACTATGGGCACTACTTCAAGGGGCACTAATATAGGCACTATTAATCTGGGTACTACTGCAAGGGGCACTACTACTATATACTGTGGGCACTAATACAAGGGGCACTATAATTGTGGCCAATGTATTGGGGGCACTGTTACTCTTGTGGGCAATGAATAGGGGGCACTACTACTGTGGGCAATGTATAGGGGCACTATTACAAGGGGCACTACTACTGTTGACAATGTATAGTGGGCACTATTACTATTGTGGGCAATGTATAGTGGCACTACTACTGTGGGCATTGTATAGAGAGCACTATTGCTGTGGGCATTGTATACGGGGCACTACTACCAGGGGCGCTGCATAGGGGCAGTACTACTGTGTACATTGTATAAGGGCACTACTACTGTGGGGCAATGTATAGGGGTCACTACTATAAGGAGCACTACTACTGTGGCAACTGCATAGGGGGCATTGTATAAGGGCACTACAACTGTGGGCACTGTATAAGGGCACAACTACTGTGGGCATTGCATAAAGGGCACTACTACTGTGGGCATTGCATAGGGGGCACTACTATTGTGTGGCATAATGTGTATAATGAGTACTACGGTGTAGTACACTATACTACTTAAAAAGAGCGCGTCGTAAGGACACGCACCCTTTTCCAGTGCATGCGCGCCTTCGTTGCGCACATAAGTGCAACCTTAGATTTTCCATACCCCCACTATAAAATTCCCACTTCGACCACTGTATATATATATATATATTTATTGTGACATGGTCAGCATAATTCCGCATTAAGTAAGTGTGGAATATCCAATCTCCCAGGTTTGGCAGAGCAAAGGCATTAGGATTGTGTAAATGTCAAGTTCAGGTGTTGCCTCAATCAGTGCCTGGAAAGGCAGCTGATTACAGACACCTGTGAGAAGCTGGTTTAAGAACTGCAAAGACACTGGGGAAACTGAGCTTGATGGTGAAATAGTCGCCCAGCTTATAGGCCTGGGGGGTGACTAGTGTTAGGGTTCCTGGACCTGCCAGTCCACTGAAGAAATATGGCTGTATTGGAAGACTTTGTATAACATCTTGCCTGTGAAACTGCCATATCCTGTGTACCTGCTGGCGAGCAATAAAAGCTACTGATGGATTTTGCCCGGTCTATGTGATTCTTGTCACATTTGGCGAACAGGGACTCTTGCTGGATACTGCTGCGCAGCAAAAGCCCAGATACAGTGACCAGATCCACCCACAAAGGCAGTGAGATGCTTTGCAGGACTCTACCCACTGCACAGCGGCTTGGTGAGTAAGTCGCTTTACTAGCAGCTGGGTGGGTGAGTGTGGCAGGCCAGCCATAAAACTGCAGTTGTTCACATTGATAATATGTCTGTGTATATGCAAATTGTGCACAATATAAAAACTGCTTAATTCCTGTGTATGGGTCAATGGCCAGGGAATGGTGGTGCAGTTTTAAGAGAAGCCAGCTAATATAGTTTGTTGAGAATCTGGCTTCCAAAAGAGAAATTATAAAGCCTCCTAAGTTGTCTATAAAGGGATAAAGCAGTGTAATATGGAGGAGCTTTTGAAAAGTTTTGCTGAAATAGCTGCAGGGCAACAAGCTCTTGCAGCAGTGTATCAAGCACATATGCAAGAGCAACAAGCTCTGGCAGAAGGGCTTCAAGCACAGATGCAAGGACAACAAACTTAAATTCAGTTATTACATGCAGAGTTAACTGAAATAAGGAAAGGTGGGTAGGAGCGAGAGGTGTTACAGAAGCTTACTCCATCTGATGACATTGGAGCTTTTATGTGCACCTTTGAGCGTACTGCTGCACATTTAAAATGGCCTGAGGAGGAGTGGGCTGCCAGACTTGCTCCCTGTCTCACAGGGGAACCTCAGAGAGCACATGTTGATTTAAAAGTGACTGAGGCAAACTCCTATCTGCACTTGGAAAAGGCCATATTAAGCAGCGTTGGAGTGACTGGACCTAGCAAAGCTCAGGAGTTTCAGGAATGATGGCTAAATTCGTCTGAAGCTTCAAGGGTCCAGCTGGCCAAATTAGCCAGGCTGAGTAAAGCATGGTTGCAGCCAGATAAGAACTCTGCTAAGCGTATAGTAGAGATGGTGGCTTTGGACCATGCTGTGCATGTACTAGACCATGTACAACCGTGGGCTCTACAGGCTGACCCTCAAACATTTGAGGAGTTAGCGGTGGTGATTGTACAGTACCTGACTCTTGGGAAGTTAAACAGAGCCAAACAGGGATTCCAGCCAGTTCCCAAGCCTAGAACCCAGGTCCCAGTTGTTAAAGCCAACAGCCCACCTCCAGTTGTGTGTTTTGATGGCGACAAGCCCGATCATTTGCGTCAGCACTGCCCAAAGCAGGGCGAGCCAATGGACTGTAGTGCTGGAAAAACAACTCGACCAGTGGTAAGCATGGCTTGATGGTACTAGTGGAAGGCCAGGAGATGTGGGCCTTAGTTGATACTGGCAGCGAATTAACCATCATCTCTGCCAACCTGGTTCCACCTGGGGCTGATCATATCTCATTGATCCTAGGTCGGGACTTTCCATTGTTACAAGAGGTGGTTACGTGGCAGGATGACAGTAGAAGGTCCACATCAGAGGTGTCCCAGAAGCCAAGCTCTGCTGTTTCCCAAAAGTTTGGTGGCTGTATCGCCCTCCTTGGCAAGTGAGCAACTGGAGGGGAGTGGGACTGAGATACAATGCATTTGAAATGTTGTAGAGATAAATGGTAGAGTAATCACGGCTTTACCAGCAGACGGTGTACCATACTTTGCATTGAAAAATGATATGTTATATCGTGTAACTTATTTGCAGGGTAAGAGAGTAGACCAATTGTTGGTTCCCCGGAAACACGAGCAGTTGGTGTTCAGGTTGGCTCATACACACCTGTGGGGTGGCCATTTGGGGGAGGAGAAAACTCTCCAGTGAATTCAGTTAAGATTCTTCTGGCCCGGCATTCATGCAGCAGTAAAAAGGTATTGTCAGGAATGTCCAGTGTGTCAGAAGACCGCACCCCGCGACCAGGGTTTGGGGCACCCTTGGTTCCCCTCCATGTCATTTCTGTATCTTTTGACAGAATTGGTATGGATCTGATAGGGCCGGTGGAAAAATCTTCTTGTGGACATCAATACATATTAGTGGTGGTAGATTATGCCACAAGGTACCCGGAGGCCATCCCGCTACGTAACATGAAATCTAGCACTATTGCCCAGGAATTGTTGATGCTATATACCCGCTTGGGAATATCAAAGGAGGTCTTAATGGACCAAGGTACCCCTTTTGTCTCTAAACTAATGAAAGATATGAGCTGACTGTTAAAGGTGGATAGGATTACTACCACAGTTTACCACCCGAAACAGATGGGCTTGTTGAATGCTTTAACCAGACCCTTAAACAAATGATAAAAAGGGCGGTGTCTGAGGAAAAGCAAGATTGGGACTTACTCCTACAATATTTAATGTTTGCAATGTGAGAGGTGCCCCAATCCTCTACAGGATTTAGGACCTCATTCAGAGGCGGTCGTTAGATGCAAGCAGTCGCTCTGAATGAGGGCGGCCGCTTGCATCTTGTAGTGCCGCCTCTTGGTCGATTGCTAAGCTGTGAGTTACCACCCACAGCTCTAGCGACCGACCAGGGTGATGGTCGCAATGGTCAAGACCATCGGGGCTTGCGACGAGACCCCAAGGTTGGGTCTCGGCACTCACAAGCCCCAGGGAGCTTCCTGCTCTGATCGAGCAGGAAGCTCTCCACTGATATCACTGCTGATGTTAGTGGGGCCGCCCTCAAACAGCAGGCGTTCCTTAGAGAATGCCTCCGTTTGGCCGGCCACGGCCCCTGCCTGCCACCCAAACGGGGCGAGCTGTCACTCGCCATCGACAGCTCGCCCCCTTTGGTGCGAGACCCCTTGCGATGGAGTGCCCGTCGCTAGCCGGGTCTCGCGCACGTGCAGCCGGCACGCGCAGCCGGCTCCGACGTGCGCATGCTCAGTGGGGGAACATCGACCCGGTTGCGAGCTATCAACGCTTGCGACCGAGTCTGAATGACCCCCTAAGTCTCTATGGGAGGCAACCTAGAGGGATTTTAGATCTGTTGAAGAAGTGTGGGAACAACAGTCATGCCAAGAGCCTAACATCGTTCAGTTTGTTACCCAATTGTATGACTGTTTAAGGCAAATTGCGTCACTCGTGAACGAGCACATGGATAGGGCACAACAGCGGCAAAAACGTTGATATGACGTGACAGCGGTTAATCGGACTTTTAAACCAGGAGACAAGGTACTGGTTCTGGTACCCACCACTGAAAGCAAAATGTATGCCCAGTGGTGAGGCCCTTATGAAGTTATAGAGGCAGTGGGACCTGTTAATTATAAGGTTCGACAGGAGGGTAGAAGGAAAGAAGTGCAAATCTACCATGTAAACCTGTTAATACCTTGGAAAGAAGGCGCTGTTCAGCCCTCGTTGGTTGCCAAGAAAACCCCAGAATGTCAGGTACGCATTGAAGTCACCCTTAATCCCTGCCAGAAACAGGAGGCAGTGAGTTTAGTAGCACGGCACCAAGATGTGTTCTCTGCCATTCCGGGAAAAACCCAAATTATCCAGCATGATATAGTTACTCCTTCTGGGGTGGTAATAAAATAGAGGCCATACCGTATACCTGACGCCTAGGGGTCATAGAGGAATCAAATAGCGAAAGGAATAATCCCATAGTTTTAGTGCCTAAGTCTTCAGGTGCTTTAAGATTCTGCAATGATTTTTGCAAATTAAAAAGTGTCACAGCTTGATTCCTATCCGATGCCCCGGGTGGACGAGCTGATGGGGAATTTAGCAAACAGTCAGTATTTTCACCACCCCAGATTTGACAAAAGGGTATTGGCAGATTCCTTTAACTGAGGCTGCTAAGGCCAAAACAGCCTTCTCTACCCCAGAAGGTTTGTTTCAGTATAAAATGCTGCCGTTTGGTCTGCATGGGGCTCCAGCAACCTTCCAGAGGGCTATGAACAGGTTGCTGCGATCTCACAAGGAATATGCAGCTGCATACCTAGATGACAGTCATCTTTAGCCCTGACTGGGAGCAGTCCTTTCCCAAGTGGTAGAAGGGGAAGAGAAACCCATCCTCTACCTCAGCCAGAAATTGCAGCCCAGGGAGCGCAAGTATTCTACTGTGGAGCAAGAGTGGTTGGCAATCAAGTGGGCAGTAGACTCGTTAAAATATTATTTGTTGGGGCAGGAGTTTGTGTTGGTTACATACAGTGGCGGTTCTAGGGGCGGGCAAACAGGGCTGTCGCCCGGAGCGCCGGCCCCTAGAGGGCACCACTGAGTCCCCAGGAGGAAAAAATAAATAAAATCCCAGAGAAAAAAAACAAAAAACTAGCGCCGGTCCCTTCCCCGCTAGCCGCAGCAGGGAGGCTCCATTTGCCGGGTGCCCGCTGATATTTGTCAGTATCGGGCACCCAGCTCCCTCCCTGAAGCCGCTGCTGAAAGCCGGAGCTCACTCCTGAGCTCCGGCTTCAAGCACTATGGGAGGGACGTCATGACGTCTCTCCCATAGATCCGAGGAGCCGGAGCTCACACCTGAGCTCCGCCTCCCACAGAGAGCACTATGGGAGGGGTGTCATGACATCTCTCCCATAGATCCGTGGTGGAGCCGCAGTCAGACCGGACGGCAGCGGATGCAGGAGCAGGGCTTAATGTAAGTATTGTGTTTTGTTTTTTAATTGTATTTTTTTTCAGAAGCACCAGCACTGGGGGCAAGGCTATAGGGGGCATTGCTACTGGGGGCATAGCTATAGGGGAGCATTACTACAGTGGACACTACTAATGGGGACATTAATATAGGGGGCATTACTACTGGAGGCACTACTAGATGGGGCATTACTACAGTGGACACTACTAATGGGGGCATTAATATAGGAGCATTATTACTGGAGGCACTACTATAGGGGGCTTTACTAATGGAGGCACTAGTAATGGAGGCATTACTACTGGGGGCACTACTAATAGGGCATTACTACTGGGACACTACTAATGTGGGCATTATAACTGTGGGCACTACTATTGGGGGCACTACTATTGGGGGCACTACTACTGGGGCCATTAACACTGTGGGCATTACCAATGGGGGCATTACCACTGCGGGCACTACTAATGAGGGCACTGCATGGGGGGCACCACTTGGGGGGGCATTGTATTAGGGGCACTACTACTGTGGGCCTTGTGTATAAGGGACACTAATTTGGGCACTATGTAAAAGGGGCACCACTGTGTGTCATAACATGAATAAGGGACTACTGTGTGGTGTCATTTGAATTGGGGATAATGTATTATAAAGGGAATTACTGTGTGTAGCACAATGTATTATACAGGGCATTACTGCGTATGGCATAATGTGTTATAAAGGCCATTACTACATGTGGCATAATGTGTTATACAGGGCATTACTGTGTGTGGCATAATGTGTTATAAAGGGCATTACTATATAGCCAAAGTCCAGACGGTACTCACAAAAAACATATATTCATGCTGCTGGGGTGCGTAGTCCCAGGCATCACTATAGATACAGTCCAGAGCTAGCCACAACATATGCAAGTATAGAGATAGCACTCGCCAGTCTTCTTTATGCAACAATATAGTTGATTATTCACTCACATAGCGGCATCCAAAATTATGTTGACGAATCGGGCCCCACCGGACCCTTTGTTAAGACCCAGAGACCAGAGTGTATCAAGGGCAACTCCCATCTTAATGCCCATATGGGCCTATAAATAGCAGCTGCATCATCCCAAGGCACACCCATAACGCCAAACCAGGAAGTGCCTCATTGTACTGACAATTAATATAAAAATCAGATTAGAATGCCCATAAAGGCTACTCACAGTTAGATATTAATATCGTTAGGATAAAATGTACCATCCTCAAACAGCACCATACTTATAGCACATGACTATGTTAATATTCAAAGTAAATTTGCCGCGTACATTCCACGGCCATGGAACGCACCACCGGTAATCAACCTATGCGCCAAACTCACAGTGGTACACCAATACCACTGTCCAATCACTTACATCACACTACGGTGCCCCCTGGATACAGAAAGCTGCTGTATCATCCAAGGATACTGGGCACTTCCTTAGTGTACTAAGGGCCTGATTCAGCAAGGATCACAGTTGCTAATACACATGCAATCGGCCGATTGTTTCGCACTGCTCATGCATACACATAGCAGTGCGAGAACCAGCCACTGCAATCTGAACTGCGATCGCAGTTGCAATGCAGACCCATTGCAGAGTGATTGACAGGAAGTGCTGTTTGTGGGTGGTGATGGGTGGGTGGTCTGGTGAACACAGGCATGCCACTGCGTTTCAACAGTGTTGCAGGGGCATACATAAATTAGCCACTGCTATACCATATGCAGCCTGAGACCTCATGGCGTGCGCTGGTTAGCAGTTCCTGAGTGAGGTCTGACCTGCCTTAACTGTGCGTATCGGTCCAATATTACTCTGTTACCAATTATTTTGCTATGTTGCCACAGTATACGGATGTGTGTAAGAGGAAATGGGCGCCCTTATGTTAGGTTACGATTGCAATGCGAATGCAATTATTTGAATATCACCACTGATATTAGCAACTGTGTTGCGTGCATATTAGCAGAATAGCAATCTTTGCTGAGGCCCTAAGTCTGCTGGGAATTTTGCCCCCTGAGTGCCTATTGGGCACCCTTGATGTCTTCTCACTCTACACTGTTATTCCTCACAAGAGTGGGATTCAGGCGATCAAGAATGTGCTTCTAGCTGGCCCTTATGACGGACCACCAATTGAGTACCTGCTATCATCTGTTTCTGGAGCTAAATAATTTTATGAACCACGGTGACTGGTACATTCAATTGATGGGTACCGCCATATGTTCTAACCTGGCACCATCTTACACCAACTTATACATGCACCAGTATGAACAGAGACACATTTTTGAGCATTTCTCCTATAAGTTATTTTTCTTTAAGAGATATATCGATGATATTTCTGTTTTGTGGAGAGAAGATGCAGACTCATTTTTTGAAATGGTGAATTTTTTAACCACCTCGATATGCCCATTTGTTTTACAGCATCTCTGAATGAATTCTGGATGCATTTCCGAGATGTGACTGTATTACGTCAGGAATCCACTATAGGATATACATTTTATAGAAGAGACCGACCGGAACACTCTGTTATGGGCCTCAAGCCATCATCCTGACTCATTGAAGTCCAATCTGCTGGTTTCCCAATTTTTCAGGGTCTTGAGGAATAACTCTGATCCAGTCTGAGCTGAGAAACAATTGGTGGAATGCCACAATAGATTTCTGGAGTGTGGATATAAAAATAAAGATCTAGGGGTCTATTTACTAAGCAGTGCTAGGAGACAGAGTGAAAAGTGATAAGGTGCCAGCGAATCAACTCCCAACTGTCATCTCACAGGCAGTGTTTGAAATATGACAGTTGGGAGCTGATTGGCTGGCACCTTATCACTTTTCACTCTGTCTCCTAATACTGCTTAGTAAATAGACCCTCTAGAGAGATGCCTCACCAGAGCCAAGGAGATTGTGTTGGGTCAACACAGTACATCAAAAAAGGCTCATACCGACAGTGATTCTAAACCTCCACTGTGATCCCAATCTAAGGTCTACACAGAGGGCCATTAAAAAGAACCGACCCGGCATTTAAAAGGTTAAAAAACAAGTCTCCCCTTCTGAGTGAGAGCAGAGAGCGCAATTTGAAAGATTTGCTATTGAGACCAGACATGCACCCAGAACCCATGGAGAGGAGGAATTGGCTATCACAAAGTAATGGCTGCTTCAAATGTCTCGGCTGCACGACCTGCAGATCTCTAATTACTGCGAAAAATTTTTGTCATCCACACAGTGGACAGAAAATTTATCTGAGACATAGGTTAACTTGTCAACTTGACCATGTAATATATTTCCTTACATGTCCGTGTAGGCTGATGTATGTGTGGAAAACCATCCAGACGTTTAAAGAGGGTATGTCTCAATATCATTCGGCCATTCACCTTGCATACACTACGGGCTGCACTGACAATCCGGTAGCTCTGCATTTTTTTGAAAGAACGACACCAAGTTTCTACTCTGCGATAAAAGCTAATTGATTGGATTCCCCCTGGGGTGAGAGGGGGCAACCGTGGCTTGCTTCTTTAAAAAAAAGAAGCTAGATGGATCCATCATTTAGATACTGTGGCCTCCAATGGCTTGAATGAGATGAATCCTCTAAATATTTTCATCTAAGGGCCTGAATCTCTCCTTATACTTTTATAGATTAGCCTCGTTTGGATGGTATCTATAAGGAACTTTTATTTTATTTTCTTTAATATTTGTAATCTATGTTCTTATACTGTTTCATTTTTTTTTTTTTTTTTTCCTGATGGTCCTGAGGAACGGGGTTCGATCCCAGAAACGTTGATCACACAATAAACATCCGAGTTTGGGTGTACCGACCTGATCTGCTTTCTGGCCTTGCACTGCCAAAACTAACCTGTTCGTTTGATATTGCTGTGCACCGACTCAATCTGCCTTCTGACCTTGCTCTATTTAAATCTATCTGCCCATATGGATTTGTCCTCGTACCACACTCTGTACAGTATGCCTAATTTGCCTGCTTATTGTACACCTGTGTATTGATTACTGGCCTGGCTCTGTAATAACATCGCCTGCTGGCTCTTTAGTGACTTCTGCACTTTCGATCAGTGGCATCCCTCCCTGTAGTGACACCCAAAAAAGGGGTGTGGTCTCAGACAGGGGGCATGGCCTCATAGCCCAAACCCCTGTTTTAGTCACTCCGGGAGTCCCAGAGAGACTGTCTGCCCATCAGGGATCCCTCACTGTCAGGAGCAGAGAGCTGCACGTAATGCTACAGTGTAGCACCCGCCTCCTGTCACTGAGGAGTCGGCACTTCGGCGTCAGCCCTCGGCAGATGACACTTGGGTGCGGACCGCACGCCCCCACTCCACCCCCAATGGGATGCCACTGCTTACGATCACTGTATATTACTCTCGACTTTTAATAACTATTATCAATGAACTGCGTGTTGATTATTACAAGTCTAGTACGGGAGCTACAAGACAAGTAAGCAACATTGAGAATGAGACATTTGTTGCTGTTGCTCACTGAATATGGTTTGTAACCTCCATCTACCGGTTTTATTTTTTAATTTACAGCTATCTTGTAACAGTTGCAAGTTTGGATATGGATTCCTGTTGGTTACTGGGGGGAACTACAATACCTGCATATGGTAGCCCCAATCTATATTATTGATCATTATCAGGTGACTTTAATGGAGAGCACACCAACACTTAATGGCAAGATCTAGGATCTTATCTAGAACAAAATCTAAAAATGTGATTGCTATGGAGACTCCTGGAAGAACAGTTTTATCCCTGGCAGTCCCTGATCATAGAACTGGAGAGAGTAGTGAAGTTTTTTGTTCCGCCCCCCCCCCCCCCCCCCCCTCCCTTCATCTTTTAAAGATAGCAAATTGTTTGAGTTTTCAGCAGGAAATTAATGTGTAATCTGTGCATTGTTCCCTGCTTGCCTGCACTCTCATTCCTCGCTGCTCCTGACACGCTGCTCCATTGTGTGGGAGCCACTTGATAGGGGAATAATTAGAGACGAGAGGCTCCGTGTTTAAAGAGAAAAACGCTTTGCCACTGTAACGTGTGATCAGGATAATAGTATTTTCATGAAAGACAGCAATTACATTTATTAACTGGGACAGGCCTGGCAGTGAGGAAATTAAGTAAAGGGTGAGTTTATAAAAAGACACAAAAAGAGACCCCCTCCATATACTCTGAGCTCCCACTAGGCTCCTTTCATCTGGCTCTTTACAAGCAGCAATGCTCCTGCTGAGACTTAACTGGAACATAAATATCTGCAGCTTAGCTATACAGCCATCTTAACCTTTGGCAAAGAATGATCAGAATATAGGGCCCATTGTGCAGACATAACTGGGCTACACTTTTATACAAAAAAAACCATCTTTTCTCATTTATTCGCTCTCTTTAATATTGCTTTCTCTTCACTTAGCCTCCTCAGAACTGGATTCTTAATTGGCTGTTTAGAGAATCACTTCAGTGGGATTAATGCATTTCCTTGTATATACTGTATGTTCAAACGCGAGACTCATGACTGAATTATATAGTCCCCAAATTCAAAGAAATATGTGGCAACCGCTCCTATGTGGAGGGGTGATTACATAATGTTACTCCCCCTCCCCAACCAAATGCAATGCAAACTTCCCTACATTTAAACCCTTCTTCACAACGGACTCTGAAAAAACTAAATATTTGGGATGAATTAAATGAACTGTAAACTCTAATATTTTCTTTGCTGGACCATGTCGCTCACAGTGCACTGTACACACTAGACATTAGGGGTAGATGTATCAAGTCTTATAACGAGGACAGGTGAAGGAGTTGCCCATAGCAACCAGATTCTAGAAAATATACTTGATAAATGATAGAAGCCGATTGGTTGCTATTGACAAATTCTCCATTTGTCCTATATAAAAGGTTTGATACATCTCTCCCTAGTCACCATACAGGTATCTGCATTGTAGAATAGACTTCAAGATGGAAGAAAGCTAGAAATAAAAATAATGATAGATTCTAGTGGTGCCTACTTGCAGTTAACATTTAATATCTATATAATAAGTCTGTCCTGTATCCGATAGTGAACCTATACACATTATGGGCCTTATATCAGTGTTAGACACATCCAGAATCTCAGAGTGACATTACAAATACATTCACATCTTTGTGGCACTTTCAGAGTCAGTCGGATACACAATTCTCAGGCTGCGACTCACTCGGCTTGTGGTACCTGGCTGAGATGAGACTGTATTGCGACTGGAAAAAATAAAAGAACACAATAATAAAGCATTACAGTCAATGGTGGGAAAGAGCAGATAAGTACCCAAGTGGACTGGTGTATTTGCGCATATATATATATATATATATATATATATATATATATATATATATATATACACACACTACCACTTCCCATGACTGCACAACCATTCCAGCTCCAGACTCTGCTCCCTACTTGCACAGTCTTATGTCTTTGAGAATAAAAAAAAAGATGTGGATTGCGAAGATTTGCGCATACAATATGAGAAAGTTGCAACTTGAGACAAAAATAAATGCAAATAGCATTTCAAACGGGCTCTGGATAAGGTGCTATCTTACCTATTAAGTGAGAAATTGTAATCTTTTTCCATAAGGATATCTCACTGAAACAGTGTACATTATATATTATTTCTTTTATCTTTCTGGTTTCATTGTGCTAATAAGATTCCATTTGCCAATTTGAAGGATGATTGGATACCCTTCTGCTCCTACCTTGTGGTACAATCTGCAGTATATGTTGCACTGCCTAAACATTTGTTTAGGACACATGCCACCCACTTCAATAGACTAGCTCAGTGAGATGCTCTCAGGGGTTCATGAGGATTGTATACAGGTTGAAATGGATTCTTAGACCCCAGCATGTGGTTATACTATCTGCACAGGTGTTACCAACCAGCACACTACTGAGTGAGTCACGCTCCTAAGCACTTGGTGAGACTTCACCTAGCAGTCAATGCTAGGTGATTGTCCTTTGTACCTACTCTGAACTGACCTTGTCCTGCCAGCTCCATCTGCCTGTTTGATATTACTATGCACTGATTAAATCTGCCTATTGACCATGCTTTACACATCTCTATTGCCTGTATGATATTAACATGTACCGACCTAGCTTTGCACATGTCCATATGCAGGTTTGATATTACTTTGTACGACCTGACCTGACCTTGCTCTACACATCTCCACTGTCCAAGACTTTAAGAGTAATCTGCATCAGCTCTTCCTTAGTTGGGTCATTAAAAGATCGTCTAACTTCATGAGGTTCTTGTATGACGCAAGATCTAGAAGAGGATTCCTGGTTCTAATAGATAAATGCAAAAATCAGAGGATCTACAGCCAGAGAGTAATCTTAAAACTCCAAACTTCCAGGATAAAATAGTGTCTCTGGAGGCAGGTGGTAGCAGAAACCGGAAACTGAAGTGCTATCAATAAGCTGCATGACATTGGCAAAGTGCGGGACAACATGGCTATAAAATCTATAGTGGGATGGCAGTGGGTAAATTTGTTACTAGGAGTTACTAATATACTAATGGGCAGCACAGACTGTGTAATGGTTAGCATTACTGCCACACCGCACTGAGGTTGCGGGTTCGTTTCCCATTACGGCCCTGTGTGGAGTTTGTATATTCTCCCCGTGATTGCGTGGGTTTTCTCCGTGTACTCCGGTTTTCTCTCACACTCCAAAAATATACAGGTAGGTTAATTGGCTCCCAACAAAATTAACCCTAGTGTGTATGTGGAAGGGAATATAGATTGTCTGCTCCACTGGTAGACAAATATAGTAATCAAGACACAGTTTAACATAAACTAATATTTAATCTGTATCAATGCAATTCATAAAATATGTGCACATTGCATATATATAAAATGTTTCAATATAATGTAATAATAGTATCCATTATAAAACAAAGTAAAAATCACCAAATATCAGTTAACTGCTGTCAATGGATTATAGCATGAGATATATTATAGATGAGCAGGTTCGGATTTCAGAGATCCGAACACACCCAAATTTAGCAGATCTGAGTCGGATCCAAGCAGGCTCTGGGTTTCCCTCCTGACTTGGATCTCAAAACCAAGGCAAAACCATAGCGTCGGAAATCTCGTGGTTCGCGAGCTTACGTCTCTATCATCAATGTAGTATATAGGGACTACGCCGCGGATGCCATTTCACTCCGGCTGTGGAGGCTAAACAGGAAGGGTGGGTAGTGTAGGGCTGGGAGAGTTGCTGGTGTTGTTTGGTGCTGTGCTGTGTCCTGGGCTGGTGCTGCTGCTGATCCATTCTGGGCTGTGATGTCTGCTGTGTCCATCTGGGCTGGTGCAGAATACATATGGGTTCTGCTGTGTCTATCTGGGCCCAAGTTCTGGACACAAAAAAAAAAGTAAAAAAACACCCAAACAATAAAAGTGTATTTTTGTGTAATATTTTTCTGTGTGTGCATGCGTGTCAGGCTTAACTGCACAAGATCCAGCCAGAAACGCAAGTTGCAACCTAGTGCTGCCCAACTCCGGTCATGACCAATCAGTGCTCTGGGCTCAAGGTCTGGAGCTGAAAAAAAATTAAAATCAATTGTCTTTTTTTGTCTAATATTTTTGTGTGTGTGCACGACTTCACGGGTGTGAATTTTGTAACCGCACCTTGGCTACACTATTGGCGCTTGTGACACTGCTTCAAGACCGCAGAAAATATGGAGGGCTGTCACATGACAGGAGATCAAGGCCAAGAACCACATGTTGTAGCTGCCGCCAGCAGTGCAAGGCCGTCAACTTCCTCGTACTCTATGAAGGCCCATGACCCAAGGCTTAAGTCACGCCATCGATATGGTAAAGCTACTTGTACTGAAGTTAAGAAAAAAAATTTAAAGGAAGTTTTAGATAAACAAAAAATTGACAATATGCCCTTCACTACACAAAGTGGCAAGGAAAGGATAAAGCCTTGGCCTTTCTTTAGGAAGACTGCTGATTCTGATAGCCCTTCGGAAAAACCAACTGTGTGCCCTGAGAAATAGAAATCACAAATCCCCGAGGAGAGTGCAAGTGTGTCCGCGGTTGCCATGTGTGAGCCAGACCTAAATACTAGTGTACTGGAGGATCCTCCAAGTTCCAACATTTGTGTGCCCTCTGTAAATGTGGGGAAGGGCAGTTAACATCTTGCAGACGTAGTCATTTAGGATGCTTCTGTGGAATTGCACATGGAAGAGGAGGATATTTTGGTAGTTGAAGGCGGTAAGGATGACAAGGATGGTGATGATGAGGATGTTGATGCCGAGGATGTCCTTTGTGTAAGTAAGGCAACAGCTGTTGCCCGTGGATTGAAAAAGCCAAAGCCCATTGTTGTCATGCCGGGGCAAAAGACAAAAAATCCACTTCTCACGTGTGGAATTATTTCCACCCCAATCTGGACAACAATTGTCAATCCATATGTAACCATTGCAAAGCAAGAGTGAGTAGAGGGAGGGACCTAAACCACCAAGAAACCTCCTCCTTGTTACGTCACTTGGAGCGCATTCATCAAATATCAAAGTGTATGTCACCAAGTTCCAAAACTCAAAACATAACAAGTCCAGTGTCGCCTACCTGCACCCTCTCTGTGGGATCCAAGCGCCTTCGATCTCCAACACCAACACCTGCATCATCATCAATATCCTCATTCGTGATCGGAAGTAATTTAAAAAAACAATTGACTATTAAACAGTCCTTTGATAGAGGAAGTAAGTATAACAGCTGTCACCCAGTTTCACAGCGGATCACTGACGCCATGACGGCTGTGCTAATATTAGATGGTGAAATAATAAAAAATGAGGATAGTGTGGAGGAAGTGCAGAAGGAGGATGAGGAGAAATTTGTGTCTTATCTGACGTTAATGTGGATGATAAGGATGTGGTTTGCATAAATCAGCCACCAGTGGCAGCAGTTCTTGCTAATGATAAAAAGAAAGCCAGAAAAGCAACGTCTTGGGTGTGGAATTATTTTAATCTAAATTCTGACAACAGTAGTGAATGCATCTGTTCCATTTGTAAAGCCAAAGTTAGCAGAGGAAGGGACGTTAACCATTTAGGCACCCTGCTACGTCATTTGCAGCGAGTTCATGCAATTTGTTTAATAAAATTATAATTTGTAAATTAATAACAAGCAGTCCAGTATCAGCTACCTGCAGTTTGGACCAGCACATACAATCATCAACCTCCTCCTTAATAATGGAAGGTACTCCTTCCAAAAAATGTTTTGTGGGGGCCCAAACAAACCAAGAAGTTCAGCCGCGAAAGTGTCAGCCCTAGTGGCTAAAGTGCTTGGTTTGTTAAACTGTGCATGTCCTTTTTAATATAACACATAAGAGTGGGTGGGAGGGACAATTCCATCTTGCACCTCTTTCCTTTACATTTGGCACAATTTGGGGCATTGCCGACTGACATTATTATAGTTTATTAAACTGCCATCCTGTCTGCCACTGCTGTGTGGCAATGTTTCATAAATGTCTTATATTTTTTTAAACTGCCGTACGTTTGTGCTGCTGCTCTGTTGCTTACTTTAAGCCAGCCAGCTCGCTGCAGCCTTTGGCCTGTATGGGTGAAAAATAGTGAAATCAATATTGTGAGCTGTGAGGTAGTTAAAAATGCCTAGAAATGCCTGAAAATTATTGTTATTAAGGTTAATAACACTGTAGGAACAAAAACAGGCCCAAATTATGTGGTTTTAGCTGTTTATATAATTTAAAAAAAAAAAAAAAAATACAGAACAAAACCCCAAGGAAAAAAATCCAAAACCAGATTCAGATCCAAAACCAGGGGAGATCCAGATCCAAAACCAAAACACTGGGGTTGGCGCACATCTCTAATATATATATTTATTAAGCTGCGAATGAAATAGTCGTCATGTAGAATATGAAGAAACAAAACCACACATGAATCTATACAATTATTCAAAAGATATGTCCACCATGATGCAATCCTCTACAGAGACTACCTTATTTTGGCAACTGCCATGGACCATGATAGTTTGGGACAAACTAATGGTTCATACATACTGTCAGATTTGTTGTCAGAAATGAACAAAAATTATTTTAAAAATCGTTCAATCGGTCATATCTGAAAGAAAATTTTACATGTGGGCCTGCAACGATGGACGATGTGTGTTCCCCCATGTCGATAACGATATCTGACATTGTCTGTGTTTGCAGTCAGATTTTGATGATTTCATTCATTTTAATACTGTCTGAAATCATTCAAATCGTTGGTAAAATCGTTCGTGACAGATCTGACCGTGTGTATGCACCATAACTCTTAGAAATATTTGTCTCAACAGCTGGCAGATACACAATACTCCTCAGGCAGAATAGCAGGGAAATAGTAATCTAGGAGGTATGGTCAAAGACTGTGAGCAGGATTCAGTACACAGTGGAGCAGTACTGATGGAACAGCAGAAAAGGGGTATTAAGGAGGTGTGATCAGAGATTGTGAGCGGGTACTGGTATACAGTGGAGTAATAATGAGCAGAATGGCAGGCAAGGAACATCTGAGATACAAGATCGATACAAAGTCCAGGTCAAGGTACAAGAGAAAGAAATCAGACAAAGCTTGGGCAAAATAGTACTTGCAATAGTCAAGCACCATAATACGGATCAGTCTTCCTTAAATGGGAGAGAGAGTATAAAGGATTAGAGCAGCACACAAGCGATGGTGGCACCAGAGCTTCAGTTAATGGTAGAGTTTCTATACGCATAGGCAGTGAACTGCTGCTATCCATACTGGCAGAATCTGCAGTGGAAATGACCAGCAGTACTGGAAAGAGACCTCAGAAACGGGATGCTTTCAAAATGTCGACACCAGAATGTACGCCTCCTTTGGCAGCTATGTCGACAATGGTGAAATGTTGACATGGAACAAGATGACACCTGCAGAATGACAAAATGCCCATGTCGACATCTGAAATGTCAACATGTGAAATGCCAACATTCTGCAGAATGTTAACAGTACGGTTAGGTTGCGGGAGGGTGATCTCTGCTCGGACCACGATAAGTAACAATGCAGAGGTTCCTAAATGCAGTCCTCAAGGCTCCCCAAGAGTTCAGGTGTTAAGAGATATCCATGGTTGAGCACAGGTGGTTAAATCAAATTGACTGAGGTACTAATTAAGTCGCCTGTGCTCAACCATGGATCTCTCTAAAACCTTAACTGTTGGGGAGCCTTGAGGACTGCGTTTGGGAACCTCTGACATAATGCTAGGACCCCTTGAAGCCTACTTTATTAAAAAATTTAACCAACAAGTTATCTAGAAGATTCCTTTCTTCAATAAACTTGTTGTCATCTTTAAAAGATCATTTCTCTTGGGAGCCAGTTACTCTCCAGATACTTGATCCCACCAGTGTCTGCTTTCAGCTAGAAATAACAATTTAAATATTAAGGGGTCTATTCTGCTCGGACCCCGATAATTAACATACTAATGCGCCACGAGTGCCAGTGCAATCCATCATTGCTCCGATGAGGAGACAGCTGATCTGAAAATCATCTGCCTCCCCGAAGCGACTTCACTGCTCCTTTTGGGGCTAGTGCGCTTGCATGAACTAGAGTACATGCAGGCACATAAAGCCCCGGCATCCAGCAGAAGGAGCCGGACAGGGGCGGAAGGATCCGAAAGGAAACCTCTTCGCAACCCAGTGAGCGCCGAGTGTGGGAGCAAACTCCATCTAAAGATGGCAAATGCTCCAGCAGTCAAGCTCCGAAAAATATTGTATTTTCAGAGCTTGATTAATTTTTGTCCCCATGTTAGTGTATGGGAACAGCAGGCCACATCGGAAGAGAAAGGTAAGCAGGAGCTATCTGTGATATCTTCTGCTTTACCTTTTTGATGAATGGCCTGGACACTTAAATTTCTACAAAAGCAGGTGAAAATTTTCATTTTCACCTGTTTTTGCAGAAATTAAGTGATAATGAATAGACCCCTAAAAAACGTATTCAGTATCCTCTTCTAAATGAAAACCTACATGCTGCAGGTTTACCTTCTTACAAGTGTCTATAATGCATTTCAATGAGGTCATACTTAAGTTAGCATTAACCTCCACTCCCCCCCTTACCACAGATACACACAAACTAATATAAAATGGCGCAAGAATAAGACAGCTTTTATTCACACCACTGTAAATATTTTAACAGGTGTAGTGAAATATTCATTCATTTGTAAAATTAGCTTTATTATCTCATTAATAGAAAACAATAAAACTAGAATTAAACATAACAGATTGCATGAACATACAGTTTATCAAAACACTGAGTAAGGTTGTTTAATTGTGATTGCGAACATTGGGCCTGTTTCACTACCGTATGCACTTGCGATTACGCACGCAGCTCAACTGCGATAGTATGCTAATTCATTGTGATCGCTATCCCGTCGCAGCTCTGCACAAGGACGCCCACTTTACTCAGAACACATACTATTTAGCAAGACTGGTTTGCAGGAAAAATTCCATGTATATTCCCTAACACATGCTTTATTTTTTCAATTCTATGGTAATTACATAACACGAGAGCTGACGAAATTAACTACAGCAAACAAAAAACTGAAAAGGTAATTCTATCCGACCAGGAAATAGTAAACCTGAACATTGCTAAAAACTGGAAAAAAAATTAAAATCCAAAAGTGGAAACACTGATAGTAAACTTTTAGTATTGCCAGTATAATTAAGAAAAGTAGCTGTAAGGGGTAACTTTACTAAAGTGAGAGTTTTTAGAAGTGAGTTTTAAAAGTGATGTTGCCCATAGCAACCAATCAGATTCTAGCTATGATCTTATAGAAGGTGCTATTTAAATGTAAAGTAGAATCTGATTGATTGCTATGGGCAACATCACTTTTAAAAACTCTCACTTTAGTAAATCCTAAGTGTTATGGAGAAATGACAACCATCTACTCTTTGGGAATCCGGAACAGAAATGTCCCTCACACTGCTAGGAATGACAGTTTGCACAATTTACCAGTTGAGTCCTGTTCCATAATATGTGCTAAACAAATGTCACCCAACGTTCCTGAGAGTGATGGTGATGAATTACGGCTCCCCTCATCCGTGATCACAATTTCACAAATGAGATTGTCCTACTTCAATCACCAAATGAGAGATCTCTTTGTTCACTATTTCTGGAATTTTCTCAAATTAAATGGAACAGGGACATTGGGAGCAATTTGCTAGCGGTGCCGACGACCGGGGCATCTGGCTAACAGGGTCCCTGGAACGTCACCCTCTGGCAAGTAGCACTGACCAACCAGAACGTCCAAAGGGCGCTCTAGTCAGACACCCTGCAGTATATAGAGCTGCCCAGAGCTCTACACTTTCTACTGCTGTTACACCCCCCCCCCCCAATCTTCATGTGGGATCACGTGTTCGAGGGTGGGAAAGGCACAAGGGCGCCCAGAAGCCCTGCTCCGGTGCTAGAATGGAATATACTGGACAATCTTGACTATAGAGACCATCTCGCCTAATACCTTCATGGCAAACTGAACCAAAATCAATTTGAAAGCCAGAAGAAGACCTGTCAAGGTTTCTCAATCCCTATTGTTTCCATTAACAAAAACACTGCCTAGCGTTGTATCAAAAATATTTCATATAAAAAAAACTGGACTTTTGGTATTTGACAAGTCATCCATGAGACTGTTATACCTAAATGGCTATCTGAGTCTGGAACTGTATGCAAGCATGAGTCGGCTTTGTTTAAAACAGTGGTTCTCAGCTCCAGTCCTAAAGTACCACCAACTGCTGATGTTTAGTGGATTTCTTTAATCATGGACAGATGAGTTAACTTATATTTCTGGGTCAGTAATTATCCCACCGACAACAAATACCCCTAAAACATGACCTGCTGGTGGAACTTGAGGCTATATCTTTTTGCATGAGACCCTGGACTATGACAAACTGGGTAGGGTCTCTGGAGGGAATGATTTACAAATGTATCTTCTGTATTCCTTGGCAGAATCCTCCTGGTTCTTTCCATCAGCAACTTATGTGGAGAGAACTATATTTTGTAGAGTCTATTTTTCTATAGCCCATTTGTCATTGTTCTCATAATTCTTGGCCAAAATGTAGCCCCTCCAGAGCGGATCTTGCCCACTGTCTTTGGGATTGCCTGCCTATTAAAATGTTCTGGACTAGCATCTGGAGACCACTGTATTTGTTCAGCTACCTTCCAGTGACATTGGAGTGGGGTATTAATGTTATTCTTCCCACAGGGTGCAAAAATAATAGTTATGGTATAACATACCTTTGTTAACTCTTTTTTTCTTCGAGGTCCATAGGGTTCACAGAAAATACCTTGGGGTATGTGGTTGGAGTGATTCAGGCACCAAACAGTTAACAAGCTTTAGCTCCCGGGATGCACTGGGTCCTCCTCCATATACACCCTGCCCCTGGCTACAGGCAGTTAGTATGTTTCAGAAACAGACAAATCTCAGGTGCACAACTCCAAATTATTGATAATATATAAATGCAATAAAATCTTGCAATCAATAGAGGTTTTTAGCATAATCATGACCAAGGTTACGGACCTACCCACCATATCCAGGTAGGGTAGGTCCCTAACATACTAGGGTTCAAATCCAGAGCGCAGGACCCACCAAACTGGCCCAGTTAAGTTGCCCCAGGGCACCGCCATAGTAAGAAAAGTGCAATATAAAAGAGATAGTTAAGAGCAGCCACAGCTGCATATAAAGAATGAAAGTAAAAAGTGAAGTACATGTATAATAAACAGTGAAGGGTTATAATGTGTTAGAAAAGAAAAATGTGTTATAATGCGGTGTCCTGAAACAGATCAACCAAAGCAATCCAGGGGGACCCACGCCCCAAAAATGAACCAAAGTTGCACTACAGTATATTACTTGTAGGACTTACCTAGAATTGTGCCTAATACCAGTGTGCATATACTATACCGGACTCCATGCTTTTAAACCAATAAGGAAGGGTGCTAATCCAGACTACGGGAGTCTCCTTTCCCTCAAGTGTGCAATAAAGCACATTAAATGGAGTATATGGGAAAGATTCCGGAACTGCACAACCTGAATATATATAATGGGAGGTGCTACCTGATGAGACTAATTGCAGGCACAGAAACAGACAAATCTCAGGTGCAGGTGCACAACTCCAAATTATTAATATATAAATGTAATAAAATTTTGCAATCAATAGAGGTTTTAGCATAATCATGGCCAAGGTTATGGGCCTACCCACCATATCCAGGTAACCTCTGTAGAGTAGGTCCCTAACATACTAGGGTTCAAATCCAGAGCACAGGACCCCCACAAACTGGCCCAGCTAAGTTGCCCCAGGGCACCACCATAGTAAGAAAAGTGCAGTATAAAAGAGATGGTTAAGAGCAGCCACAGCTGCATTTAGTATGTTATCAAGCCCAAGCAGGATATGGAAAAACTAAATGAGAAGGAAGGACCCTTGTACTCTAGAAACACTCTAAGAAGAAGGAATCATAGGAAATACAAAAGAAAAGATTACCCAATAACATGTGCGTTAGGGTGTGTGCTCTGAGGACCCTATGGACCTCGAAGAAAGAGAGTTAACAAAGGTATGTTATACCATAACTCTTATTTTCTTCTTCAAGGTCCGTAGGGTCCACAGGAAATACCTTGGGGTTGTCCCAAAGCAGTTCCCTTTACGGGTGGGGACGCTTCTGTGCTTCAGTCAAAAGGAGAATCCTCCAACTAAAGCATCCCAAGAGGCAAAGGTGTCAAATGAGTAAAATTTAACAAAGATGTGGCCGGTTGACCACGTGGCTGCCTTGCATATTTGTTCAGCAGAGGCACCTCGACGAACCACCCACGATGGTCCCACAGATCTCGTAGAATGTGCTGTTACCATGTTTGGAACAACAAGATCAGCTTGTGTTTGTACGCTTGAGAAACTGTCATACGCAACCATCTGGCCAAAGTCTGTTTGTTAGCTGGCCAGCCTCGCTTATGATAGCCATAAACCACAAATAAAGAATCTGACTTTCTAATGGAGTTGGTGTGATCTACATAGATATGTAGTGCACGGTGATGCTTCACCAGCCGAAAGTCCTGAAGCTTGCAAAGCCGGAACCACAATTTCTTTATTCACATGAAACTGAGATACCACCTTAGGAAGGTAACCGCCCTAGTACAAAGAACAGTTCTATCCAGATGAAATATTAAAACAGGAGAGTGAAAAGACAGGGCTGCAAATCAGAGACCCTACGGACAGAGGCGATAGCCAGAAGAAAAACTGTCTTCGCTGTCAACCACTTTAGGTCTACTGATTTCAGGGGTTCAAATGGAGGAGCCTGCAAAACCCTGAGAACCAATGTGAAATCCCACGGGGCTACCGGGGGAACATAGGGAGGCTGAACCTTCAGAACACCCTGAAAAAATATCTAACATCAGGCAATGGGGCAATCCTTTGCTGAAACCAAACTGAAAGTGCAGAAGTCTGAACACTCAGGGTGGCCAGATGGAGACCCCGCTCTAAACCAGCCTGAAGAAAAGAAAGCACTCAAGAGACCCTGAACACCTTAGGGTCACATTTTCTCAGTTCACACCACTGAAAATACGAGTGCCAAATTCTGTAATAAATGCTGGCAGAGGAAGATTTCTGTGCCCTCAACATTGTTTGAATTACAGAACTGGAAGAACCTTTTGCCTTTAAGATGGAGGTCTCAAGAGCCATGCCGTCAAAGACAGACGAGGAAGATCTGGATACAGGCAGGGACCTTGTATTAACAGGTCTGGCCTTAGAGGAAGAGGCCATGGAATTATCTATGGAGAGACTCTAGGTTGGTGAACCAATGGCATCTGGGCCAAGCAGGAGTTATCAGTATTACTGTCCCGCCTTCCTGCTTGAACTTCCTGATGACCCTTGGAAGAAGGGAAAATGGAGGAAACAGATACGCCAGTCTGAAGTTCCACTTCACTGCCAGAGTGTCCACAAACTCGGCTGCAGGATCCCTGGTTCTGGACCCGTACCTGGGGACCCAGTGGTTGTGACTTGAGGCCATGAGGTCTACCTCTGGAAGACCCTATCTGTCCACCAGGCTCTGAAATACTTGTGGATGAAGAGCCCACTGTCCGGCTTGTATATCTTGCCGACTTAGGAAGTCCGCTTCTCAATTGAGGACTCCTGGTATGAACACCGCCGATATTGCCGGAAGGTGACATTCTGCCCAGAGGAGAATGTTTGACACTTCCATCATGGCAGCCTTGCTCCGCGTGCCTCCCTGATGGTTGAGGTAGGCTACTGCAGTGGCATTGTCGGATTGTACCTGGACAGGCCTGCCCCTTAGTATTTCCTGAGCCTGAACTAGCGCCCTGAATACTGCCCTTAGTTCCAGGACATTTATGGACAGAAGGGCTTTCCCTTGTTGTCCATTTTCCTTGAAACGTGTGTCGACCTGTCACTGCGCCCCATCCGTGGAGGCTGGCATCGGTCGTGAGGAGTACCCAATCTGGAATCCAGAATGGGCTACCCTTGTTGAGACTGTACATCTGCAACCACCATAACAGGGACAGTTGCACTTCTGGCGAAAGATGGATCGTCTGCCTTTATTGAGTGGTACTCCCCATTCCAGTGCGAGAGGATTAACCGCTGCAGTGGTCTGGAGTGGAACTGGGCATACTCCACCATGTTGAAGGTCGACACCATGGATAGAACCTGCATTTGCTGCATGAACAGATACTGATCGGCAGGGTTTCCATACGTAACCTGGGCACCCGGATAAATGTGTTGAGTCTCTTTAGGTTTAGAATAAGCCAGTGAGACCCATTGGGTTTCTGAATCAAGAAGAGATTCCATTGCTATCCATTTCCTAGTTGATTCACTGGAACCGGGATTATTACCCTTGACACCAGCAGGGAGTGTATAGCCTGCTGGAGGGCCAAGGCTTTTGCAGAATCTGCTACCGGAGTTGTGCAAAAAAACCTTTGTGGGGGACTTCTCCAGAAAGTTATGGCGTACCCCTGGGAGACCACCTCCCGAACCCAGGCATCCATTGTTGTGAGATGCCAGCTGTCTGAAAACTGAAGAACTCGGCCTCCCACCCTGGGACCCCCCAGGGGGAGGCCCGTCCCATCAGGCTGCAGGTTTATCTTTAGTCCTAGAAGCCGGATGTCTGTTTGGCCAGGATTGCTTAGACTGTGGTTTCCTGTGAGAACTTGTTCTAAAGAAAGACAGACCTTTTGCTTTTCCTTGCGGCCTAAAGGCCCGAAAGGACGACTGCTTAGGTCTAGTGCTTAGGTCTAGTAGTGGATGCTGAAGGTAGGCCAGCCTCTTAGAGGCTGCCACCGTAGCCACAATCGTGTCTAACTATTTGCCAAACAAAATGCCTCCCGTAAACAGAAGGGATTACAGGGCTTTCTTAGACCCTGCATCTGCTTTCCAGTCTCTTAACCAAACTCCTAGCCCCAACTGAGACAGCTGATGCTTTAGAGGATAATATACCAGCATCCAATGCTGCCTTTTCCAAATAGGATGCTGCCTCCTTAACATAGGAGATAATCATCAGCTGTTCCTTGGAAGGTTCTGGAAGAGTATCTTCCAATTTTTTCATCCATTCCTCAATGGCTTTGGAAACCCAGGCCGTAGCCATGGCTGGGCACGTAACTGCTCCAGATAGAGTGAAGACTGCCTTGAGACAGGTTTCAAGTCTCCTATCTGTGGAACATTTAAAGTAGGATGCAGATGGTATGGGCAATGTGGCACTCCTAACCAGATGTGCCAAATGTGCATCTACTGCTGGTGGAACTTCCCATTTGGTGCACTCATCCAATGGAAAGAGGTATAAGGCCTCAACCTTTATTGTAACATGGAATTTTCTGTCCGGAGAACTCCATGCTTCCCCCATAAGTTCCGAAAGGTGCTCAGATTTGGGAAATTCAGCTTTCACAACTTTCTAGCATTTGAATACTGGAGCCTTTCTTTGTACGGGCTCCTCATCATTTATGGTTAGCACGGCTTTGACCGCCCTAATCAGAGAGGGGAAATCGGCTGTTGGAAACCGGTCTTCCTCTCCTAAGAGGAGACCCGTGTATCCCCATATTCGTCAGAAGATGTACCAAAGTCTGAGGACTGGACGGCATGTGAGGTGACAGTCTTCTGGTATTTGGCTGTACGGGCCTAGCTGCTTGCCGCGGTTGCTGGAAAGTTGCTGACGCAGCCACATTCTGAGCCGAGTGAGCATACATGTCCACCCAGGACGGATGGATAGGGGGCATAAACATAGTAGGTTGCAGCTGCTGAGGGTACCCCATCATCGGGGCATGTGTAGGAGCCGCCAACCTGTCTGCAACCTGCGCCATGATCTGGGAAAAGGCAACCCAAGTGGGTTCCTGTCAGGAAGCTGGTAGGTTTGACTGCTGTGGTGACACCTTAAAACAGTGACCACATGATCCATCTTGTATGAAGTCCTGTGGGGATAACCCTGTTTTACAGGCCATACATGACTCCAGCACAGGGGCTTCAGCCACCTGTCTTTCAGTTTCTTTGGACATAATATCTCTAAAGTTATACAAAATCTGAGTATAAATGTGACAATTGTTTCACACCAAATATATCTCACACGCCTGTAAGTAGAGGGTTAATGAGGAGAAACCGCAGTGATAGGTTATGACTGACAGCTATTCAGAAATATAAAAGGCAGCATACCACACAGAAGATTTAATTAAATCACATGCTGTGCACAGATATACAATCGAAATTACATACATACAGTGGGGCAAAAAAGTATTTGGACAGCCACCGATTGTGCAAGTTGTTTCACTTTAAAAGATGAGAGAGGTCTGTAATTTCCATCATAGGTACACTTTTACTGTGAGACACAGAATCTGAACAAAAATATCTGGAAATCACATTGTATAATTTTTAAACAATTTATTTGTATATTCTTGTGGAAAATAAATATTTGGACACCTACCAACCAGCAAGAATTCTGGCTTTCACAGACCTGTTCTTCTTTAGGAAGCTCATCTATCCTCCACTCATTACCTGTATTAATGGCACCTGTTTGAACTGGTTAACTGTATAAAAGACACCTGTCCACACCCTCAAACAGTCAGACTGCAACCTCTCCACCATGGCCAAGACCAGAGAGCTTTCTAAGGACACCAGGGACAAAATTGTAGACCTGCACAAGGCTGGGATGAGCTACTCGACAATAGGCAAGCAGCTTGGTGAGAAGAGATCAATTGTTGTGCAATTATTAAAAAATGGAAGAAATACAAGATCATTGACAAACTCCCTCGACCAGAGGCTCCATGCAAGATCTCACCTCATGGGGTATCAATGATCTTGAGAACGGTGAGGGATCAGCCCAGAACTACATGGGGGGACCTGGTCAATGACCTCAAGAGAGCTGGGACCACAGTCACAAAGGTTACCATTAGTAACACACTACGTCGTCATGGATTCAAATCCTGCAGCACCCGAAAGGTCCCCCTGCTTAAGCCAGCACATGTCCAGGACAGTCTAAAGTTTGCCCGTGACCATTTGGATGATCCAGAGGAGGATTAGGAGAATGTCATGTGGTCAGATGAGACCAAAATATAACTTTTTGGTATAAACTCCACACAACATGTTTGGAGGGAGAAGAATGATGAGTGGCATCTCAAAAACGCCATACCCACTGTGAAGCATGGGGGTGGAAACATCATGCTTTGGGGATGCTTTCTGCAAAAGGGGCAGGACGACTGATCCGTATTACGGAGAGGATGAGTGGGGCCATGTATCGTGACATTTTGGGGGAAAACCTCCTTCCGTCAGAGCATTGAAGATGCAACGTGGCTGGGTCTTCCAGCATGACAATGACCCTAAACACACCACCCGGGCAACTAAGGAGTGGCTCCGTATGAAGTATTTCAAGGATTGGCCTAGCCAGTCTCCAGACCTCAACCCAATAGAAAATCTGTGGAGGGAGTTGAAAGTCCGTGTTGCCCGGCGAAAGCCCCAAAACATGACACATCTAGAGAAGATCTGCATTGAAGAGTGGGCCAAAATACCTGCTGCAGTGTGCAAACCTGGTCAAGAACTACAGGAAACGTTTGACCTCTGTAATTGCCAACCGAGGTTACTTTAGAAAGTATTGAGTTAAACTTTTTGGATTGTCCAAATATTTTTTTTCCGAAAGAATATACAAATAAATTGTTTAAAAATCATACAATGTGATTTCTGGAATTTTTTGTTCTGATTCTGTCCCTCACAGTTGAAGTGTACCTATGATGGAAATTACAGACCTCTCTCATCTTTTAAAGTGCAACAACTTGCACAATCAGTGGCTGTCCAAATACGTGCGTGTGTGTGTGTGTGTGTGTGTGTATATATATATATATATATATGTACACATATACATACAGTCAGGTGCATAAATATTGGGACATTGACAGAATTTTCATATTTTGCCCTCTATTCACCACCACAATGGCTTTGAAATGAAACAAACAAGATGTGCTTTAACTGCAGACTTTCATATTTAATTTGAGGGTAATTACATCCAAATCAGGTGAACGGTGTAGGAATTACAACGGTTTCTATATGTGCCTCCCACTTTTTAAGTTTCATTGCAATTCTCTGGAACCTCATCAAAGAGCGCAACTTGCGATTCTTTTGTGTCACTTTTTGATGGGATGCCTCACCTATTGATATTTAGCTTGGAATCTCTTTTACCCTGGGCTTCTGAAGTAGCACCAGTGTGCCTCATGGGATGCCTATTGCCAATAATATATACTTCTTAAATTGGCTGTTTAGTAGTACGTTGTATCGGGCAACTTTATCTTGCTTTCGCCTTAATCCCACGGTATCAATATTATATAATTTGACTAGCAACATTGTTATTTTTTGTAATATTGGTACCTTGTGATACCTATACATGCACTTGTCTGTTCATTACATCAATGTTCCCCAGCTCCAGTCGTCAGGGACCCCTAACAGTGCATGTTTTACAGATATCCTCACGTTCACAACTGAAATAATTAGTTCCACCTGTGGCTCTTTTAAAATGTGTCAGCCAGTAGTGCAGGCCTGGCCAACCTGTGGGTCTACAGGTGTTGTGGAACTAAAAGTCCCTGCACACCCTCCCACCGATCAGCGGGTAAAGCATGCAGGGGACTTGTAGTTTCACAACAGCTGGAGAGCCATGGGATGGGCAGTCCTGCAGTAATGAATCTGTGAACCAACTAAGATCTGTAAAACATGCACTTGTAGCGGTCCATGAAAATTGGAGTTGGGAAATAATGCATTACATGTTTAACTCATAAAAAGAAATAACAAAAAAAAGAAAAAGAAGCTTAACTGTTTGGTGTCGTCCTTATCCACCACCTTCACCCCATTGTATCCCTGTGGATCCCTATGGACCCTGAAAAAGAAAAGGGCTTTTTTTTTTTTTTTTTTTTTGCTCTCTCTTTAAAAGAGAAATTTTGGAAGATCTTATTTATCATAATTATAAAGTAGTGTGAGAGTGTAAATATCTGAGCCATTGCATGTTTTGACCAGGACAAGACCGTGGCATTTGCTTGGGCCACACAGGATTCAAAACATTTTTCGAAGAGAAAAAAACTTTGCTAAACTGTGGTGGACTAGATAAAGATTAGGCCAATTGTCGTTTCTCCATTAGAACCGCGAGTGACAGCTGAATGTAAGCTTCTGTTGACCAGGGCCGAGGCAGTTTGTGACCACAATGCAAAGCTTCACTCGGCCCCCTATAGGCTAATGCTGACTGGAGCACTGTGATATATTTATGGTCACTGTAGGTAGCTCACTGGGTGCACAATTACTAGGGTCCAGGTTATACATCAAGCAATCTGTGTGGAGCAACCAGCCTACCCTAAGAGAGAAGTTTGTGTTCCTGGTTCCCATTATGTGTATGGGTGACTTTTTTCCTGGAAAACTTAAATCTGCTTTATTTCTGTGGACTTTAAGATTTGCCAGTATTGTCATTCAAACATTTCCAAATGGTTTGACGTGTATCTTTATATCGTTTTCAGTTCATTGTTTTAATTTTAGTTTCATTGTTTTAATATTTTTTTTAGATAATGTACCTATTGATCAATATTTCATTATATCCTTTATTACATTTTTTGTAGACAGTATTTATATTAGACTGATCGTCTAATTGCTTTTTATTTTATCATTGAATTTCTACACGGTATTAATCTTCCCAAGTCAAAGTTAAAAAGACAAAAATAAAAAAAAAGCTTGCAAAAGCTTTTTCTTTAAACATAGCCGACATAGGAAAAAAGACCTATGTGATGTACTGTTATTTTCCAACTTTTTGGCCAGGTGTCTTATAAGTACAAGGGTACCCTTTTGCATTAGTTTTGGTAACCAACTATATGGTACTTTGCAGAAATAATTTGAAAAGCAGAAACTGTGCGTTCCAGAACTGGAATATCTCCAACACAACCTCCAGTCTCTTGTGTAACAGACTTATGGGTGGTTTACGTTTCAGCTGAGGCTGCAAAGACACGGGACGTCCTACGGTGTTGTAATAGTTTCACTTAGTTTTATGTTGTCATTCAAGCGCTAACGCCTTTATTGTAACAAAACTCCACCCATACAAAACATCCCTGTTTATGGAATCCGTACCATGTCATTATTTTTTTTACGGGTTTAGTATCCCCTGCATGTTCAATGTACCCAATTTATCAGCCAATCAGATCACCCAAATATTTACTGCTGGAGAGAACCGCTGACAAGCAGCAGCTTTAAAAAGCTGATACATTGTAGGCCTTGATAAAGGTACACTGAGTACTGAAACGCGTTGGCAGGAGGGAGTTAGAACCACTGCAGCACCAGGATTGTGGAGAATCAATGGACCTGTGGATTTGAGGGACCCGGACTACCTCTCCGCAATTTTTTACACCTATGCCCATGACCTGCATAATTCTGGTAAAGCAGCCACCTTATATTATAAACACCGGGATTGGACTTATATGTATTATATATGTCATGCATCTGTGATTTCTTGGTGACATAGTTATTTACATCAGAGTTACCAAGCTGAAGTTTTTATGTGTCATATGTATTGTGTTTTATACTTATATGTTCCATGTCAATAAATAGTGTACACCCTATGATTGTTTTCAATGTACCAGACATAGTTACATAAGTAATTCTACCATCTTTATCATCATCTATCATGAACTTTTTTGGTTAAAGAGGTAGCGCTTGTGTCAGTTTTTCAATCAATTTTTTAGTTCATTGTAGATATACCCCCTGATGTTAAAGGGGAAATGGAGGGAACCAAAAATTCAGGATCCTCCAACAGCACACAACAGGGATCTCAGGCTCCTACCAAATTGGTGCAGGAAGGCTGTGCAATTAAATGTACTCCTCCATGAGATTACGTTCATACATCTCCTTTCGTTATAAAGTTCTATACATTTTATTTCTATATATTACATAGAAATGCTGTATTACAAGGACTGTCACATCAAAACAATTAATTCTGTTTTAATTGCAACACTTTACCATGCACCATAAAACAAAGTGCACGTCTAATCAACTATCCTTAATTCAAATATTTACTATTATGTCTTTATCACCAGTGGAACAATGCCAGGCTTCCTACCAATTCTTGGAATTGAAAAATAGCGGCAGAAGTGTTTAACGGCTGTAGCATTCGTAGTGTTGTGTTGTGTTTGTGTGTCAGTAGAATGAGAATATGCTATTAATCAATATCTGCCATTCATCTCTACCAGTTCTGTGGCTTACTCGATCAATTATTGACAGCTCATTGAAGGTTATACGGATAAATTACTGAACTAGTGGCAAGTTTGTGCGGCTTTGTTGTCTTTGCTGGTTGACCTGGAGGCTGCACTGATACAGGAATGGACAATTCTTTCAATTGTGTCGACCCATGTGACCAGTCTGTGCCTGAGGATGGATCGGACATTATAATGCCAGTTCTCAGTATTCCTGTTCTATGAACTTAGCAATTGTGCTCAGCTGGATGTTGGATGTTCCTTCATAGATTGTACCTAGGGAACACAAGGTTTCATTATAAATACTATGCAAATACAGTATGAATGTGGTCTGTTGACAAGTAATGGAACCAATAGCTGACCAGTTCTTCACCTCCTGTCCAGCTACATAAATGTTTAAAAGGAATTTTAGAACTAAAACTATTAACAAAAAGTATGTGATCCTGGGAGAAGAACAAACCAGTCTTAAGCTGCCCATAGACACAACAATTCAGGTATTATATACAAAATCAGTCAAAAATGTCTATGGTTTTAAGGGGTCAAAATACCGTCAGTCGGATGCCAGAATATAGAATGCTGGCGTCGGAATCCTGAGACCTGTCAGAATCCCGTAGCCGGCATCCCGACAGTAAGTACTGGGGTTATGGGGAGGGTTAGGCATTAGGGGGAGGATAGGTTTACGCATTAGTGGGAGGTTAGACTTAGGCACCAGGGAGGGAGGGTTAGGATACTGACCGACAAGTGTCGGTATCCTAACCCTGTCGAGATGCTGGCGTTGAGATTCTGACTGCCGGGATCCCGTACCCAACCCTTTTAAAGTCAGTACGATCAATAACCAAATGACATGGATAATTTTAAGGACGAATGGGCAATGCGGTCAGCAGTTTATCTGACAGTTTGTGGGGCCAACAACAGGCATTACTAACTGGGCTCCATAAGACAGGGTCATTAGATCAAGCCGACTTTGTCCACCTTGGACTTGACAACAAAATATGAATATTTTATATAGCTCCTCCCGACTGAGAAGGCATCGAGGCAGTGTCACATGAGCTCTGTCAGTGGGGGCATTAACATCCTGGAAGACACCAGCCTCGCAAGGAAAGAAAAGCTGCAAGATGAGATGAAGATAATTGCTCAGTACCATTACAGAGTGATTAGCATTGACCTTACTTTCTAACAGGATGGTTCCACTAAAACCATGCCAGTAAAATATGCTTCACAGGACCTTACAGAATCCGTCCCCATTGAGAACAAGCATTTAGGGCTGTAGAGTCCTTTAGTTTGGTGCCACAGCTAAAGTCATCCGTTAGTTGTAAACATAGTGGAGGGCGATGAGTCATTGGACCATCACTGCTTGGTAGTCCCATTGGTTCATGACAGGGGTGTTGGGGCAGTTTATATACTGCAACCCGATTGATATTCTGATCTGTGAATTTTCAGTGGAATCTTATTGGATGACACAGGCTGCTGCAGCCACAGTTTGCAATTTGTAATCAACTGCAGTCGCCCGCTTGTTCTGCCTTGTACTCTAGTACCAATAAAAAACCCAGATATTAAGATCAATGAGCATGTGCTTCTGGTCACTGCTGCTATTTCTACCTAGGAGTCCTATGCTATCTTCACCTAAGCCACCATTGCTCAGGAAACGGAAGAAAGTTAAGCTGTTGTGGTCACTGAAGCTTCTACCAAAATCTCCACACAAATCACCCCTCTATCAATGTCACTGAGATCGCCTCTTGCTGTCATAGTGACAGGCACCAGGACAGTTCAGCATGTTATATATGACCGTGACCATGCTGAATACACGAGACACACTCGTGTGGAATCATTGCTTTCTGTATGCTTGGTGTCCCTCCTGAGTCCAGGCATTTACTTTCTTCTGCGCTACCTGTACATCTTACCTATCTTGACATCTCTGTAATATTTTTCAATTGGATAGTCCTTGGTGAATCCAACACCTCCCATCCATTCCAGACATTTGCTGGTAGTCATTGCAGCCACCTGTGGGTGGATATAGAGTTGGTCATTTGTGGTTTTATAAACAAGTTATTGTAGCAAGTAACAAACAGACATTTCGCCATTAGCAGAACAATGGTCTCCTGCATTTGATAGAGAACCCTTATAGTCTGGAACTAGAACCATCCTGCTGACTCTTTTTCATTTAATCCCCGACTCAAATATATTATTATTGGTTGTACCACACTGGCTTCTTTAATATGATACCAAGTAACAAACAAATTAATTGAGCACTGGATCCCAAGCACAGGCTACAATAAATGTACAAACTGTGACAGACAAGGGGTCACCTGGACATTTTTTTTGGACTGTACACGGAGGACAATCCTCTGAGTGAAAGTTCTTTAAATTTTAAAATGCATAGTGTTGAATGGACTATAATGGGAATGTCCTGCCAATATAGCTACATTACAGTATATTCAAACTCTGTCTAAGTGGCGCCATCTGTTGGCAATGCTGCATAAACAATATATTCAGCTGAATATGTACAATACTTCAAATCATTAGTTATATATGTGCATTTAAAATTTAAATAATTAAAAAATAATAATAATTTGTACTTAATACACTGAAACTGACAAGAGTATAAATCCTCTTATGGACAACATTCAGCTATCTTCCATGTTTATAGTGATAGCAAATAGGGGGAAGTTCAACGGGAACAATCCATCCTAAGTTACCTGTAACTGACACACTGGGAAGCTGAAAGTGTAGCCCATTCGTGCCTATTCCCTACACTAAAGTAGACAAAAGTGATTGGACACTCTCAGCAAATAGATCAACAAGATTTGATTGACATCAGTACTTTGTAGGTCCACCACGTGCAGTGATTACTGCAGACACCCTTCTTGGCAAATTGTCCACAAGTTCCTGGACAACAGTAGGCGGTGTGTTTCCCATTCCACCTTAAGTACAGCGACACCGAAGAAGGTCGAGTCGGCCTAGAATGCACCCGTCGCTCCAATTCATCCCAGAGGTTCTTAATGGAGAGAAGACCTAGACTCTGAGCTGGCCAGTCCATCCAGGTTACCGAATTTTCTCTATACCAGTCCAGTGTCGCCCTGGAAACATGACAGGTGGCATTGTCGTCCTGATAAAAACATTTGTTGTTCCGTAGACCTGCAAGTGCAAGTCCCTACGAAGTTTTCTTGTTGAAACCGCTGCATTAGTGGCCATTTGGAACTCGTGTGCAATAGTATGCATAGGACCATTTCGCTTTAACAACCATAATTAGAAGGAAAACCCATAAGCATTGGGACATTAGGTATCCGGACTATAGATTGACAGTTAAAAAGTCAACAACTCTAGATAGACACCAGATGTTAGACACGCAATAGGTCAACAGGGACAAAAACAAAATCGACACGCTAAATGTCGACATGGAAGAAGGTTGACAGGTAAAAATTGTCAACAGGATCAAAATGTTGACACAAAAATGGTCAACACTTTTTTTTTGGTTGTTGTTTTAGGGTTAGGTCGAGGGTTAGGCACTAAAAGCGAAGGTTGGGGTCAGGCACCTACCCCGATGATTAGGCACCAAGCGGAGGGTTAGGGTGAAGATTAGGGTTAGAAAACATTTTTTTATGTGTCGGCCATTTTCGTGTCGACCTATTGACCCTGTCTAACATCTGGTGTCTATCTAGTAATTGTCGACCTTTTAACTGTCTAACTTTTATACCACACCCGGGACATTATTAATACTAGTAATGAGTTTAAGCACAATCATTTGGCTCATAAAAGGGGAAAAATGGCTGCTCAACCAGAAAGCCGAGCGTCATGATCTATGTCTGATAATAATAATAATATTTATTAATGAAGTCCAACTGGGCAGAACAAATACAAGCTGGAGTACTCAACTGCTAGAACTATGGTGCACTCTCACTTTAGTAAATATACCCTATACAGTCTTAAAGTCATCCATGTTCTTTCTTCCTGAATTTCACACTATATTTAGTTTTATACTTATAGGGGTCTATTTACTAAGCAGTGATAGGAGACAGAGTGAAAAGTGATAAGGTGCCAGCCAATCAGCTCCCAACTGTCATCTCACAGGCTGTGTTTAAAAAATGACAGTTGGGAGCTGATTGGCTGGCACCTTATCACTTTTCACTCTGTCTCCTAACACAGCTTAGTAAATAGACCCCATAGTATTTATTGTGTATCTAAAATAATGATTTTAGATACACAATAAATACTATAAGTATACAACTAAATATAGTGTGAAATTCAGGAGGAAAGAACGTGGATGACTTTAAGACTATAGAGTATATTTACTACAGTGAGAGTTTTTAGAAGTGGAGATGTTGCCCATAGCAACCAATCACATTCTACTTAACAGTTAACTAGCACCTTCCAGAAGATAATAGCTAGAATCTGATTGGTTGCTATGGGCAACATCTCCACTTCTAAAAACTCTCACTTTAGTAAATTTACCCCTATGTGTCGGCAATAGAGCATGAGGCCACCGAAAAAACTGTACACATGCACTTACCTCAGAGGAGAAGTACTTGGCCATGCATGCCTCCTTCTTGAAAGGCCTCCCTGCTTCCCTCAGCCTAGCGGCATTGTAGGTCAGTAGCCGGGCTGCTTCCAGCTGAGTGGCCACATGTGAGATCTGGTGCTGCATACTCTGCACAGAGCACAAGGAATAGATCAGATGGGAAACATATATAAAGGGAATGTAAGAGCTCCCTGATCCCCTGCACATGTATTTCAGTCATGGAACAGCATGAATGTTACAGAATGCTAAATGGACGCAATCTAATGCACATAATCTAAATGGCCTAGGTACTGGGTGTCCTGGCTTATCGGCCACAGCTAACAGGGCACCGGTAGCGCAGTCCTTGTTAGTCTATATACGCGATAACATGTGACCATCGTCTATCAACTCACTATACACCAGTGCTAACACTATGGCAGGAGGACATAGAAAGACCTGGGAAAGTGGAAGCACTGTCCAATACGTGCAATATTAACAGTTTCTCTTCTTTTTGCCATTGCACATGGGCTGTTATGCAGCAATGATAACGATAATGTGTGGGAACACAATGACCTTGCTGCAAACAAATGCTAAGCAAAGTAACTGACAGCAGCAACCAGAGGACACATAGCAGGAACTAAACTATGAAACGGAGAGAGTCCTATATGAAGGACTGCTTTCATTGCAATGCTAGTAAGATGTGAATCAGGAGTAACACCTTGTTCTTCCTTTACAGACAGGGAGATCTAAAGAACTTAGTACAATTCTTGGTAATGTAATAGCAAACCTGGAAGTCAAATATCCTCTTCCCAAACTGCCTCCTCTGCTTGGTGTATGGGATGGTCTGATCAAAGCACCCCTGAGCCAAACCCAGCATCTGCAACCAAACAGAGTGAATGGAAGAGGTGAGTCAGCCAGTCAGACACACAATGATTACACACAATGTTAAAGGTGCAAACATTTAAAACAAAGATTACATTTTAAATGAGAAATAGTTGTTACACATTAGAACATGCATTGTGATAGGTTACACCTATTGAAGAGATGATCATCAAGCACCATAAGGACTTTTCTGTGTTATCTAAAACATTTAATACACAATCTAGATTGAGTATGTATTTATAGGCTTAATGTGCTCTGCACCTTTATAACCCAGAACATATTTAAATATCACTTTCTAATAAGGGCAATCATACCCATTCAATTATTATTATTATTATCATCATTTATTTATATGGCGCCACAAGTGTTCCGCAGCGCCTTACACAGTACATACACAAAAAAGTAACCATTGACTTACAATACAAAGCAGGACATGTATAATAAACATTGCTATATTAGCGACCTTAACGCTCGCATAAGCAGCCAAGTGTTAGTTGCCCTAGTGGTGATTAAGAGATAAATTACATTACAGTAGGGAGAAGCAGAAGAGGGTAGAGGGCCCTGCTCGAAAGAGCTTACATTCTTTAAGGGAGGGGAAGACAAACAGGAGTGACACAGAATGGGGTGGGCGGGAAGAAAGGAAGATGTAGCAGCAAGTTAGGATGAGAGCTGGAAGGCTTTAATGAAGTAGTGGGTCTTAAGAGCTTGTTTGAAAGATTGTAGAGAGGTAGAGAGTCTGATAGGGAGAGGGAGGGAGTTCCAAAGGTGAGGAGCAGCACGGGCAAAATCTTGGAGGCGGGAGTCGGAGGAAGTAATCAGTTGGCATGAAAGGCGGCGTGTATTAAGTGAATGAAGAGGGCGGACAGAAGAGTGAAGGGAGATGAGATCAGAGATGTAAATGCGAGTGGAATGGGTGAGGGCTTTGTAAGTGAGTGTGAGAGCCTTGAATTGGGTTCTGAAAGGGAATGGGAGCCAGTGGAGGGCTTGTAGGAGAGGGGAGGCAGATGTAGAGCATTTGGAGAGGAAGATAAGCCGAGCAGCAGCATTGAGGACAGACCGGAGAGGAGAGAGATGGGATTTGGGGAAGCCAGCTAGGAGAAGGTTACAGTATTCCAATCTGGACATGACCAGTGAATGTACAAGGGTTTTGGTGACATTCTGGGTGAGAAAGGGTCTGATCTTGGAAATATTCTTGAGATGGAAACGACAGGACTGCGAGAGGTTCTGAATGTGTGGTTTGAAGGAGAGGGAAGAGTCCAGGATGACTCCAAGACAACGCACTTTGGGACTAGATGAGATAATTATGCCATCTATTAATAAAGAAATAGTGGGACATGATGTTATGTGGGAGGGTGGGAAGACTATCAGCTCAGTCTTAGACATATTAAGTTTGAGAAATCGCTGGGACATCCAGGAAGAGACAGCAGAGAGACAGTTAGAGATACGAGTCAGTAGAGAGGGGGAAAGATCAGGGGAGGAAAGGTAGATCTGAGTATCATCAGCATAGAGATGATAATGGAGATGCACAATCATGGAACTATAATAGCCCATAACTATGAGCAAATGTCAAGAGTATTAGTACTACGATGAGACCTGATGGCAAATGCCCCCCAGTACCATTACCTGAGCTGAGATTCCAATCCGGCCTTCATTCAGCATTCCTATAGCATATTTATAGCCTTGTCCGAGCTGACCGAGCACACTGGACTCGGGAACCTGCGTACAAGAAATAAAGGATGAGATTCACGGCCAGTCACATGTAGCATTGCACCAAACGCACCACTCACTGAGCACAGACGCACACAGGAACAAAGGACTTCCAGTACAAGAAAGCCTGCATCTGAAACGTTTGATTTTCCTACCATTGTTTGGTTTAATAGTTATACTATTTATCAATTTACAAGGAACAAGACTCATCACCACATGTCTTATGGTTCAGTGATGTATTCACTTTAGTATTTGTTCAGCTGTCAAAACGTCTGGCTCCACTGTGTGTAGGTGACATCACTGGCAAGACGCGTATGAAGGTATTGTATGCCTAACACAAGGTCTTCACACAGTACTTTAGCTGATATAGAGGTATTGGCTCTATCATCCTGAATGATTGGGCTTGCCACATTGATCATCAGGTTATAGTTTATCTATAGGTTATATTCCTCTAATATAGAAATGGCTGACTATACTGTTTGCAGGCAACAGGTGCATTTTAGAAAGTAATTATTTGCTCATGACTCCCTAAAGTAAGCATCGTTCCTCTTCTATCTCCACAGACATACCTTAACGCCGTCGAATGTTAGAGCGCACGTTGAAGAAGCCCTGAGTCCTAGTTTATCCTCCTTCTTTCCGATGTGGAAGCCTTCAGTTTCCCTGGGGACAATGAAACACGTGATCCCTCGATAACCCTGACACACAACAGAGGACAAGTTATCATTCCAGAGTTGACTTGTTAATTAATACAGCTGGGGTTTAAACCCAAAATTGTTATCCTATGCATATTCACCACAGTATCACACACTACCTCTTGCCCATTTGTGCAGTGTCATACACATGAGAACAGACTGAACTGATGGGAGCTGAGAAAGATACGTAGAGTGATCTGTGTAATATTTATATGAAACCACCCAGATCAGATTTTGATGCTCTGTCACTCCTGGCAATGGACACTTTTTGCTTGTAATCCCTTAATTAAAAATAAAGTAAAACCGAAGCAAAATTGTTTAAGTGAAACCTCTAAAAGAAAAATGAATACAAACAGGGAAGAGGTCAGAGCTAGGGAATACAATACACGTGGCTGCTCCTTAAGGATAAATCCAACTATTACCCAGATGATAAATCAATCATATAACCGAATATAACAATATAAAGACTATGGCCCTCATTCAGAGGCGGTCGCAAGAAGCGATTGCTCTCTCTGAATGAGGGCGGGCGCTTCTTTTTTTTTTTGTGCGGCCTCCTAGTCGGTAGCTAAGCTGTGGGTTGTAGTGAGCGAGTCTCTCTCTCGCTCCGGAGCTTGCGCGTGCGCAGGACCAATACATCGAGATGGTTGCGAGCGCTCAGCGCTTGCGACCGACTCTGAATGAGGTCCTATACCTTTATCACAAAGTAAATTCCATAACTGCTCTGCATCTCACAGTGTGTGGATTATCCACCCTGGTCCCCAAACAGCCCCTAGCCATATTTGAATCTATATACACATCTTAAGGTTACGGTTACATGACTCGCCGTGTGTGTATTCAAAATATATTTTGATAAAAATATCTATGGCAGGATAAAATAGGATTTTGGTACTTACTAGTAAAATACCTTTCTCTGATTCCACAGGGGATCCTGGAGCTCAAGACACTGGGGTATGTACGGGTGGATGAGAGGAGCTGGCACTTTAAATATTTAAGTGTGAGGGACTCCTCCCCCTCTATCCCCCAGAAGCCCCAGTTAGAGAATTGGGACCCGAGGAGACGGAACAGATTCAGAATATATAACGGAGGAGAAGGAATCAAACAACAAAAGCCGCATACAAACATACATAACAATGTAGTCAACATGTATAAAACAAAAGAACACAATGGCAGGTAATACAGTGCTGGGAGGGCGTCCAGTGTCCCCTGTGAAATCAGAAAAAGGGATTTTGACTGGTAATTACCAAAATCCTATTTTCCACTTCATCCACCAGGGGACACCGGGGACATCCCAAAGTTACCCTCCTCCAGGTGGGAAAGCCCCGAGTAACCTGCAAAACCCTGCAACCAAAGTAGATACAGAGGCCGCAAATGTCACATAACAAACAAAAAGCGCGAAGGTGGACTACGGCCCACACGGAAGAATAAAACCGCTGAAGTGCCACATGGGCTGCCGAAGAATAAACACACCACACAGGTGGAATGCGCAGATAGAAAAAAACGGCGAAGCCGGGCACTAGCAACATACGCCTGTCGGATGGTCAAATGGATCCATGTGGCAAACGACTGCTTAGAAGCAGGCCAAACCCGATTAGCAGCACCCTAAAGGACAGACAAGGATACGGACAGCCGCAAACAGTGCATCCGAAAAGTATTCACATCGCTTCACTTTTTCCACATTTTGTTATGTTACAGCCTTATTCCAAAATGGAATAAATTCATTTTTGTCCTCAAATTTGTACACACAATACCCCATAATGACAACATGTAAAAAGTTTTTTTTTTGAGAGTTTACATAAGTATTCATAGCCTTTGCTCAATACTTTGGCAGCAATTACAGCCTCAAGTATTTCTGAATATGATGCCACAAGCTTGGCACACCTATCTTTGGGCAGTTTCGCCCATTCCTCTTTGCAGCACCTCTCAAGCTGCATCAGGTTGGATGGGAAGCGTCGGTGCACAGCCATTTTCCGATCTCTCCAGAGATGTTCAGTCGGATTCAAGTCTGTGCTCTGGCTGGGCCACTCAAGGACATTCACACTGTATGACAGCGGCAACACCATAGTGGTTGAAGACAAAAGCCGAAAAACCCCATTAAGTAGGAAAACTGTTTTGAACAGTGTTCCGCAGGTCAACATGAAAATTAGATAAGGAAGTCGACAAGAGAGAGCTCCCAACTCAGAGACCCGCCTGTCCTAAGCCAAGGCCCATAGGAGGACCGTCGTCCAAGAACGGAGTTTCGGGTTCACATCTTCCCAGTCTTGAACAGAGAAAACTGGAGGAACAACAGAACCAGGATAAGGTGTAGGCAGGACAACAGAGTCTGTCCTAGGAGAACCCCCTTAAGAAAAGATTAAATCTGAAAGAAAAGTCTAGGCGGCGCTGAAAATCGACAATGCAAAGACCTGAACTCTTGAGAGAACCGAGGCATAACCAAGCATCCAGGTCCCGGTGAAGAAAGGAATGATACGGGATGACAGAAAACAGTGGTGGGAAACACCTACTCTTCACACTAGATAACATAACACCAGATGTGAAAATAAAGGAGCAGACGTAACAGGCATGCGAGCCATGAACCTAGTGAAACCAGAGTCCGGAACCAGTCTACGTCTAAAATGGCGGCCAAACAGCCAAGTCAGGAAATGCAGGCGCTGGAAGTCAGAAAATACGAACTGACCTAGAACAGAAGGTCCGGGTGAAAACGGTAGTGGCCAGGGATCCTAGACGAGGAGCAGTTGGAGACTTGAGAACCAAGCTCAACGGCCAGAACTTAACGGAAGAAGGAGAGGAAAAAGGTACACGAGATCGTACCTCCAACACTGTCAGAGTGCCTGCCGTCTCTGCATTCGGGTCCCAAGTCCTGAATCAGTACCGAGGCAACAGCTGACTGTACCTGGAGGCCCTGAGATATGAGTCTGGCCTGCCCCACCTACTGACTAGCAGTTGGGAGAAAACCACTTGCTGAGAGTCCTATACTTCAGGATGAAGGACCTAATGACTGTGAAAGTCGGCCACCTAGAGTTCCACTTTTGAAAGAACACTCTTGATCGCCAAAACATGAGGCTCTGTCCACCGTAGAAAGCTACTTGTCTAGTGCAAGGCTCCTTCCTTGAAGGATGATAAACTAGACGACTGTGGCGTTTGCCTGACAGGATCCGAACAGGCCGACCTTCCAGAAGGAAGGTAGCTTCCAGAAGAGCGTGAAGATTACACTGAGTTCCAGCACATCGATCTGGAGCGATGACTCTTGAAGCGACCCTTGGCCCTGGAAGTGACTGTCGAAAACAACCATTATATTTCTAGAGCATGATAGCCAAGGGGTATCACTCTAGCAAGGAAGGAAATATGATAAATGAAACTATGAACACCTATGTACCTTATAAGGCAATGCGGATATAACTTCCGAAGGAGACATAAGCGCACTAAAGGATTGGCAGAGTCTAACCGACATAGAAGGATAGAGAACCAGCAGGGTACAAACAATGTAGAAGGTTATGTACATTAGGCCAGTGTGAAGCAGAGTCAATGTCTTCACTCTGGCTCGTCTTTCATATAGAAGGTTAAAATAAAAAATACTAAGTATGGGCTGAGCTCAGCCCCAAGTGAACAGTTCTCTCGGGCACAATTCTAAAACTGGGGCTTCTGAGGGATAGAGTGGGAGGGGTCACTCACACTTAAAGATATAAACTGCCAGCTCCTCTCATCCACCCGTGTGTCGTGAGCTCCAGTGTCCCTTGGTGGATGAAGGAGAAATAGTACACTACTAAGACATGAAGCACTGGTTGAAAATCACTGGCCTAACTTTCTTCATTGAATTTACCATCACAGCCTGTTCACATAATTCACCAATCTACAGGTCACCTCCAACAGTCATCCTTATTAACCCGTCATCCACAGTCTTCATCAGCCCTTGAATTAATCTTCAATAACCCATCCATTCAGCATCACTGTTAATCCATTTACTTAAGTACTCTCAATGTTTTTATTTTCTTTCTAAATCTATTAATACATGATGTTTGACAAGCCAATTTTAAGATAAGGACAACACCAGCAACTTAGGACATAAGATTTCATAACCATTTCCCCATAAGAGACAGGATTAGAACTTACAGCGGACAGGTCTGCATTTGCCATCACAAGAAAGACTCCGGCCTGCTCAGAGTTACTGATCCACATCTTCGAGCCGTTGATCACATAGTAATCCTTCTGCTTCTCGGCTGTAGTTTTCAGGGAAAACGCATCGCTACCAGACCCAGCCTCTGATAGGCAGAAACTGCCCACCTACAGAGTAGTTATAAAAGCAAGCTTCAAATACAGATATCTGCATACATAGTAAGGTGGTAGCAATAATGAGTGTGACAAGGCAGTGGTGGGACATAGATGTCAGTAAGGCATTCCAATATACCATGCGTTATGTGACTGGCTGACAACTAATGTGGGCCATACATCGCTAAACTCCAATTCCTCGTTTTGCCAATGGTCAATCCATGACTCGACGATTCCGACCATTTTTGGGTCGAAATCGGGGAATCTAGATTGTCCAACATGTTGGATTTTGAAGATCCCCGACCCAGGCATCGACAGAATGGGGAAATGCCCCGATAGTGGCTAGATGTATGAGCCCCATTACTATGGGACTACATATGGGCAAGGTATGCCCTACTGTTGCCGATTGGCATAATATGGGCTACTACTAACAGAGAGGATTCAGACACTGGTAATCACACAGGACAAAAGCTCTACTGATAATATGTTTTGATTAAGCTACAGCCACTGACACTACTGATTGGAGTAACAAAATATTGAATTTCATATGAAGACAACAGAGTTCTATTAATAATCATTGAAGGACTGACCACTGTTGCGATTAACCCACAACATAAATGAGGACACAAATGTAATGTTTCACTGTGGTGGCTTCTAAATGTTAATACAAGGAGAAAATTGATAAGTGAAACTTAGCATTACTTCCCCACACCAGCTGGAGACAGCACCTTTAGAAGGTAATACCCACAGACACAAATAAGAGCAATATGATGTATGAGAGGTGCCTTGTTCAAACAACATACACTTGGCAAATCCAATTAAACAATTTGCCATTGACCTCTATAAGGTTGGCAACATGGGGCATCGTTACACTGCATTTTGCAGCTAGTATTGACCGTGGCTGATCTCAGAAGCTTCCATTTAAGTTAATAAATATATAAAACCAGATACATAGTTCACTTTGCAGAATTATTTATTTCCACTTAGTCTACCAAAACACTGTAAAGAAAAGGAAAAAACTAATTTCCTGACCAAACTTGGTTACATTTTCTTTTGCCTTGTGTGAAGAGATGAAACATTTATATCATATACAAAACCAGTCCATATAGAGCAGTGGTTCTCAACTCCAGTCTTCAAGAGCCATCAACAAGTCATGCTTTCAGCATTTCTATCTGTTCAACCAGATGGGATAATTTAAAAAAATAGATTAACTCACCTTTGCATGATTAAAAAAAAAATCTAGAAAACATGACCCGTTGGGTCATGGAGTTGACTGGAGCTGAGAACCACTGACAGAGAGTAATAAGTTGTGAGCACAGAAATGAAATAATATTAATGGTAACATTTACAACCAGGACAACATAGAAGGTAGAGTATCTCACCATGTCCTGGCACAGCTTGGGGAGGTAAGTCTCTTTCTGTTCCTCTGTCCCAAGTCGCTGGAATAAAGCGTTGATGAGTGTGTTCTGAATGTCACATAGAATTGACACAGATGGGTCCACTTTGGCTAGTTCCTCAATGGCCAGAATGGATGAGAAGAATGATGCTCCTGTGCCCCCGTACTTGGGATCCACCTCTATCCCCATCAGCTGAAAGGGAGACAACAAGGTCACAAACACGGCCAGTGTTAATAAATCCTTTTTGGGTTTTTGTTATGTTATGTACCATCTCAATGGAAACAAATCTAAGTAGAATGGCAATGTGTAGCCGCTTCTGGCTAAATTTGGTCAGTAAGAGAAAGCCTGCCCCTTCCCTAGTGTTGATGTGCCATGAGATTTACAGCCCACAAGCAATGAAACTCCAGTTGAAGAACTTAGCAAATGATCAGGGAGTAATATAGCAGCTATATATATTTAGACACACACACTGGAGCTGATTCAGAGTTGGGAGCAATGAAAAAAAGAGGGAATAACTTTACACCTGGTAAAACTATGTTGGTGGGCAGCTGTCTGCCGGTTTGTTTAGCCAGGCACTGGGCGGTGATGGAAAACTGCAAACTGGCAAGTCCACAGGGCGGCAGAGCAAGCCCATCCTATCATAGTTAGCAACATACTTATAATTTTTTTGGCTTCGAGCATGAGTTACATAAGGGTGATTAAACTACAAACAACCATACAGACCCCAAGTTCAAACAGTCCCTTTATGACTGAGTCGTCCATTTTGGAGTTGGCGTCCATAGTTTTTACAAGTGGGGAGATCCGATCCTGGGCAAATTTTTGTACTGTGAGTAAAAAAGAAACAACATAGACCAGAGATTGGTGTGTGCTCAGCACGGGAGTATTAGGAGTCTGCCACCAAGGAGGACATTAAGAATTATAACAGGCAGTAAGTTGAGAACCCAAAATGTCAAGTTCACCTTTACAGAACTGTCTAAACTACAAAAAATTAACTCGAAGGTAAAGTTTTTTCTGGATTTAACTGAAACAATATATCAGTATGTCCTAATAAAGACATAGAATAGCAAAGTCATGTGAGACAATTAGGCTAAGACACCTCTGTTTTAACACATTTATAACATATCTACAACTGGGAGAACCAAGTCCATCCTGGAGATCTGGTACACTTTACAAAGTGGTCGCCCACTGCTGGACGATGCCTTCTTAATCAATCAGGAAGGGGGGAGCTTTAAAGTCTCTAATTACCCATGTCTCTCATCATGGCCTCTTCTTCTGTGAATGTCTCCAAGGGAAGGTAGGTGGTGCTATCACTGGGTGTCGGAGCCAAGGCATCTGCTTTAGAAGATTTCAATCGATAACACAGATTGTGGGATGTCACCAAGCAGCGTGGAAGCCCCCTGCCCAGTATCTAAAGCAAAGGGAGAAAAAAACAAAACAAAGGAAAACTTTACCCAGCATCACTGGTGCACGAGAGGGACAGCACAAGGGGTGCTGCAACAGGACCACACCCCCGCCTGGTCATGGACTACTCCCCCCCCCCCCCCCCCCCTTCCTCCGGGACATAGACTACTCACTTGGAAGATCTGGGTGGTGAGTAGAGTATGTCCCGGAGGGAGTAGGCCCTGAAATGGCAGGGGTGGTGTCTCTTTGACGAACCCTGTGCCAGCTTCTGCACTTGCCTATGCCCAGCACCAGCGTAAATGGTCTGTGTTTTACAAAACATTTTGCCAACTCCCATCTTTCTCCTCAATGCTGCTGCTCGGCTCACCTTCCTTCCCTTCTCCTTCAGAACTCAATTCTAAGTTCTCACACTCGCATACAAAGCCCTCACCCACTTACATATCTGACTTAATTTCCCTTCACACTCCATCCGCCCTCTTTGTTCAACAAAAGCATGCCACCTCTCATGCCAGCTGATTACTTCCTCCCACTCCCGCCTCCAAGATTTTGCCCGTGCTGATCCCCACCTTTAGAACGTTCTCCCTCTTCCCATCAGACTCTCCACCTCTCTACAATACTTTAAATGGACTCTCAAGACCCACTAAATCATAGCTTTCCGCCTCTCATTCCAACTTGCTGCGCCATGCTCCTTCCTCCCCATCTACCCCATCTGTGTCACACCTGTTTGTCTGCCCCTCCCCTTTAGAATGTAAGCTCTTACGAGCAGGGCCCTCTACCCTCTTGTGCCTCTACTTACTTTACTTTCATCTACTTCTTACTCCACACTAGGGCACCTAACACTTGGTACCTTATGCTCTGCTTCTTATGTGGGTGTTATGGTTGCTAATGTAGCAATGTAGATTATCCTTGTCCTGTATTGTATTGAAAGTCACTGGTCACCTATTTGTTTATGTACTATGTAAGGCGCTGTCGAACACTTGTCGGCTACATAAATAAACAATAATATTAATATAAAGAAACAGGAGAGTCTCAGGCCTTTGATGGGTACGTTAAATGGAACCAAGCAAACAACTTCAACGCATAAAAACTATTTATTAATAAAAAAAATATATACACTAGAACAATTTGTGCAAACCGTAACAATGCTTCAAAGATAAAATGACACATAATAAATATACTATATACATACACAGCCGCCTGGGCTACAGTCTATAAATGGTCCAGGGGGTTGCCATCTGACTTTAATAATGTATGATTTGCCCTATATGCCCCCCAAAAGAAGCCTCATACGGGAACACATAATGCCCAATGTACAGTAAGTTACTGGTGTGACAGATGCCACCTGCCCCCTCTCCATAGGAGCTGATGCTGTGGGTAGAATTATATACAGTGACCTTGTGTCCCCCTCACCTGGGCTGCGCTGCTGCGACACAGGACACTAGCAGCCATGGTCTCTCTCTCATTGACTGTCACCAGAGCAATGTTGTGACTCGGGAACAACGCCTCACCTCTCGCGAGATCTCAGAGCGGCCGTGGACGCAAGGTCTCGCGAGATCGACGGCTAGGAGTCGTGGCTGCTAGGACGAGCGTTCTCGCGAGTTTGTGTACCAAAGCCTCACTCTAGAGCTGCTCAGGCTGCCGTGTTTTATCGGTGTATATGTACTGTGTGTGTATATATATATATAGACACAGACTCTCTCAGGACACGTAGCGCGCCGTTTCCCTACACTATGATGCCGGTCCGTACACATGTCCGTAAAACAGACCGGTGCTGGGACTACAAGTCCCGGCATGCAGCGCGCCCAATGAGCACCGCGGCAGCCACACACGTGACTATGGGGGGGAGTGGCGTGGTGTGCGCCTGCGCGCCTTGCTGTGTGCCTGGGCCCCGACAACAGTGGGCAGCAGCAGCAGCATCGGTGAGGAGAACGGGCAGAGGCGCCATCGGTGGCATCCCTCGGTAGGCAGGAGGCGGAATGAGGTTCCCGGCTGTAAGGAGCTCCCGGTAACGGTGAGAGCAAGTATCCGGAGGGGCGGGGCCTGCGTGACGTCACGGCAGACAATCCATAATCATAACAATACCCTCTACATGTATGTGTCATATATGTAGTGTGTATTCTCCATATATGCATCTTATATATACTGTCTGCAGTCCACATGTATGTATGTGTCTTGGCTGTACTTTCTGCAGTTTCTATATATATCATATCTGTACTGTCTGAAATATCCATATATTCATGTGTCATATATGTAATCTCTATGTGTGTGTGTGTTATCTGTATATTGTGTAACCTCCATGTCTGACTGATATCTCCATACATGTATGTGTCATATTTGTAATCTCTATTTATGTATGTCATAACTGTACTGTGTAACCTCCATGTGTGCATGACATATCTGTATATTGTGTAATCTACATGTATTTATGCATGTGTCATATCTGTAGTCTATACTCTCCATTTATGTATTTGTTCTCTAAACTATAATCTCCATGTGTACTGGCTTTACTGTATGTACATATCATATTCGTACTGTCTATTCCTTTTCTGTATATGTATTTTAACAATAATACTCTATGTATGCATGGGCGTGATTATATCAGTAGTTATGTCATACTTATATTATTACAAACATGTATGATTCATATCAGCATTATCTATACTGTCCATGTGTGCACATAACATAACAGCAATACTCTTTTATCCGTACTCTCCATGTGTGTGCTCATCTCACTAGGAACATGTAATAATAATATGTTTAAAATCATATCGCTTAGTGCATGTAATATGTTGCAGAACAGCAATAATACTCTCCTGTCCGATCACCACTGTTGATCACTTCATGTCACTTGTGGCATGGGAAAATGCCTGCTGTCCTGCTTTACCTGTGGTGGTTACATTTACTGACCTGATACAGTACATAGTTGACAATTCACTGATTTTAAACATTGTCACGCAGATTGTCTATTGTGGTTGCTATGAGCAATTAAAACTCATTCACATGTCTGATGTGACGGTTGATTATGGACCTGATTCCGAGTCCAAATGTGGATGTTAGCAAACTGCGCATATGCTCCATCATGCCTGCGCTCCTCGATGGACCTAACGAGCGTGGCCCCTTCTCTGTCAAATGAGTGTTTCTAGGTAAGTTTATAGGGTAAATTTACTAAAGTGATAGTTTTTAGAAGTGGAGATGTTGCCCATAGCAACCAATCAGATTCTAGCTATTATATTCTAGAAGGTGCTAGTTAGATGTTAAGTAGAATCTGATTGGTTGCTATGGGCAACATCTCCACTTCTAAAAACTCTCACTTTAGTAAATATACCCCTGGGTGTCCACCTCGCAAGACATCTGTTTCGTGAGCGTGTAGTCAGATTTCCGTGCTATTCTGAGACTGACAGTTTTTTTGCACCCAGCATGGCATAAATGAGGCCACAGTTTGGGATTGAATTGGTAATGTAATTCGCAGTGCAAGTTCGCCATGAGAACGGCTCGCAAGACCCAACCTGCACCTGACTGAATTGACCACTAAGAATAAAATACAGCAACAACTGCTCAGGTGAAATTATCACTAAGCTATACTTTCAGATCCACAGATATTTGTTCTGCACCAATGATAGATATAAGAAATGTATACCTGTACCGGAAATGTGTTAACATAAAAATAATATCTGGACTTGCCATCTGTGATATTAATATATAATCAACTGGAAACTTTGATCCTGTATGTGTAAAGATGTTTGACAAAACCACACAATCGTTACATACAAATAAACAAAATAAATTATTTTAAAATAATGTATCATAAATTGGCAACAATTGTGACAAATTCAATCAAATGAAAGAACTGTGATACGAAAACAGTGAAACATCACTGATGCTTTTTTGATGGAACTATTACAATAAATCAATAGCTAAACCAATGTTAGTGCCTTGAATTCTCTTTTTATAATAATGCCCAAAATATACCCTATCCAATGTAGGGAGAGGAATAGATTGAATATTTGTTTGCATTCACTTTTTTAGATCGGAGACAGATTAATTCCTTCTACCTCTGATTGGTAGATATACATATGATACGCAGTCTCTCTCTTTTTCTTTTTTAAGCACATTTTATTTTTTAATTACACCTCTATCCTATAATACATTTTAATATGTTCGCTGTTTATCTAATTTGAATTAATTTACGAAAAGTGAAGCTTTATTTACTGCATCCACAAAACACAAGGTTATATTTTGCACCCAGAATACCATGCTTTTCTATTCACTTTCAATTGTGTATATATACTAGACGTTGTAGAACAATGGTCAGTTATACAGCCTTAAATTTGCTAGAGCTTACCTGTTCTTAAAGATGGTACAGTTCACCCAGAAAAATCCAAATCCTAGGAGTTTTCTCAGTAGTGTACTTTTAAAATGACTTAATAGAGATGTCCATCCATAGGTGTTTTACATCCCTCTGATGCCACAACTGCAGGGTTCAATGCCCAGAAACTGCCATTTAAGTTATATATACTGTATCACTGACATTCTGGCTGTAAAATCTTGAATTTCCTTCTCACAATACATTGGGGCATATTCAATTAGCCGCAGGGTTTCCCCCACGAATAATTGCCGGCCAAAATCCCCGCAGCGAGGGGAACAGCTATTCAATTAAACAGCCTTATTCCCACTCCGAAAAATCGGGAAGTGTAAACTGCGGAATCGATTAGTTTTCTTTTCCCCGCATGCGAGCCCGATTTGGCGCATTTTACGCGGATTTTACCTCGCACCTCCATGAGCTGCGAGGTAAAGTCCAATTGCGGGGTCTCGGGGACACTCGCGCGAGTAATCCCTGTTGATTGAATAGGTCCAGCGCGGCAATTAGCCGCGGGGTAAACCCTGCGGCTAATTGAATATGCCCCATTGCATCTTATTTGTCAAGATCACCGACCAATCAGAGTTTCCAATTTCAGAAGGATCATCCATTTGGCTAAGCGCACGCTGGCATCGGCTATGCATTTTTAACACATTTAAAAACACTTCAATTTGCCTTATTGCATTTGTGTATTTAGTCTGTTTGTTTTTTTGTTTTTTTTTAAATTGCATGTGTGACTAAACATGAAATGGTTCTTTCAAGCTATAAAGACATGTGGCAGTGCTTATGTAAATGTCTCCTAACCCCATCTCATTGTGTTTACATTGCTCGTCTATTGGGGAAGAATACGTTTTCTACAGTGTTCATACGTCAGATGCACTGAAATGAAACACATAGGCTATTTAGGAGAATGTACGGCAGGGCAATGATGAGTTAAGCACATGTAAAGAAGCAAATATGTATGGTCTCGTTTGGTTCAATTATTTTTTTGGGCCTGATTCTGAGGTCGACACCGTATCTAAATCGGTCGCAAGTGGACACATTTTTTTTTTGTACAGTCTGCGCAGGCTTCCTGGTGGTTACCGCCGAAAGCCGCTGAAAGAATTTGGGCACAGAGTGAGGCAATTTCAGTGGGCATTCGTAAGAGGTAACGGGCGGCTAGCCAGATGCGGGCGTGTCACGGTCAGCGATTGCGGCTTCTGATTTCGGCGGCCATGTCCAGATGAACATTCTGCTCCTCCATAGGGCTGGAGCAATGTTCGATGGTGCGACCGATGTGCGGCTAATGGTGCATCTTAATACGCAAAGTGGTAACCTAGTGCTGAAGTGCTTGGCGTCTCTATATGAATCCGATCAACTGCGGCATTAGCATAAAGACTAGTGAGCACCTCTATATCAGGCCCATTATCTCGGTACCAGACCCTTGTGGCTCTGCTATCTAGAGTGAGGGACAGGTTATTAGTGAATTATTTCCTCAGGCGTACAGTTATTTAATATACTGTAATTGCATCCTTTTTTTTTTTGCTGTGAGTAAGAATACACCATTATTTTTCCATACCCCATTTCCTAAAATGCTGTTACAGAGGTGTTTCATAATGGCAAAAGGGTTATAGGGGTCTATTTACTATGTTTGGAGACAGAGTGAAAAGTGTTAAGGTACCAGCCAATCAGCTCCCAAATGTTATTTTTCAAACAGCCTGTGAGATGGCAGTTGGGAGCTGATTGGCTGGCACCTTATCACTTTTCACTCTGTCTCCTAACACTGCTTAGTAAACAGACCCCATAGTTCTATTAATATCAGAACTGCGACACTGATCTAGCATAAAGGAGAGTATAGTATTAATGCACATTTACTGTGGTTTTTAGCGTGTTACCGGGCCTGATTCAGAAGCAGATACAATGGCGATTATGGACACAGATGTGGCGCAGAGAACACAATGCAGTTACGGAAGCATAGAGGAATCCATCGCAAATTGAGTGACAGGCTATCAGCGTTCGGGGTGGCGACGGAGGGGTGGTCGGGGTAAAAAAACACAGTCGTGTCTGTCCGTTTAAACGCCATTTCATGGCGGTGCATAAATTAGTCACTGTGATCGCATACACAGCATTAGAGCTCTCTGCTTGCGAGGAGACGCAGTGTTTACGTCTGGTCCAACTTGTTGTAAATTCTGCGTGACTGGCCGATGAGCATCGATGGTACCGATGTTTATGCAGAAGAGCAACATTGGACAGTCAGCGGGTGTCTTTATGCCAGATGAGCTTTGGCATGCATTAGCATATTTCTGCAGCTGCGTAACGTGTGAAAACACAGCTGCGATCACATTACCATCCTTTGCAGAATCGGGCCCACTGTTGGAAGTTGCAGTTATGATTGTTTTGTTTTTTTTCCCATGGACCTTAATGGTTTTTTACTGTTGAGTATGCTGCAAATTACCACTAAGTAGCTGAAAGGGTTGCCTATTGCCTTTGTAGTAGAGATAAGAAAATTTACTCTACCACAAAATATTCACCCCATTATTTATATGGCTGCAAAAGTATGAATCCCCGCTAATTGAATAGGTCCAGTGCGGCAATTAGCACCTCTGCAAAATAGCCTGTCTGTTCCTCTCATCTCTATTTGGTAGCTAAATGAGTGAATACAGCTAAATATTTCCCCAAACAACATCCGATTACTATGAAAGACTCCTGTAGCGACACAGTAGATCTAAATCAACAATACATAAGAGGAAAAAATTACTATTATATTTACATTTTCTCATTTAAAGGACCTTTTCATAGAAATAAAAGGTACAGAGACTCAAAATATTTTCCATGACAGTGTCCCTCTAAGGGCCGTATTCAATTAGAAGCGAAAAAACGTTTTCCGCGGAAAAGTATCGCCGATCAGGGCTTTTCGCGTGGTCGGAACTTCTCTCAATTCCAGCCAGTTTTCGCCTACGTGGAAAGTCAATGTAATGTAGTAGGTGAAAAAGATTTTTATTTTGGGGTGCAAACATGGGGAAACCACTCAGAACCCTTGGTACAGCCCCCACAAAGGACAACTGTCAAAAAATCTTGGGAAAAAACTTAAAAGAACACCTCAAAAAAGTATTTATTTTGGGGGCAAAAAAGTGGGGGGACAAGCATAAAATTGCAGGTGCATGTATGAGGGTCATTTCTCAAAAGTTCACTTTAGAGACCTAAATATATGCTAGCTCCCATTTTCAAGTACCCCAAATTTGACAGGACTACTTATTTTCACACAAAATTCCCCTATTCTGACAGCACTTTCCGCCTGTTCTGACTTCGCCGCTTGCCGTTAACGCATGGTTTGGAATTGAATACGGCAAATAGCGAGGACGCGCACGATAGGTTTCCGCCTCCAAAACACACGCTGTCGGCGGAAAGTTGGGCAGGCGAAACGTTTCAGCGGACACAAAACTAATTGAATACGGCCCTAAATCTCTGAAGTATACGTGAGTACGTGAGGAACTATGGCCCTGATTCAGAGCCGGACGCTCTGACCAGAGCGCTCGCTCTGAATCAGGGCCGTCCTATTTAAATTTGGCGCGGCCTTTTGGACGCTCGCATAGCTGTGGGTTACCCTCTATCAGAGCCAAAATCACTCCCACTGACATCACTAGTGATGTCAGTGGGGCCGGCCCCAGACGGTAGGGAACGCCTCCGTCTGGCAGCCACGCCCACCCTTTGGTGCGAGACCCGGAGCGACAGCTTGGCTGTCGCTATCCGGGTCTCGCGCATGTGCACGACGGAGCTCCCTCCGTCATGCGCATTTGGGTACCATCGACCCGCTTGCGAGCGGGTCTGAAAGAGACCCTATTCCCCCATCCTGAAGCCCTCTACAAACTGTTCTCATATCAATGTCTGATCTTTAATTACATAGTAATGCATGGCAAGGCTTTAGAGCATTGTGGTACGATGGGCTAGGAAACCTGACCCTGAAGCCTCACTGTATGGCCGCACAGCTCTATATACAGACACTGGGCTGTTGTGTAAACCTAGCATCGGGATATGACCACGTACGGAGTATACTGCAGTCTGTGTCCCTGTAAATGGGGAGGCTTTCATCCAGCACACTGCAGCTCTTGTGCAAGAAGCCGCAAGTCCTCAGACATTGCCTCGTCTCACAGCCTCTCCTGTGCTTACAGAGACCACAAGGAAAGCCAGTTCTTGTACAGCCTAAGAGTCAAAACTACTTACATGATTTCACAGTTCTAGTTATTGTATCATTACATAATGTAAGGTGCCTAGATGTACTACTCTCTCACTTGTTCGCATTGTGCACAAGGTTTGTATACTATAAGGTCTACAACTGAGAGTTTAATATCCCATCCAAACAATTCAATGTATAAATCTGCTCACAAATTAATGTATCATATTTCTAAGAAGCCACAAAAGAATGCAGGGCTCAAGAGGCTGATGCAACTAAACTAGCTTGCCTAGCATGTCTGTGGACAGCATGGTTAGTGTAGTGGTTAACATTGTTATCTCACTGAGGTATTGGGTTTGACCCACCAAGACCGTAACAGTGTGGAGTTTGCATGTTCTCCCCATGTTTTTGTGTGGGTTTCCTTTGCTTACTCCAGTTTCCTCCCACAATCCAAAAATTATAGGTTAATTCTTAATTAATAATAATTAATTATTAATAATTATCACTCTGCACACACTGAGATACCAAATGCACACATACGTGTGATTATAGACTTGCATGCAAATGATACTTATGACTTCAGAGTAGCCTAAATCTCTTCCAGAACTTGCATTTACAAATATGAATGACAGATGTTCTATAGTGGTTTTTTGTCTTTCCAATAATGTCTTTAAGTCATAACGGTGTCACAACGGCCTAGCAGACAGGTAGGCAACATATGGTTATTCAGTAGAACTACAAGTTGCAGCATGCATAATGGGTCTTCTAGCTCAAGGTCCAGTTGCAGCCAAGGTGATGTAACCGTATAAATAAATTTCTGTACCTGCACGATAGATTAATATCAGAATAAGGTGCGAGCCAGAGCCAGTAATTGCTTTGAAGCAGCAGCCAGTCTTTGACAAGTCACCTGTATAAACACTTGAATAAATAATATTTACCTCGTAGATTTGATATGTTAGTAACTTGTATTCAGTCCTTGATCGTTCATAATTGACAAACTTTGCCTCTCCAGAGGAGCATCGCCTCTGTATCCACAATAACTGTTTATCAGCACATACAGCGTGAGGTATGGCTCAGCGTTAGAAGCCGGGCTGTCATGGCTGCACTGGCTTTATTAGTGCGCCATGTTGGCTTCTGGAACTGAACACTGTATGTGTTCTTGCACACGGGTGGCAGTTACAAAAAATAATTTTAAGGGTAGAAGAGGGGCAAATTGTGGGAGCCCGCACTGGCATAACACACTTTTGTGAGCTGCATGGTATTAAAGAACAAATGGAGGAGTAGTACAAGTCTTGATCTATAATTATAGTCAGTCTGTGCTAATGAATGACCCATCACTGTACTCTGTGGTGACTGATGTGTGTGTGTATTACTATCACTTTGTATAATACATTTTTCCTCTCTCATTTCAGGCAGGGGGCAGTGCAGGAACACACAAGAACTGAATATGGGTGAGAAAAAGCCAGAGGCGCTGGACTTTGTAAAAGATTTCCAGGAATATCTAACACAGCAAACGCATCACGTCAACATGATTTCTGGCTCTGTGAGCGGTGACAAGGAGGCAGAAAGCTTACAAGGAGGTAAATGGTACATTGCATTCTTGCTACTGTCTATTAACTGATCATTACACAGTACAATGTAATTACTAAAGCAAAGCCTAGCAAACAAACTTCACGAGCAATGTTCATCCAATCATTATTCTTGCAATACAAGCCTCTGCAACTCAATACAAGCCTCTGTTACTCATTCCGTGTCCTTGTGGATAAAGACTCCATTTTAAATTCTATCTTGATAAAGATTTATATTCAAAGAAGCGATAAACTTTCCAAACCTATTTCAATCCCTTTCACCCTTCATCACCATGAATATACACCCACATCCTCTGTTTTTGCTGTGCAAGGCTTCATTGGGAACATTGAAGGGGTAATCCCACAGTAAATAGGGCTAGGCTCAAAAGGTTGGAAGGATTACCCCTTACTCATGCAGTGTTTAGACCTAAAGGAGCCAATGGGAATCCACATGCTGCAGTGCAGGACTTCTCAGATGGGATCCTGCCGTGTTTAAGGGCCACCACCCGCTAAATGCAGTGTTTGTGAGAGGAGTCCTTCAATGCAGCAGTCCTGATCCCTGCTTTTTCTCTCTAGTACAGTAGTCCCCAAACTCAGAACTCAAGGCACCTAACAGTCTGGGTTTTAAGAATATCTATGCTTGAGAACAGATACTTCAGTCAATTAGATTTAACTATCTGTTCCCACAGATTATCGTGGTCCTCATATGCATCGGAGTTGCACTGCACCTGTGCGGCGATGGTCTTGCTACAGCGGTCACATAGAGGGTATTTTTGCTAAGTGAGTGACAGGAAGGGACCATTTGGGGGAGTAGCAGCTCAAATGCAGGTGTGTCACAACCGTTCCAGGGGCGTGCCCCAGACTCCGATTGTGATCCCGTACGCAATCAAAATTGCCTTGGATTCTCAGGGCCTGATTCAGAGCCGGGCGCTATTTGCGCTCGCTCGTTCAGAAAAAGGGGCCAGCTATTTAAAGTGAGCGCTCGCTTTTTGCGGTCTGTTGACGCCTCTATGTCTGAGCGAGCGAACAAAACATGCGCTCGCTATTTTGTAAAGACGCCCCCTGGCCACTCGCATCCTACGTCATCTCCGCTATTTATTAGATTAATCGAGTACATCGAAAGGCGTCTGAACTGCTCGCAGTGCTTGTGGTTGGATTTTCCTACCGCAATCATGCGAACAGTTCAGGCTAAGAGACAACCAAGTGACGTGGCCGATGACGCTGCTCTGTTAATTATGCACACCCTTAAAACGCCCGTTTTGACCGTTTGGCACGCCTGCGTTCGGATCTCCACTCCCCGTTTTCAAGCAGCTTCCCCTCTTACCACCCACAAACGCCTCATTCTGTCACTCAAATTAGCAGGCATTCGCTATATAGCAAACACACGATTTCCGACCGCACTGACTGGTTGGCGCATGCGCATTACGATGTGCGAACATCGCTCAGAGCGAACGCTTACGAGCGGCTCTGAATCAGGCCCTCAGTTCAGGCGGCCATCTGCGCAACCATGGAGTCATTCAGAAGGCCAATTATCAACTGAACCGCGACCGATGCTGTGTCTTTGTACATAGTCACTTTCATTTGCGAAGCTGCCGGTGGGCGTCTCAATACAACTCCCGAGGACTGCTGCTGTGTGGCATTAGCGTCCATCCCTGAATCAGGCCCTTCAGGCATGGATATCCTTAAAACCTGGACTGTTAGGGTGCCTTGAGGATCAAGTTTGGGAACCACTTGTTAGTATAAAGACTGGAATTCGGGCTGCCAATTTGGTAGCGCACAGTCTGCTGTCCAGCAGGATGATAGGTTGTTGCTGAGGGGTGACAGGTTTCTCTGACCAAGGCTGATCACAAGACCATGCACAAGGGTGCACAAAGACATAGAGGTGTATAAATGGGAGGGTTTACTGGTTCTTTAATATGGCTCAGTATCTCAGCTGACTTGACATTCAAGGGTATACATTCAGGAAGCCGGGGGACGGAATGCCGACTAGGGACGAATGACAGGCGTCTAAATCTAGACTCCTGTCATTTGACCGACGTCGGGAGACCGGCGCCCGGCATCCCGATCGATCGATCGGGATGCCGCAGCGGACAGCCGCTTTATGTTTAGGACTCCCGGGGGGGGACTTAGGGTTAGGCACCCCCCCGGGAGGATAGGTTTAGGCTAGGGGGAGGGAGGGTTAGGCATCCCCCCGGGGGACTTAGGTTTAGGCAGTGGGGAAGGGGGGGTTAGGTTTAGGCACTTAAAGGGGCGATTAGGGTTAGGCACTGGGGGGGGAAGGTTAGGGTTAGGCACCCTAAAGGAGGGTTAGGGGGTAAATTAGGTTAGTCAATACCTAGGGAGGATCGGGATTTCTTCCTCTGTCGGCCAGGCGCTGTCAGAATTTGAACCGCCGGCCAGGTGTCCAGCGGTAATTAATACCAATTCCACTTCAAGATTGTTCTTCTCATCTGTCTGGAGATATGGTCATCACAGGAGAATTTTGTAGCCGGGTTAGAGGCCACTAATGCAAATCTGAGCAGTCTTAGGAGCTATGTACAGTAGCTAAGCACACACTGTACATTTGTAGACACAATAAGCTGGATCCTTGTATCTGCAAATTTTCAGCTGGCAAAAAATGAGTTCCTGAACTTTACCTATGTGAGAACGTCCCTTCTTACATAGGTACTATGAGTTGCCCAGTTTAGGAAAATCGAGCGTATGTTCCCTATGCATTAGTAATATGAAATCGCTAACATGGAAGTCATAGTAGATTTGTATGCATTTGAGATAGGACATCAGAACAGTGGGAACCCCATCCTTGGAACCCAAGCCAGAAGTGAGATATTTACCCCCAGTGCTTCAGCAACCTCCATTGTCCAGCTGCCACTATTAGACTAGTTTTCAGTCTCTGTGTTGCCGACACCTGAGTCGGTTATATACCCTATACTTCATCAGACATCATTCCAAGATAGGATTATGTTACATTTCTCATCTAACCACAACATTTGTATCCTGAATACTGTGTATCTCTGTACTGACCCTTTCCCCCGTGGCAGAGGGGTGCTATTCATTGACTCACTTTCTATAAATCAGGGCCACAAAACCACGATGTGCTCACCGCTAATTCTCCGTGCCTTGCTCTACCGGCAGCTGGGACAGACAGTGATCAGAATGGGCTGGACCACCCGTCTGTGGAGGTGTCCCTGGATGAGAGTGCGGGGATGCTGGTGGATGGCTTTGAGAGGACATACGATGGGAAACTAAAATGTCGTTATTGTAACTATGCCAGCAAAGGCACGGCTCGTCTCATAGAACACATTCGCATACACACAGGTAGGACCCTGTCTGTGTATGCATGGGGGGGCGGGGATGTAGCTTTGTGCGTGTGCTTGACAGTCTTACTCATCTTGGCACCATCCTGCATGCTGAAGCTATTTGCTGTGCCAGAATACATGAACTAATCATGGAAGCAATTTTGAATAAATTATTTTTTTTTTCCCCTGCTACACTTGAGTGTGCTGTCCCAAACCTTTTCACAGCGGCCCCAGTGAACTAAAAGTCTGCTATCTTTCAGGCTGAAAGAGCAAAATATTTCAGTGCCAACAGGAGGAAGGAAATTGGTGGCTACGCCACCTCAAATAACAGCATTGATGCACAGTTGTGTAGACTCCTAAAGCTGGACCAAATCACTTCCACTTAAAAAACATCAGGATTCTGTTCTGACATATATAGACTTCATTTTTGCACCCTGCACCTGTCACAAGCTGGGCAGTTCCTTTATCCTGCCTGGGGTGTTGCTTTGTGCTCTGGTGCTTCTAGCATATTCAGCTAATGCAACAAACTGCTGAGGTACAAACCAGAGTGTGCTAAAAGTACCACAGCAGAGAGCGACACCCCAGGCAGAAAAGAGGAACTGCAGGGTGCTAGAATGAACACTAATATAGTTTTGTTTTTTCAGGAATGCATTGGCCTGGTGGTTTAGTGAAACCCTGCAACGTTGGTAAACTCCCCCAAGTCCACAAACCTTGCTTTTATTGGAGACACTTCTGTGTACTCAGATTGGCGAACTCATAGTGGCCCTTCTCCTGGCAGATATGTACAGAGAATAAAGCTCCAAATTTGTATTCTTAATATTATCATTGCTTAACTGCCATCCAGTGAAGAAGTGTTCCTCTAGTTCAGTGATAGGCAAGACGCTGTGAAACTACATATCCCAGCATGTCCAGCTACTGTTTTGCTGTTAGGACATGTTAAAACAGTGACAGGGAATGCTGGGCTGTGTAGTTCAACAGCAGCTGGAGTGCCAGATGTTGCCTATCCCTGCGTTAGTTAGAAGAGAACCCGTTAAGACTTGTGTCATGCCCGCAACTTTACTAGTCTGACAAATGGCTTCTTTTTTTTAACCCTACCCTCTTCACCTCTAAATCCAGAGGTAATACTCAAAAAGAAAAAAATAAGTGTTCACTCTACAGAGGGAAAATAAATGCACCTTACAGAATGTAAAAGGTTTCAGTGACCTGTCTGTGGTACGTCAAAATCCCGACCCAACTAGGTAAGTATACTAACACTAACCCTCCCCCTAACCTCATTACTTACCGTCGTGATGCCGGCGGCGGGCTTCTGACTGCTGTCGGGATTCCGGAGCAGGTATTTTGAGAGCCGGCATCCCAACTGCCGCGATGCCAACTACATCCCCTGTGGTACAAATCTCCGGGTAATCTCAAGCAAACTTTCACACCCTATATATGGAGGGCACATTAGTTTAAAACAAAATCGTAGAAAGAGAATATGATTAACTGTGGAATGATTACTTATTTGAAGTCGTTAGTAGTTTTACGCTCAGTGTGTTTGGCTTGAGTGTTTGTGTGGTGTTTGGACTGTAGATGTACATAATCTTGTTCTTACAGTAGGGCACATCTAGTCTGCTTGTTATGCAAAAAAAGTCTGGGTTTATACCTCTGTGTGCATGGGAAAGTATGTTTTATGTCACGTCTTTGGTTTTCACAATATCATATTTAAGTGTTTTGCTGGTCAGACTAGGGCAACCTGTTGCCTTATATAAAGCATACACGCAACATAAAACATGGCAAACGTGTCATTTTGTGGTTTCTATCTTTTGCAGGTGAGAAGCCACACCGCTGCCACCTGTGCCCCTTTGCATCTGCCTACGAGCGACACTTAGAGGCTCACATGCGATCCCACACTGGGGAGAAGCCTTACAAATGCGAGCTGTGCTCCTTTCGCTGCAGTGACCGCAGTAACCTGTCCCATCACCGGCGTCGCAAACACAAGATGCTGCCTATTAAAGGAACACGCCCGTCCCTTGGCAACAAAAAAATGTGGGGTGTCCTTCAGAAGAAAGTCAGCAGCTTGGGCTACAGCCGCCGAACTCTCATTAACCTTAGCCCACCATCCATGGTGGTGCATAAGGCAGACTATCTAAATGACTTCTCCCATGAGATACCCAGCATCCACAGCGAGGCCTATGAAAATCTAGCCAAGGTTTCACACGCAGCAGGAGTATTGTCAAGGGATCCACAAGAGCTCATGGTGGACAATCCCTTAAACCAGTTATCCACACTGGCAGGTCAACTATCCAGCCTACCACCCGACACACAAAACCCTGCATCTCCAGACACAGGACCTTGCCCTGATGAAAAACCTTTCATGATCCAACAGCCTCCAGCACCAGCCTGCGCCTCTGCCGTCTCAACCAGTATTCCCCAGAGCTCCTCCCCAGCCAGCCCCGAGGTCCGTCCAACCCACAATCACAGAAACTGTAGTCCTATGGCTGGGCCCAGCAGTGAGCGCAGCGGACGAACCAGCACACCCAGCATCAGCAACAGCCAACCTAGCACACCAGCCCCTGCTCTACCAGTGCAGGACCCTCAACTTTTGCATCACTGCCAGCACTGTGATATGTACTTTGCAGACAACATACTGTACACAATCCACATGGGATGCCACGGTTTCGAAAATCCTTTCCAATGCAACATCTGCGGTTGCAAATGCAAAAACAAGTATGACTTTGCTTGCCACTTTGCTCGTGGTCAGCACAGCCAACATTGACTTTGAGTGGCCTTTTTACCACCCTATTTTTGTTTTATTTCTCTCCTCGGGAGACAGTCTGTCTATAGAGTGCCTGTCATTTGAGGAATATATATATAGGATGTAAATATGTATGCGTCTCATTTGCTTCCGAGATCGGAGTTGAAGACAGGAAGTGCAAGATGGCTTTCTTAACAGTATTGATTGGAGGGACCGGTGGAGTGGCTGGGAAGGTTATAGGTGTAACAATATTGTATGGAGAGACCGGTGGAGTGGCTGGGAAGGTTATAGGTGTAACAGTATTGATTGGAGGGACCGGTGGAGTGGCTGGGAAGGTTATAGGTGTAACAATATTGTATGGAGAGACCGGTGGAGTGGCTGGGAAGGTTATAGGTGTAACAATATTGTATGGAGAGACCGGTGGAGTGGCTGGGAAGGTTATAGGTGTAACAGTATTGATTGGAGGGACCGGTGGAGTGGCTGGGAAGGTTATAGGTGTAACAATATTGTATGGAGAGACCGGTGGAGTGGCTGGGAAGGTTGTAAGTGTAACAGAATTGATTGGAGGGACCGGTGGAGTGGCTGGGAAGGTTATAGGTGTAACAATATTGTATGGAGAGACCGGTGGAGTGGCTGGGAAGGTTATAGGTGTAACAGTATTGATTAGAGGGACCGGTGGAGTGGTTGGGAAGGTTATAGGTGTAAGAGTATTGATTGGAGAGACTGGTAGAATGGTTGGGAAGGTTATAGGTTTAACAGTATTGATGGGACCAGTGGAGTGGCTGAGAAGGTGTAACAATATTGATTGGAGAGACCGGTGGAGTGGCTGGGAAGGTTATAGGTGTAACAGTATTGGAGGGACCGGTGGAGTGGCTGGGAAGGTTATTGGTGTAACAGTATTGATGGGACTGGTGGAGTGGCTGGGAAGGTTATGGGTGTAGATTGTTTCTAGAAGGCCAAATACCTATAAAACTAACTACTAGGAAGAGGGTTATACTTACGGATAAGGCACCTAATGTTTAGCTGTCTTACCAATCTTTTTTGGCCCCACGTGCCTCAAGGTAGAGAGCATTGGGGGACCTGCCATAAAATAATTAGTTTCAATTGTGAGTAACTTATCATTATTGTACTTTAAAGAGGTAAAAAAAAATTTGACTGTTGGCAGTATTCATGAATGTTGTAGTCCCCATCAATAATGCTGTGTGCTCATTTTACTTGTGCAAAATTTGAGATAATACATTTAATTTTATAGTGGCCTCTTTCCATGAATTAGAGGGAGTTGAACTAACTTAAGTTTATCTATGATGGTTTCCATCTGAAACAAGTGTTTGTTTTTATATATATATATAAATTAATTTATCCTCACCGGTTGTAAAATATGTCTGTATAGATCTATTCACTGTGTGTTTAGTGTTTCTCCAAAGATTCAAACTTTGTAAAACATCTTGTTTAATAAATGTGTGTTGTCTCCCCTCTTCCCCAGTGTCCTCAACAACTGCTCACATATCATGGATTGACACTTGCATCTGTCAGGATGGATTTTAACCTTTAAAATAAACAGAAAGTGAAATTCTTGTTTAGAACTCTTCTTTAATAGCAATGGGGTAGGCTGCTTTATGTGGTGACCTAAGAAACTGCAACAACCTGTGTATATATGAAGGACAGGACAGGCCAATCAAGAGATACATGTTCCAACCTCCTGGGCAGAAAATGGTACAATTTCTACAATGCTGACATCTCGTGTTGAGAGCAGTGATTGGACAGCTACCGCAGCCAACCAATCAGATGCCTCAAACACAGAAGCAGGTGCAGCAGAGATTACAGCCTCTGGGAAGTATATCTAAATGCTAATAGTCTTTGACAGGGTGTGTGCTATGACTGGTTCGAAACCAGAAGGTTGACACATTCGGAATGTCGACAGTCGAAAGGTCAATATGGTCATTAGGCCAACCACTAATATGTAGACATGGTAAAACAAGAGATATGGTAAGAACTTACCTTTGTTATCTCTGTTTCTACGAAGTCCATAGGGTCCACAGGGTTGACCTTGGGGTATAGCTGGATCTGGATCCATGGGCACCACGCAGTTAAAGCTTTAGCTGCTCCCAGGATGCACTTGGGTCCGTCCTCCTCTATACCCCGCCCCCGGCCACAGCACCTCAGTTTGTAAGCAGCCAAGGCCGGAGGAGGAGACTAAACAGAGAGAAGGAAGACTGGAACACACAAGAAACCATACTCACAGAAATGGGAGACGGAAAACCGGTGACCAGCCACACAGCCCATTTGAAGCCAGGTGCGTCAGGGCGGGCGCCCTGTGGACCCTATGGACTTCGTAGAAACAGATAACAAAGGTAAGTTCTTACCATATCTCTTGTTTTCTACTTCAGGGTCCATAGGGGGTCCACAGGGTTGACCTTGGGGATGTCCCAAAGCAGTACAACTAAGGGCGGGGACGCTCCTGTGCTGAAAGGAGAACCCGGCGCCCAAAGGATGCATCCTGAGAGGCAAAGGTGTCAAACGCATAGAACCTCAAAAACGTTTGAATTGAAGACCAAGTGGCCGCCTTACACAGCTGAACAGCAGAAGCGCCACGTCTAGCAGCCCAAGAGGGACCCACAGAACGAGTGGAATGAGCCTTAACAGAGGCTGGCACAGGTAAGCCCTCCTGTGCATAAGCCTCACAAATAACGGAACGAAGCCAACGGGCTAACGTTTGTTTGTTGGCAGGCCAACCCCTCTTGTGAAAACCAAAGAGGATAAACAAGGAATCAGACTTCCTAACCGAAGCCGTCCGGTCTACATAAATTCTAAGCGCCCGGACCACATCTAAGGAAGTCTCACCAGCTGAAAGATCAGGGGACTGAAAAGCTGGCACAACAAGTTCCTGATTAATATGGAACTTCGAGACCACTTTGGGCAAAAACTCAGGACGAGTGCGGAGCACCGCTCTGTCCTGGTGAAAAATCAGGAAAGGAGGGCGACAGGAAAGCGCCCCCAATTCAGACACCCTCCTGGCCGAAGCAATTGCCAGGAGAAAAACCGTCTTAAATGTCAGCCACTTGAGCTCCACCGCCTCAAGAGGCTCAAACGGAGGACCCTGCAGGACCCGTAGCACCACCGCCAAGTCCCAAGGAGCCACAGGAGGCACAAAGGGAGGCTGGATCCTGAGAACACCTTGGAAAAAGGTGTGAACGTCTGGTAGTATTGCAATCCGCCGTTGAAACCACACGGACAAGGCGGACACATGAACCTTCAGAGATGCAAGGCGTAAGCCGAGATCCAATCCTGACTGAAGAAATTCCAAGATCCTAGAAACTCGGAACACCTGAGGATCATAATGTCTGGACTCACACCACTGAAAGTAAGTGTGCCACACTCTGTGATAAATCCGTGCTGAAGCAGGCTTGCGTGCCCTGAGCATGGTACCAATAACCGAACTGGAGAAGCCCCGAGACCTCAAGACGGCTGTCTCAAGAGCCACGCCGTCAAAGACAGCCGACCCAGATCCGGGTAAAGGCAGGGCCCCTGAGACAACAGGTCCCGATGCTGAGGAAGAAGGTACGGAGCGTCGATGGAGAGGCTCCTGAGATCGGAGTACCAAGGACGTCTGGGCCACGCCGGAGCTACCAGCACGAGCATGCCGCCGTCCTGCTTGAATTTCCGCAGAACCCGAGGAAGCAGGGATATCGGAGGAAACAGATACGCCAGGTGAAACGTCCATTTCACCGACAGCGCGTCCACCAGACTTGCACCTGCGTCTCTTGTCCTTGACCCGTAAACGGGCAACTTGTGATTGTGACGGGAGGCCATCAAGTCCAGCTCCGGCAGTCCCCACCTGTCCACGAGTAGCTGAAACACCTCTGGGTGAAGCGACCATTCCCCGGGATGCACGTCGTGACGGCTGAGGAAGTCCGCCTCCCAATTGAGGACTCCGGGGATGAAGACCGCCGAGATCGCTGGAATGTGACCCTCCGCCCAAGTCAGGATACGAGACACCTCCGACATCGCTGCCTGACTGCGAGTTCCGCCTTGGTGATTGATATACGCCACCGTGGTGGCGTTGTCGGACTGCACCTGTACCGCCCTTCCGTGAAGAGCGGGGCCGGACGACTGCAGGGCCCTGAATACTGCCCGCAGTTCCAGGATGTTGATGGGGAGAAGTGCTTCTTCCGCTGACCAACGACCCTGAAGCGACAAAGAGCCGGTCACTGCCCCCCAACCCCGGAGACTGGCATCCGTCGTGAGCAGGACCCAGTCCGGGATCCAAAATGGGCGCCCCTCGACCAGATGAGCTGTCTGAAGCCACCAAGCCAAAGATAGCCGAACGTCCGGAGACAACACCAGCACCTGAGAGCGGATCCGGTGAGGTAACCCGTTCCATTCTGATAGAATCAGCCCCTGCAGGGGCCGGGAATGGAACTGGGCAAATTCCACCATGTCGAATGTCGACACCATGGACCCCAGAACTCTCATAGCCGAATGGACCGACAGGCGGCAACGGCTCAGGCAACTGCGTATCCGCAGCTGTAGGGAGGCGACCTTCTCCGGAGTCAGGAAGATCCTTTGCTGACGCGAATCCAGCAGGGCTCCCAAATGAACCATCCGCTGTGATGGAATCAGGGAGGACTTTTTCCAATTTATCAACCACCCGTGTGCTTGCAGGCAAGCGATCGTCAGGTGGAGATGTTGAAGCAGTACCTCCGGGGAGCTCGCCAGCAACAGGAGGTCGTCCAGGTACGGCAGCAGCCGTACATTCTGGTTCCGAAGATGTGCGGCCATGACCGCCATAATCTTCGTGAACACCCTCGGTGCCGTGGAGAGACCAAAGGGTAGCGCCCGGAACTGATAGTGGTGTTGAAGGATAGCGAACCTCAGATACCGCTGGTGTGAAGATGCTATCGGAACATGGAGGTAGGCGTCCTGGATGTCCAGGGACACCATGTAATCCCCCGGTTCCATCGCCAGAATGATGGAACGTAACGTTTCCATCCTGAACTTGGGAACTCTGAGGAATTTGTTCAGAGACTTCAAGTTGAGGATAGGGCGATGAGAACCATTGGGTTTCTGCACCAGAAACAGAGACGAATAATACCCCGTCCCTCGTTGTGATAGAGGAACGGGAACAATGACCCCTGCTTTCAGCAAGGACTCTATAGCCTCCTGAACCTGTAACGCCTTGGTCTTGTCCTGAGAAGGACTTGTGCAGAAAAACTGGTGGGGTGGTCTGTGCCGAAAAGACAGGGCGTACCCCTGGGAGACCACTTCTCGAACCCAGGCATCCGTGGTGGTATTGTGCCAGCACTGGGCAAATAGAAGAAGTCGGCCTCCCACTCTGAGGTCCCCCAGAGGGAGGCCCGTCCCATCAGGCCGCAGGTTTATCTTCCTGCTTGGAAGAAGGGCGCCGAGCACTCCAGGCTTGCTTCTTGGGTTTAGAGGCCGTCTTACTCGCAGACTGTCTCGGGAAGGACTGACCTTTCGCCTTACCCTGAACCCGAAAGGAACGAAAAGCCGAACTCCGAACCTTAGCAGGCAGTGCCGCCGAAGGGAGGAAGGCAGACTTGGATTTAGCCAGGGTGTCCACTATTTTGTCCAAGTCCGGACCAAATAGTAATTCCCCATTGAAAGGTAAGGCCTCCAGACCTTTCTTTGAATCAGAGTCCACTCTCCAGGACCGCAACCATAAGGATCGGCGGGCAGACACCGCTGCAGCCGATACCCGCGAGGTCAGCAGACTAGCATCTAAAGAAGCTTCTCCAATGTAAGAAGCAGCGTCCCTCATTTGTCCCAACAACGCCCGCTGGACATCCGGAGCGTCGTCCGGGAAGGTATCTTCCAATGCATTGGCCCACCCCTCAATGGCCTTGGCCACCCAGGAGATGGCCATGGACGGTCGGGCCACCGCCCCGGAGAGGGAGTAAATAGACTTTAAGCAAGTCTCAACTTTCCTGTCCGTGGGATCCTTCAACGAGGATATCGACGGTAATGGTAAGGTGGCGCCCCGAGTCAAACTGGTGACATGGGAATCCACCGCCGGTGGAGTTTCCCATTTTTTACAATGTGCCTCAGGGAAGGGGTAATTAGAAGCCAACCGCTTCTGAGGAAGGAATCTCTTACTGGGCGCCTGCCAAGCTACCGCCATATGATCCATCAACTGATCCGACAGGGGAAACACCGCAGAAGCCACCTTAGTTTTTTTGAAACTAGGAAACTTTGACTTAGGAACCGGTGCCTCATCCTCTATAAGAAGAATAGCTCGCACCGCCCTAACTAGTGCTCGCACATTAATGGACGACTTGGTATCCATTTCCTGGACCGAGGCGTCCGAGTCAGTGTCATCAGGGACCTCCCCATCATCTGAGGAACCCTCTGAGTCCGATACCTGAGCAGCCCGTGTCATGAGTGGGCGTTTAGAAATCCTAGAAGGCATGTCAGTCTGCAACATTGACTGAAAAGCCGAGGAAGCGGCCACCAAATGTTGCACGGAGTTGGAGAGCACATCCACCCATGGTGGAGGCGTCGCCATAGGGGCCTGAAAAGGTACCACAGGCTGCTGCGGCACAGGGGAAGCCTGTATATACATAGGCAACCCCGCATAGGGACCTACTGATTGAGACCCAGGAGGACTCTGCAATAACTGCGGGACACCCGGGGAATTGGGGATGGTCGGCTGGGGCACCGCCCTAGTAGGGAGAGCAGTCGGGACCGACAGACGGTCCGCAATAGACACCAGCACTTGAGAAAACATCGCCCACGGTGGTTCCTGCGCCAGAGAAGGTCTGGATGGGCCAGGAGCCACCTGGCATCGACTACACAGGCCATCCTGTGACAAATCCTCCCTATCCACTCCTGCAGAACAGCGTCCGCAGGAGGCCAACACCGGAGCCACTGAGCGCTCAACCTCCTCGTCTGACATGACAGAATATATTATATATCTGGCACCAGGGTAGAAGTAAAACGCACTCACCGGTGTGCTGAACAACAGCCCACAATATGGCACTGAGTAGCACACAACTGTATGTGACGGACCTCACAAATACGTGATCTATATAAGTGAGGTCAGTAGAAACGCCCCTCCCCCACACACCTGTAGGGCTTGTAGGAGAAGTAAAGGGATAGGTATAAGCTGACAGTAAGTAGAAAATAAGCACAGACAGGCAGCACTAGCAAAAGTCACATACCATGCAGGAAGATATACTCACTGCACCTTTCCACTACAATCAATCTGCCCAGATTCAGTGTCTGGGAGGGCTATAGTGCTGTGTACGCTGTCCTTAATCAGGGGAGAGGTACACAGGGGGACCGGTCCGCGTGCTCCCTGAAGATCTGCGCTGCCACTATGAGAAAATGGCCGCTGGAGACCTCGGAGTGGCCGAGTAGCTGCAGCTCAGCGACGCCAGACTCCGTGCTGAAAGGCGCGCTGAGGGGAGGAGCCGCTGACAGGGAAGGCTTCCTCCCCTGGCTAGCATATTAACCCCAGGGCTTGCCGGCATCCCGCTTGCCATATATCCCTGGTGGTCTAGTGGTCCCACGGGTTATTCCTCCTCAGAGGGGGAGCCCGCCGCCACCGCTAGCGGCCCCCGGTCTGTCCCCTAGGACCGGGGGCAAAGGACTGCATGTGCAGGCAAAACCCGCGAGCCGCCGCTAATCGGCGACTCGCGGCTTACCTTGTCCCCGGCGACTCCGGCAGCAGTCCAGGGAGGGACCCAGAGTCCGGCTAGTACGGACTCTGGCCTCCCGCCGCGATCCCCAGTGCAGTACTGGCGTCGCGGCGCCAGCAGGGAAGGAGAGCGGCAGCGTGGGCGTCTGCATAGACAGCCCGTCGCTGCCACACTAGAGCCTTTGTTTTAAAATAAAAATCTAACAGGCTCTTTTTTTTTTTTTTTAAATAGAAAGCTTTTGGGGGCTGCTCCTGCAGCCCCCCTGCGCAGGTGACCCTACTCCGGCCGGGCACCAACTCAAACTGAGGTGCTGTGGCCGGGGGCGGGGTATAGAGGAGGACGGACCCAAGTGCATCCTGGGAGCAGCTAAAGCTTTAACTGCGTGGTGCCCATGGATCCAGATCCAGCTATACCCCAAGGTCAACCCTGTGGACCCCCTATGGACCCTGAAGTAGAAATGGTCGATACATTTAAAACATTGACATTTAACATGTGGACACAAAAATGTTGACTCGTTTTATGTTGTTAGTAATAAAATCTTAATGAAATGTTAAAGATCTGGAAGCAGTATTATGTAGGGATGGCAGGTAAACATTACATTCTTTCATTCTATGAGAATGACATACATACTGAACATGTGAAGGATACAAGTAGCATTTTCATACTCATCAATGTGTGTTTTAGGCATAGCGTCACTCTAAATCATTAAAAATGTGCAAGTAAAATGTATAATATATATAAATGAACAATAAGGTATATAAATATTTACTAGGAGGAGACAGCAGGAGTGGTCTGGCTATCCACCTGTGATTGAGAATACGGCACCTCGTCCTTATGCAAATATCGCTGCAAAATTTGGTCTTTTTCTGCCCTAAAAAAGGACTGTACATCGAAAATGATGTCTGTCTTCAGAGATCGCATAGTCTTCCCTGTCATACTTTGCCTTAATTGATCCAGGGCTCTAGTCTTTACACATTGGAGCTCCTTAGCCAACCGTTTAATATTCTCTGCCGAAACAGACCCTTAAAAAAAAAAAAAGAAAAAAAAAAAAAAACACCATAAAGTAAATATAAACACAATATAACCCTTATTTTGATTTAAAAAAAACAACAACAACATATTAAATATTAATGTTTAGAAGGATAATTTTGCCTTTGGTGGACTTTTTATATGCAACTCAACTTGACATGAAGGGGCTGAATCAATGAGCCACGTTATTTGCGGGCATAACCTCGTGCGTTATTATTGCATGATATTTTAGCAAATAAAATTGCAATTCAATTAGAAATGTCAAATCAGAGGCAGTTTTACATTAAAAATAAAAACTTTTAAATAGTTCTCACCATGTTTGGAGCTGTGAACTAAAACCCAGGACTTCTCCCTTTCGCAGCCGCATTATCGTAACTGTATTTTCTAACTGAACAGGATAAAGCCGCAGGACCTAATTCGCAGCTATATGAATCGGTCCCCAAGAGTTCCCCTACATGGCTGTGTTCTTGGGTCGTGCTCCAAACACATAGACAAAAGTACCATTTTCTGGCAGACACCTCCGAGCTACATACATCTTTGTTGTCCTATGAGAAGCCTAGGAAACATGTCTGGGAGACCAGACTTGGAGTCCTTAGCAGCCCAATGACGGACTGTGGTAGTACAGCAAATACAATACAGCAAGAGTAGGAACAGAGGCACTACGGCAGAGTCAATAAATTGATTGGATGCCAATCACACAAGGAATAGCATTGGTCTGTTAAACTTGTCGTCTCCCTGCTAGTTGTGCTCCAATACGAGCTGTATTCTGAACTAAAGAAAACAACTTCTTTGCTTATGCCCCCTTTGAAGCCTTTAGTTTGTCAGATTGGGACCTCTCTCCTCTAGTTTAATTTTAGTCAATATGTATACCTTTGTATTTGTAAACAGTATACATATGCTGGTTACCCTGTACGCTTGTAATGATGTCTACGCTGTTTCTATAATCACTCTGTATAGCGCTGCGTAACTTTGTGGCATCATATAAATACATTTAATTCAGAATAATAAAAATCTACTGTTTATCTGCAGTTCAGCATCTGGCATAATAAGCAGAGATGAATGAGAGGGTATAGGAGAGGGCGTTCATATGCGCTGCATTAAAAAAAAAAGTCCACCAAAAGGGACATTATTTAAAAATGTCATATTAGATCTGGATGATGACGGTCACAATACAGACAGCGGCATCCAGGCTGTCAGAATACAGATAGATTACGGAAGTATAAGGGCGAGGCTGCGGAACGGGTAGGTTAGGGTTAATCTGTGTAACAGGAGGGTTAGGCTGCAGGATGGGAGGGTTAGGGTAAGGTTTATAACACTTACAGAAAACCTTCGGGATTCTGACTGTCGGGATGCCACTGATGGTATTCTGACAGTCAGGATCGGTAAATCAGGTATGCTGCCACTGACTGTATTCTGAGCATCGGCATCCTTTCTGCCGAAGGCCATTGTGATATATAGAAGATAATTTGCGAGCCCGGTGCAGGCCACGCCCCATCCGTGTGACATAACATGGGGCGGGGTTACCTTCGCCGGTGATTACAGCAATGCCTGTAGCATCCTGAGGATGCTCCAGGGAGCTACAAGGGCAGCGGTGTGACCGTCTGAAGTGTCCTAAGGACGCTCCAGGCGGCACTACTACACTGATACTGGCTGCAGGATGCCATTGTAGGCACCATGTTAGCCAGATGAGGCTGGCAGAAAAAAGCTCAGAGGGCCAGACCAAATGATTCCGTGGGCCTTATAAGGCCCCCGGGCCTGAGGTTCCCCATCCCTGCATTAGATCAACCACACTTAAAATGTGATTTTAATTAAACATTCCTTCACTCAAACAAACAAAAGAATATTGAACAGCGAGCAGTAACCATGGCCGCACACAACAGAACCACTAAATAGTCTGTGACCATAGTAATTAAAACCAGTAAAGATCCTCACACTAAAACCACTATAGCCAATTATTTAGGCCGGGGTATTCCACATGCAGCTCTCCAGCTGCTGTGGAACTACACATCCCAGCATACTCTGCCACAGTTTTAGCACTAATAGCAAAACTGGCAGGGCATGCTGGGATGTGTAGTTCCACAGCATCTGGAGGGCCGCATGTTGAATACCCCCACTCTAAGGGGTAGATTTACTAAAGCTTCTAAAAATGAAGTTGTGGTGTTCCCCATAGCAACCAATCAGATTGTGTCTACTATGATCTAGGATACAATAGAGACATGATAGCTAGGATCTGATTGGTTGCTATCAGAACACCACCACTTTTCATTTTTAGAGGCTTTCTTAAATCTATTCCTAAAACATGGTGCCAGAAAAATCGGGTCCACTGGTGCTGGTTGTGTAAATAATGAATATATAATTGCAAAAACTGCTGTGTGGTTTATATACGCCAAGATACATTTATATTATTACTACCTTTCACTGTCTGCATGGTCTCTGAAATGAGCCTTCGTAGACTTTGATCTGCCTGATGGATGATACTGGCTGCACAGATTTCACGATCTCTGTCCTGTTAATACATTAATAAATTTAGCAAAAAAGTGCAAAGCATGAATAACAAATAATTTGGTAAATTTTAACAATTTATTACAGGTGAGAAGAAATAATAAAAATAGAAAAATAAACACAATTAAAACGATTCATTGACTGTTGTATCACATATAAAAAGTAGCAAGACAAGAATACATATCTAAAAAAAGTTTGTATGCTTATCTGAGTTCAAGAGACAAAATAGTTCATGTGGCAAGTGGTAGGAACTCCCAACGCGTGGTCCCAAACAGACTTCAAGGAGGACTTCTATAAACAGGCTGGTCGCTTTTTTTTTTTTTATCAATTTCACTATCTGCTCTGTACTTTTAGTATACTACCAATACTATATCACTATTTATTTGAGCTGACGCCCTTATACGGGGGCATTGCAGTTTTTTTACACTGGTATATTTTAGGCACACCTGAGCATTGTTGTATTTGAGGTTTTATGGTTGTGGGGTAATAATTTGGCGCTGTTCCATTCATATTATATTTTATATATATATTCTCTCTCATATTTATACCTTAGGGGTACATTTATCAATGAGTTTTATTGTACGCAACAAGTTTTAAAACTTGTTGCGTATGATAAATGGTGCTCCAGCCAATCAGCTCCCAACTGTCATTTTTTAAACAGATGACAGTTGGGAGCCGATTGGCTGGAGCACCATTTATCATACGCAACAAGTTTTAAAAATCGTTGAGTATGATAAAACTCATTCATAAATGGGCCCCACAGAATCAGATTTATGTTTACTTTATTATTTATATATTTACAAAGTCCATGCTGTACCCTACCTTTTCCTCCTGGTCATCCTCCAGTGGCATCACAGGGCTCTCCAACGTTCGCTTCAGCAAATCAGTGATTCTTGTACTGTAATAGTTATATATATATATATATATATATATAACATACAAAGATGGAAAATAAAGAATCAAATGACATAAAAAAAAAAAAATGTCTATTACCTCTAATTCACACATTCCTAAAGTTATTCTTAGCTGAATGATTATGTATGTATGGGTAAATTAATACATTTGCAACATGCCATTTACATGCATGGCATCTTATCAAGGGAGGTGGCCCGTGTGCAGTGTCCAAGTGCCCCCTACTCCCTTGTGCCAGCACATGCGCAGTGCAGAGCCTGGCATGTCTCCACAAAAATGGCGCCTGCACCATTTTCTCAGTGATTCCTGCGCATGAGTTTTCGAAAAAATGGCAACTGTGCCATTTTCCCGGAGATTACTTCTGAGACAACCACCGCAGAATTTAAGTATGTTGCAGGGTGTGCCAACCTGGACCCAGGGGGGCCATGTGTACCGCACACCTTGCACCCATTAGCGATACAGTACTGTGCATGGGAGCCGTTTCAGTGAATGCTTTACCTATTCAATATTCAGAGTATGACACAGTTCAGTGCTCTTATAGCATTCCATCTAGGGACACCATTTCACCCATATTGAAGCTCAGCAGTGTAGGACATAGATTTTCTGTTTCGCGCATGAAAAGCGACAGAGACAAGCTCACTTCATAAGAAAATACAGCATGTTTCATATAACGTTAAACGCCTTACTCATCCACTGCGAAGCCTTCGGAGCTGTCTAGGATCAAACTGTTTTTCTCCCACGTGTTTCTCTCAGGATTAGGTTTCTCTATTTTCTTGTCCATAAGCAGTATGGTTTTGTCCATGACAGGATGCGCCCTGCTTCTGTTCCTCAGCAAGCAACACTCAACGGAACAGTGCAAATAGAACTGACAAAATCCCAGGGAATCTGAGAAATAACCGAGTATACAGACTTTTGTTCATTTAAAATTGAAGCAGATCGCTGCAGTCCGATGCATCAGATATTTAACCAGCACTTTAGATATAGCTTCCATTTATCCATGAAACTACAGAACTGGAGGGAAATACCACAAACATACTGTATATCATTCCCAATCAGATCCAGCCAATGCATGGCACATCAGGTAATGTATTATCCCCAAGAAATGAAAACAATTCTTAGGCCGCTCTTTACAAATACCAAGTGGATGATTCTGAGTTGTGAGCAAAACAAAAAGAACAAGTAACTGGAACAAACCATGTTGCAAGGAAAGGGGTGCTAATACCAAAAAAAAACAAAAAACTTTCTGAGTGAATACTGGCTGCTTTTGCATGTAACCCACTATGCTGGGCAGCTTAATTTTTACACTGCAATTTAGATTTGAGCTAGGACACCTCCTGCACATTTTACATCTGCCCCACCTGCAGTGCAACATGGTTTTACCAAGGTGCAAAGTTACTTGCTCTTTTTTGCTTTAAGGTGCCCATCCATTAGGCGACCTGAAAGACTGAACGTCTAGGTCGCCGGGTGCGGTGCCCTCATAGAACGGCATTCACTGAACGTCTTTCAGTGCAGGATCCCGACCTCATATCTCGGAACATGGGGAACCTGACGAGCATCGTCAGGTTGACCAGCATGTTCCGTAGATAGTCTGGGTCGACAAGGACACAGCGTGTACGCGCATCGCTGGTCCTTGCCGGCTATCCATTACACGACTTTGTGAACAATGCGACCAAAACCTATAAAAGTCATGTAATGGATAGGCCCCTTAACTCCTATCTCACAATCCATCTCTAATGCTGGCCACACACATAGCGATATTTTACCCGATCTGGCCGATTCCGACACACTGGAACGCCAGATCGTGTAAAATATGGCCAAATCCTGAGTAAATCGTGAGCCCTCAATCACGATCACGATGCGATGTGCGTCCCCGCTGGTCGCACATCGCATCGTCAGATCTGCCGTTCAGTAGGGCAGATCTGACAATCTAGGACACGATGCACTGTAAAAGTCTGGATGCAGGAGAGATCGTTTGAAGATTGGACACCAAATCGTGTGCAGATCATGTGCTGAGCTGCCGGGGAGAGTTTCAAGAAAAATCGTACACATCGGCGCATCGTGTGCAGATCGCTATGTGTGTGGGCAGCTTAAGTGTGCACCTGGTCAATGGGGGCACAGTTTGTGTTACTGAACATGTATAGACTGTAATACAAGCATAAGATAATAAGAACTTGACATTGTTTCCAGACAAAAAGTTGAGGATATGAAAAATGTAAACAAAATATAATAGATTAATTCCACATATCGATGGCACAAAAATTCTATTTCTTTAGGATTTTCATCGAAGAGATAGCAAATCTGGTTAAAACAAACAAACAATTCATTAAGCAGCAGGTACTTACACTTGCGTGCCAGCTGATAGACCTCATACCGCATGCTCTGGTAGTAGAAATTATCATCCAAAATCACATAGATAGGACTTAGATTCGGGTTGATCAAGAAGTGGTGGGACTCTGACTTTGCAGCAGAGATGACCCCTTGACTTTCCAGGCATTGAACAAACTGGTTCCAATGTCCTCCAATAAGACCACCTGGGGCTTTTAAAGTTGAGCAGCTGAGCAGAGCCGCTATAAGATGCTCAATGCACTGCAGAAGGTTCTGCCGATGCTGCTTCCAGAGGGACGTCTGGCGAATAAGACAAAAGTAGTTATAGGCTGTAGTCATATGTGTGCCTTACAAAACAAACCACTGATTATAATAGATCTATTAACTATGTTCTAATACATACATGTAAATGACCAATGCATACTCACATAGAAATCCTTGGGCCTGATTCAGACCCACTCGCAAGCGGCTGTCCGCTCGCAAGTGGGTCGATGTTGTGCACTGCGCATGTGCACGACGGCGGGAGCTCCGTCGTGCGCATGCGCCAGACGCGATGAGCGAAGGAAAGTCCTTCGCTCGTTGTGTCTGATCAAAGGGGGCGTGCTGTCGATGTTGATTGACAGCACGCCCCCTTTGGTGGGCATGCCGGGGGCGTGCCTCCCTGATGGGGGCGTTCCCAAGGGAACGCCTACCGTCAGAAGCCGGCCACTGACATCACTAGTGATGTCAGTGGGAGTGATTTTGGCTCTGATAGAGCCAAAATCACTCCGGGCCTTGCGGTTGAAAACCTCAACCGCAGGCTCCGGCTCGCAGTTTCGATGGTCGCGATGGTCAAGACCATCGCGGCCATCAAACTGCACGCTCATATAGGCTGTGGGTGGTGACCCACAGCTATACGAGCGTCCAGGAGGACGCTCCATAGTTATGGAGGACGGCCCTCATTCAGAGCGTGCGCTCTGCTCAGAGCGTACGGCTCTGAATGAGGGCCTTTGTCCCTAGGATTGCACAAAATTGGAATGTTGTGGTGTGTGCAAATTTGCCATATACACTTTACAAAGGGACAAAACGTGAGTATGAACTAGTCTTTTAACACAACGCTATACATGTTACATTAGAGCACAGCAAATAGAACATACTGTTAAAATGCTGCATCTTCACAAGGTGCCAGACTTGTATAACAGACTGTAAAGCAACACAGCCAATGGGGTTTGGGACGCGATTTTATTTTTTTAAGCTAGTAAAAACAGATAATGAAATACAAAGAAATGCAACAAGCAGCGATGTAGGCAGGCTACCGCAATGCAAGCAAAAACACAATGGATATGGTAACAATAGAACATGTGATTTCTAGTGACATATCCATTTAAATTGTTTTTTTTACAAATGTTAAAATCGTATTTAAATCATGCCAGTGGGTATCATTCTGCAGTCCCACATAGACTGTTTTATTCAGTGTCGGACTGGGCCATGAAGGGCCCATCGGGGACTGCAGTGGTAGAGGCGATACTGCTTAAGGGGTTTGGTTATCCACTAGAGGGGGTGTGGCCAGTCACCACAGACGCATGGCTAACCATTAGGCAATTCTTGGTGTAGTTTCTATAGAAGGGAACCAAGCCCCCTTGCTGATCAGTGGTCCTTCTCCACTTGGTAACTGACCAACTTATAGAGTAACAATCTATAATATGAGTCTGGAACCTGACTCCTAGAGCAGAGGGTTGGGCCCACAGGCAGTGGGGCCCGCCGGGGATTTCACCTGTGCCCCTGTGGGCCAGTCCAACCCTGGTTTTATTTTAAACAGGAAGTTTTGTACCTGTTGAGCATGAACTCATTTTTACAGGATGTCCTACAACTCCATTTTCCCTATGTAAATTCGTTCTGATGTCTTTGCTGCTAGAACAATGTAGCATATACCAGTACAGTAACAACTGGGTCTGAACAAAAGGCAGTGTTCCTACCGTGCATGTGCCTATTCATATACGGACCACAACAAAATTTAAGCAGGGCGCTAATTGAAAGATGACAATGAAAATAGTAAATAAATAATAAATTTAAAAAATAAATAAATAAAATCATAAAAAATAGCAGCACACACCTGTAGGTTGGTGTAAACCTACTAAATACCAACTATCCGAAGATAGTCGTAAAAAAGAACTATTATACTTATGCTGGGCATACACTGCCAGATAAAATGTCTGTCAGACCGACAGACATTTTATCTGGCCGGCTGCCAGCCGCAGATGTCGCCGGCATACACTGTGAGATTTCTCTCACAGTGTATTCGGCAGACATCCGCGCTCCGCCCCCGGGGGAGGAGACATTTCCCTGTTCCTTCCGTAGGAAGGAACACAGGAAATGTCTGTCTGTCGGCTGCGCTGGGCATTCACTGCTCGATGCGGCCGACAGTTTAACGGGAAATATCGCACCGACCGAGCAATATTTAACCCTCGGTCGCCCCCCCCCCACGCTACAATTATTGCGACGATCCGCCGATATCGGGCGGATCGTCCCGATAATTGTAGCGTGTATGACCAGCATAAGTGATGTTGCACTAATGTTGATTGAAATAAAATATATAAATTATAATAACTTGACATGTCAGAAATAAATACCAAGACACCAATAATATAATCAACTAATAATTTATAAAAGACACAATAAAATATATATAATCATGCATACAATGTACTGTATATCTCATCTGAAGACCACTCCAGAAATCCTTATATAACTGTATAGATGTAATAAATCCACAATCGGGAGTTTCCTTCATATGCTATCAATTACGGTTGTAATTTTGTAACACAGTCATATAGCTCTCACCGGACTTGTATATAAGGTCCTTTTTTAAGGTTTCATGAACCAGACCTCTCAAGTTGTAACAATCGGAGGCTCACTGTCCAATAGCAGTGTTTGCCATGTATAGAGTGTGGAGTCCCGGCTTACGGGGAACGAACAGCCTGATGGTCCCGGCTTATGAGGCTTTTGGAGGCAACAATGTAGTCAGCCCGTGACTGCCTTTTTCCCAGCCGCTGTTGACGAGACCCTTGTCTCGTCTGCCGTAAGCCCGGAGTGCTTTTGGCTCTATCAGACCATGGGAACTGATAGACCATGGGAATGCCTCCGTCTGGGCAGCCACGCCCACCAAAGGGGGCGTGCTGTCAATCACCATCAACAGCACGCCCCCTTTGGTGCGAGACCCCGAGCGACGGCTTCCACGCTTGGGATATCCGTGATGCATGCAGATCTGTCTGTAAAAAAATAAATACAGATGCACGGACAGGTTCAGTGAGACCCGTCATGTGCTGCTGTCTTTAAAAAATTAAAACCTGTGTACAAAAAAAAATAAAAAATAAATAAAAATGCGTGACCCATCCCCCAAAAGAGAAACTAGCCCCGGACTTTAGTGACCCAGTGCTGGTTGTGCAAAATACGGGGGACAAACAATGTAGGGTACCCAATACTTAAGCACAACCAACACTTGACTAGTCAGAACCAGCCCTGATTGCCAAAATACGGGGGACAAACGATGTAGGTGACCGTACTTTGAGCAACCAGCACTGGGCTCTGATCCGGTCCTGGTTCTGGCAATACAGGGGAAAAAAATGTGTAGTCCCCCTGTATTATCCAGAACTAGCACCTGACTTTTTCTAGCGGGGTGCTAATGCCACAGCCAGGGGAGCCCTTTCATCATGCCCCCAAGCCGAAGCATTAACCCTGACCGCTAGTCAACCCAGGCCGGGGATCCCTGATTAGCTGGGGACCCCCCCAATAAAGGAGTCCCCCTCTCCAGGGAACCCCTGGCCTAGGCTGATAGCCCGTGGCTATCCCCGCCACACCTGGGCGGTGGGTGGCGGCTTGATAGTGTAAGTGTAGTATAAAAAAAGAAGAGTATAAACATTGTCTTTACAGTAGAACTGCAGGTCCCAGCCAGCCTCCCCCGCATGCTGGTACTTGGAGAACCACAAGTACCAACATGTGGGGCATTAAGGGCCCGCTGGTACCTGTAGTTCACCTGTAAAGAAATGTTTAAATAAACAATACACACACACCGTGATAGTAAAGTTTTAATACATACATATATACTCACTCACGCATACTCCCCTACATTACCTGGACTGGTCCACTTCTCCCTGTAGGCATCCATGGTCTTGGTAAAATAAAAAAAAATAAAAAAAAGGAGTAGCGCAATCCAAGCCACACGCAACAACCACGATGTTTGTTACCTCCCGAATGAGAGCTCAGACACGGCTTCTGCCATTGTAGAGCTGTATCGGAGTGTTAATTGGTTGAGAAAGGTCAGCCCCAGCCTCTCTCAGCCAATGAACGGCTCCCTCCATTGAAGTCAATGGTGGGAACCGCAGAATAAACTTTTGTAGCCCTGCGGCTCTCCTGGGATGACTAGCGGTCAGGGTTAATGCTTCGGCTCGGGGGCCAGGTGAAAGGGCTCGCATGGCTGTGGCATTAGCCCCCCCGCTAGAAAAAGTCCAGTGCTGGTTCTGGTTAATACAGGGGGACCCTACGCATTTCTTCCCCCGGTATTTCCAGGACCAGATCAGAGCCCAGTGCTGGTTGCTCAAAGTACGGGTACCCCTATGTCATTTGTCACCCGTATTTTGGCAACCAGGGCTGGTTCTGACTAGCCCGGTGCTGGTTGTGCTTAAGTACGAGGGACCCCTACGTTGTTTGTTCCCCGTATTTTGCACAACCAGCACTGGGTGACTAAAGCACGGGGCTGGTTGCTCTTTTGGGGAAAAGGTCACTTTTATTAGACACAGATCCGTCCATTCATCTGTTTCTTCATGCATGCAGCACGGAACTCCTTGTTCCATGCCTGCAAGCATTGTATCCGAACAACATTATGTACAGGCATAAACACTAGAGCAGCAGGCAAGATCTGAAGATGCGATGTACGACCCGCGGGGACACGCATCGTGATCGTGAGTGGACACTCATGATTAGGACATATTTTACAAGATCTCTTATTCCAATGCATCGGAATCGGGCGGATCGTGTAAAATATCGCCTAGAGTGTGTAGGCACCTTAAGTCTGGACACAGTCACTTTAATCAGCAGAGTATAGCGCAGCATATATCAGCGTGCAGTGTGCCCCCTTACACAGTCACTTTGCCAGCACAGCCACTTGTGAATCTCTGGACATAGCCACTTAATTGCCCCCTTACCCAGCAGAGTATAGCGCAGTGCGGAGCATGGGAGAGAAATGGCGCTGAGTCCTGGTCTCAGCGCCTTATGTAGAGCCGAACTCTCATGAGAATCCGACATCAGGAGGATGAATTTCGGCATCGCAGTGGATCCGCGTCAGCCGGGAACACCCGGGCTGCGGCTCGGGTGGACTCGGATCCCCGATGTTCTGAGCGGTTCGGATTCCACAGAAAACGAACCGTTCATCCCTAATTAGAATGCACTGTTAGTAGTTCCCAATCAGTGCGCACCGCGGCCACAGGCCTAACGAGGCAGTCTGATTTAGTTTTTTCTTTCCCATGGCGGAAGAGGCTTGGGTTGGTGAAGAGAGCTGAGGGAGTGCGAGGAGTGTGGGGGAGCAGTCAGTGGTAAGCAACAGGCAGAGAGTCCTGGCTAATCTGAACGGCGCTGATGATGGTCGCTACTCTCTACTACATACCTCCCAACTGTCCCGCATTCAGTGGGACAATCCTGATTTTATGGGGCTGTCCAACCCGCGGGCCACAGTGTCCCGCTGTGGGGCGGGGGGGGGAGCGAGAATAGATGCTGTGCACATAGCATCTATTCACAGTACGGAGTGAAGCCCGGGGGCAGCCCAGCAATTCGGAGATGATGGGCACGCCTCTTAGTGATAAAACGGGGTCGTGTAGATAGGCCACGCCCCTTTATGTACAAGCCACGCCCCCTTTTCAGGAGCGCGCGACAATAATCAAATGTTGGGCGGTATGCTACTACAGGAAAGTAATGGGCGCGCGGGGAGGCTGCATAGGGAACTATAGGTGTCTGCAAAGAGAGAGAGGGACGGGTTGGTGAGCGGAATCAGGGGGGGTGCGCAACGCGCACATAGTGCTGAGCATCACAGTGTTCTATAGGAAGGGGGCCGCATAGGGGACTATAAGGGGGGGGGAAGGCTGCAATAAGAGATACTTGAAGGGGGCTGCAAATGGAGAGATGCAATGGAAGAGAGACAGAGGGGACAATACAGGAGAGACTGAGGGGCAATGGGTAACAATAGCACAGTTTTTCTCTTTCTTTTTAAATACTTAGGGGTCTACTTACTAAGCAGTGTTAGGAGGAGAGAGTGAAAAGTGATAAGGTGCCAGCCAATCAGCTCCCAACTGTCATTTTTCAAACACAGCCTGTGAGATGGCAGTTGGGAGCTGATTGGCTGGCACCTTATCACTTTTCACTCTGTCTCCTAACACTGCTTAGTAAATAGACCCCTTATTATGTTGTTTTGACTCACCTACTTCTAAAACGGGAATGCTTGATAATTATTTTGATTTAGGGGTGCCTTGAAAAATGAATGGAGACCTAAGGGTGCCTCAAACTGAGGTTTGGGAACCACTGCACTGTGAGTATATTATATATACACAATTTACATAGCTCCAAAAGGAATCAAATAATATCTACAATGAGTGTGAGTGACAACTTGTATTACAAGCGGTGATTGGCTGGCTCAGCGAGCGGCCATGTGTCACACTTGCGGATTGGCTAGGTCACCTACTTCGCTTCCGCCCTCAGATGGGCAGGAAGTCGCTTCGGATCCGGAGTCACTGTCTCCCCGAACAGCGGCATCGGCGATCAGGTCATCGTACGTTACCACCACCGCGGAATACACGTTGACGCTGTTCTTTAGCCTCCGGGCTAAGGTGGATTTCCCTGCCCCGGGGAGCCCGCAGAGAACACACAGTCCGACATGCCAGTTCTTGGCTGGCTCATCCATAGTGACGCCATAACAGTGCGCGGGCAGAGAATGATGATTGACAGCTGTGCTTCAGGCACCTGACCATAGCTCCTCCGTTAAAGAATCTGCTGGGATTTGTAGTCCTTTTTTTTTTTCTTTTCCTATTAAACCTTAGAAGAATACATATGTAGATTTAATTTGTCATAGCCAGCCTCTGGCTGCTGGCTGGGACTTGTAGTTCCATAACAGCTGCAGAGCCACAACATGCCTGCAAGTTCTACCCAACCTCTGGCTATCGCCGGAGCTGTAAATGGGAAACAAAGAAATACCTCCACAGCGCTGAGAGAAGATCATTTGCTAATGAAGATAACCGTGGTGGTTAGAATATAATATTTGAGAAAAAATGGGTGTAGATAGATAGACATACATACATAGGAATGGGTATGTAATGCAGGCTGTCGGGATACTTTCTGTCACAATACCGACAGCGGCATCCGGTTGGTTGGTATCCCCCCTACCCTTCCTTCTTGTATCCTAACCCTCCCTGTTACTTCCTAAACCTCCCTCCTTTGTGCCTAACAACTCCCCCCAGTGGTGCCTGACCCTAACCCTCCCCCCTAGGGCTGCCTAACCTTCCCCTCCCCTCCTGCGGCTAACACTACGGGCACCCCTGCTTACCTGCGTTCGGGCACCAGTCCTCCTGGATTTCGGCATCGGGATTAAGTTAGGCGTTGGTATTGTGATGGTATCTTAACTCCCTTGTCTGTATTCCAGCGTCCGCCGGTCTCTTAACTACATCCCCATACATACACAGGTTGAGTCTCCCATATCCAAAATGCTTGGATATCGGATATTTCCGCATTTTGGAATATATGTATACCATAATGAGATATCTTGGGAATGGGACCCAATTATAAACACAGAATGCATTTATATTTTATATACACAGCCTGAAGGTAATTTTATACTATATGTTTAATAATTTTGTGTGTCAAACAAAGTTTGCATACATACAAGAAATTAATTTATGTTTCATATACAGCTTATACACACAGCCTGAAGATAAGTTTATACAAACTGTTTAATAAGTTTGTTCATTAAACAAAGTTTGTGTACATGTAGACATCTGAAAGCAAAGGTGTCACTGTCACACACTCAAAAAATTCCATATTTCTGAATATTTCGTATTTTGGAAAATTTGAATATTGGAGACTCAACCTGTGTGTGTATGTGTATATATACATATATATATTCTCACTAGCGAGATTGTGTATATATTTGTGCACAAATAATTGAACAATTATGTAAGAAATGAAAAATAATGGATGGTGAATATGGTAGTACACCCATAATTTTAATGAATCCTCAGAGGAAACTGGGCTTTGGTGACTGAAATTGGGATGTAGTTCTCAGTGCGTGTTGCAAATATAGTTACCAGTAAAATGTTCTGGTGTAAATGGGATGTAATTGGGGAACCAGAGAGATGGCACCAGTCACTTCCAATAATGTATTAGCCGCAGGACACGACACAAAGATATCCAAAAGTCCATAGGCTGTGAAGTAACCGTGCCAATGATGCAGCTCTCGCCCTCATGTGATGTCCTTGCCGTAGTGTGGCAGTAATGAACAATACTGGCATTCATGGGTTCAGCGTCTGGATTCAATCTGAAAGCACTGAGCTCTCTGACCTCCTCAATGGAGTTCTCCCTGTGATATTTGTACTGGGAAAACAATAGTAGTCGTAATATGGCGCCAATAGATAAACATATATACCACAGGTTCTCAAACTCGGTCCTCAGGACCCCAAACAGTGCATGTTTTCCATGTCTCCTCACAGAATCAGATGTGAAATAATTTGCTCCACCTGTGGATGTATTTAAATGTGTCAGTAATGAATACACCTGTGCTCCTGCTGGGTGACCTGGAAAACGTGACCTGTGTGGGGTCCTGAGGACCGAGTTTGAGAACCATTGATATATACCATTCCCCCCAGAGGTTTTTCCAATGTTAATAGAATCAGTTCTTACTGTGAAGTATTCGCAACTCTTAACGTTGTGACTAGTTTCTTCGGAGGTCCATATTTTTTCTGCCATTTCATTCTGGATTCCCGAGCGCTTCATGATGCTTAATATTGTGAAGATTGAACTCGATGTCTTGCCACCTTCCAGAATCTATCATACTCCTCTGCTACCTCCTTATACTTGTCAGTATTACCCTCTCTTCTGTCTCCCATGTCTGCTGCCTCAGTGTCATCCTTGAATCTGCTCTCTACTTCTCGCCCCACATTCAAGCCATCTCTTGAGACCTGCCACTTCCACCTCCATAACGGAATCAGTATGGTTTAAATCCCGACGGAAGGCCGGCAGGGGTGAAGGTCCCGAAGCTACAAATGGTAAGTATTAACTAACATTTTTTTACCCACTAAACCTAACCTCCCCCCCAAGTGCCTAACCCCCCTCTAAGTGCCCAAACCTAAACCCCCTTTCCCTTAGCCTAACTCTAACCTCCCGGGGGTGCCTAACCCTAAGTCCCCCCCGGGAGCCTCTAACCTCCCCCCCCCCCTGCCCACTAGAGGGCACCACTCACTGCTGCAAAGTCCCTGTGTAACGAGTGGCCACCTCGCTATGTTGTCCACTCCCCGGCAGGCACATAGACAGGCCAGCCTGCCCCTGTAAGTGTCCACCTTGTTCTCCCAGCGGCCACGGCACTTGTGCGCGCTGTGTTATTCCCACTCCGGCAGGCACAGTCTCACAGACAGGCCGCCCCTGTGTCCGTCCGGCGGCCGCGGCACTTGTGCAGCTGGCCACAGCCACTGCGCAGTGTGGGAGTCGGGACTGAGACAGACAGTGTAAGTGTAACTGCAGCGTCACAGTGATGCACACACACTGTCTGTCTATGACCTCACTCCCCGGCCAGCCGCAGCGTCACTTGCAACAAGGCAATAGATGAGCGAGGGTACAACCAGGTCGATGTTTAGGCCCTGCGCACGCGCAGCGGCCGCACTGCGCATGCGCAAGCCCTGGAGCGAGAGAGAAATTCTCTCGCTCCGGAGCTCACTACAAAAGGGCCAGCTGTCGATGTTGATCGACAGCTCGGCCCGTTTTGTAGGCGTGGCGGGGGGGTGGTTTCACAAACAGAGGCGTTCCTTAACGCCTGCCGTTTTGTGGGCTGCCGCACTGACATCAGCAGTGATGTCAGTGGGGAGCTTCCTGCTCGATCTGGGTTGCCGAGACCCAACCTTAGGGTCTCGTCGCAAGCCCCGATGGTCGCGATGGTCTTGACCATCGCGACCTTCAACCTGGTCGGTCACTAAAGCTGTGGGTGGTAACCCACAGCTTAGATAGTGACCAGGAGGCCGCAATTAAAATTACAAGCGGCCGCCCTCATTCAAAACGAGCGCTCGCTTCTTGCGAGTGCCTCTGAATGAGGGCCATAATGTGTAAGATTAATAATTCATCAAATCAGTTAATATAGAGGCATTTGTTTGATCTATACTCCTGTGTCTGATTGTACAGATTACTTTTTAAAAGCAAACTCTGACTGCATGGGCTGTGACTAGTAACATGAAGCCTCACTAATTTCAGTAATACTACCCATTCCATCAAGGGCACATTATATAGCAGCTCAGTAGCTAAATGCATTGACTGCATAATGCTGGGACAATAGTGAGGCCTAGTAACACACACATTATTAGAACACAGGGCCTGATTCAGACCCGCTCGCAAGCCCGATGGTCTTGACCATCGCGACCATCATCCTGGCCACTTGCAATAACTGTGAGTGGTCACCCACAGCTATGCGAGGTGCCAGGAGGCCGCTCCAAAAAAAAAAAAAACGCCCTGATTCAGAAAGTCCGGCTCTGAATCAGGGCCACATTCCGAACCCACAGGCCATTTTTTAGAAACCATTTACATTTACCTTTTAAAACAACAAGTTGCCATAAACACAAAAGTCTATCTATCCTTAGAAACATAGCATTTGATGGCAGATAAGAACCACTTGGCCCATCTAGTCTGCCCCATTTTTAAACATATTGTTACCTCAACCCTTATTGATCCTTACTTCTTCTGAAGGATATCCTTATGTCTATCCCATGCATGTTTAAATTGCTCTACTGTGTTAGCCTCTACCACCTCTGATGAGAGGCTATTCCACTTGTCCACTACCCTTTCTGTGAAGTAATTTTTCCTCAAATTTCCCCTGAACCTACCACCCTCCAGTTTTAGAACATGCCCTCTTATTCTAATACTTCTCTTTCTTTGAAGAATGTCTCCTTCCTTCACTTTGTTAAAACCCTTTATATATTTGAACGTTTCTATCATGTCCCCCCTTTCCCTTCTCTGCTCTAAACTATACATATTAAGATCTTTTAGTCTTTCCTGGTACATTTTGTGGTGTAGACCAATTTAGTTGCCCTTCTTTGTACAGTCTCTAATTTATTAATATCCTTCTGGAGATATGGCCTCCAGAACTGAACACAGTAATCGAGATGAGGACGTATTATCACTTCTTTCTTTCTGCTTCTGATTCCTCTCCCTATGCAACCAAGCATCTGACTTGCCTTCCTCATTGCTTTGTTACAGTGTTTTCTTGCCTTTAAGTCACCTGAAATAGTGACTCTTAGATCCCTTTCCACTTCAGTAGTTTCCAGTATAGTGCCATTAATACTATATTTAGCCTTTGGATTTTTGAGACCCAAGTGCATGATCTTGCATTTTTTGGCATTAAACTGTAGTAGCCACGTTTTTGACCATTCCTCTAGTCTACCCAGATCATCAATCATTTGTTTTACCCCTCCTGGTGTGTCTACCCTGTTGCATACCTTTATATCATCTGCATAGTTTCCATTCAATACCATTTGCAATATCACAAATAAAGATATTAAAAATCACTGGTCCAAGAACAGATCCCTGAGGTTCTCCACTGGTAACATTTCCCTCTTGAGACTGCACTCCGTTTACTACAACTCCCTGTTTCCTATCCTGCAGCCATGATCTTATCCATTCAACAATCTTTGTATCCAAGCCCATGCTTTCCAGTTTATTTAACAGTCTGCGATGTGGAACAGTGTCAAAAGCCTTAAGAAAGTCTAGATAAGCTATATCTATGGCCCCCCCCTTTATCTATTTCCTTAGTCACCCAGTCACAAAAGTCAATAAGATTTGCTTGACATGATCTCCTCCCAGTAAATCCATGCTGTTTGGGATCCTGCAAATTGCTGGATTTGAGATAATCTACGACTTTCTTTTAAGAGTGTTTCCATCAATTTCCCTATTACTGATGTAAGGCTCACTGGTCGGTAGTTGTTTGCCTCTTCCTTGCTTCCACTTTTGTGCAGTGGGACAACGTTTGCTCCTTTCCAGTCCTCTGGAATTACTCCAGTATCTAGTGACTGGTTGAATAATTCTGTTAATGGTGTAACCAGCACCCCTTTAAGCTCATTTAGTACCCTTGGATGTATCCTATCAGGCCCCATTGATGTATCCACTTTCAGTTTTGAGTGTTCTGTTAGGATCTTCTCCTCTGTAAATGTGCTTGTTCCTACCTCATTTTTCTGATTACACCTGCGACTTAAATGTGGCCCCTTGCCCTCTCTCTCAGTAGTGAATACTGAACAAAAATAATTATTAAGATGATCAGCTATTACATTGTCTCCCTCAACAAGACTCTGTCTTTCTGTCTTTAGTCTTTTTATTCCACCTTTTGTTTTTCTTCTTTCACTTATATACTTAAAAATAGTTTTGCCCCCTTTACCCACTGACTGTGCCATTTTCTCCTCAGCTTTTGCCTTTGCACATCTGATTACTTTCTTAGCCTCCTTCTGTTTTACAAGATACATCTCTTTGTCTTCATTATTTTGCGTCTGCTTGTACAGCTTGAGTCTCCCATATCCAAAATGCTTGGGACCAGGGGTATTTTGGATAACGGAATATTCCGTATTTTGGAATATTTGCATATCATAATGAAATATCTCGGGAATGGGACCCAAATATACACACAGAATGCATTTCTGTGTTATATACACCTTATATACACAGCCTGCAGGTCATTTTATACAATATTTTTAATAATTTGTGCCTTAGACAAAGTTTGTGTACATTGAACCATCAAAAATCAAAGGTTTCATTTTCTCTGTCATGCCAAAATTATTCCGTATTTCGGAATATTTGGATATGGGAGACTCAACCTGTATTTCCTAAAGGCCATCTTCTTTGCATTCACAATACTTGCTACCTCTTTCCCAAACCACACTGGCTTCCTTTTCCTTGTGGCTTTCCTAACCCTTTTGATACAAAGGTCTGTTGCCTTTATTGCGCTTTTATATTTTCCCTCCTCTCCTGCACTCCTTTCAAGTTCCTCCACTGCCAAAGATTCGCTTACACGTCTTCCCATCCCTGCAAAATCAGCCTTCCTAAAATCTAACACCTTTGTTTTTGTATGGGGTGAGTCAGTATCTGTCTTTATTCTGAACCATACTGCTTGATGATCACTAGATCCCAGGTGTTCACCCACTTTTACATCAGATATTCTGTCTCCATTTGTAAGTATTAAGTCTAATATTGCGTCTTTCCGAGTGGGCTCCCTCACCAATTGCTGGAGAGAGGCTCCGTGCAATGAATTCAGGATGTCCCTACTTCTAGTGGAACTTGCCACAGACACCTCCCAGTTTATATCGGGTAGATTAAAATCTCCCATGATTATAACCTCTCCTCCTTTTAATGCCATTTTAGTGATATTCTGCAATAGTTTATTGTCCAGTTCCTCTTCCTGACCTGGTGGTCTGTAGATCACCCCAATATGAAGAATCACTTTCTCCCCTGTTTCTATAGTCACCCAAAGGGACTCGTTTTTTTCTTCAATACTATGTATTAACTTAGTATTTATGCTTTCCTTGACATACATTGCTACTCCTCCTATTCTTTGCATTCTGGACCTCATTCAGAGTCGGTCGTAAGCGGTCGCACGCCTAACGACCGCAAAACTGAAAAAGGAAGCAAGCGCACGGCCGGTCGGTCGCAACCAAAGTGACGCCCATACGTGAACAATGCACCTCCTCTAGCTAGCGAGTGATAGCAGCTATCGATCGAATCAATCGTCAGTCGCTGTATGTTAATTTTCTTCTGATGGTTGCGGCCGCTTGTGTTGTGTACAAATTACATAAAAAATTAACAAAAAAACGCATAGAATAAGCCATCCCCATAAAAGATATTTATTCTTATTATTCTCTAATGCAAAGGCAACAGAATCAATTACAAGCCAATTAGCAGTGTTATTAGCAACAACAAACTATTATTAGCTGCTTGCATTGTGTGGCACAAAATAGAAACATCAAACATAACATCAGTCACATTCGATAGTATCGATTGTACTCTGGGGCTTGAGAGAGCACATACCCAACCTCAAGCTGTACGATCAGCCAGGCCTCTAACTCGCAGAGTGACGTTTTACTACTCACGGCCTTCTATGTTGGTCGTAGCAGGAAATTTATGTACGCCCCTAAAACACCCTGAAAACGGTGAGGAACGCCTGCGTTTTTAGACCACCACCCCCGTCAACACCCACAAACAGCCTTTCATGTCAATCAACTCTCGGAAGCCACTTCCTGCTCGTAAGCCGTACGATCGACAGCATTTTGGATTGCAAGGTCTCATACACACATGCGCACAACTAACCGTACGCGCGCGTGGTTTGGAAACATCGGATGCGTACGACTGAGTGGCCGCTTACGACCGACTCTGAATGAGGTCCTCTGTCCTTCCCCTATCTATCTATCTATCTATCGCATATCTATCTATCTATCCTTATATCTATCTATCCCTTATCTATTTATCGATCCATCCCTTATCTATTTTTCTACCTTTGCATTGGCTTTGCAATTTGGCTACAATTTACGGTTTTTGAGCCTGCAAACAAATTTTTTCGCAGATGCAGTCTGACTTGCAATAGCGGGAGCTGCAGTAGATATGTACTGTATTTGAGCGGGTGGATGAAGGGATTGGGGAAAGCAGGGGCGGCATAGTGAACCTTTGCCTAGGGCGCCGTAAAACCTTGCACCGGCCCTGCCCCTGATGCTACTAAAACCCTTATCTATGCACTTATCATCTCCCAATTTGACTACTGCAACCTTCTCCTTTCTGACCTCACTCTATGCCACCCCTCCCCTCTCCAAAAATTTCTAATGCTGCTGATCATCTTCTGTGTTTTTTTTTCTCTCACCACAGGTCATCTGCCTCCTCTCCTCTGCAGTCACCTAGCCTGGCTACCTCTTGGCCTCAGTATCCAGTTCAAACTTCTCACACTTAAAAGAATTTATAACACTCATCTTCAACTGACATCTCCAACCTCAACTCTGTCCACACTCTCTCCTGCCCTCCCACTCCTCCGACTGCCTCCTCTCCTCTAATCTGGTTACTTTCCCCATGCCCCCCCTTCCTAGGGAACGCTTGCCCTAGCCAAGTCTGTCTTTCTTCACTCCCTAGTTTTAAAGGTGCCTAAAGACAGACCTTTTCACTAATGCCTGCCAATCCTCCTTTTAACTCCTTCCACACTCCCTCCTCCTACCAACATTGTCCCGTTCCCAGTTCACTCTCCAACTGTTGCCAATTTTAGCTACAGTGAGTTGCATTACCCATCCCCTGTATTTGTCACTTGTTGTGTGTGGTTTTATTGCAATACTTGTATATATGCTTTACAATGTCCACTGTTCTGAATTGTATTTATGCTGTGTACTTTATTGGTTTCTATTTTATCTTTTGTACAGCGCTGTGTACAACTACCATATAACAAATAATAATGCTGGTGTGTTCTCTTTTCGTTACACTTCTCTACATATACTACAGAAACAAGCTTCCTGAGATCACAATCCCTTTTTATTTGTGTTTAAAAAGGAGCCATCCCTTATGCACACTGGAGGCAGCTATTTGCAGTCTTAACCAATACTGAAATGAGTGCAGCTGATTAAGGGCCTGATTCAGAGCCACTCGTAAGCGGCAGCTTGTTCGCTCCGAGCGATGTTTGCCCAACTGCGCATGCGTACGGATCGTTATACGCATGCGCGAACCAGTCAGTGCGGCCGAAATTCATGTGCTCGCAAAATAGCGAATGCCTGCTAATTTGAGTGACAGGAGGAGGCGTATGTGGGTGGTAACAGGGGAAGGTGCTTGAAAACGGGGAGTGGAGATCCGATCGCAGGCGTGCTTAAAGGTCAAAACGGGCGTTTTATGGGTGTGCATATTTAAAACAGCAGCGTCATTGACCACGTCACTGGGTTTTTTTTAAGCCAGAACTGCTCGCAAAATTGTGGTAGCAAAAAGCAACCACAAGAATAGCGAGCAGTTCATACCCTGGTCGATGTACTCGATTAATCTAATAAATAGCGGACATGACGTAGGATGCGAGCGGCCAGGGGGCGTAGTTTCCCAAAAAACGACCGCAAGTTTTGTACGCTCGTTCAGACCTAGAGGCGTGAACAGACCGCAAACAGCGAACGGTTCATTTGAATAGCCACCCCTATTTTCAAGACGAGCGAGCGCTAATTGCCAGGGACAAGGCATGATTTAATTTTAACAATTTTAGTTACTGTTTTCTTAGAGAACATTCTGGAGAAATGTAATACAGTCACAAACTGCGAGGCAAAGAGATATTTCACAAGCTTATGCTAACAATTATTAAAGCATATCAAGAAAATACAATCGATTAAAAATGTAAACATTAAAGTGCATGTCAAAATAATATTAATTTCACATAATCAGTAAAACACTTTGCTTCACTGTGTTTCCTTCATTATGGTTTTGTAAAAAAAAAATATATATGTATATATATATATATATATATATATATATGTGTGTATGTATATATGTATTTGTTCTTATTGAAGATCCTATTTATTTTGATCAGCAACTGACAATATCCTGTACACATAATGCATAGATACTAACACCATTGTCAAGAGGATTCTGGGAAGTGTTATTGGTTCTGTTGGCACTTTGGCAAAAGTATCAATGTCAGTTTCTTTGCTGACAATTATCACGGACGTGAATAACGTACTGTACGTGATTCTGAGGCACATAGTTCAGTTTGAGCGGTTGTCAGGCGTTAGGCTATCAGTTGTATTGTGGAGTTGTAGGTAATCGGGGAGGAGGAGGAGGGCGGAGTGGTGGCTGTGGTCTTGTCCCAGGCACTGGTGGTCTTGTCCCCGGCACTGGTGGTCTGTTGTATGAACACAAAGAAATTGTTATGAAAATGGAAAGTAAAATGACAATTAATGATGTATCAGTTTAGAAAAATGAAAAAAGATCTCTGTACAGACTATGCCATAAGGATACACACAAGCTTTGTTAAACCTGTGACAATTACAAAAAGTTATCTACATTGTAATCAGACGTTATTTTTCAGATTGTTACAAGCTTGTTCTCAGAGCTTATAGTGTGCTCTGTACTTTCTCATAGAACTCCATATATATATTTTTTCTAAGCATCAGTGCCACTGAGCATTGCAGGTCATGTTGAAATTAATGGTGTTCATTCTAGCACCCTCCACCTGTCACAACCCGTGCAGTTCCTCTAATCCTGCCTGGGGTGTCGCTCTCTGCTCTGGTGCTTCTAGCACACACTGGGTCTGTATCTATGCAGGTTGTTGCATTAGCTGAATGTGCTAGGAGCACCAGAGCATAGAGCGATATCGTAGGCAGGAAAGGGGAACTGCACAGGTAGTGACATATGCAGGGTGCTATTATGAGCAATACATTAAACTCTTGCAAGAAAGTGTTAGCTTAGAGGTACATTCACTTTTTCTGTTTTTCGGACAATCAAAGTTAATGCATGTTTATCTGGTTTTAAGAACCTGTGTGTACAATGACTGAGTATAAGGAATGTAAGGAAAATATTTGTACCTATAGTCAGAAATGAAAGTTAAACCGCTCTACTTCATATGATGCTAGGAATAATTGCCATCCTAGCAAATGGATAGAGAATCTTAACTGGGTACACATTATTAGATGATGTGTACCCAGCAAGATCCCGTGAGCACCGGGACCCAGCATACACACTTACTGATGTCGGCAACAACTGAGTGACGGCAGGGGGTAGTGGGGCCATGTTGCATTTGTACAAAAAATCTGAGGATGCGATGGACAATCGGCGGGAGCGCGCTTCGGCATCAGCATCGTGCCTACACACTGGACGATATGAACGATTTGTTGTACCGATGCATCTGAATCGGCCAAAACGCTCAAGATATCGTCTAGAGTGTAGGGGCCTTTAGAAATCTTTAAAGTTCTGAAAAGTATAAACAAACATTACATCTGTCACAGAGCACGAGAGCCAGGCTTCACTTTACCGGGTCCAGCGGCGCTAGTTTCCCATGGGCAGCTGCAGCGCTGTCATGGGCAGATGCTGGTCTTCTGCTGACCCATTTCTGACCACCACTCTTCAGTACACCTCACGCTGCCCAGTTTACTGACTGCCTTCAGTTCTTCCAGTGTCCACCAGCTCCATATATTAGGAACCCAGTCAGAGGGCTTTGACCTGCACATCGGGCGCAGCGATACCTAGATCTCTTGTGGGGGGTCCCTGGTCAACATGCATATTACTTCAGCGAGAGTTGTGAGTATACTCTGGCCCAAGAAACATGGATGCCGCATGGTAGTCCCTCCCCAAATAAGGAACTCCTGGTAATCCCTCTCCTAAGAAGGAACTCCTCGAACACATGCGTAACAGATTGGAGAGACTAAAGAATTACCAGGCCCAGATAATGCAGTACTTGCAGATCCGTGCCACCTCCTGCAGCTCTGGTTCAAGATGCGGGATCCATGTCTCATCTGCGGATAGCTAATAACCCAAAGTTTTATAGGGACACCGAAAATCATCAGGGTTTTTTGAACCAATGTAATTTGAAATTCAAGCTGCCAATTTCTCGGCGGAAGTAATAATCCCCTGGTGCACAATAGTGCAAACTTCCTGATAGCCTTTAAGAAAGTCTTAAAGAACCTGGATGGGTAAAGTCTGTAGCCTCCACCACTTTGCGCCAGATAAGGGGACCCAATCCGTGGGGCAATATTCCGTACAGTTAAGGACTCTACCTTCCAAGCTTCAATGAAATAATGAAGTCCTTGTCGCCACCTTCTGGCAGGGACTATCTGAACAAGTCAAGGACAAATTAGTATCCAGGGAGCTGCCTTCATCCTTAAATGATTTAATATCTCCCTGCATCAAAGTTGACCTTTACAATAGGGAGAGAGCTCAAAAAAGGAAACAGTCCTGTTGTGCAAACTACACATTAGCTCGCCAGTTCACAGTTCCTCTTGTATCCCCTAACAAGCCCATGCAAATTGGGAAGTCATGACACTTTCCTGAGAAGCGAGAAAGGAGGTTCAGTAACAAGCTCTGCCCGTATTGTGGGGAGCCTGGACACTTTCTCATTAATTGTCCCAAGTGTTTGGAAAATTAAAAAGCTTAACTGATCAAGAGATGGTCATATTAGGCACAGGGCCCGATTCAGACCCGCTCACTAGATGGGTTCGCACGCAGCCGTCAGCTGCCAAAGTATGAAAAATCCCGCGATCGCACGGCAAGACATTAGCACACCCACTATGTCTTGACGTGCGATCACGGTGTGTATTTAGACACCCACCAGCCTGTCTTAAGACGCCCACTTTCCCTTGGTAATACTAGTCATCTCCAGGAAGTGTATTCAACAATCGGTATCATCGGACCCATACACAGCACTTGTGGCTGACCATGCCCTACCGCAAGTACTGCGAGTGCTTCAGGGTGTAAATTCAGTCATGTGACGTTAAGACGCACAGACATGTCTGCGTTTGCACCACCACACCCCCGTTTCTATCGACCAACCCCTGTCACCACCCACAAACGGCTCGTCCTGTCACTCATTCTAGCGAGGCGTCTATGTACAGTGTGCGAATGCTTCCCGATCGCATGGACTAGTTTGCGCACGTGCACTGCTTCTTATACACATGCGCACATTGCAAACATTGGCAGGCTACATGCGAACACAGCCTAGAGAGCAGGTCTGAATTGGGCCCTCAGTTCAATGCATCACATTGTTCAGTTGAAGCCTCTTTCCTGCTGTACAAGACTTCAGAGTCACTTACGGTCTTTTTCGATTCCAGAGCAAATGGAACTTTATCACAGCCAAGACCATTAAAGAAGTTGGAATTCCTACTCTGCATTTGCAGTCTCTTTCGTATTATTAGAGTAGATGGAAGTAAAACTACTGCTCATCATCAGATCCAGTGTTTGACCTTGCAGGTTGGTGCTCTCCATAGGGAGCTATTATCCTTCTTTGTACTTCCAGTGGCTGTAAACCAAATAATTTTGGGCCTTCCATGGCTACGCTTATGCTCCCTCCCTTGTTTGGAGTAAACCCTCCAGTCTTGGGAACCTTGCTGCCATAAGAAGTGCTTGCAATCAATAATTCCTTCACATCAGATTAATCAAAGTGCCACCATCAGTCAAATTGACTTCTTGCCTCTTTCTTACCAATCCTTTAGTGATGTGTTCAGCAAAAAAGCTGTTGAGACCCTTCCTGCCCACCAAGAATGGGATTTCTCCATTGATTTATTACTTGGTAAAATGCCTCCTCAAGGACAGGTTTTCCCCTTGTCACTTCCTAAGAGTGGTAACTGAATATAGAAAATATCAAACAGGGCTTCATCAGAGAATCTAAGTCAACTGCAGGAGCTGGACTCATTTTCCTCAAAAAGAAAAATGGGGGTCTCAGGCCCTGCATTGATTATGGCGGATTAAATGCCATTATAGTGAAGGATCGGTATCACCTAATTTTGATCTCTGAGCTCTTTTAAAGAATTAAGGGGGACATAGTTTTTTCCAAGTTGATCTATGCAGGTTCTGCAACTTTATAAGAATTAGATCCGATGATGAGTGGAAGACAGCATTTAACACCCGTGATGAGCATTACGAATATTTGTTCATGCCATCCGGATTGAGTAATGCACCAGCAGTCTTTCAAAAATATATGAACAGCATATTCCAGGATCTCCTGTATAAACACGTTGTGGTCTACTTAGACATTCTGATTTTCTCTAAATATTTGACATTCCACCGCACACGTGAGTGAAGTTTTGACCTATATTCGGACAAGCCAGCTATATTGCAAATTGGAGAAATGCATCTTTGAGTAAGAGGAGATTGCATTTCTGAGATACATCATTTCTGGTTCCAGTCTTTGAATGGATCTTGTGAAGCTCGCCGCTATTGGCAATTGGCCTCATCCTACAGGTTTAAATGCAGTTCAACGATTTTTGGGGTTCTGCAATTTTTACAGTCAGTTTATCAGGGATTAGTAATTTGTAATGGCTCCTATTACAGCACTTACCAGGTAATCACAAAATACCAAGGTTTAGCCTCCTGAAACTGAGAACGCGTTCCCTCACCTAAAACAGCTCTTTACTTCAGCCCCTATTCTAATGGTACCAACTCTCTATATGCCCTTCTTATTAATGTGCGTACGCACGGTCAAATATAATGGGATGATAAGAACGATATCGATCATATTGTTCTGTTTTTGGGCCCTTCCAACCCCCAAACGACGGTTGATGCACGGATGGTCGATATCGACCATCGCCCGTGCATGCAGGCCAACCTGGTAGATATCGACCAGGTTAGCCTGGTCGCAGGTCATTATAGTTGTTTGGGGGTTGGTGCATGTGCTGGATGTTCGATATGGAACATCCAGCACATGCAGGACGATCAGACAACTATATCTGATCGTTGTCTGATCGCTCCGTGTGTACAGAGCTTTAGAAGCGTATGCCTCTACAGTTCAAGCTGGGCTTTTCTCTCACAAATGTACGCAGCAGGGAAATGGTACTCCTGTGGCTTCTTTTCTTGTAAGTTTTTGATTCCCAAAAAAGATCTATGCTGTTCTCAATTAAACTTGCTCTACAGAAGTGGCGACACTTGTTAGAAGGAGCAAAATTCCCTGTGATGATCTTAACTGACCATAAATATTTACTTTAAAGGAGATGAAGGTAATCAAATAATTACCCAGGTGGCGCTACCATGGGGTGTATATATCCAATAATATAGTGAGCAGCTGTTAAAAATAAGAGGGGAGTCAATCCTCACATAGAAATAGGAAAAACAAAGTAGGTAAAAACAGCACTCTACAGTAATAACCATATACATAAACCACAATCAAGTGAAAAACTTAATCTTATAGATTCATAAACAAATAGTCATAATAGTAAAACACATAATTCCTCAGTTGGAGGACTGGGTGCCGGGGGGTTAGGGTGGCTAGGTGGCAATTGATGGGGTGTCAAATAATGATGTCCTCTCTAGGTCAAACCCAGGTGTTGGCTCAACCTGACCAGAGGTGCGAAGTCTAACCCACTGGGTGGTCTTCACCAGTGACCCCTCCTGTTGGGACCGCACCAAGTGAGCAGGTCGCGATCCTCTGGTCAGGTACCTGAGAGCGACGAAGAGACTAGGAGAATAGCAGGAATAAATACGCAGGATAATGAATGCAAAGAATACTGTGAGTTCGTACACTGGACTACAATGAAGGAAACTTGAAACGTGAGACACTGAAGATCCCAGCAAGGGCTTGCACTAGAGAGTATCTCTGATGATCCGGACACAGGAGTGTATAGAAGAGCGGCACAAGGAGTCAGTAAATGAATGCTGTACTGAGTAAACACGCTGGTGATTCAGATGCAGGCGCAGACACAGGAGAATGACACTTGGAATCAGTACACAGATACTGTGGTGAGTACACATGCTGGTGATCCAGACACAACTGGTGCAGAAGGTGTTAAACTGAATTTCAGCACAGAGACAGGTGCTGACATATACACAGGAGAACTAGACGCTGATTAGTGCTGGAGTTTCAGCACAGAGACAAGTACTGAAGAAATCACTGGAGGAGTCTGATCCTGAGAAGCACTGGAAGGAGTCACTGGAAATAAATAATCTAAAGCTAGGAGCAAATCCAGACACCAGGATATAACACTGGTAGAAAAGAACTGGAAAAGCGAAGTTGAACAGCCGCTTCCTGTTCCTGGAGTTGGACTAAATACCCTTAGGTAGTTGGTCATTGGATCAGAAGATCAGCTGAGTGACCGCAGGTGGGAGAGACTAGTCAGGTGATATGGACCAACATGGCTGCGCCCATGCCCGCCACCACGGGAACCAAGACGCACACACGGAAGCCCTAGCAGACCATGGGGAGAATACTCAGCCCACCACTCACCTCCACCACCGGCTACTGTACACCTAAGCTCAAGGATGCCGGCGCAGTGGTGAGTAGCGGCCGATCCCAGGCCGCATCCTGACACGTAGATGCATAAAAGAAATAGTAAAAAAATAGTCGTAGCACAATGATGGTAAAGGTAAAAATCACCCAATCCATGTAAATAAACATTCAGTCCCAAGCAATGGAGCTTAATGGGAGCATAAGATCATAAGTGACTTCATAATTAGAACAGTCTCCTAGTGTTAGATAGAGGATTGTATCCAGCTTAAAGTGTATAATTGCCAGATCCAGTGTCCAAAATTGTGGGGTTCCTTTAGCAACGCTGGCAGAGCTTTTGCAGTGTAGACAGGCTCCCTGCTGGACTGCAAATAGTGGAGGGTGAATCAGCTGTTATTGTACACAGCAAAACCAGTCAGGGACTGGCTGATTCACCCTCCACTATTTGCAGCCCAGCGGGAGCCTGTCTTCATTCTGCCTCCATTGGTGTCTTTGCATTGCCTTTGGTCCCAGCCGACCGGACCTGTGTTACAGGGGACTATTACACTGCAAATGCTCTGCCAGCATTGCTAAAGGAACCCCACAATTCTGGAGTGAGTGTTGTGACAACATCTAACAGCGTAGGGGACATGGTGATGCAATCCACGTAATCATGGCATCACTATATTCCCTAGAGAAGTGGACAGAATCAGGACATCAGGAATTCTCCTAAATGTGTGACTCTCCTGTACATTCCTAGTGAGCAGTTATGTTACACTTCTATATTTTAATTATAAGCTTAAAATGAAGAGCTATAACCAAGTAATTGCTTATGGTCCAGACACACGGTCATATTTTTCAGATGTGTCAGATGAGCGATCTGAACGATTTGAGTGATTTTTGACTGCATTAAAATGAATGGAATCGTCCAAATCTGACTGCAAACACATCAGATGTCAGATATCGTTATTTGACAAGTGGGAACGCGCATCGTTCATCTCACAAACATATCAGATATGTCAGATTTTCCTTCAGATATGAACGATTTTTAAAATCGTTATCGTTCAGATCTGAATAAAAATCTGACCGTGTGTATGCACCATTAAGTTCTCAGATCCTTACTCTAACAATACTTGTTCCAATTCATCAGTAAAAGCACAAATGGTATACGTAAAAAGCACAAACCTGTGTGGAAAATGATGGGATATGGTAAAGACATCAGAAAAGTTCCTGTCCTATAAAAATAAAAAGGAAAACTTTTTAGAATTGCCATATTAAAAAAGAAATTAAAATAGCGAACAAATAATGTGAAGAAATTTGCAATGTTTCAACTTGGATGGTGTTTCTTTTGCAATCGCTGTACACCCTACGTTATCAATGTAACAAGTAGTGTTTATACAGTGTGACCAATGTAAGAACCATTCACATACCAGTTACAATGACATAATAAAGTGGACCTGCTGAAAATTTAAATGGTTAAATACTGTGGCTAAAAGGAACCAATGATGTAACTAAAATCAATATATGTGCTACACAGATGTGTCCTCCCTCATCTTTGCTGCAGTCGCCCCAAACAGTCCCTCTTGGCACGGCTGGACCCGTAGGACCCTGCTAACGCTGGGTGTCTTTTTTGCGTCTTTTATTGCCAAAAATGTGTCTAAGGGCCTGATTCAGAGGCACACGCTATTTGTGTGCGCTCGCTTTGAATCAGGGCATTCCTTTTTTTTTAAGTTCCGGCCTCCAGGCCGCTCGCACAGCTGTGGGTGACCACCCACAGCTTGTGTGAGCGGCCTGGTGATGGTCGCGATTATCGCGACCATCGGCATTGCGAGGAGACCCTTGTGGTAGAGTCTCAGCACTCGCAATGCCAAGTGGACTTCCAGCTCTAATAGAGCCGGAAGTCCACTACTGACATCATGAGTGATGTCAGTAGGGCCGCCCACAAATGGCAGGCGTTCCTTCGGGAACGCCTCCGTTTGTACAGCCACCCCCCCTCCCCGCCTACAAAACGGATGCGAGCTGTCAATCAACAGCCGTCCCGTTTCGTTGCGAGCCCCGGAGCGAGTGATTTCTCACTCGCTACGGGGCTTGCGCATGCCGCGTGTGCACATTGGCCCACTATCAACCCGCTTGTGAGCGCAATGCGCTCCCGAGCGGGTCTGAATGAGGCCCTAAGTCACAATGCGATGTAACTAGGATGCACAGGAGACTGCTGATTAATTTGTTATGTGACATTTGTACATCTTTTACGCATCGCGACTTAGGGCCATATTCAATTAGAGGCGAAAAGTCTGAGGTCGGACTTTTCGCCATCATCGCCGTTTTTTACTGGGATAAAGTATCGGGCGCATGCACGCTTATCCCAGTATTCAGTTAGGATCCAGCAAAAACGGGACCCAGCGGAAAGGTAAGTATCAAAGTCCTGGGAATTTTCGGAAATCATCCTGGCACCCCCCTAAAGATGGTCTGACATGGGGGATCACTATGGGTATCCCCGATTTTGCCTGCTGAAGGTGGTCGGGGTTTTTAAATAGCCGTGGCAGGTGCATAAATGCGCCCGTGCAGAAGTGATGAAGAATAGCACTTAGCTTTATTTATTTATTTTTTTTTAAAAAGCTACTTCCATCAAATTTGGGGTAAGTCTCTAAAGTGATTTTTAAAAATTCTTCGAAAATGCACCAGCCGCATGCTAGAAAACACCTGTCGCATACTTGAGAACCCCCCCTGGATCGATTTCGCTATTTTGAATTTTGTCCCCCAATATTCCCCCCCCCCTCCCCCCCAAATAAAGCACCCAATGCTAGCAGGGTTGCAAGGTATCTGGCGGCTCCCTCATGCCAGGCGTATTGCGTTGCATGGCGTATTGAGGATAGATGAGCAATGTGTATAGTCTAGCAGTGCCAATGCAGGCCAGAATAAGTATAACCTCTTAAAAAAAAACAGGCTAAATGACATGATGCGGGGAGGTAAAGTGGCTCCGTCAATGGCGCCAAAATCATATCTGCACTCATTTGTCATGCACAGTATACTCGCTCTGTTAGACATGACTATAACCTAGGGTATTGCTAAAACATAATGTCATTAAATAACATGACTGTCCTGAATCCAAGAAGACCAGATTTGTGTGATTACACATTCAATGTATGCGTAAAAAGTAATATACAATAAATAAGTAAATAATATCGCAAAAATATCATTCTTGGCCTTTCACAGTCAAGGCCAGTGGATTAGAAAACTCCCAAGTTAGGGCCTGATTTTAATGACGGACTCAATGGCGTAGTTTATGCAGATCAAGCGATTGTTTGACATTGCGAATGCGTATAAGCCGCACTGTGCACGCACTGCGATTATCTGGCGGTTCCGTATGCACAGAGAACCCATTCGCAAAGTGAGTGCAGGGAGTCAGCTTTTGGGGGAGGTAACGGGGGTGGTCAGAAAGACGCAGGTGTGTCTTACCGTTACATGGGCGTGCATAAATGAGCCATTGCAATTACATACGCAGCATGAGAGCCCTCTACGTGTCATGAGAGCTGCATTGTTTGCGGCTGGTCAGACCTGTCGCAAGGGCAAGATGGCTGCTCGATGTGCGTCGATGTTACCAATATTTACGCAGGTGAGCAACGTCGGACGCAGATGAGAAGGCAGTGGTGGGCGTCCCAATGGTCGGGTAAACTCTGAAACTATTAGCATATTTTCACAAGTGTCAGTATGTTAATCCTTTCGGGATTCTAAAAGCCGGGATCCCAAGCGCCTTCATCTCATACCAATTCCCCTTACAAAGGATGATGAACATACTTTCTACATAAAACTCTTTAGCACTGGTTGCAGCCCACCCAGAGGAAAGTAATTTTTTGGGGGTTAATATGAGCCATTTCATTCGACATTAACTGCAAACAGATGCATGAAACACTGTTGCAAGCTTATCTGCCATAGACCAGGGTTCTGAGGAGACCCAATTACTAGCGGTATAGTACGTCCACATATGGGCTTGTCATGACAAGTGATAATGTCACCCTTCAGCAAAAGCAGAACCGCTCCCCAGTGATACACCTGGAAGAGACAGCCAGATGATAAGACCAGTTTAGTAGGACTAATTGGAGAGGGGATGTAGTCGGCATCCCGGCGTGCGGGATGCCAACGGTCTTAGTACCGGCGCCGGAATCCCGACCGTCGGCATCCCGAAGGCAAGTATCGGGGTGCAAGGGGAGGGTAGCGTTAGCTAGCAGGGTTAGGCACTAGGAGGAGGGTTAGGGATAGGCACCGGGGAGGGACAGTTAGAATTAGGGTACGAGGAGGGGAAGGTTAGGTTTAGGCACTAGGTGGGGAGGTTAGGTTTAGGCTGGGGGAGGGGGTGTTAGGTTTAGGCACTAGGAGGAGGGTTAGGGATAGGCACCGGGGAGGGACAGTTAGAATTAGGGTACGAGGAGGGGAAGGTTAGGTTTAGGCACTAGGTTGGGAGGTTAGGTTTAGGCACTGAGGAGTGTGGGTTAGGGTAGGGGATAGAAAAGTGCTCACTGTTAGGTTCTATGGGATCCTGGCTGTCGGGATGCCGCTGTTGGTATTCTGAACAGCGGCATCCCGACAGCCAGGATATCATACCCAACTCTTGGAGAGTAATGGTTAACTGGTTACTTCGCATCCATGGAATCCCCTCTGTCGCACTCAAAATGAATGAGGGTCAGGAGCAGAGGCAAGAAAAGGCCTCATAAAACAAGGTCAATGTATTAGCATAGCATAATCACTCACTGATAAAGAGATTTTCTTTCTAAGAGACTTAAGTGTCTAGGTAGTACCCATTTTTTTCGATATGGATATTAAATTACAATGATAGTTTAGGACCACCTGATTGAAGCATCACTTTGGGACTATTCCCATTTATGACAGGGTTAAAGGATTATAATTAATACGTTTTCAAATTTAGTAGTACGTCTTTGAAAGGAGATTTTGTTCCACTGACCAATGTTATACAGTCTTTCCTGCAAAAGGGTTCAGCTGATTTTGTTACAAGAAAAGGGTCAAATGGGACAATTTGACTCATTCATTCAACATATACGTTATTAGCAGTAAGGCCTGCTGAAGGTTGGAGAGACCACCTGGAAATTTGTAATTCTTTGTGGATATTTTTGTCTTAGTTATTATTTTTTTTAAAGATTATTTCTACGAAAAACTTTGCACCCCAGCCATATGTCTGAATGTATCTTTGTCTCCTGGAAATATTTTCATTCATATTTTTGAGGGATTTTGTTTATATGAATCTTTTATTCCATTGTTTTGTTTTTTTATTGTTATATTGATAAAATGGTTTGTTATTTGGATTACATATAATTTGTTGATGTTCAATGCTAATAAAATATTTTTTTTTTTTACTGTAGATAATAAGACTATTTAGAGTTGATAATGAATCTTTTTTAGAATTAAGGATACAGGTGGGAATTCCATTTTAAGTTTTATGAATTTTCATACTGATTAAAGAAGAAACAAAGAAAACCTACCATACCATAATCAAATCATTACAGTTCAAAACAGTGTTTACAATTATTCATGAAAAGAAACGCAGTTTAATGAAATTTTAAAGGAGACTTAAATGTCTCCACATATAATATCCAGCATCCCTTTTGGATAATGAATTTCGAATTTTAATTAGTCTCAAGTCATCACAGAAAAAGGTCCTCACATGAAATAACACATATTACCCTTGTTAGTGTTTTTAAGTCACACTAGTTTCACTGTGGGTTAGATAAGGAGATTTTTAGGGCCAAAAAAAGGCATCCAATTGTACTCAAATAATGTGAATACAACAACAACAAAATTAAAACATGTCTACTAACGTGTATAAGTTTTACCTGGTTCCTTGGTATGTTATTAGTAGCGTTGGGATTTTCATTGTTGGTTTGTGCTGGTCTTTGATTGTTTTGATTGTTTTCTCCTCTGCGAACATAGAGATTATTAAAAACAAACTAAAGTAAAAATAAATAAATTAATATGACAACATGACATTACAAGTTAGTCACTGGTAACACTGCTGAGATTGTGCAGCTGGTGTTATTAGTGGCAGATAAATATCAGAGGGTCCACAGAACATATAATGCTCCATGCCACAGGTATCTTTAGATAGGTCTCTTTTTGAGCACCCTGAAAGTATACAGGGTACAAATCTGATCCATTGAAAACAAAAATGAGAATAACGGCGGCACTCCAAGGTCTTGAATAAATGAATAATCGACAGCTATCTTAATGGCACAAGCCATCGTGGCTTGTTATCTTCACAGGATCCGGTTGTCACAGGCCTTCCGATATGCCGCGTCATCCGGCTGCAGGATCTGACAGTGTCCCCGGTCACCAGGCAACTTGGACGCCGAACTGAGACGGTGCCTGCGGTTGCTGTGAGACCAAGACACTGGGCAGCCGCAAGTACTGCTGGGACTGCCGGATAGACGTGCAGTGCTACAGCTGCTGGCCATCTGTTAATTCTTGCACGCTGATTGGTGGATTATATTTTATAAGCCTGCCGGACCTGCTCCGTCTTGTCGGTTATAGTTTACTCCATGCATGTTTATCTCAGATTCCCGTTCGAGTCTCCTTGGAGTCTCTCCTCATGGACTTTTATCTTGTACTTACTGTGACACCTGCTGACCACCTAACCGCTCACAGTCTCGCTGCTAGTACCCTCAAGAGCTTTCCTTCTGTGGCCTCACTACACCTGTGTTTTCCACATTGAGCAGCATCTTCCGACAGCGGTCAACTACTCACAGCATAGCCGCTCTAACAACTTTGAGCAGCGGCTTCTGCCCTTGGCCTCACTGCACCTGCAATTACCACCTCTGAGTGGCGACTTCTGCTCTCAGTCCTGCAACTGTCAGCCTAGCCGCTCACACCACTTTGATCAGCTGCATCTGCCTGTGGCCTTGTTACCTCAAAGTCTCCAAGGCCGCAGCCTGCCATCAAGGTCACACTTCTGTCATCAAGGTCTCATCTCTGCTATCATCCCTGAACAGCCACCAAAGTCGTGACCTGCTAGTTCTCCTGAATTCACCACCAGCCGCCTAACACCTAGCGATCCCCTGAATTTCCGTGTAACCCTCTACTGTTCCGAATTTAAGTTCAGCTGGCAATCTAAGTGCCGGTGAGCGTACCTAGCTGTAAGGGAACAACAGGGGGCTGTTATTGGCAGAAGACCTCGCCAGCGCGACTCTAGTGGTCTTACATGGAGATATTCAGGTGATCATAACAATCAGGTTCAGATGACAGTTTAGCAGAAGCAGAAATTGACGTACTGATGAACAAATTCTATGAGAGGGGCTACTTATGGAAAGATCTGGAACATGAGAGATTCAAAGTTCTCTGTATGACTAGATCTGAACTCGTGTTCACAAAATTTATCCAACATGATGTTATTTCAATACAAACAGCAACATCAAAGCTTTAAAAGATACTAAAGTCATGATGGGTTACAAGAGAGGCAGAAATTTGAAAGATTGGCTGGTCCATAATGACGTTTCTAGAATTTCTCCTGAATCGGAGTCCCATTTTCTGTCTAGAAAACCTGGTTGCTACAAGTGCACCCATTGCGCAACATGCAGATATATGGAAGCTGGAATTATATTGTCCATCTAGATTCTGGACAACGTTTTCCTATCAAGCATATATTGAGTTGCAACAGAAAATTTGTGGTGTACATGATAAGGCGTCCATGCAGCCTTGTTTACATAGTGTTTCCATGTCTTTTTTAAAAAAAAGGATGGCGCAGCACCGATCGGCTATCAGATTGGCACTCATTGAAAAGATATCGACCAACCGGTGGCTCGCCATTTCAAAGAACACAGACATTCCCTTGCATCATTGGCATACAAGATCATCGACCATGTCCCAGTGAAAGGAGAGGAGATGATCAGGACAAAATACTAGAGATGTGTGGGTTCGGTTTTACTTGGTTCTTTTCGCCAAATTAGTGCAAGTTTGGATTTATCTCATTGGCTATCCAAAACACGTGAGACTCGATACCAATAAGATTCAGTATTTAGTAGGGGTGAGTGGGTTCGGATTTCTGAAATCCGAACCCCCCCGAGCCCCCCCGATCCGAGTCCGATCCGAGTCAGGCTCGACTTTTCCCGCCTGACTCGGATCTGAAATCGAGGCAAAACGTCATCTTCCCGCCTTCCGAGTCTCGCGGGTTTTGGATCCTATATAAGGTACCCACGTCGGCGCCATTTTCTCACTCGGCTGTGGACAGTGAAGAGGGAGGGTGGGAGTTAGGGCTGTGTAGTGTAGTGTAGTGCTGCTGTTGTCCACTACTTCAAAGTCCATAGGGGCTGGCTGTGTTGTGCTGTGCTGCTGTTGTTAATAGGGGCTGTGTCCACTACTTCAAAGTCCATAGGGGCTGGCTGGACTGTGTTGTGCAGTCAGTTCTCCATAGGGGCTGTGTCCACTCCAAAGTCCTGTGCAGTGTCCCAGTCCTAAAGAGGTGCTGTAGTGTTGTCCAGGGGGTGCTCTGTCCATCAGGGGTGCTCCCCCCAAGTGCTAAAAAAATAATATATTTTCTGTGTTTGTGAATTGTGTGCGCAGTAGCCGCACGTGCATCAACAAAGTAGTGCCAAGCGTGCGCCTGTGTCATAAGTAAAGGGCTGGCTGGCTTGACCGTTAAAGGGTGCTGTAACCCCCGAAAGTACACTCCAGTCCAAACCAAAAAAAAATTATTTTCTGTGTTTGTGAATTGTGTGCGCAGTAGCCGCACGTGCATCAACAAAGTAGTGCCAAGCGTGCGCCTGTGTCATAAGTAAAGGGCTGGCTGGCTTGACCGTTAAGGGTGCTGTAACCCCCGAAAGTACACTCCAGTCCAAACCAAAAAAAAATTTATTTTCTGTGTTTGTGAATTGTGTGCGCAGTAGCCGCACGTGCATCAACAAAGTAGTGCCAAGCGTGCGCCTGTGTCATAAGTAAAGGGCCGGCTGGCTTGACCGTTAAAGGGTGCTGTAACCCCCAAAGTACACTCCAGTCCAAACCAAAAAAAAAATTATTTTCTGTGTTTGTGAATTGTGTGCGCAGTAGCCGCATGTGCATCAACAAAGTAGTGCCAAGCGTGCGCCTGTGTCATAAGTAAAGGGCCAGCTGGCTTGACCGTTAAAGGGTGCTGTAACCCCCGAAAGTACACTCCAGTCCAAAGCGAAAAAAAATTATTTTCTGTGTTTGTGAATTGTGTGCGCAGTAGCCGCACGTGCATCAACAAAGTAGTGCCAAGTGTGCGCCTGTGTCATAAGTAAAGGGCCGGCTGGCTTGACCGTTAAAGGGTGCTGTAACCCCCGAAAGTACACTCCAGTCCAAACCAAAAAAAAAATTATTTTCTGTGTTTGTGAATTGTGTGCGCAGTAGCCGCACGTGCATCAACAAAGTAGTGCCAAGCGTGCGCCTGTGTCATAAGTAAAGGGCGGCTGGCTTGACCGTTAAAGGGTGCTGTAACCCCCAAAGTACACTCCAGTCCAAAGCGAAAAAAAATTATTTTCTGTGTTTGTGAATTGTGTGCGCAGTAGCCGCACGTGCATCAACAAAGTAGTGCCAAGTGTGCGCCTGTGTCATAAGTAAAGGGCCGGCTGGCTTGACCGTTAAAGGGTGCTGTAACCCCCGAAAGTACACTCCAGTCCAAACCAAAAAAAAAATTATTTTCTGTGTTTGTGAATTGTGTGCGCAGTAGCCGCACGTGCATCAACAAAGTAGTGCCAAGCGTGCGCCTGTGTCATAAGTAAAGGGCCGGCTGGCTTGACCGTTAAAGGGTTCTGTAACCCCCAAAGTACACTCCAAACCAAAAAAATATATATTTTCTGTGTTTGTGACTTGTGTGCACTGTGGCTGCACGTGCATCAACAAAGGAGCAGCGCCAAGCGTGCGCCTGTGTCCCATAAGTAAAGAGCCGGCTGGCTCATTTCTTAAAGGGTGGTGTAACCCACAAAGTGCACTACTCTCCAGCAAAAATAAAAAAATATTTTCTGTGTTTGTGTGCGCTTTAGCCGCACGTATATATATCAATATAACATAAATGGAGGACCAAACTTTCTCTGATAAAAATAAAATAGGGAAAGATCAAGAACCACTTCCTACTAGTGCTGTTGCTGCTGCTGGGAGTTGTTCATCATCCCAGAGAGGAAGTAGGAACATCACTACTTTTACTAAACAATTGACCCTCCAACAGTCCCTAGCGATGAGGATGAAGTACGACAGCAGTCATCCTGAAGCAAAACGTATAACTGAGGCCTTGACTGCTATGTTGGTGTTAGACGTGCGTCCGGTATCCGACATTAGTGCAGTGGGATTTAGACAATTGATGGAGGTAGTGTGTCCTCGGTTCCAAATCCCGTCTAGATTCCACCTGCATCCTCAAAGCAGCAGCGACAAGCGTGCGTCTGTCTGTTAAAGGGTGGTTACACCCTCAAAGTGTGCTACACAAACAATAAAAATATTCTTCTTCTTTTATCTGTCTATGTGAATTGTGTGGGCTGTAGCCGCACCTGCATCCTTAAAGCAGCAGCGACAAGCGTGCGTCTGTCTGTTAAAGGGTGGTGTAACTCTCAAAGTGCTCCAAAAAATAAAAAACTATTTTTTTTATGTGTTTGTGACTTGTGTGCGATGTAGCCGCACTTGCATCCTCAAAGCAGCAGCGACAAGCGTGCGTCTGTCTGTTAAAGGGCGGTGACACCCTCAAAGTGTGCTACACAAACAATTAAAATATTGTTCTTTTTTTTTCGGTCTTTGTGAAATGTGTGGGCTGTAGCCGCACCTGCATCCTTAAAGCAGCAGCGACAAGCGTGCGTCTGTCTGTTAAAGGGTGGTGACACCCTCAAAGTGTGCTACACAAACAATAAAAATATTCTTCTTTTATCTGTCTATGTGAATTGTGTGGGCTGTAGCCGCACCTGCATCCTTAAAGCAGCAGCGACAAGCGTGCGTCTGTCTGTTAAAGGATTACATCGGTGACAGCATCCAAGTAGGCATGTCAGACAGTCCGTACCTGTACTGGCAGGAAAAAGAAGCAATTTGGAGGTCCCTGTACAAACTGGCTCTATTTTACCTGAGTTGCCCCCCCTCCAGTGTGTACTCCGAAAGAGTGTTTAGTGCACCCGGGAACCTTGTTAGCGAAAGGCGTAGGAGGTTGCTTCCACAAAATGTGGAGAAGATGATGTTCATAAAATGAATGATCAACTCTTCCAGGGAGACCAGCATCCAGAACGTACAGAGGGACCTGTGGTTCCAGCAGGGACGAATTAATACTCTGTGAGGATGAGGATGTACATAACACTGAAGAGGGTGAGGAATCTGTGGATGAGGAGGATGAGGACGACTTCTTGCCTCCGTAGAGCCAGTTTGTGCAGGGACAGATTAATTGCCAGCTTGTTTTGTGGGGGCCCAAACGAACCAATCATTTCAGCCACAGTTGTGTGGCAGACCCTGGCGCTGAAATGATTGGTTTGTTAAAGTGTGCATGTCCTGTTTATACAACATAAGGGTGGGTGGGAGGGCCCAAGGACAATTCCATCTTGCACCTCTTTTTTTTTCTTTGCATTATGTACAGTTTGGGGCCTAGTTTTTCAATGCCATTCTGTCTGCCACTGCAGTTTCACGCCTAGATGGGTCACGTGTTTGTGCCGCCCACTCGTGTCGCTTAGCATAGTCATCCAGCTACCTCGGTGCAACCTTTTGGACATAAAAACACTATTGTGAGGTGTGAGGTATTCAGAATAGACTGGAAATGAGTGGAAATTAAGGTTATTGAGGTTAATAGTAGCATAGGAGCAGAAAAACCTACAAATTCTGTGATTTTAGCTGTTTTTATGCTGTTTTTCAAAAAAATACAGATCCAAAACACAAAACCCAGAACCCAAAACACGGAAGGGTGGTTTTGGCAAAACCAATCCAGATCCAAAACACGAAGAAAGATCCAGATCCAAAACCAAAACACAAAACACGAAAAGTGGCCGGTGCACACCCCTAGTATTTAGACATCTGAACGTTACCAAGTCAAAACCGAATCGTTCATTGCTACAAGAAACAATTGCAATTGGAAGCATCCAGGATCTTTAATCTGAATACTGTAACACTACATGGAATCAATTACACTTTCTTTGTACTGATTTTTGTAGATGTTTTTCTGTTTCAGAAAAACTGAATTTCTACCATTGGACCTCAGCAATTTTCAATGTTGTTTCCTTGAGACATGTTCTCTACCATTTAGGCTGGGTTCTAAATTGATGAGCAACTGTACCAATGGCCTTACCACACTGGATATGCCTAATCTCGTCTGATCTTCATAGCTAAGCAGTGTTGGGCCCAGTCAGTACTTGGATGGGAGACCACTAGGAAAGACTGGGTGCTGTAACTCCTACATGACTCATAACAGTGTTTTCATGGTACCCTATGCTAGTTTTGAACTTTTGCCAGTCATACATGTCTTACTTGGACATATATCTTACAGGCTTAGGTATATGTGCTTGGTTTTTCTCCTTTTTTTGTGTTTGACCACTATCATAGTGTCAGGATTTGATGCGATTGTGTCTTCACCCCTGTGCGTGGCTCGTGTGGGTTTGGTCTAGAGGAGTGTGAGAAGATGGATGGCTTAATGTAATTCCTTTGCATCAAATAAGATATTCTCATCTGGAACCAAGAAGGAGAATGCCAAGAGGATACACTAGGGAACTAAAACTAGCATCAAGGTGTTGCCAAAGACCCAGAGCAGGGGCAAGGAGTCTTACCCCACTGGTGGTCTTCACCAGGGAGTCCCGCAAGAGAATTTGAGCTCAGCTGTGCCCGACAGACCAGTCGCAGCTCCATGACTGGGTCACCTGGGCTAGCACTAGATAGTTAACTGATGACTGCAGAATATCGGACTTGCACCGATGACTGTGGAATATCGGACTTGCACCGATGACTATGTAATATCCGACTTGCACCGATGACTGTGGAATACCGGACTTGCACTGGCAGACCTGGAAGCTTTATACCCATTGGTAGATCCGGATTGGCTGGTAGTGTCATCTGAGTACCTGAATAGGATTGGCCTGAGGGCCTGATTCAGAGTCGCTCGTAAGCGGCCGCTCGTTCGCTCCGAGCGATGTTCGCACATCTGCGCATGCGTATGGGTCGTAATGCGCATGCGCCAACCAGTCATTGCGGTCGGAAATCGAGCGCTCGCAAAATAGCGAGTGCCTGCTAATTTGAGTGACAGGATGAGGCGTTTGTGGGTGGTAACAGGGGAAGGTGCTTGAAAACGGGGAGTGGTGATCCGAACGCAGGCGTGCCAAACGGTCAAAACAGGCATTTTAAGGGTGTGCATAATTAACAAAGCAGCGTCATTGACCACGTCACTTGGTTGTTTCTTAGCCTGATTAGAACTGTTCGCATGATTGCGGTAGGAAAATCCTACCACAAGCACTGCGAGCAGTTCAGACGCCTTTCGATGTACTCGATTAATCTAATAGCGGAGATGACGTAGGATGCGAGCGGCCAGGGGGCGTCTTTACAAAATAGCGAGCGCATGTTTCGTTTGCTCGCTCAGACATAGAGGCGTCAACAGACCGCAAAGAGCGAGCGCTCAATTTAAATAGCCGGCCCCTTTTTCTGAACGAGCGAGCGCAAATAGCGTCCGGCTCTGAATCAGGGCCTGAATCCGTTCACCTGACGCAGGGCTAGATGGCGCCGTCCATTTTGCTGACCTGGCGGGAACAATGCTATGAGGGACGCCAATACTGCACCCCGAAACCTGCTCAGTGCACACATGAGCAGCGCTTTCAATACTCGCAGAATCCGCAGTGGAGACCACCATATCTGTGCGGGTAGCACGTCCCCAGACTGCCAGAGCATGCCGGCATCTGACAAGCGGCCGAACAGGTAAGAAACAGGGCCTGGTTTTGGGAACATTTACCGGAATCGTGACATATAGTTATTTTTTGCTTCCTTTCGGCTCCCATTTTGTAATTTTTTTTTGCATGAGCAGGTTTTCTGTGTTACCCTGAGTGATGCTTATTTTAATTTTTTTATTTAATTTCCTTCAATATGTTTATTGATGCTGCATTTATATTGTATATTGCAGTGGCATTCATTGTTGCTGTTATTAGTCTAGTGTTGGTTTCACTTCGTTTTCCAAGTTGTACACATTGTTTCGTTCCATGGATCCACTAGGTTGCGCTGTTGTTATCACAGTATGGCATGTGTACCCAAAGGTCACATGCTAGGCAGTACAGACCCTCCATGTGGGCCTGCAATATGACACTTGGATGTTAGGCTATTCACCTTATGTTCGGTGTTTGTTTGCTGTGTTCTTGATAAAAGTCGGGAGACTGAAACGTTGAACCTGAACCTTACATAGGTGCATTTATTCATTTAGTCAAGACCTTGGATAGCCGCCATTGTTCTCTTCTATTGGAGTGATGACCCTGGAGGGCACCTAGGCAACTATGTATATCATTATGTGGAGGGGAAGCAGTCGGAAAGCCGACAGACGGAATCCCAACCGCCGGCTTCCCGACTGTCTAATCCCGGCAAGGGCTAAATGACAGGCATCGAAATCCCGACGCCTGTCATTTTACCTATGCCGGGAACCCGACACTCGGCTTACCGATCGAAGGCCTTAGTGTTGTAGTGCCAGGGACCAAGGGCTATGCTGTGAGAGCATGGCCAATAGTGGCTGCAAGCCACTGCTGACTGCTAAGCATGAGGAAAGCTGGGACATTTAATTTCTTGGTTTGTGTTATATGTCTGTGTGTGTGTCCAGGCCTATGCTCATGTATGCTGAAGTGCTGTGTCTGCTGCTATTAGACACTGCTTACCGAGTACCTGCCTATCTAGAGTCCTAATTTCTACAGCCCGTGTTACATTATCTATCTTGTTAGCTGAAGATTGGGAATGAGAAATGGGCACCTGTACCCGTGATCGTAGGGGAATACTGACATTCTAACCACAGCAGAACTAGGCCACGTTACAGTAGGCATGTAGTACAATTTGTAGGATGTTAGCATCATGTTGGATGAATACTATATGAAAGTGGATGTTTGATAACATGTTATTAGGAATACCTAGATCTTCTCTTTTTTCGGCAAAACCTTCTTCTAATTGCATCACGCTTTATCCACATCACAGCTATAAGGATGAGAATTGGTACAACGAGCAAAAAGAATATAAGCAATCCATCCCGTAGAGAAGTGTCTGAAAGACAGAACAAGTCCAATGATCAGAGAAAGGCAAATATCTATGGGAACACACAAAATGGGTCATATATAAAATATTCCTTAGACATTATGTAGAGGTAGACAACAATAGTGTATAGCTACTGTAGAACTAAAATTCCCAGCATGCCACAACAGCCTTAGTTTCTCAATGTGTTGCTGAACTATGTTACAGCATTAATGCATAATTAGAACTATAGATCCACAAAAGTCTGAGAGCCACAGTTGCAAGATACAGGGGTCTGTTTACTAAACCTTGGATGGAGATAAAGTGGACGGAGAAAAAGCTCCTAACTGTCAAACACAGCCTGTGACATGGCAGTTAGGAGCTGATTGGCTGGTACATTATCTACGTTCACTTTATCTCCATCCAAGGCTTAGTAAGTAGACTCCATAGGGGCATATTCAATTGCAAGCGCTGGGTTTTTTCCGCAGCCTCAACGACTAAATAGGCAATTGGAAGTCTTCAATTAGCTTAATGAGTCCAATAATTACATGTTTTTATTGGTTGTTAAAGAAAAATGTCCTCAAAGTACCCCGAAATTTAAACTATTTTGTTTCAATTGGATACCGCGGGTATCGAGAGCGCGCATTGCGGCTCTCGATACTCGCAATGCGCGCTCTCGATACCCGCTGTATCCAATTGAGACAAAATAGTTTAAATTTCGGGGTACTTTGAGGACATTTTTCTTTAACAACCAATAAAAACATGTAATTTATTGGACTCATTAAGCTAATTGAAGACTTCCAATTGTCTTCAATTGTAATGAAAAAATGGTTGCGATGGCCTCGGTAATTTTTGCCGCAAAAATCTCGCACCCAATTGAATATGCACCATATAATGTAAACAAGACTAAGTGGCCTCTTTATCAATCTGTGGCAATAAGAAACTGTCCAGGAGCAACGTACCATTTTGTCAGATCAGTGTCAGTAGATGTGTGAGGTTCCTTTGTTTATTTTGGCTATTGTGTATAATTTGTTATTCCAATTGACCAGAGCTGCTGAATTCTGTGCACTGGGCAGACTGTCTAGGGCACTGATGCATAACACATGGCCTACAAGGATATTTTCATGGCACAGAAGATAGACAGATAAAGGGGACAGAATTATTACACTAGTATTTCTGCATCTGTTTTGTATCCTGTATACTGTGGCTATGGGTAGCTTTCCAGTGGGCAGGGCCGGCTCCAGGGCTAATAGCGCCCCTTGCCGGCTGAGTTGTCTGCGCTCCGGAATTGGGGGCATGACCTAATTACCATAGGCCACACCTCCTTACGTGATGTTATCTTAGGGGCGTGCCCGCATGGCACGCCTCCAAATAACGTCAGGCTGGGGGAAACCTCACTAGCTGGGCTTCTCCCAGCCCTCTCACTGCACTGAATGGATGCCGCGCACATGCGCGCTGCATCCATTCAGACTCCGGGGTCCTGGCACCACCGCACAGCTGCGGTGGTGGCGGTCTCCCACCCCCCGATTTGACCACCTGCGGGCCACTTTGGCCCACAGGTAAAACAGCGGGCCAGTACTTTCCCGCTGAAAACGGGATGCTAGGAAAGGGTGCGCCCTCTATGGGTGGCGCCCCTGTTGGACCGCTCAGGTTGAACAGCCCTAGAGCCGGCCTTGCCAGTGGGGTCTTTCCAAGTTATAGATGGGGAAGAAATTTGCTGCTGGGGAGGGATAGGGAAGAAATGTTTTTACTAAATAGGTAAATCGAAGTCGGGATGCGAATCGATGTCTGATATATTCAAGACACAGATATATCAGCCCGAATTTACTGCAATATCTTGGACGGTAAGCCTCTTACGATATATATCACACAGATTGATCCTGTCTTTGAGATATACCACCAAATTGATGTTTCCTACCCACCTCTCTCTTGTATCCATGTGGGGCTGTCCTAGCAGCAAGCTGAGATGAGATGAGCAGCGGCCCCCAGCCCAGACCTAGTGATAAGAGCTAATGAGCATGGGCAGTATCGTATATCAATATCTGAGTATATTGATTTTTACTTGCAAGATGTGTATCCCCCACACCCCTTTCGTATTGATTTGCATATACAAAACCCATATTGATTTGGAATATCAATACTGGACCTACAATTGGCCGTCAATACTGGGGAGGAATGGGAATGAAATGTGTAACAGAGATGAGGTATGGCAAATCACTGTGTTACAGGGGAGGAGCTTAATATTCTCCCTATGTGACCTAACCATGCACCCTAGCACCCTACATGGCATGGCCACGACCCCCTCTCAAAATGCTATCCTGCAGGAACTATTTAACAGTGGGAATATTTCACCTGCAAACAGATCCCTCTTTCAATATATTTTACCTTTTTAAGTTTGAACCCCATAATATGACTACAATCTTCAGAACATAAAAATGGCAGTGTACTGCTATCTGAGTGCACTGGTGGAAAACAAAAGTGATTTGTGTCTTGCATCCGGTGCGCTCTGTAAATGAGAACCACTGAAAACATGTTGGGGTGTTGTGTGGAAATTTGTTTCATGATGGTCTATTTAAAAAACTTTAGTTTCACATTATGTTGAACGAGAAAAGCAGAATGTAGTAAAATGGGGGTTGGAAGTAAAAGACGTATTTACTACTTACCAATGTGTGTAGGGCCACTATCAATACTTCCACCGTAGCCGGATCTGTCACAGGATGGGGGTGCCCAGCCATCATTGCAGTGGCAGTTTCCATTGTTATTGCACACCTGGTTTGAAATAGTTTGACCAGAATATCAATAAGCTTAAATGCTAACTGAAATATTATTATTATTATTATTATTAAATACATAAATGCTAACGGAAATAATAATAATACATTATTATTAATAATAATAATGATGATAATAATAATTAAATAATAATGTATTAGTATTAATATTATTATTTCCGTCAGCATTTATGTATGATAATAATAATAATATCATCATTATCATTATAATGCTAATAATCATACATAAATGCTAACGAAAATACCAGAGCACACACACACACATATATATATATATATATATATATATATACATACACGCATATATACAGTCAGGTGCATAAATATTGGGACATTGACAGAATTTAACTGCAGACTTTCAGATTTAATTTGTGGGGAATTACATCCAAATCAGGTGAACGGTGTAGGAATTACAACGGTTTCTATATGTGCCTCCCACTTTATAAGGGGCCAAAAGTAATGGGACTATCAACTCAAAAGCTATTTCATGGACAGGTGTGGGCTATACCCTTGTTATTTCATTATCAATTAAGCAGGTAAAAGGGCTGGAGTTGATTCTAGGTGTGACATTTGCATTTGGAAACCGTTGCTGTCGACTCAATATGAGATCGAAAGAGCTGTCACTATCAGTGAAGCAAGCTATCATTAGGCTGAAAAATCAAAACAAACCCATCAGAGAGATAGCAAAAACATTAGGTGTGGCCAAATCAACTGTTTGGAACATTCTTAAAAAGAAAGATCGCACCGGAGAGCTCAGCAACACCAAAAGACCCGGAAGACAACGGAAAACAACTGTGGTGGATGACAGAAGAATTATTTCCCTGGTGAAGAAAAACCCCTTCACAATAGTTGGCCAAATCAAGAATACTCTCCAGGAGGTAGGTGTATATGTGTCAAAGTCAACAATCAAGAGAAGACTTCACAAGAGTGAATATAGAGGGTTCACCACAAGATGTAAACCATTGGTGAGCCACAAAAACAGGAAGACCAGATTAGAGTTTGCCAAACAACATCTAAAAAGCCATTACAGTTCTGGAACAACATCCTATGGACAGATGAGACAAAGATCAACTTGTACCAGAGTGATGGGAAGAGAAGAGTATGGAGAAGGAAAGGAACTGCTCATGAACCAAAACATACCACATCATCAGTGAAGCATGGTGGTGGTAGTGTCATGGCGTGGGCATGTATGGCTGCCAATGGAACTGGTTCCTCTTGTATTTATTGATGATGTGACTGCTGACAAAAGCAGCAGAATGAATTCTGAAGTGTTTCGGAATTCATTCATATTCGGTCAAATGCTTCAGAACTCATTGGACGGCGTTTCACAGTGCAGATGGACAATGACCCGAAGCATACTGCAAAAGCAACCAAAGAGTTATTTAAGGCTAAAAAGTGGAATGTTGTGCAATGGCCAAGTCAATCCCCTGACCTGAATCCGATTGAGCATGCATTTCACTTGATGAAGACAAAACTGAAGGGAAAATGCCCCAAAAACAAGCAGGAACTGAAGACATTTGCAGTAGAGGCCTGTCAGAGCATCACCAGGGATGAAACCCAGCGTCTGGTGATGTCTATGCGTTCCAGACTTCAGGCTGTAATTGCCTGCAAAGGATTTGCAACAAAGTATTAAAAAGTGAAAGTTAGATTTAGGATTGTTTAGTTTGTCCCATTACTTTTGGCCCCTTAAAAAGTGGGAGGCACATATAGAAACCGTTGTAATTCCTACACCGTTCACCTGATTTGGATGTAATTACCCTCAAATTAAATCTGAAAGTCTGCAGTTAAAGCACATCTTGTTTGTTTTATTTCAAAGCCATTGTGGTGGTGAATAGAGGCCAAAATATGAAAAATATGTCAATGTCCCAATATTTATGCACCTGACTATATATTTATATATATATGACACTGAGGTAAAACCAATCTATATTACTAATTTAAAAATTTTTCAAGTAAAACATACTGAATGCAAACTAAATGGGGGTAGAAAAATTAGGAGATGAATTCGGGCGAGGCGTGAAACATTATATAATATTCACTGTGGGAAGAATATGTTCAAAAAGCTTCTATGGCAACCAAGCAAAAGTGCTGTGTAAGTGACATGCATTTAATGGGACACATTTTGCACCTTCCAGTTGCACTCTGGTAGAATAGCATATTTCTAGCAATACATTGCTCAACATAATACAAGCTTCCATGGCTGTAACTAGGGTGTGCGAGCGGCACCACTGTGGGCATCACTGCTGCCCGGCGGTCCCTGCAACTGGCTAACAGGGTGCCTGAAATGACACTCTGCAGCCAGAATCTCTGCTGCGGTGCCACCCGGGGTGTCCTTTGGACGCTTCAGACATGTACACTGCTGCCCTTACAGACCCCTGGAGCATCCTGAGGATACATCAGCCATTGCTGTCTCTCCCGGTAATGGTGGTCCCGCCCCTCCGCATGACATCATGTGCTCAGGGGGCGTGGCCGGCACTGGGCGCTGGGACACCCAATTGCGGTGCTGCATGCTTCAAACACAAAAAAGTGCCATATTTAAGTCATTCTACATCTCCCCTCACTCACATGATTAACTGAACCTAAACGTTGCTAAATGAAGCAGTTTTTTAGGAGAGAATACTTGTGAGGAGAAGTTTATACCTTTTGCACAGTGCTCTTTATTAGAGTTTTCCTTCCCATATGCAGTGTGCACTTTGATCTGCGCAGCAATAACTAGCAGCATGGGCACAAAACAAAAGCCTCTTCCCATTTTTCTGTTTCTCTTAGGCTTCGGTGAGAGCCATCTATATGAAGTGGTACAAAACCAAATAGCACTATAAATGAGGTCCTCAGAAGTGACACTTGTAATAGAGGTCAAGAGCTTGATCTGAGTTGTATGCAATTACAAATGCAGCTGTATCTTGCGCTTTTTCAGAAACTGTACATGCATCATGGATGACATACGCAAGAGCAGCTACATGCGATTCCGAGCCAGGAGCATCTCAGTATCTCACCTGTATTGGCGTTACTGGGTTGCAGCCGGGTGTTAACAAGTAGCAGGAGCATCCTGTTGGCATGTAGTCAGTGTGTAGAGTTGCGACCTATTCTGAGTTGAGGGAATGTAGACTTCACATGGAATGGGTATGAAATCTCGGCCCCTCCCTCTCCTACCCCTCTCCCCTCCTAATCCTAACCCTCCCTTAGTAGTGCCTAACCCTAACCTCCCACCCTAGTGCCTAACTCTATCCTCCCCCCGGGGGTGCCTAACCCTAACCCCCCCATGACCACACCCTAAACTTAACCCTGGTCAAGTTCATCATTTTTTCAACATCGGACTCATATTAATTAAGTTATTCAATTAATCAACATCGGTCCCAACTGATCAAGTTCATAAATTTTTCAACATCGGACTCATATCAGTTAAGTTCTTCAATTCCTCAACATCGGTCTCAAGCCGATCAAGTTAATCAATTCTTTGACATCGGATTCAATCTCATCAAGTTCTTCAAATCATTAACATCTTTCTCAAACCAATCCAGTTCTCAATCCAGCATCATCGGTCACAATCAGTTTCTGCTCGTTCATTCAGTATTATATATTCAGTTCCATTCCAACCTAAAGACATTTTATTTCTGTCCTCGCCTTCGGGCCCATCATCTACTGCCATATCTCTGATTTCTCCTTCAGCCTCCCATGCCTGTTCCTACCCACACCAGCCCTCAGTCTTTACAGTTTGTACTGGCCCAATGGATCCAGCCAGGGATCAGGAACAAGCCGCAGGATTTGCACAAGACGTTGTAGCACGCTTAGAACATCAAGAGGTGGCACAGGCTTACTTTATACAATTCTTGCCAGAGCTGACCAATCGGTTGGATAATATCCAAAATACACTTGGTGATTCTTGGGCATCCAGGACAGCCTTCCAGAATTCTTCCGCATCTGTTCCTACAGATGCACCCCATCTTCAACTGCTTATTCCAAACAAATTCAGTGTTACTTCTAAAGCAATTTCTCCTGAGAAGACCACTCACCCTGTCAAGTGCTCACAGACTTCTCAGTTCGCTATTAAACTTGAACATCTAGGTTCTCTTCATCATCAGTTACAAGGTCTTCTCAACAGAGTTTTTCTGATTATTCCTGAGCTCATTGGTGACACTCCTGATACAATTAAGTCTTCTGCTCCACATCCTGTGTCTGAAGAGACTATTATCGCAGAATCTCCTAGAGCTAAGGTTTCTCCTCCAAAGCAAAATAAAGGGAGTCACCAGAGTTACCTGCGCTCCAAGCTCACCGTGGCTAAACGCCAACGGCGCAAGGAATTACATCTCTGTCCCTATTGTGGAAGTTCAGATAATTTCATTAAAGGCTGTTCCCTTCGCAAGTCAAGCAATGGTGACAAGTGTCAGTGTCACAGTGTATGTGTCTCCAATTCTTCCCATGTGCCATCTACAGCTCCAGTTTCCTCAGCCCTGGACAAGGGGGTTATGACTCCCATGCAAAAGGAGCTTCAATTGTATGATTGGGGTCCCATAACAAGAAGGTGCTACTCCAAATTTGGGAATCAAAAGAGTATGTCCAAGTCTCTCATAATCCATGAGGCATCTAATTCTGCAGACCCCATAAGGGGTATCTGAATTGCCAGCCTCGCAAGAGGTAGCTGATGTTCTGACAGCAGGTTGGTTATCCGGTGTTCCAATTCCAGAAGAGGCATCCGAGCCTTTAGCTCCAGGAGGAAAATCTGATCTGCCATGGAGACAGTCATGGACTCCTGTCAGCCACTTCTTGAGGGTGCCATCATGATGTTGACCAGCATGATTCAGGTCCTAGATGAGCCATCTGAACATCTGGATTCTGTGTGTTCCGGTACTAGCCGGATTCTGCTTCCTTCGGGTTCTTACCAATTCAAGTTCCTCCAGACTCCATCCGGTTCCATCCATCAGTCCAAGGTCACCTGCAGTTCTGGGCAGTTAAAGTAAATCTGAATCCAATCCAGATTTGACAACTCCGGTTCCAGCCAATTCAAGTAAATCTATTTCCAATCCTGTTTTGTCTTCTCTGGTTCCAACCGGTTCAAGTAAATCAGATTCCAATCTGCTTTTGACTACTTCAGTTAAAACTGATTCAAATTCCTCTGTACGCAATCCGGTTCCACCTGTCTGTCCAAAGGCTCCACCGATCCAGGCGGTTCAAGAAAATCAGATTCCAATTTGGTTGAGTTCCATTCGGTTCCTACCAATTTAAGTTCCTCCGAACCCAACCCGGTTTGAACGTTCCTCCGGTTCCTCCCATTCAAGAAAATCCAGTTCCAATTTGATTCTGCCTCCTCCAGATCAAGCTGCTTTTAAGTTCCTCTGTACTCAACTTGACTCCATCTTTGGCCAATACCAATTCAAGTGTCTCCTTACACAATCCGGTTCCATCTGTTGGTCCAAGTAGCCCAGAAGGGGCATCTGAGTCTTCAACTCCAGGAGAGACATCTATTCTGCTAACCCCAGAGGGGGTCTCCAGTGTCTTAGTGCTTGGAATGGTCTTCAGTATCACAGATGTAGATATCACCCTGTTGGTCTGATTATCACTTTTTCGACTCTGTCTTTGAATTCTGCCCAGTCAAGCAAGACTTCTAGTATGTTTCAGGTCGAAGAAAGGCCATCTGAATATCGGGGTTCTACGTGTTCTGGTTCCAGCCAGATTCCACCTCCTTCAGTCCCAAGTGGTTCAAGTGTCCCTGGATTCAATCTGGTTTCACCAGTCTGTTCAAAGGCTCCTCCGATTTCAGCCGATTACAGTTCCTCTGGACCCAATTCGGTCCCATCTGTTGGTTCGAGTAAAGGACTCCAGTCTAAAGCTCTGCAAGCTAATTCCATTTCTGCTCCTGAGTGAGCATCGCAACTTTCAACCTGCCAAAACTTGTCTGGTGTTCCAGCACCCATTTACTTAGACGGTGATGTTACTCAGTTCCATGCTTTAGCATACCAATACCTCACTGATATTGAGTCGGGAACACCAATGAAAATTACTCCTGCCAATGGTATTAAATGCTTGCTCCTATCCTTTAGAGGTAAAGCCTTGGAATGGGCTAATCCCCTCATCGAATCCAAAGAGCCGTTACATTATGTAGTGATTTCCCTGCTTTCATTAAAGCTGTTCATAAATGGTTTGCTTCAAAACCAGTCTGTTTGGGACGATCTAAGTATACTTCCCAATCTGCCAAAGATCCACCGATTGCTCAGTCCTCCGTGGCATCATTGCCTGAGCAAGATCAGGTTTTACTTGACCAGTGTATTAAAAACCTTCAAGCTGCCAAGAGATGAGACTTTTCAATGTCTCAAAGCCCTCAAACTATGGACTTGAAAGTTGCATACACTTCCTTGTCTCCTTTCAGCAGCCCCTCTGAAAGTACTAATCTCTTGGAGTCATCGTCCACTCACTCTTCTAAATATTCATCCAATACCTGATCATTCACTTTCCAAGCAAGATCAAGCTTTGTTAGATCTATACATCAGGAATCTCACGAATTACAAAAATAGGAATACTCCAAAAACAGTTCAAAGACAACATCCTGTTGACCTAAGTATGGGTTATATTTCCTTCAGTTCATCCTTATTCCTTTGGGTATTCCAGTCCTATGAATGCATCATATGACTTAGACTGTTTAAAGGAAAAATAATGCAATACTCACTTTGAATATACTCTGATTCCGATAGTCAGTTTATAGATGACTCGAGTTACATTATGGGGGGTTCTATACTTCCTAGTCATGTATTTTACCAGGAAGAAATTCCAGAATTACTGATAAGAAAAACATATTCCCATGAAAAGGTTCCTCGTGGATGTCAGTGAAGTTGCTGTGGGGCCTCAGGCCCTGATTCAGAGCCGGACGCTCTGACAGATCACTCCCTCTGAATTTTAGAGCGGCCTCCTGGCCGCTTGCATAGCTTTGGGTGACCACTCACAGCTATAGCGAGCGGCCAAAAAGATGGTCGCGATGGTCAAGACCATTGCGACCATCGGGGTTGCGATGAGAACCTTGTGGTAGGGTCTCGTCTGCTTTCGGCTCTATCAGAGCCGAGAGCACTCCCACTGACATCACTTGTGATGTCAGTTGGGCCGGCCCCAGACGGTAGGCGTTCCCATGAGAAATTCTCCGTCTGGCCAGCCACGCTCCTGGCACGCCCACCAAAGGGGGCGTGCTGTCACTAACCATCGACAGCACGCCCCCTTTGTAGCGAGACCCATAGCGACGGCTTGGCCGTCGCTATCTGCGTCTCGCACATGTGCACGACGGAGCCGGCTCCCTCGTGTGCATGCGCACTGGGACAACATCGACCCGCTTGCGAGCGCTCAGCGCTCGTGAGCGGGTCTGAATCAGGCCCTCAGTTTCAAGAGAGGACTCCTATGCCATTGATCCAATGGATTTTCTAGATGAAGTAAACTTTCTTTACAGTGATGACGAATAGTCCACTTGATGAAGGTCTTACCTTTAAAACTGAAAATTGAGAGGACTTCTGAGGACTTCAGTTTAAATATGTTTATGAGTTCTTCTGGATTCCACTTCTCTAGTTATTTTTGTATGGGAATTCTTCTTCAAGTACTTCAAAGATACAATGTGGGTGTCCGGAGTCCACCTATGAAGGAAGGGGTACTGTCACGATCCTGACTAATTTTTCCAATATTCTCTTATGTTTTACCTCTGCGGTGTTGTTCCAGCTAGTGCTGAGGTCCGCTCGCTCTGTGACCGCGCATCACTCCCAGATGACACAGAGGTTTGTCAGCACTGGCTATGAGGTCTGTCTTCAAGGTGCAGCAAGGTCTGTCTACATCCAGCTGGCTATGAGGTCTGTCTTCAAGGTTCCTGCTCTGTGCTCTCACTGTGTTCACTCAGCATGCTAGCACTCAGACCGAACACCTGAGTTTCCTCCACAAATCAGTATGGGCGCAGCCATGTTGGATTTAGTCACCTGATTCTCCTCCACCACTCAGAGTTTTGCTCCCAGACCAGTTGATTGCAACATCCAATCCCTGGGGATCCACCCCTATAAATTCCATTTCCTGACTGGCCTCCATTGCCAGTACAATGTTGCTTCTGCTGAAGTTACAGATTTGTGCTGAGCTCCCAGGTACTCTGTATCTGAACAGTTTCAGTCCATGTGAATCCAGGGCCTGATTCAGAGCCGGACGCTATTTGCGAACGGTCGTTCAGAAAAAGGGGCCGACTATTTAAATAGAGCGCTTGCTCTTTGCGGTCTGTTGCCGCCTCTATGTCTGAACGAGGGAACGAAACATGCGCTCGCTATTTTGTAAAGACGCCCCTTGGCCATTCGCATCATACGTCATCTCCGCTATTTATGAGGTTAATCGAGTATATCGAAAGGCGTCTGAACTGCTCGCAGTGGTTGTGGTAGGTTTTACTTCCCGCAATCACTGCGAACAGTTCTAATCAGGCTAAGAAACAACCAAGTGACGTGGTCGATGACGCTGCTTTGTTATTTATGCACACCCTTAAAATGCCTGTTTTGACCATTTGGCACGCCTGCGTTCGGATCACCACTCCCCGTTTTCAAGCACCTTCCCCTGTTACCACCCATAAACGCCTCATCCTGTCACTCAAATTAGCAGGCACTCGCTATTTTGCGAGCGCTCGATTTCCGATCGCAATGACTGGTTGGCGCATGCGCATTACGACCCATACGCATGCGCAGATGTGCGAACATTGCTCAGAGCGAACGAGCGGCCTCTTACGAGCGGCTCTGAATCAGGCCCCCAGTTCCAAGTCTGGTTGCAAGTCTCCATTCCATCTGTGCTTCAGTCTGAGTTATCCACTAAGACTTGTTACTAACTACAACCATCAAACCCAGCCGATATCTCCAACCATCAGTCCCAGCCGATATCTCCATCCATCGGTCCCAGCCGATATCTCCATCCATCGGTCCCAGCCAATACTTCCATCATCGATTCCAAACCGACCTAGTACTGCAATTCATCATCATCGGTCTCAACCGATCAAGGTCATCAATTCTTCAACATCTGACTCATATCAGTTAAGTTCTTCAATTCTTCAACATTGGTCTCAAGCCGATCAAGTTCATCAATTCTTTAACATCGGATACAATTATATTATATTATATTATTGGTCTCAAACCGATCCAGCTCTCAATCCAGCATCATCGGTCCCAATCCGATTATTCATTCAGAATTATATATTCAGTTCCATTCCAACCTGCTGTTTAATAAAGACATTCTATTTCTGTCCTCACTTTCGGGCCTATCATCTACTGTCGTATCTCTATATACCCTTCAGCCTCCCACGCCTGTTCCTACCCACACCAACCATCAGGCGTGACAGGAGAGAGGTAAAGTACAAACCAATCATCTATTTTTCAAACAGAGCATGTAAGACGAAAGTTAGGAGATAATTGTTTGGTACTTTATTTCTCTCCATGGCTTGATAGGTCTCCCCCATGTGGCAATAATCACTCTCCTATAAAATGCCTGTTGCTGCATCTTCAAAACTCACTATGTCTGAGGTACACTGGGAGATATTTGGGAAACATTATATAATAGCGTATCAGAAACCTTTTGTTTTTAAAATAAATGCCCACATAATAACTAGTACAGCTGTGAGTGTTCAATGCTGGGATCCTTGTGGTTTAAGACATACCACCGTGGTTCAGGAGATGCTTACCGGCACTGGCAAGCTGAAACTTTTAGTCGTCTAGCAGCCAAAAGAGACTTAAACCTATTCTCCCAGGATGCAGTCAATATCTCGGCACATGTGATGTCGGCACTTAGAATACCGGCGCAGGAATCCCGACACCCATCAGAGTCCTGTCGCCGGCATTCCGGCCGCCAGCATCCCAAAGGTAAGTAGCGGGGTTAGGGGTAGGGATAGGCACTAGGGGGAGGGGTAGGGTTAGGCCAGGGCCATCTCTTCCATTGGGCTTGTTGGGCAGTTGCCCAAGGGCCCGAAGCTTGTAGGGGCCCGCCACCTGCCCCCCTGCAGCTGCAGCCAGTTGGTAAATTTGAGATATTTTTATAAGCCGGCCACTGTATTCTGATCTAACTTCCCCCTTCCCCAGTGACGAGTACTCACCTCAGTCCCAGTTTTACTTCATCCGCCGGCTCCAGACCAGTCAGATAGAGTCTCTCTCCATGTGTGGGAGGTCTGATGGGCATGCAGGAGGGTTTAATTTTATTGACCATTTAAATTTTTTTTCCTGTGAATGGGTGGGTAGGGGCCCCAGGGCATTGCTTTGCCCATGGCCTACAATGCTGTTAAGACAACCCTGGGTTAGGCACTAAGGGCGAGGTTAGGTTCAGGATACCGGGAGGGAGGGTAGGAGAAGGGTTAGGATACCTACCGACATGTGGCGGTATCCTAACCCTGTTGGGATGTTGGTATCGGGATTTTGACTGCTGGGATCCCAAGAACCGGCATCCCGTAACCAACCCATTCTACCTGTATGGTGTATTTATCAGTAAAACTGACTCTGCAGCTTATCCAATTACATGTATTGTCACCAGGGGCATTTCTAGAAAGGAGGGGGCCCGTGTGCAGTCTCCGACACGGGCCCCCTCCTCTCCACCCGGCGGCCGGCAGTGCACTGAGCTGTGCGCGGCCAGTGCCGGAGTTATAGACTTTCGGCTCTAGAGTGTGCACAGAGTCTATAGTGTCTGCACAGGTCACCGGGAAAATGACCGCGGCGGCCATTTTCCCTTTACTGCACATGTGCAAACGATGGGAAAATGCCCATTTTCCAGTTGTTTTACAGCGCCGGACCCCCGCGCTGACGTGGGACTCCGGAGAGGTAAGTAATATTATGGGTGCAGGGTATGCAGTGCGGGGTCCCCCTGGACCCAGGGGCCCGTGTTCCCCGCACACCCTGCACCCATTATAGATACACAACTGATTGTCACAATGGTAAGACGTTTACCCTGAAACTTCCCCCAGCTGCCCATTTGGAAGATGTCTAAGGTGCAGCATCTTTTTGGGTGCATCCACTTTACTAGTTGGGGATGGGGCTTGTAAAATAAACACTATTTCTCTTTAAGAGGGAGATGTATCAAAGCTTGGAGAGAGAGAAAGTACCAAGCAATCAGCTTCTATCATTTTTCATACACAGCCTGTAAAATAACAGAAGCCGATTGGATGGTGCTTTATCTCTCTCCACTCTCTCTCTTTTCAAGGTTTGATACATCTCCCCCTAAGTGACAAAAATTCTAAAACAGGAATCATTTGTGCTGAATGAGACATTATAAGGATATTACAGACAGACAATGGACTACTCACCCCGTGGTCGTTGCACTTTCCTTTGATGTCACAGTTGAATCCCAAATTAGTGGCATTAACACACTCATAATTCACACAGGCCTGTCCAGAGACATAAGTCATACATTTATTAATTATATGTATATACTATTATAGCAAACGACAGAAACAGCGGCACTCAAGGAGTAAATAAGAGACGACAACTATAGAACTTCAGCCAAGTCGACGTTTCAATGCGACAGCATTTTCATCAGGAGACACATTGTACAAAAACCACTGACCTTATATACTATAATATATATATATATATATAATATATATATATATATATATATATATATATATTTTTTTTTTTCAATAAAGTGTTGCCATATTATCAGGCACCCTCAGAATTAATATAGTTGCTATGGCTATTATTATTATTATCCTATATCAACCAGATAAAGATGTCAATGTTGTAAATGATTCTGTAAATGATCTAGGAAACCTACTAAAATATTCACTTTGAGAACATATTTGAAGTTAACGTTGGCTGACTTAGGACTCTTTTGCATGCTGTAAAGCAGTGTTAGATTTACTGTGCATCCGGAGAGTATTCACAGCGCTTCACTTTTTTCACATTTTGTTATGTTACAGCCTTATTCCAAAATGGAATAAATTAATTTTTGTCCTCAAAATTCTACACACAATACCCCATAATGACAAAGTGTAAAAGTTTTTTTTGAGATTTTTGCAAATTTAATAAAAAAAAACCTAAGAAATCACATGTACATAAGTATTCACAACCTTTGCTCAATACTTTGTTGATGCACCTTTGGCAGCAATTACAGCCTCAAGTCTTTTTGAATATGACGCCACAAGCTTGGCACACCTATCTTTGGGCAGTTTCGCCCATTCCTCTTTGCAGCACCTCTCAAGTGCCATCAGGTTGGATGGGAAGTATCGGTGCACAGCCATTATCAGATCTCTCCAGAGATTTTCAGTCGGCTGGGCCACTCAAGGACATTCACAGAGTTGTCCTGAAGCCACTCCTTTGATATCTCGGCTGTGTGCTTAAGGTCGTCATCCTGCTGAAAGATGAACCGTCGCCCCAGTGTGAGGTCAAAAGTGCTCTGGAGCAGGTTTTCATCCAGGATGTCTCTCTACATTGCTACATTCATCTTTCCCTCTATCCTGACTAGTCTCCCAGTTCCTGCCGCTGAAAAACATCTGCACAGCATGATGCTGCCACCACCATGCTTCACTGTAGGGATAGTATTGGCCTGGTGATGAGCGGTGCCTGGTTTTCTCCAAACATAACGCCTGGCATTGACGTCAAAGAGTTCAATCTTTGTCCCATCAGACCAGAGAATTTTGTTTCTCATGGTCTGAGATTCCTTCAGGTGCATTTTGGCAAACTCCAGGCAGGCTGCCGTGTACTTTTTACTAAGGAGTGGCTTCCGTCTGGCCACTCTACCACTCAGGCCAGATTGGTGGATTGCTGCAGAGATGGTTGTCCTTCTGGAAGGTTCTCCTCCCTCCACAGAGTGCTGTAGCTCTGACAGAGTGACCATCGGGTTCTTGGTCACCTCCCTGACTAGGGCCCTTCTCCCATGATCGCTCAGTTTAGACGGCCGGCCAACTCTAGGAAGAGTCCTGGTGGTTCCGAACTTCTTCCATTTATGGATGATGGAGGCCACTGTGCTCATTGGGAACTTCAAAGCAGCAGATATTTTTCTGTACTCTTCCCCAGATACTTATATACATGTGATTTCTTAGGGTTTATTTGAAATTCAACAAACAATACACAGGTAAACCTTGCGCAAAACCTTCAATCGGGTTAATTACGGTTAAATGGTGATATAAATAACAACAGGGTACCTCCTGGGTTCACCCTGGGTGAACATTCTGAGGAGTAGCTGTTCCAGACCTAAGCTGAGAGGGTGGATTCTTGAGCCCAGTTGTTATAACCCAATATGCTTGATGGGGTTATTATACACCTTTAAGTCTGGTATGCAGCGTCATATCTTTTAAACACATTGTCAAAAAATAAAATTGTATCACACTATTGTGGCCCTCCTTTGTCTCCTTTTCTTATCGTTGAGGAACAAAGAGGCACTACAATGTGTGTGAAGAAATCAGCAAGTGACTTTTGAGACGGTAGGGCAGACCAGTGTATTTTTTAAGAAGAGGATTCAGAAGCATGAACGTAACTAATTAGAATATATTCTTACAGTAACATCCCTCTGTTGGACGTCATATATTGACTTCTTTGGTGGTTATAAGTATATCACCATTTAACAGTAATTACCCCGATTGAAGGTTTTGCACAAGGTTTACTTTTATGGGGTATTGTGTGTAGAATTTTGAGGACAAAAATTAATTTATTCAATTTTGGCATAAGGCTGTAACATAACAAAATGTGGAAAAAGTGAAGCGCTGTGGATACTTTCCAGATACACTCTATATCAGAGGTATTACTTGGTTGTAAGCAGAATAATACTGTCCAGGGACACCGAGAGCTGATCGGGGCCTGGGTGGTGGTGGTGGTGGGGGTAGATGGCCAAATCTAGGAGGCATGGCCTCATCCCCTCCAAAAGGGAGACATTTGCCCCCTCAGCAGTTGACCCGGGTTCCCACCCGACCCCTCCATCAAGCCCGGCCCATGTAATAAGTACCCACCTAACCCCCTGTCAGGGTGTACACAAGCCTGGCTTTAATTGATCTGTGTTAAATCCAACAGTGCAGAGATTCTATATAAATATAAATGGCATTGCTTGCTGGCTATGCATAGATAAGCTAATTAACATATTAATTAAGTTTTCGACCAATGACTTTAGTCAACTGGGAAAAATTTATCAAACCGTCTAAAGCAGGGATGGTGACCCTCAGGCCCGGGGGCCGTATAAGGCCCTCGGAATCATTTGGCTTGGCCCTCGGAGCTTTTTTCTGCTAGCCTCATCTGGATAGCTGGGTGCCTATAATGCCACCCTGTGGCCAGAATCTATACAGCAGTGCTGCCTGGAGAGTCCTTAGGATGCTTCAGACGGTCACTCCACTGCCCTTACAGCTCCCAGAAGCATCCTCCGGATACGCCAGGCATTGCTGTAATCACCCCGTCCCTGTGTGTCATCACACGGAGGGGGCGTGGCCTGTACCGGGCCCGCGAATAATGTTATATATATATCAAAATGGCCCTCGGCAGAAAAAAGGTTCCCCACCCCTGTTCTAAAGAGTAGACAAGAGGAGAAGTTGATCATAGCAACCAATCAGCTTCTAGCTAGCATCAAGTGCATTCTCCAAAACGATAAGTTGATTGGTTGCTATGGTCAACTTCTCTACTTGTCCACTTCTCTACTCTTTAGACAACTTCCAAAATAACTCTCATTATAACATAACCTATAACTTAGAACATTGTGGTTGAAATCATATGCACTTACAGTAAGGCATTGTTTTCATTTACTTTTTTTATTGTTATCATTTTCATATTAAAGAGCTGTAAATAACTTTCGTCGCGACAACCAATCGAGCAAAATAAAAAAGGTGTATTTTAAACAGCAGGACTTGCACATGGTATAAAGTTCTATCTACCTTTCATCTTCATTACACATCGCAGTAAAGACGTAAAACGCACGGGTGGCAGTTAATAGCTTACCTTGCCTTTTGCGCAGGCAGTTCCCTGGTGTACAAGCGCAGGGTCAGGTACATCGGAGCCCAGGTTAAAGTCTGCGCCGAGACACTGCTGTCCATATACGTTTTTGATAATAATGCTATCTGCCAAGGTAGAATCAAAGTTTCCCTTACATTGTATTTTCCCACAGAGAGTGTTTCTGTAAGCAGGAGAAAAGAGAACATTATAATATCTCTTCTCCACTTCACCTGTCTCCAAGCTTTGATAAATCTCCCCCATATGGCCGCCATGTGAAACTCATGTGATTTTGTAGCAGGAGAGGGCTGTGGTGACCCAAATCATGATGCCACCATGCTCTTCGCACCTGCCACATGGAGCTCCCAGATGGCAGTAGTGAATGGCTGTGTGTAATTGCTTACACACTGGGGTATACACATTCTATTATCTATCGTAGTTGTTTAGATTGAGGTTTAGACAGGGGCAAGCTTGTTAATGTAAGTCAGAATAAAAACACAAAAGGTGCTACACAGTATATGATGTGCAATGTACAGTGGGACGATCCAGTGTTAGATTCAGAATAGGGCTGCTGTTACCAAAGAGGAGCTGTGATTATTACAGCGGGGAGAACTTTTCCATCTGTGTAACTGAAAGTATCCACTCTGGGATAACATTTTACACTTTGTCTTTGATTTATGGATTGTTACATCTGACAAGTAATTCATTGGCATTTTAGCTGTTTGTTTTAACTTTATAAATCAGCCGAATCACATCCTTGCACCTTATTGAAAACCTGAGGTTACTGAACTGGCCTGATTTATCAACGACTTTTATCACTCACAGAGAGTGATAAAACTTGTTGCCTATGATAATGGTGCTCCAGCCAATCACCTCCCAACTGTCATCTGTTTGAAAAATGACAGTTGGGAGGTGATTGGCTGGAGCACCATTTATCATGCGCAACAGGTTTTATCACTCTCTGTGAGTGATATAAATCAGGGTCTGATGATTTTTTTTTTTTTTAATGATCTGAGTGATTTTTTTGAATGGAATTCATTACTGGATTCAATTAGGACTATGCTGACTTACAATCCGTTCACCCAAATTATTCTAGTTGGGAGAGGAGTCCCATTTATATGCACCTTTTTTTATGATTCTCTAACAAATTCTTGCTTTTAATATTTTCTTATGTATAAAATTGTTTTAAATTTAGTAAGATTTCTCTTGGTCCCGATTTGCATTCTCAATAAATTCCCGATTTGCAAATAAGTGTTTTTTTCACCTATCATTAAACTTGCGTGATTTCTTCATCTTTTGGGGTTGAAATTGGGTGGTTTAATGCCGCAAATTCACATCTGGCAGCAGGTAAGTATGTGACAGTGTGGTAGGTGTGCAATAAAACTTTGCTTTCTACGGTGTGTGAGTGATGTGTTTTTGTAACTATTTATTTTACAGTGGAGATACAGGTGCCGGACGCCTGCTGGCACTTGCAAAATGTGCAAAATGGCAGGCATGCTGGCACCTGTAGTTCCACTGTAAAATACAATAGTTGCACATGATTTGGCCCCCCCATTATCCCCACAGCCACCGCTTCTGGGGAAGAGCCCCAGGCTACAGTCTAAACTTGGGGTGCTCGGGAGGGGGGGACCCACCTCCCCCCGAGATCCCCGGCTTGGGCTGGCCCGGCTTGGGATGATAATGCTTTGGACCATTACACCCCGGTTGATTGGGTCTGGTGCTGGTTTAAAATATAGTGGGTACCTCATTAATTTTTTTCCTCCTATATTTAAAACCAGCACTGGCCCTGCAGCCAGGTGCTAATTCTTAAATTACGGTGGAACCCTACTTGTTTTGTTCCCCGTAATTTTAGGAACCAGGACTGGCTGACCAGTCTAGCGCTGGTTAGCCTTTTTTTGTGGGGGAACCCCCCGTAAATTTTTTTCTAAAAAAACTAACCACTAAAATATATATAAAAAAAAGAACAAACATTCTGCACATATGTCACTGATATGTGCAACCTGCTTGTTCAGGAGAGAAATTCGGGCAGTGAAATCGGGACTTCAAAATGGACAAGATCGACCAAATACACCATCAGTCAAAATGATCCTTTCAAAACCGGGAGCTTGGTAAATTTCTGATTAAGTGAAAAAAACGTCCGTTTTTGATCAATTCGGTCAGAGTTGAAAAACGGGGCAAATCGGGACCAATACGAATCTTAAGCTGGCCACACACTAGACCGACTTACATCCAACCATCCAACTAGTTGATTGGTTGGAATGAAAATCTGGTAAGGGATGAAAGCAAATGGTGATCACAACTAAAGGTAAGTAATTGGGGGCATGGAGAGGGACAAATGGAGAGACATGGAGGGGGCAAAGGGAGGGACATGGAGTGGGCAAAGGGAGAGACATGGAGTGGGCAAAGGGAGAGACATGGAGTGGGCAAAGGGAGAGACATGGAGGGGACAATGGGAGAGAAACAAAGGGTTTAATGAGAGAAACAGAGGGTTCAATGGGAGAGACATGGAGGGGGCAAATGGAGAGACATGGAGGGACAGTTGAGAGAGATAGAGGGTACAATGGGAGAAAGACGGAGGGGGCAATGGGAGAGAGATTTAGAGGGCATTGGGAAGAGAGATGGAGGGGGCAATGGGAGAGATATGAAGGGGCAATGGGAAAGAGATGGAGGGGGCAATAGGAAAGAGATGGAGGGGGCAATAGGAGAGAGATGGAGAGGGCAATGGGAGAGAGATGGAGGCGGCAATAGGAGAGAGATGGAGAGGGCACTGGGAGAGAGATGGAGGGGGCAATAGGAGATAGATGAAGGGGACAATGGGAGAGAGATGGAGGGGGCAATGGGAGAGAGATGGAGGGGGCAATGGGTAAGAATAGTACAGTTTTTCTCTTGCTTTTTTTTCTTTCTTTTTTAAATACTTATTACGTTCTTTTAACCCAATTACTTAAAACAGGACTTCTCAGTAATTATTTGGGATAAGGGTGCCTAGAAAAAATTATGGACACCATAAGGATGCATCGAACTGAAAACGTTTGTGAACCACTGGAGCTAAATGTTACTGTAGTCATTAAAGAATATTTTAATACAAAACTAAATGTGACCCATAATTTACGTAGACATTTACTTACGCAGGTGAGCATTTTATGTAAGATCCATATGCCATCCCACAGTTCCCATAACGATCTCCTTGAACATTGACAGTTTTAAAACATGTGTCATTCCCTTTGGTAGTACCTAAGTTACAAGGCATTAAAATATCAGTCAGTATTACTGCAGAGAAGGAGAACTAAACACAAAATGATCCAAGGGTGGGTCAGGTGCGCTCTCTAGAGACGTGGGAGAAGAAGGTTGTGTATGCGTGTTATGTAGTGATTGCGTGGAAATAAGAGACGGACAAGGAGGTGCAGGGCCAAACTTTTTAATGAGTAGGTACAGTGCTGCTCTGGAATGGTCCCGGGGAGGCAAGGGGGGGGGGGAGAGGGGTGTGAGGTGGTCTCGAGATGTGACTGACTTGAAGGCGAAGGTCGGTGAACCCTTTCAGGGGGCTCCTTACCATGCGGTTCTTGACCGGCACATCTTGCCTGCTGGACCTATGGTGTCTTGCGAGCAGTCAGATGGATGGTGGAAGTCAATATGTCCGTATAGGTTGCTGTGGCGGCATCTCGCACGGTTGAGCATGCATATAACTTACCTACCAGAAAGCTGCCTTGGAGGTGGCGTGATGGATGCGGTGTTGTGCGCAGGGGCGATGCCTGTCTTGGACGAGCGGTGCCGGTGCTGTGGAGGCGATGCTGCGGTCTATGTCTCCTCTGGGGGGGTTTGCTTCCCCTTGATGCAGGTGATGGTATGTTCAGTCTGTGGATGGACAATGCCGGTGGCGGTTCTCCTGTGTGTCAGGTGCAAAGGCGACAGGGGGGGGGCAGTCGCGCTTCGTGCTGCAGCTGACAGTGCGCGTGTGAGCGCGAGGGGGGTGACTCCGGCCACAACCCGAAACACGTTGGAGACCTAACACACCTGAGCTACCCCCTCCACCTCCAACCAAGGACCCAGCCACTCCAGCTACCCCCATCGATGCTGTGACCGGAGTCACCCCCCCTCGTGCTCAAACGTGCGCTCTAAACTGCAGCAAACCTCCCACAGGCGAGACATAGACCGCAGCATCGCCTTCACGGCGCCGGCACCGCTAGTCCAAGCCAGGACAAGACAGTCATCGCCCCTGTGCACAACACCACTACCGGTAGGTGAGTTACATGCATGCTCAACCGTGCGGAACGCCGCCACAGCAATCTATAAGGACATATTGACTTCCTCCATCCATCTGACTGCTCGCAAAACTGTAGACCACCATAGGTCCAGCAGGGAAGACTCTTTCCACCGACCTTCCCCCCCTGAGCCAGTCACATCTCGAGACAACCTCAGACCCCCCCCATACTCCCCCCCCCCGGGACCATTCTGGAGCAGCACTGTACCTACTCGTTAAACGATTTGGCCCTGCACCTCCTTGTCTGTCTCTTATTTCCACGCAATCACTACATAACACGCACATACAACCTACTTCTCCCACATATCTAGAGAGCGCACCTGGCTCACCCTTCTTTCAGTGTGCATTATTAGCAGGACTAGGTACCCCTACAACAGGTGCAGCACTCTCCCTTACCCCCCTCCCCTACTTCCCACACCACCACAGATACCAAAACACACATTAACTACCCCCAAACTCACCCCCCTACATCATCTACCCTCCCCCTCGTTTCACCCACCCACTCCACTTCAACTTCCCACCCGACACCCACCCTGAGCACAGCCCACCCTATCGCCCCCCTCACCTCTTCCGCCGCCCGCCACCACCTCCATCACCCTACCACCGTCCTTCCACCAGCACCCCACCCCACTCACCCACCGTCTACACAAACATTGAATGAGCACGGTTCACAGTCATTGTCTGATCATTTAACAAACTGGAGCATTAACACCAATTTGATGTTTGTAATTAAACTTCTGGGACACCCATGTGACCTGAAGTTTTCTCCAGTCATAAAGCCAAACCCACACTTCCTTATGGGTTCCAAAAAAGGTTAAATAATTATAGGACCCTGTTCAGATTACTTTATGTTGGATTTAACAGGAGTTTAATAGATAGGAAAGTAAATGTTGTGACCAGTGCTGGATTAATGGTGGGGTGACCACGGCAGTCATCCAGGGGCCCCCACACACTGTGCCAGAACATGAATCATCTTTTCCTACTGTGTCCGGCTCCCTCCAGTCCCTGCACAGATTAGTGTCGCATTGCAGACGTCTACTAATAATGATGCAGTGAAGCTGTTATTGCAATTCTGTCCCACCCCTAGATGAGGCCGTGCTAACCTATGCTGCAGCAGGCAACAAGTGAGCAGCACCTGCAAGCGGTGGCATCAATAGGTGGGCGCGGGCCGCACCAGGCTGTCACCCTCGGAGGGGGTGACACCAAAATGCTGACTCCTCTGCAGTGACAGTTGCCAGGTGCTGCAGTGTGACATTCTCCTGCAGCACCCGGCTCCTGTCATAGAAGAGGAGCCGACAGTGCTGACAGCCCAGTATCCGGAGACAGCCCAGCATCTCCGGTGATTCTGGGCTGCCCCCTGAGTGATGTTATCGGGATCCCCCGTGAGGCCACGCACCTTTATTTAGGCCACTCCTCCTTTTTGGCTGAGCGAGCCATCAGCGCGTGGGGGGGTGTCCAGAGTGTGCATCAGGTGTCACCAGACCCAATAACACCGCTGCCTGCAAGGCAGGAGCGAGGAGTATCTATATGATGTAACTATTTAGGAGGATGTAGTACATACTGGGAGCAGTAGGAGGACAACTGACCTGCTCCTATTTCTCTTTTTAGTTAAATGGTAATCTCTTACGCTCTTCCCCCCAGCAGCAAAGCCATCATGTCGGCCTCTTTCCATTAGTCCCTTCAGTCCCCAGTCCAATTCTGTGTGCAATATTAAGGACAATAGTTTTCAATATTGATTTTCAGAATCTGCAAATAGTGCAGGATTCCCAGATTTCCTTCCAGACTCACATGAGAAATAAGGATGAGGGGGAAATAAGTCACTAATTAGCCTTCAATATAGGTGGGAGGACCTTGAAACCATAGACCCATAGTAGGTCAATGTTAAATGAATGTACCAGAATTATTGGGACAGAAGGACACAATTATGTAACCATGTGATAATTCCTTTGGAAATGATCATTTGCAATGTTGAGATATTTTATATTGATTTTTATTTTAACCCATTAATAGTTTACGTTGCAAATTAATCTAGCAGCCACGTAAAAAGTAACCACTATTCCTCTGCGTAACTGACGATCCCCAGATTTTCCTCCCTTCTGATCAATGCTATAGAGATCATGAAAATACATTGTTTCTACAGGATTGATATACATGACTTTAGTCAGGTGATCCTCACAGGGGACATGATTCAGTTTCTAACCTATTACGGCAAAACAAAATGGACTTACCTGGGCCAAAAAGAGCCTGGCACTGCGCATCGTAGTTCTGACATACACCGCTATAGCAATAAGACTGTGAGTTGTTGCAAGGGTATCCGTTCATTACATACACATCTATGGGGCACAGGGCATAGGACCCATTACAGTACTCTGGGAAGTCACATAGATTAGCAGAGGGGCGGCAACTGGTGCCTCCGACCTTGAACTGCAGGTAAAAAACAACAAATCAATCAGATCCTTTACAATTTTGTTTCCCAAAGGGTAATAATCAGTCAGTTCTTTATCAAACTTTTTCAATTGGCCTTCCTACTCCAGAAGACCTGTTAACTCCAATCTATCCTTAACACCTCAAAAAGAGATGTGATGGTTACTTTGCACCTCTATGACCAGACCTGCCCCTCATAAGGTTCACATGGGTTGCTGTTGGTGTAAGTTACTTATTAATTACATAGTCCAACTAAATAAATGCCAGACATATTTAAACCTGCAGCCCTTCCATGCTGTAGCTTGATACACAAGCACAGTGTTGCCTGAAACGGTGCAGCTGTTTTGCTGGATGCCTTAATAAACCCATGGGGATTAACTTCCACCTGCTCTCCAATTGTTGCTTTCACAATATAAGACTGAAAATGGGGCAGTTACTATTATACCCATATCAGTGGGGAGCCATCAGTAGCAGCTTGCGTGTAAAGTGCAATACAAATGCCATTCAAAAATCTAAAGCTTGGTACACCGACCTATCTGACGAATGGTAAGTGTATGCACAGTTACCAATCATCTGTCTGATGTGCCAGACTTGACAGCTCAAATGGGCGGGCACTTTGAGCTGTCAATCACTGCCGGGTCACCGCAGCATGTGTATGTGCGATCAGTGGGTTGCCCCGTACACACCAGCCATCTGTTGTGCTGCATAGTAGATCGGATATGTCTGTGAATGACGTATAAAGTAATCCAAACCCTAATGAGCAAAGCGCTGTGTACCCTTTCTCTTGGTTTGTAATGAATAGGTACATTTTACAAAATTGTACAATGCTACTCAATTTGTGAGTGCTTTATAAATTTACAGCATCAGAAAGAACTTTCACCTTGCAATTGTCACAACATAATCCTTGGGCACACTGTGATCCACTGGTTAGCCTGCAGGTGGCAGCATTGCAACATGTGTTCTTGCATTCCTACAACAAAGTAAATAAAATCCATACGTTTATTTGTGCAATGCACTTACATCGAACTATGGGCCTGATTCAGAGCCGCTCGCTATTTGCGGTCGTTCGTTTGAAAACAAGGGGTGGCTATTCAAATGAACCGTTCGCTAATTGCGTTCTGTTCACGCCTCTAAGTCTGAGCGAGCAAAACTTGCGGTTGTAATTTTGAAAAATACGCCCCCTGACCGCTCGCATCCTACATCATGTCCGCTATTTATTAGATTAATCGAGTACATCGAACAGTGTATGAACTGGTCGCTATTCTTGTTGCTGGTTTTTTCAACCGCTATTTTGCGAGCATTTCGGAGTAAAAAAAAACCAAGTGACGTGGTCAATGACGCTGCTGTATTAATTATGCACTCCCTTAAAACGCCCGTTTTGACCTTTAAGCACGCCTGCGATCTAATTCCACACCCCCATTTTCAAGCACCTTCCCCTGTTACAACCCACATACGCCTCCCTCTGTCACTCAAAATAGCAGGCATTCGCTATATAGCGAACAAACGATTTTAGGCCGCACTGACTGGTTCGCGCATGCGTATTAAAATCCGTACGCATGCGCAGATGTGCGAACATCGGTCAGAACGAACGAGCGGCCGCTTACGAGCGGCTCCGAATCAGGGCCTATGTTAAAACTCTAATTTATTTAACAAATTTTGAGGGAAATTCCCTGAAAAAGGGACATTTTCAGTGGATACCAACAAAATGTAAGCATCCCCTGATGTATTACAGAGATTCCACAGCAGATATCGCAGGCCACATGGGTTTCTGTGTTGGGCTGCTATATTGTGAGATTTACCAAGCTGCTTGGCCCGGGTAGCTAATGTAATCTTAAATTGGTGTTTGCCATTGTAGTCTATAAGCTACATATCGCAGAGTTTACCGGCAGAGGTATCCTCCAGATCCACTCCTGTATGCATGGTCTGATGACGGCGCGTGTACAGTAGGCAGCCAGGGGCTCCCGCAGAGCAAAGTAAAGTACTTGCATTAGAGATCACTTTGGAGCCCCCTGTCCTTGCATGTCATTTTTAATACACCCAAACTGTACAGAATTTAATTTCCGAATGTCAACAGACAGAATGCTGACACATGAAATCAGGGTTAGTGTGATGCTGGGTACCCACCAGATGATTTATTGTTCATACAGCTGATGAACGATCTATCGTCCCGGCCATCTGTAAGTGTGCACACCTAATACATCAGAGAGTTACGTCTTTTACCTACATCGCATCAGCCATGCTGCCTTGGCTGATGTGATATATCACACGTCCACACCTTGTATTGTGTGTACGGATGATCAAACGGCCACACAAAACATTGAAAACGTCATCAAAACTGGGCGGGCATAGGTTCTTCTGAAAACCCATATCATGCAGTGTACATGCACACTATCATTGGTGGGATTGTTTCCTGCATCATTAAGGGGTCTATATACTAAGATTGGGGAGAGATAAAGTGGACGGAGATAAAGTACCAACCAATCAGCTCCTAACTGTCATTGTTCAAACACAGTCTGTAAAGTGACAGGAGCTGATTCATTGATACTTTATCTCCGTCCACTGTATCTCTCTCCAAGGCTTAGGACATAGGGCCTGATTCAGACCGGCTCGCTAAGATGCAAACGCTTGCTGCTGCCGATGGTATGCATTCGCTCGCTGCGCATAGACAGCCCAGCGGAGTGAGTGACAGGAGAAGCCGTTTGTAGGTAGTAATAGGGGCTGGCCATTAAAAACGGGGGAGTGGAGGTGTAAACGCAGGCGTGCCTGAGCATCTCAACAGCGTTTTAGATGCGTGCATAATTATAAGACAGCATCATAGTACACGTCACCTGGCTGATTTTTACACTGAAGTGCTTGCGGCAGGGTATGGTCAACCTCAAGCGCTGCGATAGCATCCGATGTTACCCGATGTACCTATGGTTGCATGCACTTCCTGGACATGACGTTCACAAGTGGGCGTCTTAAGACAGGCTGGTGGGTGTCTGCAATCACTATGTGATCGCTCGCTAAGAAATATTGGGCGTGCTAATGCATTGCTGTGCGATATTGTTGTGCGGTAGCAATGCCTACGCAATTTGCATACACAGCATGCGAGCAATCGCATCTAGCGAGCGGCTCTGAATCAGGCCCATAGACCCCTAAATCGGATGGTCGCTCCTCACATGTTTCAAGTGTGTACCCTACATTAGGCTGCAAATAGGGTTAGGGTAAGGCTACGATTAGGATTAGGGTCAGGCTAAAATATAAGTGTCAACATTCTGTCGATTTCTCATTGCTCTATAACACTGTAGTGGAGTAGAGGGTGGAAATGATTAGCCGAGCTGTTTAGCATGTTATGCAACCTGATTAGTTTGTTAACCAGGCTGTATTTCAAGGAGTCTCTCTTGGTTCAACTGAGGGGGTTTAAATAACCTATAGCTACGGGTCAGATTCTCCTTAAGACAGAAACCTGCTATCTTACCTGTGGAGATCCGCAGTCACACTCTTCTCCACGGTCTACTACATTGTTCCCACATACAGGCACACTGAGGACCTGGTTTGGATCCGGGGGATTCAGAAGGCAGACGCCACCTCCTTTCAGGATTAGTGCCTGAAAATCACTTTCACTGCAGCTGCTGAAAGACTTTGCGCCACTGAAAGTGATAAATATTTCATTTTAGGTCTGAAGAAATGTCAGGAATCAAACAGTTTGTTCTATGTGTTTAAGTCATGCCTAGAGGAAGGCAGACACATTTATCTCTTGTTCTGTAAAGGGGTATGTAACACACATCCACTGTTGAGCCTTGGTGATGATGTTTAGGCACCTATGTGGTGGTGTAGTTTGACAATTGAGGTAAAACTGTCCTGAATTCTGCTCATGTGTGTGCATTCATGATCACTGGGAATGACAAGAACTGGGCACAATGTCAAAGATCACAATTTCTGGGTGTCTGCAATCATCATCAGTCAGCATAGCTTTAAATACAGCGGCTTTCAAACCTGCAGCAGCAATCATCATCTACGATTTTGTAGAATGAACCAATGTTCCCGAGAACGCCTCAGTGATGTCACTAATTCATGGTGAACAGACTGGCTGCATTCCCATGACTATTGGTTCAGTCCACAAAATGGCCGCCATCAAAAGATAACAGGTGTACCTCAAGTGGTCTCCATATGCAAATATGATGTTAATCTCTACAGGTGACAAGGCCTATCCAGCACTCTTATACAGTACCCCTGGGGCATGAAACAGCAGGTTCTGGAGGGCAGAAGAGTTGGAAGAGAAACAAATGATCCACCCTCACCTGGAGAGAGACATCTGCAGCTGGTGCCTCCATTATATCAAGAACCAGAGTCTATTCAGGAATATCCGTCTACTACTTTGTGCTTAAATTAACAAAGTAGGGGGGCAATCGAGTAACTTTGGGCAATCGAGTACTAGAGAGCACAGCTCTGGGGGTAAGTGAGCAGCTATAGGTGTCGATAAGTTTGGTTCCAGGCTTTCATACCGGGTATTCGGCATCAAAGAGTGGGAATCTGTCCTGGCCAAGGACTCATAAACGCGTCCCCAAATTGATGTAGTAGTAACCACACGAGCCCTTGTGACTGGAGAGACAAATATGTGCCCACCAGGAGCCTGCAATTGTGTCCATGTGTGTTGGAGTGGTGACTTCAAGTAGGAGGAGAGAGTCAGGTAGCCCGGGAAGACAAAGTTTGTCCCCTGCAAAGCATTGCTAAAAGACTCAGAGAGGTAGAGCCAGAGATGTAGATCTCACATGTGCTCCACCAGACCTGAAGAGACATCAGAATAGGGTGGCCACCGCTGTAAAAAATATATTTGCATTCCTTTCCCACAGCACTGAAAGGGGGGGGGGTAAGTGTAAAGATGTCCATAATGGTTGATTGTCTGGTGAAAGGCAATGCTTATCCATCAGTGGGCACCACCTCCCTCTGTAGCCATCAGAAAGGGACCTGTTCATTATTAATACAATACCAGAATACACCAAAGCATTTCAACTTCCTAATTCATAGGTTCCAATTTAAGGTTTGGTTCAGTTGTCCTTAAATATATTGTTTAAGAGACTATTTGTAATTACTTCTTAATCATTTCACTATTGTGTTTTAGGTAGGTCAAACAGACATTGACAACATACATACATCTAGTGTTGTTAACATTGGCTTATAATAAGTATCAATGGTGTTCTGACCATTCATTACAGGCAATGCTTACTTTTCTGAACTGTACATTATATAGGAGCCCTGGCATCGACTGTCATCATGGCCCATTCCAAGGACGTGCCCAAGCTCATGAGCTACTACGGAGGCATGTGACGGAGGCGTGCTTCCTGGACTGAACTGTACAGGAAAACTCTGGGGTCAGTCACTTGAAACAGGCAACGAAAAAGTAAGATGACACATGCAAAATCTACTTACAGTACTGATGGAGGTGGCAAGCCTGGGTGAACACACTGTGCCAACAAATGCCATGCCAATGACGCCGCCGCTGAAAGCACCATGTCCTCTGAAAATGGTTAAGCATGATAAAGTAACAAAACTAAAGATTGCTAAATAATAATGCAAATTTTCCACTAGAACACAGTTTCCAACCAGATCATGTCACCTACATACTAACTGAGCCTGTGGCACCTATCCTCAGAACTTTCGGAGTAGCTGAGCACCCCTTGGATATATATGTAATGTTAGCGACCATTCATACATATTTTAAAAGCCTTGCAAGCCAGCCAGCCTGGGTTAGCTGAGGCTCACTTAGCTGGCTGGTGGCCCAGCGCCGTCTACCATCGCGACCATCGACCACCGATGGTCGCGATGGTGATCCTAGCCTGCGACCGTAGCAGTGCTGGGATTGCAAATGCAGCAGGGGGTGTTATACACCTCCTGCTGCATTTGCATAATAGCAAGGACGGAATTGCAAAGCTGCCTGCGTGCACTACACACTACAGTATATGCCTGCGTGCAGCTCTGCAATTGCGATCCTTGCTGAATCGCCCCCTGTATTCCCTATCACTTGTACACACTTACACTTTAGGGTTCATTTTTGTATCATAACACAATTAACTGATTGGTACATATTTGAATTGTGGGAGGAAACCCATGCAAACATGGAAAGCGCATAAAAACTACACACCAATAATGCCTTGGGGGGAATCGAACCCAAGACCTCAGTACTGTGAGGTACTAACCACTATGACAACTGTGCCAAATATGACCGTGACTGCCAAATTACATAACACAATGGGTACATGTGTGGCAAGCTGAATCACTTACATGAGTAGATGATAGATGTCACATCTCTTAAGCTCCTTCGTTGCACCCCTCCAGTCTGAAAATCTCCCCAGCACATCTCCAGCTGTACCCGAACTTACTTCAATGGGATCGCCGGTGGACCATGTAACCAAATTAATTAGGACTATTCGGATGTTCAGGGGCCTATACATCTATAGAAACACAGAGAACATAAATCCAGGAATAGAAAGAGAAAAGAGATCTGTACACCGAATAGCTGACACAAGCGTTGAAAGTACGAGCATTTGTGTTTCCTTACCACCAGATATCATAGCACTAGATTTCCAATTGATTTCCTACTGTAGGTCACTCATTCATAAAATGCAATTCTTCCTCCCCCAATGAAAAACAAGCATCAGCGCTCATAGCCTGGGCAGGTTACCGCTAATGCAAAGAAAAAAACAAACAGGTTGTGGTTCCCCTGCAGAAGCTGCAGCTAGTATTAGGATGGTACAAACTCAGTAGGCAATGGAAGGGGGGCCAGCAGAAACTTGGAGAGGGAGGGGAGCCCTGGTGCGGCCTACCCAGGGGCACTACCTGCTAGTGGTGGTAAGAAACCAGCAGGGGTGTGGGTTGGGAGCGAGGGGTTATGAGAGTAGGAGGCGGGCCCCGGAGGAGAACTTGCCTCGGACACACCCGCACACACACACGCACACACATCTTGCCTCTGGGCACCGCCATTGAGTGCTAGGCTGTACAAGGGACTCCATGCTACTGGTCTCTCAAGCAGTGTATCTACAGTATCATCGGTGAAGGGCAGGACTGGCCAATTTGCCACTGTGGCACTGTGTCCATGCGACTTCCAGCCACGCGGTCCGGGGACTATTTATCATGAATTATTTGCAGCATCTTCCCTGAAACTCCCGTTTTCAGAGGATACCTGCAAATATTAAGTATTACTCCAATGCATGAAGGAGGGACTGCAGCATAAAGTAGTGATGGGAAATCTAGTTCATTTTGGTGATTAGGTCATTACATTATGATCTAGTTCACTCAAAAGATTAGTTCAAAAGATCAGTTCATAAGGTCATTGCATCACTGGCTGATACACTGCTGATAGAAGTGATTGGAAAGAGAACTAGTCTATTACACATACAGTACAGCATTTCTACTAGATGAGTCTTGTTCAAATGATCAGATATGTTTAATATGTCTGATCTTTTAATATTTTAAAAAAGTAATCACTTACACAGCAAAGTAGTAGTGACATGTTTAGCTCTGCAATGTTAATTATTTTTGAGAAAGACCCAAATTAAGAATATTGTGACGTGTCATTTCTTCTTGCTTTTAAAACACAGCAGTTGGGAAGGAAAAACAATACTTGGAAAAAACCCATACCTTTACGCTATATTATTTTTTAATTGCACCCATTAACGGTGTATTGGTTAGCATTACTGCCTCACAGCACTGAGGTTGTGGGTTTGATTCCCAGTATGGCCCTAACTGTGTGGAGTTTGTATATTCTCCCTGTGCTTGCGTGGGTTTCCTCCGGGTGCTACGGTTTTCTCCCACACTCCAAAAATAGAGTATATTGGTAGGTTAATTGGGTCCCAACAAAATTAACCCTAGTGCGTGCGCGCCTGTGGTAGGGAATTTAGATTGTAAGCTCCACTGGGGCAGGGATAGATGTGAATGGGCAAATATTCTCTGTAAAGCGCTGCGGAATATGTATGCGCTATATAAATAACTGGTAATAAATAAATAATTAATGTCACAGAATGCACACCTGGGCTAGATTAAAAATGGGGTGAATAGGACTACAGCTCCAGGACTTTACATAGGCCCAACATTACAGCGTTATGATACCCAGCTGCCTCGCTGGCACACAATTTGCTATAAATCATAAGTATTCTAATTGCATTTGTTTTCCTCTCAAAAATATAAAAAAATTATATTTTTCAGTATTTAGGGAGAAAATGGGTCTGATATTGTAGGGGTTGTATATGCTAGCACTGTCTATAAAATGACAGAAGCTGATTGGTTGCTATGTGCAACTTTTCCATTTGATCTCTCTTCAAGGTTTGATACAGCTCCCCCTATGTCTTGTGGAATAAATAAAACTACAGTATAATGCATGCAGCACTCAGCACTGTCTCTTGAGCTGGTGGGGAATGTATCTTGTGACTTGTGAGCTACATGATCCACTCAGCCTAAACAAACTACTGACCTATGTGCCAGGAGAATAATGACTCATGAGCTCTACAGAATCGAGCCCAATGTCTGAGCACAGCAGTGCCACCTGTGGTAGGTTAGCATTACTGACTCATGATAAATGTATGAGAGAGCTGATGGGGAATATATCATGTGACTTACATGAGTCACTGGCCTAATCGAACTAGTGAACTAGATGCCAGAAAAATGACTCATGAGTCATCAAGACAATCTAGTTCAATGAGCTGCAAACAGCCCTCACAATGTCTGAGCATAGCAGTGCCACCTGTGATCATTTAGCAGTACTGAGTCATGCCTAAAGGAGCTGCTGTGTTCTGTCTGTCACTGTGTCTAACTCCTCCCACTTGTTTTAGCTCCTGATGAACTGATCTTTGCCAGAGCTGTATTCATTTTGAAGATCAGTTCATGTTGAACTGATCATTCATGAACTACCCATCACTAGCATATATTGCCGATATCTGCTGCGGTACATCCATTTTCAACAGCAACCGCAACACCCATAGAAAGGGTTGCAATGCTTTGGCTCCTGCAGCTAACTCCATCTGAAGATGCACAAATTTTACCTGGAAGAGGCTTACTCCAAGATGGGCATAATGTTCTTTATATTGTTGGGGTTCTAAACAGAGACTGGAAAGGCATTGCTGCTGGGAGGTATATTTACTAAAGTGCGGGTTTTTAGAAGTGCAGATGTTGCCCATAGCGACCAATCAGATTCTATTTAACATTTATCTAGCACCTTCTAGAAGATACTAGCTAGAATCTGATTGGTTGCTATGGGCAACAACTCCACTTCTAAAAATCTGCACTTTAATAAATCTACTCCTGGGTGTTTGATTGTCCAGTGATATAAGGAACATAATGAGCCAATGAAGGCATTCCATACACCGCAGTCACATCATTTTTTATGGGTATAGGAAACAAAGAGGTCAGAGGGTTTGTTGTTAGAGTGTATCTGGTTATTATTATTATTATTATTATTATTATTAAGGCACCTGATTCTTTTATGTACGGAATTGTGGGCTTGATTCAGAGGAGGAAGCTGCTGCATCCGCTCCTGCGTCTGTTGGCGGAGTCACGGTTGTTATAATATACATATGCTAGTTTCTGCCTACCCCTGGTGTAGTAGCCAGTAGCCAGGGTCTGAGTGTGCCCACTTTCAGCGTCTCTGCAGGCTGTAACACCGCCGGTGATTCTCAACACCCCACCAACACGTGCATCATCGACAGTCCTATTGCAGGTGCAGTATCTCTGAACATGGCCTCCGTGGCTTCGGCTGTGTGACTGACAATGCAGCCGCTCTCACTGAGACGCCTGCGACTCTCCCATAACAAGCGACGGACACGAGACAGAATTTTTTTACATTTACTTCAGGCCACCCCCCAGTCACCAGCCATGCCCATCACTCTGCCTCCCCATCTCTGATACCATGATCGACGTAAGCAGCATAGCGGTTTTCAGGAATTTCAGCGCATACGCAGTTGAAATAATCACTCAACTACGTGAACATTGACATAGCGCTTGAACTGCATGCAAATCTGTATCAGGCTTGAAGGGTATAATTGATAGTACCAAAATGAAATCAATTGTGTGGAATCAGGGGAGTAGCGAGGGTGGCTCCGGTGGAGCATGAGCTCCTGGCGCCAAAATGGACAGAGGGCACAATCCAGGGTTCCGGAATTCATGGGTGATACTCATTATGATGGTCACCTGTTATTTTTATCTTGGTTTGTTTACTCTATATGCTAAATAAGTTACGGATCTGAGATCCATTTCTTCATTTCATGCTCCCTCAAAGTGCCCAGATTTCCTCCCTTTCGGCCCTCCCTCCTCTGTGATCATCTTCTGTCACCTCCCCTTTTCTGTCAGTTTTATTACATTCACTTCTCACCTCTTTAATTCCCTCCCCTCTACCCTGTGATTGGCTCTTTGCCCCTCCCCACTCCTTTCTTATTGGCTTCTGTAACCTCTCTGATCGGCACTTTTCTCTCCCCTCTCCTCTTTGATCTCCTACCTCCTTCTCTCTGCATTGTGCTTCAATGGACTTAAAAGTGACACACCTGAGGTAATGTCCTAAACTTCAATTATAAGGTATTAGATTAAACAAAGTCACTGCTTTGCTATTTAAAGTAATGAGTGTTCCCAGGCATGACAACAAAGTGTTATTTGAAAGGTCTTTTAAATAATATTAGGAGACCTGAAATAATAATAATGGTGGCAAACAGACCATGGTTAGTGGTACTCACATAAATATAGGTGCAATGTATATATGTGAAGTAGGAGCATAGCTGAGAAGGGAGCTTCCCACAGATGTTCCCACTCCAGTGATAGCTGCTTGGGGCAGTAATTGCAGTAATAAGCTGTGCACCCTGTGATATCTCACTCTAGAACATGTATTCTGTCAATTTAAGTTAAATTATCAGAATATATAATACAATCTCCTCTATTGACTAATAACAATGATTCAAAGGAGATAAACGTCATATCCTAGGTGTTATACATAAATAAAGCAGTGCCAAAGGAGCTATCCCTTAATGTCAGATAGTGTATCACCGAAGCGTTCTATTCCCCCAATGGGACCTCAATGCCAAGTGTCATACTGCCACTGTTTGCTCTTTTTCTCTTCACTTCAGTATTCCCCCACAGGCTGGCCATACCCCACTGGCACAGTTCAGTACAGGGAGGAGCAGGGCAGTATGCCATGCACTTTCTCCGGGTGCCATGGTTCCACGCTACTTCTCTGTGTGGAATCATCCTAACTGCAACAATTGCCCAGTATATAGAATGTTATTTGTGTAATTCTAATATTTGCTTTAACATCTATAGATCTATAGAACTTACCCCATCCACAATGTTCACAAGCTGTATCGTCTCATCTTCCACTGCTGTGCTGTTGGAATTATCAGCCTTATACTACAAAAGACACACATTATAAAAACTAAGCCAGTTTACAGGGGTAGGCAGAACAGACAGCTGTCTAGGGCACCACAGGACTTTGGGGAGGAAATACATCACTGAAAGATCAGTCCTCTCCTGATTTGCAAACACACTGGGAAAACATGTCACCCTTAGCAGTGAGAATCTCCTGGATTTGTACGCTGGGACATGGAAGAGAGTGAGGAGGAGATTGGGTAATGTGGCTTCAGGCTATTTCATAAAGTCAACTATAGTTCTATTTAAAATATGGGGGCAAAGTGACTGTATGGGGGTTATTGCCTATCTTGTGAAATGTGTGACTGGCATGTAATGCTATGTGGAAGTATTGTGGCTACATGAGGTAACATTGGGTGTCAAGTGACATATATGGGTCATATATTCTAAGATTATGTCAGGATTTGGGCAGATCGGAGGCGAGACATATTTTGCCCTGATTTTGCATGCGTATATGTTAGAACGCGTGATCTAGGGCTTATCCAATGGCTTTAGAATCTGTAATCTTCTATACAGAGACTGAATATATAGAATATCTACTGCATATGTGTAACAGCCACAACAAACACAATGCTGACAGATTTATGCTCAATGGTTCATAGAATGTGTGTTGACACTCTTGATTCTAATCTATTTACTACTAAACAAGACAAAGGACATTTTTGTGTTCTTACCCTAAGATTATCCACCACTACACCAAGCTCCACATAACTGGTTGTTGCAAGAACCTCTCGCTTCATCTGTACAGAGACAAACACAGAGACATTTAACAAATGTAAAAGTGCAAAAGCACAATAAAAATGCTCTTTTGTGATTACAATCACTTACTTTTGTGCGTTTGTACCTTGTTCTAAGGGAAAGTGAATAGATTGGCAGAGTCTGCAGGGGCTCAAAGTGTTAATGTTTAGCGGATCAAGTGCACCTAGATTTGAGCAACAGGTTTATTTAAAAGGATAATATTTATCTCTCTATCTAATGCTGGGCATACACTGCCAGATAAAATGTCTGTCAGACCGACAGACATTTTATCTGGCTGCCTGCCAGCCGCAGATGTCGCCGGCATACACTGTGAGAGAAATCTCACAGTGTATAGCCCAACATCCGCGCTCCGCCCCCGGGGGAGGAGACATTTCCCTGTTCCTTCCGTAGGAAGGAACACAGGAAATGTCTGTCTGTCGGCCGCGCTGGGCATACACTGCCCGATGCGGCCGACAGTTTCCCGGGTAAATATCGCATCGGACGGGCATGCTGGACAATCCAGCATGCCCGACCGAGCAATATTTAACCCTCGGTCGCCCGCATACACGCTGCAATTATCGCGGCGATCCGCCGATATCGGGCGGATTGTCCCGATAATTGCAGAGTGTATGGCCAGCATAACTCTCTCTCTCTCTATCTAACTATCTCGGGTTGGGTACGAGATGCTGGCGCTCGGTATCCTGGCAGTTAGAATCCCGACACTTGTCGTTCAGTATCCAAGCCCTCCCCCCCTCTCTACCCCTAACCCTACCCGCTGCCTAAAAAAATCCCCCCCCAAACCCTAAACCTAACCTTTCTCCTAGTGCCTAACTCTAACACTCCCCCTAACCGCAGTACTTACCGTCAGGATTCTGGCACTGGGATTCTGACGGGTATCGCTACTCCTGCGCCGGCATCCAGACTGTCAGGATTATAACTACATCCCATCTATCTCATCTCTCTCTCTCTCTCTCTATATATATATATATCTCTCTCATATCTATCTTATCTCTCTTATGTTATCACTTTACTTGCAGGTTCTGACCCGATAGAGCTTCTGCACACACCCAGGCATCTGTCCACACTTGCGCAAGTGCCCATTAACAGAGAGGGATCTAAAGAAATCCTCTCCAAAATAAATACTATACATACTGTACATGTACAAGAAGTACATATTTACCCGGCGGAGCTGATAATAGGAAGGCAGTATTGTGTGGGGGGCCTCCATTAAGTCCCCCACACCACACATGGATGGTTCACTGTCCTCTTCTAAGTGGTACAGCCGATGTTCTCCATGTAATGACTTCTCTACTGGCTCAATCCCATAATGCACCTCACTTAGGAACAAGACTCCCCTGTAAATAAAAAATATGTTACACTCGAACCGTGTTCTCACTGGAAAATATATTGTGCACTACTTCATTTACTATGATGTACAGTAATGCGGGGATCGCCATTTACAGACTGCAGTTGGTTGGCACAATCTCCTAGGAGCTCTCCCTGGCAGCCTGAGAGCCACATATATCCACACATCAGAGCACACAGAGAATACTCATCAGTTTTAAAAATACTCACCCTAAATATTTTTGCCTTAGCAAAAAAAAAAGTCCTTAGTGACTTAACTATTCCAGTGAATGTATACATAGACATAGCATATACATGGCTGGGTAGATTTTTATATGCACTTTTATATTCACTTTATGTAATATAATATCTAGTTAGTTTCTTCCTTAATGGATCTATAAACCAACCTGAGCCCGTGGCAAGTGCTGAGCGCAACCACTGAGTCTTCCATTCCTTCCACCTGTCCATGGTAATAACAATAGTACTTCTGCAGAAAGAGTGGAACAACATTCTTGGTCATGCAGAGATTTACAATATCTAAACTTATACCAGTCTTATACGTGTCTGTCTCTCATGTCTGGATTTTGAAGGTTATTCGAAACCTATAACTTGGCTTTGATTTTCAATAGACTAGGAACTGGGGCACCATTTGCCATAATTAATAAGATGTATGAATACTGGTCCATTAAACAAAATGGGGTGATATTTTGAATTATTGGCTTCAATGGCTTATACCAAGGTATTAATGTGATCACCTAGAAACTGTAAAATTAGAGTTCTCCTTTATCTTATTAGAGCTAACACAGACATGTACTTCCTATTAGAAGTACATTGATCCTGTGAGTAGCTGAGTTCAGTAACTTTGTACCATTTACCCTTCTGGTTTGTTGGCCTATTCTGATCTTTGTCTGCCCTGACCCTACCTTGATTTGACCATTGAACTTTCTATGGCTGCTCATATAGTACCTTTGCCTGGATTTGACCATTGGAGATTTTTTTGCCTGTCCACACCTATTCCTGGACCTGACCACTTAAGTTTTGCCAACTGTCCTGACCTGTTCCGGATTTGACCTTTGAAGTAGTACTGCCTGCCCTGACCTTAGCTTCGATATTGATCTGCATGTCTGGCTTTGCACATCTATTTCCAGCACTGATCTTTTCCTGGATATTTCTTTACCTGCCACAATCCTATCTAGGCTCTCCAGCTGAACATCCCAGACACCATGATTTTACTACTATGTTCTAGGTTCCAGACCATGATTTCTCCTGCAAAATTACTATCTCTTAATACTTGTTGTGTGCATAAACCGATAAACCGCTGAAGTCCTAGGGCACCAGAGTACCAGAGGACTCAACTCAATAAAACAAAGCACAAAAACAACAGGCAGTGCTAAAGCGTTCCTATGTTTCAGCAAAACACACTTCATTGAAATGGTTTTCAGGCAAAAGGATATGAGGGAGGAGTGGTTGGTGCATTAGATCCCTAAGATTCCCTGTTTAGTAATTATTTACACTTTTTAGGTGGAACCTAAGAAAGGACCGTTCAAAATAGTAATAATCTTGGATGTACTACTAAAATAGATGGTCACCAGGTCAACTAATTCTGGCAAAAATGGGTATCTACCAAGTTTAAACTTCACCCAGAAAAATTTTAATATCCTGAAACAAATAGCCACTGGTGCTGAACATAGGCCCTCATTCAGAGCCGTACGCTCTGAGCAGAGCGCACGCTCTGAATGAGGGCCGGCCTCCATGAAAATGGAGCGTCCTCCTGGACGCTCGTATAGCTGTGGGTCACCACCCACAGGCTATACGAGCGTGCATTTTGATGGCCATCGAAACTGCGAGCCGGAGCCTGCGGTTGAGGTTTTCAACCGCAAGCTCTGGAGTGATTTTGGCTCTATCAGAGCCAAAATCACTCCCACTGACATCACTAGTGATGTCAGTGGGCCGGCTTCTGACGGGAGGCGTTCCCGTGAGAACGCCCCCGTCAGGGTGGCACGCCCCCGGCACGCCTACCAAAGGGGGCGTGCTGTCAATCAACATCGACAGCACGCCCCCTTTGATCAGACACAACGAGCGAAGGACTTTCCTTCGCTCGTCGCGTCTGGCGCATGCGCACGACGGTGCTCCCTCCGTCGTGCGCATGCTCAGTCCAGAACATCGACCCACTTGCGAGCGGACAGCCGCTCGCGAGTGGGTCTGAATCAGGCCCATAGTCACAATAAAGTAAACAATCCCCACGCAGCTGTCCAATATTGTAGCAAACCAGAAATCAACTATAAAACTAATGGATGGACAGCGCTGATGAGGTATATATATATAAAAATTATCAACATGTGCCCATGGTTATAATATAAATCAATAATATTTATTAAACATATAATTGTGCTCTGACAATTTGAAAATATATATATAAAAAAACACATCACATCTGTAAATGCATACACATCTATGAATGATGCACATATAAATATAAAAAATATATGTTGTAGATAAGAATAGATAAAATGTCCACAGTAGCAAAAAAAATATAAAAATTGTTGTATGGTTCAAAAGAGTTCCTTAGTGTAAATATATTCACCAATAGCTTAATCCTTGCTCCAGCAGCCGGTATGATGGTATCTAATGAGATACTTAATCCCACATATCACTGTTTAAAACTTGATACTTAACAGTATAAGTGCTTTCATATGGCAGATGAAAATTGGTATTCAAGTGTTCCACAGAAAGTGTTACAAAATAAGCAGTGGAAGCAAGTTTGTTGCAAAGACCATAACAATGTTCCAGTGCTTGTTGATACAAACTAGACGTTTGTTAAACTTGCCGGTAATCCTGCTGAACAATAAACCTGCTGAACAAACCTATTGTTCAGCAGGATCACCAGCAAGTATAACAAACGTCTAGTTTGTATCACCAAGCACTGGAACACTAAGGAACTCCTTTGAACCAGGAAAATGTGGTAGCCGGTTCTCCTGGTCTCCGTCTAGCTACGGGGAGTGCCGCCTGGATATTAAGCTGTGTGTGTCTCTCAGAAACTCTGTCTTAAGGCCCCCATACATTAGCAATTGATTGCAGCAATCATGCATTTTGCAATCGATTGTGTATAAAAATCTTTCCTTTTTTCAATCGATTGCAGATTGCAGAATTGCCACAATCGACTGAAAAAGGGAAAGATTTTTATACACAATCTATTGCAAATTGCACGATTGCTGCAATCAATTGCTGATGTATTGGAGCCTTTAGTCCTTCTACGAGGAGAGCATAAAGTATATAGATACCACCTAAGAGAGTCCGGTGTCAGCGACAGGGTATACGTGAACAGCACACGTGGGAGACCAGTCCAGCTCTCTCTCTCATCAGGGAGCTGGTAAATGCCCAAGGTAGCGGCTAGTGATTGACAGCACTACAGCAATGGAGTGAAAGCACGTAGGGAAGACTGCGTATAACCAACAATATGCTGTGTGGATCCTCTCAGAAGCCCTAACATGTTTCTTCCCTGATGGGCTTTCTTCAGAAAAATAACTAAACAAAGAAATTAACCCTATACATTTTTAAGAAATTATAAAAATTTTCGGTCAACCAATAAACATACAAGATAAAAGCAGGAATATATAGCCTTGTATTCCTAAAATATTAACCACAGAGCAATTCTCAGTGGAATGTTACCAGACCTGGACTTGAAGGAAAGCCACAGAGACCATGTTCGATCATCAAATTACTACTGCTTTTATTTTAACAACAAGAAGTCCACATGTTGGACAACGTCCTGTTACATAACCTTGGACCCCATGGGGCAGACAATGTAAATCAGGGTGTTATCATGCATCCATGCCTGAAGGAGGTGCGATTACACATACCGGCACTGTGCGATTGAGCGCCTGCAGTCCACCGTCTTCGCTGTAGGTAAAGTGCTGAAAGTCTTCGCTCACAAACCCTCTAAAGACAATTAGTGACATACACAACATAGTTAGTCTCAGACATCGAATGGTAGATGCAGGTTTTCCATCTGAGTATGCCTCCAATGTGTGTCTGTGTACAGAACCCATATTAGGCTACTCTCCCGGAAGGGTTGGGAGGCTCCTGAAAATCCAGTGGCGCTCCCAGCCGCCTGGGAAAAGCAGACAAATCTCAGAATTGTGTACGCCCCTAATACCGGGCAATGTCCCAGCCACACCCCCTTTGAGGCGCCACGCACCCACGCTATGCCGACCTGACAGTGCTCGCCCGAAGGCTTGTCTTAAGATGGTATTTGCTCCCGCAACCCACTCCTTCTCTATGGGAAGGACTCCCGGGTTGCGAATAGGCATCCTTTCGGATCCCTCCACCCCTGTTTGGCCGGACGCCGGGGCTTTGTGCGTCTGCGGGTACTCTAGTTCACACAGGCGCACTGACATTGCTGAGTCAGACTTGGAAGTGCTAAGTTTCACTGCTACGAAAGCAGCAGTGACAACGTTCGGGGAGACAGCTGATTTTTGGATCAGCTGTCTTTGCGCAAGAGAATTTAATAATTACTCCGGCACTCGCCGCAAGTAAGAATGTTAATTATCGGGGTGCCTGATAATTAACATAATGAATAGACCCCTTTATCTCTCTCCACTTTATCTCTCTCCAAGCTTTGATAAATCTCTCCCTGAATCAGGCCCTTGGACTCCTTTTGTCGGTCTGTTATATCAGTATCTCCATACAGTCAGAAGTGATGATGCTCTCCTCACCTATTCCTTTGCAGATGTAAGATTAGGGTACCATTCAGAGTTTGGATGTTATAGGAAATATTTTCATCCAATTGCTCCTGTAGATAAAAAGAGATATAGCTCAGTTTCATTTTTGGTGACAGTCTGTCTCTCCGGTTTGTCACGAACAATGTCATTTACAAACATACTTGTTTATTAGTGAGGTTGAACTGCGACCTTGTATTTATATTCTGTATAGAGGCTCCTCCACTTACTTCATGTGACTATATGATGGTTTACTTTCTGTTCAAAGATCAATTGTCATTTACACTTTACTGAGAATACAAACATTTTTTTGGCCAGTATGCATCGCATTGTATACCCCATAGGAACCTATAGGGGAAGCGACTGCCAGCGGGAATGGAAGGGTCACAGAAGGTATCAGAGATATCTGCTGCAGTCCCTCCTTCATACATCTGGGGGTAACTTAATATTTGCGGTTAACCCCTGAAAACGGGTATTTTTGGGGATTAAGCCGCAACTATACAATGATAAATGGGCCCCTTAGTACATAGCTACTTAAATCTTATAGAGATCTAGGATATTTAGGTTGTGATGTAATATAGCCTGAATAGTCTTATTTTCCTTGCAAGGGATATATATTGCATCCAATAATTTCCTGATCATCTGCTTGTTTCAGTTATTGTTATCATTTATCCTATAATGAATACAGAAATTCAGGTCTGATCTGAGGATGCAGTATTTGTAGTATCCAATTACTGGATAACATTAAGTGATACACAATGTTTCAGGCTGAACACACTATTTAAATGTATTATAAACTGTAAATAGTCTATATGTCAGTTTCTAGGAAATTGTCTTTTATTTCCAAACACATTTCTTAATGACATGCAAAATAAATGTCTTGTTACATAGTAGTCTGTATATATCCTGGAAACCATGTATACACATACAACTGTATTTAATATTTGTTTATAAATGAAGACACAATGTTACACTCACAAGTTATAGCTTGCGCTCAAGGTCGCTACTTTGACTATTAGTATTCACTGTGGTCATATATTTATTAAAACACAGAGCTACAAATATTGGTTACACTTTAAAATGAGTATTGTTATGATAGATAGATAGATAGATAGATAGATAGATAGATAGATAAATGATAGATATGAGATAGATGTGAGATAGATAGATAGTAGATATGAGATAGAAAGATATGAGATAGATAGATATGAGATAGATAGATAGTAGATATGAGATAGATAGATAGATATGAGATCGATAGATATGAGATAGATAGATAGATAGTAGATATGACATAGATAGATAGATAGTAGATATGAGATAGATAGATAGATAGATATGAGATAGATAGATAGATAGATAGATAGATAGATAGATAGCAGATATGAGATAGATAGATAGATAGATAGATAGATAGATAGATAGATAGATAGATAGATAGTAGATATGAGATCGATAGATATGAGATAGATAGGTAGATAGATAGATGGATAGTAGATAGATAGTAGATATGAGATAGATAGATAGATAGTAGATATGAGATAGATAGATAGATAGATAGATAGTAGATATGAGATAGATAGATAGATAGATAGATAGATATAGTGTATAGCTATATGTGGCCCAGCACACTGCTTTGCAACAACATTTTTTTACATATACGTTTGGAGCACAAAATGAGTCCCAATGTCTCTGCTTTATTTTGCATTTACAATGTCTGAACAAGGGTCTAATCATTCAACATATGAGGATGTGACACGTACAGCAAGCAGAAAATAGCAGCAGACCTTAACACTCAGTAAAGTCTACGTGGAAGTTGGCAGACAGCGATATAGCAGTCAGGTGAGAGATAAAGGTGGATGATCAAAAAGATAGAAACATCATGGAAAATTAATAATACTGGGTAAATCGAAAAAACACGGGCATCCACACTGGCGTGGCATATGCAATAATTAAATAAATGGTCATGGTCTTATATCTGAATTGTCTGGGATAACTATTTTATGGCTTGCATGGATGCAAGAGGAGACCTCAGTGACTTTGAAATCCGGTTTGTGTTTGGGTGCAATTAGCAGGAGCTTCAGTGACCAAAACCACTCAACTCGCTGATGGTTCATGAGCAATGGTGTCTAATGTAATGTCAGCATGGAATTCTGAGAGAAAAACATCATCACCAAAGGCCAGAAGCGCGCACTACAGAATTAGGACCTCTGTGCATTTATTCGATCTGCAAAGGAAAACAGGCAAGCAAAGTGGGAGAAAACGATGGTCAGATGAATCATCCTTCATCACGCTCTTGACAAATCGATTAGGGCATGTGTGATGGTAACCAAAAGAACTCTACAGCCCTGAGAGTCATCCACCTTTGTACCAATGATCCAAGTTTAGCAGAGTTCAGGGATTATCTTCCAGTACTGACCACCTCAAACTGGGCAGCAAGCAGGTACACTCCAAACTTCTTGTTGACTGCTTACAGTAAAGCCAATATTTCAAGTTAGAGTGAACTATAGTTCTCTGGGTGATGTACACTGAGCCTAACACTGCAGCTTTAATAAGTAAATGCCACTCAAGTCAATCTCGTTTCTGGGCCTGATTTACACCCATAGCCTGTAGGCTTTTGTCAGTGTAAACATTAGTTCATTCATAACTGGATTTGTTTTGTACATGAAAGGCCTGTTTCTGTGGTTTGTGAAATATCCCTTCCAAATTTCCTTATGACATATTGGGTACTGCTGGCTAGCTGCAGAGTAACTGGAGGGAGTGTGGTTATGTTGGCAGTCGCCAGTGGCGTGACTATAAATTTTGCTTCCCCATGCCAAAAAAGTTTCAGGCACCCCCCCCCCGCCCAAAGATCAAACACACCCAAAGACGACGTTTAAGGTGTGTGGTTACATGATACAGCAACGTGCCTTACACATTTTGACACACTAAGGAATGCCCCTTACAACACATTATGCCACACCGGAATGCCCCTTACACATGCCACACAATAATGCCACGTATAACACATAATGACATACAGTAAGGCCCTTATAACAAATTTATGCCATGCTGTAATGCCCCTATTTCACATTATGCCACACTGTAATGCCACATACAACACATTATGCCACACAGTAATGCCACATACAACACATTATGCCACACAGAAATGCCCCTAATAGCACATTGTGCACACAGTAATGCCAAAAACACATTATGCCAAACAGTAATGCCCATTACATCCCACCCTGACAGATCTACTTCACCAACCCTCCTCTCTGCTCCTGCCAGTCTGTCACCTCAGCTCAAGACAGGTTGCACAGTTTTTATGTCCGTGTAGAACCAGATTATTGGGAACATAGTTTATAACCTGTAAACTGTGTGTATCAAGTTAGTGCCCCTTATACAGTGCCCCCTGTAGTTGTGCCCCAAAATGCAATGCCCCCTATACTAATGCCCCTTATGCAATGCCCCCTGTAATAGTGCCCCTTATGCAATGTCCCCTGTAGTAGTGCCTATTATGCAGGGCCCCCTGTAGTTGTGCCCATTAAAGTAGTGCCCCCTGTAGTTGTGCCCCATATGCAATGCCCCCTATACTAGTGCCCCTTATGCAATGCCCCCTGTAATAATGCCCCTTATGCAATGCCCCCTGTAGTAGTGCCCATTATGCAGGGCCCCCTGTAATTGTGCCCATTAAAGTAGTGCCCCCTGTAGTTGTGCCCATATGCAGTGTCCCTTGTAGTTGTGCCCCTTCAAGTAGTTCCCCCTGTAGTTGTGCCCATTTTAGTAGTGCCCCCTGTAGTTGTGCCCATTTTAGTAGTGCCCCCTGTAGTTGTGCCGTGTAGTTGCCCTCAGTAGTGAGCTCCCTGTAGTTGCCCCCAGTAGTTGCCCCCAGTAGTGAGCCCCCTGTAGTTTCCCCAGTAGTGAGCCCCCTGTGGTTGCCCACAGTAGTGAGCCCCCTGTAATTGCCCCCAGTAGTGAGCCCCCTGTAGTTGACCCCAGTAGTGAGCCCCCTGTAGTTGCTACCAGTAGTGAGCCCCATGTAGTTGCACCTAGTCGATCCCAATAGTGAGCCCCCTGTAGTTGCCCCCAGTAGTGAGCCTCCAGTAGTGAGCCCCCTGTAGTTGCCCCCAGTAGTGAGCCCTCTGTAGTTGCTCCGCCCCCCCGCACGCACACAAACACATACACACAAAAAAAAACACTTACCCTTATCCCCGCTCCAGTGCTGCTGCCGTCCATCCCCGGCGTCCGCTCCTCAGCACTATGGGAGTGACGTCATGATGTCACTCCCATACTGCTCTGCGGTACCCGGAAGACGGAGTTCACTCCTGAGCTCCGTCCCCGGCGTCTGCTCCTCGGCACTATGGAAGTGACGTCATGACATCACTCCCATAGTGCCCTGCGGGACCCGGAAGACGGAGGGAGCTCCATCCTCTGGCGGTTAGGTCTAGACTATACAAGGCTGATGGACCTGTGACGTCACACCCACGTGACCCGGCCTGAAAGGGGGAGGGGCGGGGATGCTAACGGGGAACCAAAGGTGTCCCCTCGCGGGCTCGCTGCGCTCGCCAACGCTTCTGGCACGGTGGCTCGCTGCGCTCGCCACAAATATTTATTCCCCCTCTATGCCTTAGTGGATGGTAACGCAGGAGCGGTCCAGCCTCCTGCAGTGGTCACGTGGTGGAAACGTCACAGAGGTCCTTTAGCCACATAGGAAATAGCAGCAACCATCCTCCGGCTGCCGCCGGGGGTTTGAATACGAGCCGGGCGCCCGCTGGTAACACACTCAGCGGGCGCCCGGCAGATGGGGGGTGCAGAGGGTGCGACCGCACCCCCTGCACCCTCCGAAGTTACGGGAGTTCCGCCACTGAGTGGCGTAACTACTGCCCCCGTCGCCCCCAAGCTATCCAGTGCCTCCAAGCCACCACGGGGGCTGCGGGGGCAGTAGTTACGCCACTGGCAGTCGCCCTAAAGAATCTGCACTAATTTGTAGAATGAGCATAACTCATAGTTACTCCAGCTCTGCACCACATAGACAGTGGCAGATTCAGAGGTTACAGTATACCATTTGTAAAAAAGGAGAACTCGTAAACTAGGTGGCATTTATTCTGCTTTAACTTCAGTTCGAACAGCACCAGTCACTGAAACACCCTCCCACAGATGGTTCTTATATATCATGTAGGTGTAGTAGGATTGTCTTAAATTTGTGGTAAGTGGGCACTTCTCCATAAGGTTCTAGAATGTCCCAAGAACATTTGAGAGCCTCATTAGGATGTTGAACACAATATGTCCTCTGTCCAGTTAAATCATCATAACCAGCCAGTATTCAAGTGCCAGGTTGGTGAAGAACTCTGTGAATTCAGTGTTTTATTTTCCACTTGTGATAGGAGAGTGTCTACATTGATACAGTCCACTCAATTTCACCACTTTTCAAAGGACAGGGCCCATCTTCACAATGGCCATATGACCAAAATAGGGAACATCCTTTCCCACTAGTCTTGCATAATTGAAAATCTATACCACAATAAGACCACTGACACAGGAGAGGGCAAAAAGACACATAACAACAGGAGGGGAACACACAGAGAGGGGGACAGACATAGGGAATAGAAAACAGGGATTAAACCAGAGGTTCCCAAACTCGGCCCTCAAGGCAACCTTACGTTCCAGGTTTTAAGGATAACCATGCTTGGGCACAGGTGACTTGCCCACTTGGCTATGCCCCTCCTCTTGGGTTGTGGCATTGGCCTACTACCCAAGAGTGTACTCCGTAACCCCCTTCTGTGCCACAAGTATCTGCTAATGATAATGTTTTTCCTTGCCAAATCTTCAAACGCTGCGCAACATAATGGTAAATACTGTAGAACCCAAGCCAAGAACTAACCACAATAGATGTGAGGAAAACCGCATGGCACCAGGAACCAAGAGGAAGCCTAGAACCTCCACTCTCAACTATATAGTCTCTGATGCACCTCCCACAAGCAATTCTATTGGCTATCACTCAGCAATCTTAGCAACTCCAATAAACTTTAACCCCCTCTCTCCCGCAATTAGCAAAAATGTCATATACAAGATCCAAACCAAGGTGTTTATAAACCTCAGGCCAAATTGGCCTTGCATTATTTTATACTGAAAACTATATAAGGAGCCTGATTCTGTCCTATGCAAATATTCCTATGTCATATGCATGTATGAGATCGCTCTCACCCCAGTCATCCGGCCATGAGAGCAGCCATAACCACCAGTAACGGCACTTACACCTACCCCATACTATAGTAGGTGCTGGAAAATGGAGAGCACAATCTATATGACTCAGAATGGTATTCAGTCACATGGTCCACATTTACCATGTTGATATTCATAAAATCGACACCACAATGTCGACACTAGAATGTTGACATAGTTCATCATGTTAACAGACACCAGGTCACCATCCTCAGAATGTTGACAATGTTGACATCTGGGGTTAGGCACTTCCGGGAGGGTTACGCTGCGGGGTTGGGGATACGGTTAGCCATTAGGGTGAGGGTTAGGGATAGGGCAGATACACTTACAGTATTGCCAGCACATCATATCACTCCTCCAGAACTGACGGTCACATGACTACCGGGATCCGGAAGAAGACGCTTGCCTGCAGAACAGGACTTTCTCATGTCACCCTAATGCCTGCCAACATGAGAACTGTTGCCCTAACATACCACTCTCATCAGAATAGATCACTACTCTGACTACATGCCCACAGGGTGTTTATCTCATGTGCAAACATCTAGTTGCGGCCCAGTAACATCCATTCAGCCATTGGTGAGAAGTCATCTAGAATTGCTCATAGCAGCTCTAAGATAGGTATGGCTGGGATGCATGCACAGTGTGCGATAAAACTCTAAATGAGACCTGCATGCAACTCACAATCAGGCCCAATTTCTCTATACAGTGTATCATACAGTATCTCAATGTGTAGTTTGCTCAGCAGAGACACTAGAATGAAATAAACAGCAGTTTCATTACCGTATTGTTCTGGCCCGCTGTCCTCCTCACCCTGCTCACTACGCGCTTTGGAAAGACAATTTCATGATCTGGAATCCCATAAACGTCATATCCTAAGTTAATACAATAGAGTAAAGAGATTATTATTATTATTATTATTATTATTATTATTATTATTGTTTATTTATATGTTACCACAAAATTGGTCAGCATTGCACATTTGGGAAATAGAGCCTATTATAAAGATTAATATATGTATAGCAAAAAAGAATAGCAAACGAACATGTAAGAGGCATAATACGAGGGAGGTAGGTGGTTATGGTGAGTGAATTCAAGGAAATAGGAGGACAGACCCCTACTCATAGAGCTAACATTTTCTCCACTTCGACTCAGGGAACCATAACAGTGCTCGTTTTCCAAATATCCTCACAGATTCACAGTGAAATAATTAGTACCAAGCAGTGGCGGATTCTACATAGAGGCTGTGGGACTGCAGCTCCCCCAGTAAATATCTGCCACTGTGAGTCCCCACTGAGCTCCAGTCCTGGTTCTGGCACCAGGATTGGACTGGCCCACGGGGGTAAATAGGAAATCCCTGGTGGGCCCCTACTGCCTGGGGGCCCACCCCCTGCTCTAGGTGTCATGTTCCAGACTGTGCACTGAGTAGTACATTGTTACTGCATTAGAGGGTCAGTTTAGTTATCCTGTGGAGCAGGAACACTGATAAACATTGTTTCTTGGTTTGCTTCTATAGAAACTACACCAAGATTTGCCTAATGGTTAGCCAAGCAACTGAGGTGGCTGGCCACACCCCCTTCTAGTGGATAACCACACCCTTTAAGCCTAGGCCCCTATAACTGCATCCCCTGGTGGGCCTTTTATGCCTCAGTCTGACCATGTCCGGCACCCCTCACTCATAGACATGAGCACGATCATCGCTAGCAGGGCAGGCACAGCAGGGAGCAGGAGACAGTCTCCCTGTGTAGGCCTGCCCTGCATGTGTTGGCAGTGTAGTGGCTTCCTATTGGAAACCCTACCTGCCAATCTCACACAGGGCTGGCAGTCTCAGGGTAGGAAACTCCTCCCCCTATGGGACAGCCAGCCCAGTGTTATAGCAGTGTTTACCGAGGCGAAGCAGGAAACACTACTGATGAGATGTAAGAACATCTCATCGGCCGGAGAGGGGGAGCGTTAACTCCCCCCTCCAGCGCTACCCGCTAGAGACAGCAGCGCATCAGCCTAGTGCTGATGCGCTGGGTCTCTGACCCAACCGGATCCACTGAGCATGCGCGGGATCTCGCAAGTATCGCGAGATCCCCGCGTGCAGCCTGGAGCCGGCAGCCGCCGCAGCTGTCCCTGCTGTGGGGATAGGCTAGCGCCAGGCTGTAGCTGTTGATAACGACAGCTACAGGTGGCCTGAACTGTCATGCGGTATGACCGTTCGTACATGGCGCTGCCGCTCGGCGCTACTATCTTGTAGATAGCTATCTTGTAGATAGCAGCGCCGATGATGACAGGGGCGCACAGGTCAGCGATGACCTAAACTGCAGCTCAGACAACTTCCCTGACTCGAAAAGGTAGGAACCCTTCTTACACACTGCAGGAACTGGCTTCTTTAGGAGCACCTGTCCCTGCAAGTGTTTTTTAATACATCCTCACAATCCTTAATTTCATATTGCCATGATAAGCAGCAATACAACATTTTAATTATTGAGTCTAGAACCCAATATTTAACAAATATGGCCCTCGTATGGTTTCACTGAGTCACATGCCATTATCGGAAACTGCATAAACATAGGCGGGATATAATTAATGGTGAGGAGGGAGGAGGAGGTGGTGGAATAGGGCCGCAGGAGGTGTATGGAAGATATGTTGAAATGGGGAGATAAAGGGAGAGTGAGGGAGTGAGTCAGGGGGAGGAAGAGGGAGATTAGAACCCAGCTAAGCAGGAGAAGCAGCTCGTTCATGCAGAACCGGGAACTGGAGAGTTATGATATCTACAATCATTTTTGTATTGTGTTATTCTGTAAGCCAGTTATATACTCTGTATTTGATATGAACCAGATAAGGTTGAATAACTCAGAGTTCTAATTGGAGTTTAGCCGCACAGCGAAAGTGCATGATAAATGTATCAGTATACTTATAAATGTGGGGTATTTTTATCTGTACTGCGCATGTGCCGATCTGCGTGTGCGGCGAGGGTCACAGTGCCCCTAAGCCACAGCGTGGTTGACATGCTGCTGCCATTTGGGGGCGGGTAGGGGCGTCAACTGTCGACGTCCTAGAAAACAGTACAAGGACAGTGTCTGTGAATTCCGACACAGCTTCACTGACCCCGGAAGTGTGAAATACACTACCATCCTCCTGTGTAACCTGAGAATTGCCGATGTTCACGCAGTGATCCGATGGCCGCGTCCTCAGCAGTGGATCAGAAAATCAGACAGGAGGCGCAATTTACACAAGACGCCTCCTGCGGCATTAATATAATTTCACGTTGCTGCTGCGTACAATGATGCGATTAGCTTACAGCTCTGAATCAGGCCGCCTAGTATACACTTTGTACGGAGTATCTCTCTCGCTGCTACGCTAATAGAGCATTTAGCAATCCTAAGGCGAAGTGCTCCCCACGCATCCTCTCCCATGGGGGTACCAATATCAGATTTCCACTGCAGGAAGGAACGGCGGCATTTGAGTATTTAGGGAGGGTTAGGGGTAGGTAGAGGGTGAGGGTTAGAATACCTACCGTCATGTGTCGGTATCCTAACCCTGTCTGGATGCCGGCGTCAGGATTCTGACTGCCGGGATCCTGAGCGCCGGCATCCAGTACCCAACCCATGCAAAACCAAGGAATGGCATCTGAAAAGGAAGATCAAAGTCTGGGCAAGGTCCAGTCAGAGCCCAGACCTCAGTCCCATTGAAGACCTGTGGAATGATCAAAACAGGGCTGTGCACAGGAGATCACCTCACAGTTTGATGGATCTTGAACTGTTTTGCGGGGAAAGAGGAATAGAATTGCGCAAAGTCCATAGATACTGGCTCAAACAGACTCACTGTAAATGGTATCAGGTATCAGTTTAGGGGTGTGCACAGATGTGAAACTTGCGAGTGATGGGCCCAGGAGCAAAAACTTGCTTTGGTTTGGGGTGGTGGTTCCTCCTATCCACGCTGCCCGGGTTTTCATTCCAGGGATGGTCACAAGATTGTGACGTCATCCCCGGCAGCAAGAACAGGACCACCTTGATCTCAGCAGCACTCAGTCACTCAGGAGACAGAGAGGAAGAGTCAGGGAGAGATAAAAGTAGGCCCCTCCTCTCCGGCTGGACTGCACCACCTCTTAGTCACGGACCGCCCCATGGTGCAGCGGTGTGGCGGCGACCTAATAAGTCATTATAAAGCCGCCGGTTGCGGGCCCCTTCATAGCGATGGGGCCCAGTGCAATGCACCGGCTGTACCTTCGTTAGTTCCGCCTATGGGTGTCCACACTTATGCAACCAGGGTATTTTTTAATTTGCACCTCTGGTTCCTACAAATTGCCTATTTGTTTTTCACTTGCATTTTATTGGTTGTAAAATCACACTAATGGTCTCACCTGATTTAACTTGACTTTAGGCTTTACATCACAAAAACCTACAATTTTAATAACTGCGTGTAGACTTTATATTCACTGTATACACAATGTTATGCAACACTCAGGGGCGTTTTAAGAGAATAGAGGGCCCATGTGCAGCTTCTGTGTGGGCCCCCTACTCTCTGGCAGCACAGTAGACTTTGGTTTGGTGCCAGAGTCTACTGCGCATGCACAGGTCTCCAGGAAAATGACACCTGCGCCTTGTTCCCGGAGACATCTCTAGTACACATGAACAAATCACTGGGGAAATGGCTGCCGCACCATTTTGCCTGTGATTTTTGCTGCTCTGCAGGTCCGGGTCGCCAGCAGACGCTCGGCTTTGAAGACTACGGAGAGGTAAGTATAACGCTGTATGGCTGCCTGCACCAATTATGGATACACCATTGGCAACATTGCTGTCCGAGTCCCAGAGTGGCTTCTCCATAAGTCCATTTAGTGGAGTTCATCTCATACATACCATACATACAGCATAAAAAATACATGGTATTTCTACATAAGAATGTTACTGTTATTCACATGTATTTTAAAGGTTACTGGCCATTAGAGTTAGATTCTTATCACACTACTGTCCTGTTTTATAATTCCAGTCAACTCATATTTAATTACAGTACCAGTAACTGACCAGGATTTAAGGATTACCCAAATTATTTGTTAAACATACTTTGAGAATTGTTCTGAGGACTAGAAAATGGGTGGGATGTGGTGGAACTGCTAACAAGCATGGATAATTAAGATAACGTAGTATATCTCCGCCTCACCTTTCAGTCCTGATCTGGCCCGCTGTGCCCATACTATTGTATGTGGACCAAAATTCATCAAGCTCAGAATATACTATACTGTCAGAGCTTGACCGTGGAAACCATCGTCATCTTCAGATGGTGCTGATTCCTGGAACCCCACTCTGGGTTGCGAAAATGGATCCATTCGGATCCCTCTGCCCCTGTTCAGACGCTGGATTCTTTGTGCGCATGCGCTAACCCCAGTTGATGCCTGCGCACTAGATTCGGCCTGTTACGTTTCACTGCAACCAAAGTAGCAGTGATCGGGATGGCGGGGACAGTTACTCTTTGGATCAGCTGTCTCTGCACCGGAGAAATGTTGAATTGCTCGGACGTTTTAGTATCCACCACTGCTACTCACAGCAAGTTGGATACTAAAGTAGCACTGCTTAATGTATTGGCCCCCAATGGGCATATTTATTAAAGTAATTGAGATGTAAAGCTCTGTTGAATAAGTGTGCGCTACTGTGTATAAAAAAAGCTGTTGATAATATACAGTATAAACAGTATTACAAATGGAAATGGTAAATAAGAAGTCCACATTTACCACTGCAGCTTGTCTGACTTTAGGCACAACACTAATGAATGAATGCATTCATTAGCTGGGGGGGGGGACAATATGCAAAATATTAAAAACTTCTGGTGTCATTAACAGCTTTGCATTTCTTTACACCCGTGTGCAGGTCAGTGCCACAAAAGAGGAATATCTGTGGATGTGTATGTTGTACACGTTTCCAGGGGGCATACTTACATGAACATGATGTTACTGTACTCAACTTGCTACTGTGCCCCATTGCACATAGGAGGACGTAAAGCCAGGGACGTATCTATATTGGGTGCAGGGTGTGCGGTACACACGTGCCCCTGGGTCCAGGGGGGCCCGCACCACACCCCCTGCACCCCCATAGTCTTATACTTACCTGTCCATAGTGCTGCTCTGCAGCGCCAAGCCGGTACTGCAGAGCAGCAAAAATCACTGGGAAAATGGCGGCAGGCATTTCCCCGGTACTACTGTCCCTGGTAAAACGGCGAGAGCACCATTTTCCCGGAGACCCGATTCTGGCACTAAGCCAGAATCTTCTACACTGCGGGACCGCCAGGGAGAGGAGGGGCCCACACTGAGCCTGCACACGGGCCCCTGCTCTCTTAAAACGCCCCTGCATAAAGGGACGCAAGTCAGGGCCGTAACTAGGGTAGTGGCCATGGCACAGCAGGGCAAGGGGCACTGATTGGGCCTGTCAGTTTCCTGTTTATTATCATTCTCGCTTGTAGCTTCCTCTTCTTTTATCCCCAGCATTACCTGGCCTCCCCTATCTCTTCCCTGTCCCTTCCCCATGAGGCCATGGCCCTTATTCAGGTGCACTGTCTTATATCCCTATTTAAAAAATGGAGGGCGGGAGGTGCCAATGCTCTCTGGCACAGGGCACCAGAAAGTCTAGTTACGGCTCTGAAGCAAGGATAAGATATGCACCAATCCAGGCACATTTCAGTGCATTTCTGCAGTACGCCACAATAACTGATGTATGCCGCAATCTCTGTAAGACCCTATGAGGTTTGTTAGTGCATAAAAACGGATGTAAAAAAAAAAATTGTGTTTTCCTGCAAGTTAGACAATGTCTGATCCCCTATAAAAATAAAGTGTGTTTCTGTAACCCGTATCCCTCTTGATATTATCAGGAAAACATTTTAATATTTCCATTCAGCTGTGATCCAAGCTGCTGTTAGTGTATGCAGAGATTCAGAGGTGCTCAGTAATGTAGCTGCAACTGCATCTCTATGCTATATATAAAACCCCTTCAGTAGCTGTACCTGGAAGTGACCTGAGTGAGGGCGGAAGTGGATGTTTTTGTCCTCACTTTCCAGGAAAATAAGAAATTTGGGGCCTGATTCAGAGCCGGACGCTATTTGCGCTCGCTCGTTCAGAAAAAAGGGGTGGCTATTCAAATGAACCATTCGCTCTTTGCGGTCTGTTCACACCTCTATGTCTGAACGAGCGAACAAAACTTGCGGTCGTTTTTTGGGAAACTACGCCCCCTGGCTGCTCGCATCCTACGTCATGTCCGCTATTTATTAGATTAATCGAGTACATCGACCAGCGTATGAACTGCTCGCTATTCTTGTGGTTGGTTTTTCCTAACGCAATCATGCGAGCAGTTCTGACTATAAAATAACCCAGTGACGTGGTCAATGATGCTGCTGTATTAATTATGCACACCCATAAAACGCCCGTTTTGACCTTTAAGCACGCCTGCGTTCTGATCTCCACTCCCCGTTTTCAAGCACCTTCCCCTGTTACCACCCACATACGCCTCCTCCTGTCACTCAAAATAGCAGGCATTCGCTATTTAGCGAACAAACGATTTTCGGCCGCACTGATTGGTTCGCGCATGCGTATTACGATCCGTACGCATGCGCGGTTGTGCAAACATCGCTCGGAACGAATGAGCGGCCGCTTACGAGCGGCTCTGAATTAGGGGTGAGCGTTTTCGGATTTCTGAAATCCGAACCCCCCCGAGCCCCCCCCGATCCGAGTCCGATCCGAGTCAGGCTCGACTTTTCCCGCCTGACTCGGATCTGAAATCGAGGCAAAACGTCATCATCCCGCCTTCCGAGTCTCGCGGGTTTTGGATCCTATATAAGGTACCCGCGTCGGCGCCATTTTCTCACTCGGCTGTGGACAGTGAAGAGGGAGGGTGGGAGTTAGGGCTGTGTAGTGTAGTGTAGTGTAGTGCTGCTGTTGTCCACTACTTCAAAGTCCATAGGGGCTGGCTGTGTTGTGCTGTGCTGCTGTTGTTAATAGGGGCTGTGTCCACTACTTCAAAGTCCATAGGGGCTGGCTGGACTGTGTTGTGCAGTCAGTTCTCCATAGGGGCTGTGTCCACTCCAAAGTCCTGTGCAGTGTCCCAGTCCTAAAGGAGTGCTGTAGTGTTGTCCAGGGGGTGCTCTGTCCATCAGGGGTGCTCCCCCCAAGTGCTAAAAAAATAATATATTTTCTGTGTTTGTGAATTGTGTGCGCAGTAGCCGCACGTGCATCAACAAAGTAGTGCCAAGCGTGCGCCTGTGTCATAAGTAAAGGGCCGGCTGGCTTGACCGTTAAGGGTGCTGTAACCCCCGAAAGTACACTCCAGTCCAAACCCAAAAAAAAATTATTTTCTGTGTTTGTGAATTGTGTGCGCAGTAGCCGCACGTGCATCAACAAAGTAGTGCCAAGCGTGCGCCTGTGTCATAAGTAAAGGGCCGGCTGGCTTGACCGTTAAGGGTGCTGTAACCCCCGAAAGTACACTCCAGTCCAAACCAAAAAAAAAATTATTTTCTGTGTTTGTGAATTGTGTGCGCAGTAGCCGCACGTGCATCAACAAAGTAGTGCCAAGCGTGCACCTGTGTCATAAGTAAAGGGCCGGCTGGCTTGACCGTTAAGGGTGCTGTAACCCCCGAAAGTACACTCCAGTCCAAACCAAAAAAAAAATTATTTTCTGTTTGTGAATTGTGTGCGCAGTAGCCGCACGTGCATCAACAAAGTAGTGCCAAGCGTGCGCCTGTGTCATAAGTAAAGGGCCGGCTGGCTTGACCGTTAAAGGGTGCTGTAACCCCCAAAGTACACTCCAGTCCAAACCAAAAAAAAAATTATTTTCTGTGTTTGTGAATTGTGTGCGCAGTAGCCGCACGTGCATCAACAAAGTAGTGCCAAGCGTGCGCCTGTGTCATAAGTAAAGGGCCGGCTGGCTTGACCGTTAAAGGGTGCTGTAACCCCCAAAGTACACTCCAGTCCAAACCAAAAAAAATATTATTTTCTGTGTTTGTGAATTGTGTGCGCAGTAGCCGCACGTGCATCAACAAAGTAGTGCCAAGCGTGCGCCTGTGTCATAAGTAAAGGGCCGGCTGGCTTGACCGTTAAAGGGTGCTGTAACCCCCAAAGTACACTCCAGTCCAAACCAAAAAAAATATTTTCTGTGTTTGTGAATTGTGTGCGCAGTAGCCGCACGTGCATCAACAAAGTAGTGCCAAGCGTGCGCCTGTGTCATAAGTAAAGGGCCGGCTGGCTTGACCGTTAAGGGTGCTGTAACCCCCGAAAGTACACTCCAGTCCAAACCAAAAAAAAAATTATTTTCTGTGTTTGTGAATTGTGTGCGCAGTAGCCGCACGTGCATCAACAAAGTAGTGCCAAGCGTGCGCCTGTGTCATAAGTAAAGGGCCGGCTGGCTTGACCGTTAAAGGGTGCTGTAACCCCCAAAGTACACTCCAGTCCAAACCAAAAAAAAAATTATTTTCTGTGTTTGTGAATTGTGTGCGCAGTAGCCGCACGTGCATCAACAAAGTAGTGCCAAGCGTGCGCCTGTGTCATAAGTAAAGGGCCGGCTGGCTTGACCGTTAAAGGGTGCTGTAACCCCCGAAAGTACACTCCAGTCCAAACCAAAAAAAAATTATTTTCTGTGTTTGTGAATTGTGTGCGCAGTAGCCGCACGTGCATCAACAAAGTAGTGCCAAGTGTGCGCCTGTGTCATAAGTAAAGGGCCGGCTGGCTTGACCGTTAAAGGGTGCTGTAACCCCCAAAGTACACTCAAGTCCAAACCAAAAAAAAAATTATTTTCTGTGTTTGTGAATTGTGTGCGCAGTAGCCGCACGTGCATCAACAAAGTAGTGCCAAGTGTGCGCCTGTGTCATAAGTAAAGGGCCGGCTGGCTTGACCGTTAAAGGGTGCTGTAACCCCCAAAGTACACTCAAGTCCAAACCAAAAAAAAAATTATTTTCTGTGTTTGTGAATTGTGTGCGCAGTAGCCGCACGTGCATCAACAAAGTAGTGCCAAGCGTGCGCCTGTGTCATAAGTAAAGGGCCGGCTGGCTTGACCGTTAAAGGGTGCTGTAACCCCCGAAAGTACACTCCAGTCCAAACCAAAAAAAAATTATTTTCTGTGTTTGTGAATTGTGTGCGCAGTAGCCACACGTGCATCAACAAAGTAGTGCCAAGTGTGCGCCTGTGTCATAAGTAAAGGGCCGGCTGGCTTGACCGTTAAAGGGTGCTGTAACCCCCAAAGTACACTCAAGTCCAAACCAAAAAAAAAATTATTTTCTGTGTTTGTGAATTGTGTGCGCAGTAGCCGCACGTGCATCAACAAAGTAGTGCCAAGTGTGCGCCTGTGTCATAAGTAAAGGGCCGGCTGGCTTTACCGTTAAAGGGTGCTGTAACCCCCAAAGTACACTCAAGTCCAAACCAAAAAAAAAATTATTTTCTGTGTTTGTGAATTGTGTGCGCAGTAGCCGCACGTGCATCAACAAAGTAGTGCCAAGCGTGCGCCTGTGTCATAAGTAAAGGGCCGGCTGGCTTGACCGTTAAAGGGTGCTGTAACCCCCGAAAGTACACTCCAGTCCAAACCAAAAAAAAATTATTTTCTGTGTTTGTGAATTGTGTGCGCAGTAGCCGCACGTGCATCAACAAAGTAGTGCCAAGCGTGCGCCTGTGTCATAAGTAAAGGGCCGGCTGGCTTGACCGTTAAAGGGTGCTGTAACCCCCGAAAGTACACTCCAGTCCAAACCAAAAAAAAATTATTTTCTGTGTTTGTGAATTGTGTGCGCAGTAGCCGCACGTGCATCAACAAAGTAGTGCCAAGCGTGCGCCTGTGTCATAAGTAAAGGACCGGCTGGCTTGACCGTTAAGGGTGCTGTAACCCCCAAAAGTACACTCCAGTCCAAACCAAAAAAAAATTATTTTCTGTGTTTGTGAATTGTGTGCGCAGTAGCCGCACGTGCATCAACAAAGTAGTGCCAAGAGTGCGCCTGTGTCATAAGTAAAGGGCCGGCTGGCTTGACCGTTAAAGGGTGCTGTAACCCACAAAGTACAGTCCAGTCCAAACCAAAAAAAAAATTATTTTCTGTGTTTAGCCGCACGTATATATCAAATCGATATAACATAAATGGAGGACCAAACTTTCTCCGATAAAAATAAAATAGAGAAAGATCAAGAACCACTTCCTCCTAGTGCTGAAGCTGCTGCCACTAGTCATGACATAGACGATAACATGCCATCAACGTCGTCTGCCAAGGCCGATGCCCAATGTCATAGTAGAGGGCACATACAATCCCAAATGGCAAAGTTCAGGAAAATGACCTTGAAAAAGACATTTAAATCAGCTGAAGAGAAACGTAAACTTGCCAATATGCCATTTACGACACGGAGTGGCAAGGAACGGCTAAGGCCGATCCCTAGTATGTTCATGACTAGTGGTTCAGCTTCACATGACGATGGAAGCCCTCCTCCCACTAAAAAAATCAAAAGAGTTAAGCTGGCAAAAGCACAGCGAAGAACTGTGCTTTCTAAGAAGATATCACAAATCCCCAAGGAGAGTCCAAGTGTGGTGGTGGTTGCGATGCCTGACCTTCCCAGCACTGGACGGGAAGAGGTGGCTCTTTCCACCATTTGCACGCCCCCTGCAAGTGCTGAAAGGAGCACCCACAGTCCACTTGCTGATATGCAAATTGAAGATGTCACTGTTGAAGTACAACAGGATGAGGATACTGGTGTAGCTGGCGCTGAGGAGGAAGTTGGCGAGGAGGATTCTGATGGTGATGTGGTTTGTTTAAATCAGGCTCCGGGGGAGACAGTTGTTGTCCGTGGGATGAAAAAGCCCATCACGGTCATGCCTGGGCAGAAGACCAAACATTCCACCTCTTTGGTCTGGCAATATTTCTATCCAAATCCGGACAACAACTGTCTTGCCATATGTACCATATGTAAAGGTGAAATAAGTAGGGGTAGGGACGTCAACCACCTAGGAACATCCTCCCTTATACGGCACCTGCAGCGCGTTCATAAAAAGTTACTGTCAAGTTCAGAAACTTTGGCTAAGACCGTAAGCAGTCCAGGGACACCTAAATCCCGTTGTCCTGTTGTATCCAAGCGCCTGCAAACCACACCGTCAACTCCCTCCTCGTCAATTTCCTCCTTAGTCAGGATCGGAAGTAGTCCTGCAGGCCATGTCACTGGCATGACTGACTCTCCTATCCGGGATTCCTCTGGAGGATCCTGCATTGCTACGCCTACTGCTGCCGCTGCTGCTGTTGCTGCTGCTGGGAGTCGTTCATCATCCCAGAGAGGAAGTAGGAACACCACTACTTTTACTAAACAATTGACCCTCCAACAGTCCTTAGCGAGGAGGATGAAGTACGACAGCAGTCATCCTGAAGCAAAACGTATAACTGAGGCCTTGACTGCTATGTTGGTGTTAGACGTGCGTCCGGTATCCGCCATTAGTGCAGTGGGATTTAGACAATTGATGGAGGTAGTGTGTCCCCGGTTCCAAATCCCGTCTAGATTCCACTTCACTAGGCAGGCGATACCGAGACTGTACAGAAACGTCAGAAAAAGTGTACTCAGTGTCCTGAAAAATGCCGTTGTACACAATGTCCACTTAACCACGGACATGTGGACAAGTGGAACAGGGCAGACTAAGGACTATATGACTGTGACAGCCCACTGGGTAGATGTATCACCTTACGCAGCAACAGCAGCAGCGTCACCAGTAGCAGCATCTCAGAAACGCCAGCTCGTTACAAGGCAGGCTACGCTGTGTATCACCGGTTTCAGTAAGAGGCACACCGCCGACAACCTCTTAGAGAAACTGAGGGAAATCATCGCCCAGTGGCTTACCCCACTTAGACTCTCCTGGGGATTTGTGATATCTGACAACGCCACCAATATTGTGCGGGCATTACATCTGGGCAAATTCCAGCACGTCCCATGTTTTGCTCACACAATAAACTTGGTGGTGCAGAATTTTCTGAAAAGCGACAGGGGCGTGCAGGAGACGCTTTGGGTGGCCCGAAAAATTTCTGGCCACTTTCGCCATTCAGCGACTGCGTGCCGAAGACTGGAGCGCCAGCAAACACTCTTGAACCTGCCCCGCCATCACCTGAAGCAAGAGGTTGTGACGCGGTGGAACTCAACCCTCTATATGCTTCAGAGGATGGAGGAGCAGCAAAAGGCCATACAAGCCTATACATCCACCTATGACATAGGCAAAGGAGGGGGTATGCACCTGACTCAAGCGCAGTGGAGAATGATTTCCGTGTTGTGCAAGGTTCTCCAGCCCTTCGAACTTGCCACACGTGAAGTCAGTTCAGACACAGCCAGCTTGAGTCAGGTCATTCCCCTCATCAGGCTTTTGCAGAAGCAGCTGGAGAAAGTGAAGGAGGAGCTAAGACGGAGCGATTCCGCTCGGCATGTGGGACTTGTGGATGAAGCCCTTCATTCGCTTTGCCAGGATTCCAGGGTGGTCAATCTGTTGAAATCAGACCACTACATTTTGGCCACCGTGCTTGATCCTAGGTTTAAAGCCTATGTGGTGTCTCTCTTTCCGGCCGACACAAGCCTGCAGAGGTGCAAAGACCTGCTGGTGAACACACTGTCAGCTGAAGCGGAACGTGACACGTCAACGGCTCCTTCTTCATTTTCTCCCGCAACTGGGGCTGCCAGGAAAAAACTTAGGTATCCTAAGCAACCCGCTGGCGGTGATGCAGGGCAGGCAGGACCAAGTTTGGACATCTGGTCCGGACTGAAGGACCTGGCAACAATTTCTGACATGTCTACTGTCACTGCATATGATACTGTCACCATTGACAGAATGGTGGAGGATTACATCGGTGACAGCATCCAAGTAGGCATGTCAGACAGTCCATACCTGTACTGGCAGGAAAAAGAGGCAATTTGGAGGCCCCTGTACAAGCTGGCTCTATTTTACCTGAGTTGCCCCCCCTCCAGTGTGTACTCCGAAAGAGTGTTTAGTGCAGCCGGGAACCTTGTCAGCGAAAGGCGTAGGAGGTTGCTTCCACAGAATGTGGAGAAGATGATGTTCATCAAAATGAATTATCAGCTCTTCCAGGGAGACCAGCCTCCAGAAGGTACAGAGGGACCTGTGGTGGTGGATTCAAGTGGGGACGAGTTAATACTTTGTGAGGATGAGGATGTACACACTGAAGAGGGTGAGGAATCGGTGGATGAGGAGGATGAGGATGACATCTTGCCTCCGTAGAGCCAGTTTGTGCAGGGACACATTAATTGCCAGCTTGTTTTGTGGGGGCCCAAACGAACCAATCATTTCAGCCACAGTTGTGTGGCAGACCCTGGCGCTGAAATGATTGATTTGTTAAAGTGTGCATGTCCTGTTTATACAACATAAGGGTGGGTGGGAGGGCCCAAGGACAATTCCATCTTGCACTTCTTTTTTTTCTTTGCATTATGTACAGTTTGGGGCCTAGTTTTTCTAACTGCCATCCTGTCTGCCACTGCAGTGTCACTCCTAGATGGGTCACGTGTTTGTGCCGCCCACTCGTGTCGCTTAGCATAGTCATCCAGCTACCTCGGTGCAACCTTTTGGACATGAAAACACTATTGTGAGGTGTGAGGTGTTCAGAATAGACTGGAAATGAGTGGAAATTAAGGTTATTGAGGTTAATAATAGCATAGGAGCAGAGAAACCAACAAATTCTGTGATTTTAGCTGTTTTTATGCTTTTTAAAAAAAAAATACAGATCCAAAACACAAAACCCAGAACCCAAAACACGGAAGGGTGGTTTTGGCAAAACCAATCCAGATCCAAAACACGAAGAAAGATCCAGATCCAAAACCAAAACACAAAACACGAAAAGTGGCCGGTGCACACCCCTACTCTGAATCAGGCCCATGGTCCCTTGTGGGCTTGCTTTGCTCGCCAGACTGCGGGCACGGTGGCTCACTTCACTCGCCACAGGAATATATTCCCCCTCTGTGCCCATTTGGATGGTAGGGAACGACGTTAGACACTGGCTGATGACGTCACCGTACACAAACTGAAGGGGATCTATTGCCGTAGCCGATTGGCTTCCTACTAAGACACATCCTCAGAGACCATACATGCCGACATTTCACTCCCTTCTTCCAGGAGGGAGCTGTCGGGCTTGGTCGGCGGGGGGCGGGATGCGGCGAAAAGGGGGTGTGTCCCGGCGGCGACGAACATTTTGGGGCGGAGCATGGGGGCATGGCATCGCGATTGCATCATCGCGGCTCCGCCCCTCTACACAATGCCGTTATTAATGGCATTGTGCAGCAGGGGGCGGGCCACGATGACACGATTCAGCGCGAATCGCGTCACCGGCCCCTCCGCTGCCGGGATTATTATAGTAAGTGCAGGGGGGAACGGACAGGTCGCAGGTGCCCGGGAGGTTTGCCTGCCTTCCCAGGAGGTCGGGAGCGGCACCCGATTTTCGTGAGGCTCCCGACCAAATCGGGAGGGTAGGCAAGTATGTCAGAGACTGGCACAGCATGTGACTACCATAGTAACCGTATATATGATGTTGGGGCATATTTATAAAAGTAACTTTGTAGGACTACCCACAAAAATGAATCTTCTCTAGATGTATGAAGGGATGACCTCAGGAGGTATCGGAGCCTCTCCCAGCACAATGTGACGCCATTCTAAAAAATACGGGTGTATAGTACTAAGCCTTGGGGGTATATTTACTAAAAGTCGATTTTGGTCTATTTTTGGTTGATTTTGTGCTTCAGGGTCTAGATCACACATTTACTATATGTAAATGTGTGATTATACACCCTGAAACACAAAATCGACCAAACATCGACCCAAATCAAGAAACAAACGAATAAATAGTAAATAATCCACTAAATCACACATTTACTAACAGATAATTTTTGACATTGTTTAAAAAAATTATGTCAAATATCATCTGTTAATAAAATGTGTGAATTAGACCCCAAAATACAAAATCAGCCAAAAAATCGACCTTTAGTAAATATGGGGGTCATTCAGAGACGCTCGCGAGCGCAGGACGCTCGCAAGCGGGTCGATGTTCCCCCACTGTGCATGCGCAGGACGGAGGGAGCTCTGTCGTGCGCATGCGCGAGACCCGGCGAGCGACGGGCTCTCCATCGCTCCGGGTCTCGCACCAAAGGGGGCGTGCTGTCGATGTTGAGTGACAGAACGCCCCCTTTGGTGGGCGTGCCGGGGGCGTGCCTGCCAGACGGAGGCGTTCCCATGGGAACGCCTACCGTCTGAAGCCCGCCCCACTGACATCACTAGTGATGTCAGTGGGAGTGATTTTGGCTCTGATAGAGCCAAAATCACTCCTGGGCTTGCGGCAGCGAGACCCTACCGCAGGGTCTCCGTCGCAAGCCCGATGGTCGCTATGGTCAAGACCATCGCGACCATCATCATGGACGCTCACATATGCTGTGGGTGGTCACCCACAGCTATGCGAGCGGCCAGGAGGCCGCTCCATTTTCATGGAGGAGGGCCCTGACTCAGAGCGAGCGCTCTGGTCAGAGCGTTCGGCTCTGAATCAGGCCCTATATCCCTTGGAGAGAGATAAAGTGAACGGAGATAAAGTACCAAACAATCAGCTCCTAACTGCCATGTCACAGGCTGTGTTTGAAAAATTACAGTTAGGAGCTGGTTGGTTGGTACTTTATCCCTGTCCACTTTACCTCCATCCAAGGCTTAGTACATAGGGCCTGATTTAGAGCCGCTCGTAAGCGGCCGCTCGTTCGTTCCGAGCGATGTTTGCACAACTGCGCATGCGTACGGATCGTAAAACGCATGCGCGAACCAGTCAGTGCGGCCGAAAATCGTTTGTTCGCTAAATAGTGAATGCCTGCTATTTTGAGTGACAGGAGGAGGCGTATGTGGGTGGTAACGGGGGAAGGTGCTTGAAAACGGGGAGTGGAGATCCAAACGTAGGCGTGCTTAAAGGTCAAAACGGGCGTTTTAAGGGTGTGCATAATTAATACAGCAGCGTCATTGACCACGTCACTGGGTTATTTTATAGTCAGAACTGCTCTCATGATTGCGTTAGGAAAAACCAACCACAAGAATAGCGAGCAGTTCATACGCTGGTCGATGTACTCGATTAATCTAATAAATAGCGGACATGACGTAGGATGCGAGCGGCCAGGGGGCGTAGTTTTCCAAAAAACGACCGCAAGTTTTGTTCGCTCGTTCAGACCTAGAGGCGTAAACAGACCGCAAAGAGCGAACGGTTCATTGGAATAGCCACCCCTATTTTCTGAACGAGCGAGCGCAAATAGCGTCCGGCTCTGAATGAGGTCCATAGACCCCAGTATCACATAGCAGCCAAGTGCTTATGGGCCTGATTAAAAGCTGGATGCAAATCCCGTCGGAATTGAGAAAATATGCTAATGTCGCAGCAGCGGAGATTTGTACAGATACACCCATCGGCTGCGTCTTTGATACGCCGCTTACGTATAAAGACGCACCATCGTCCCTCTGAGGAACCCTATGGTTGCTCAGAATGTCGGTTGGAGCTAAGACGCCGGGGCCAGTACCACTGCTTTCAGTAACGCAGTTGCTGGCAGTGACGCGTTCCCAAAACGGTCCCATCTGCGTATGATTAGCCATCCCCATCATTACCTCCCAGAAATGCTCACTACCTGTCAATCATTCTGCGCAGAAATCCACACTATAACCGCCATCTTATATCAATTGCGGCCAACTGCGAAAACATTGGCATTGAGTCCGTGTCTGAATCAGGTCCAGTATGTATTTCTAAGCGTAGGGTCATACTTCCGATTTGTCAAGCAGAAAGTTTGTTTTCATGAGCAATTTTTCCACCGCTGAAAGTCTTTGCTAAAATACAGCGAGTTTATTTCTCTTTCTGGTGATGCGTAGACAGAAATGTGATGCTACAAATCGCTGCTTAATAACAGTGCATGTGCTCTGCGCCAGGTAACTGTGAGATAATACTCATGTCAGTGCGGCTGTGTCTTCCATTTAAATTTTAGGGTCAATTCAGAGTCAGACACAAGTCCAAATGTGGATGGATCCTGCAGACTGTACATTCACCGAGAAAGCAATCGCAGACAGAGCACGTGCTGTAGAAAGCAATCGTAGACTGCGCATTCACCGTAGAAAGCAGTCGCAGGCTGCGCACGTGCCATAGAAAGCAATTGCAGACTGCGCATTCACTGCAGAAAGCAATCGCCGACTGTGCATTCACTGCAGAAAGCAATCGCAGACTGAGCACGTGCCGTAGAAAGCGATTGCAGACAGCACACATGGCGTAGAAAGCGATCGCAGACTGAGCACGTGCAGTAGAAAGCAATCACTGCGCATTCACTGTAGAAGCAATCGCAGACTGTGGGCCTGATTCAGAGCCGCTCGTAAGCCGCCGCTCGTTCGCTCCGAGCGATGTTCGCACAACTGCGCATGCGTATGGGTCGTAATGCGCATGCGCCAATCAGTCATTGCGGTCGGAAATCGTCTGCTCACAAAATAGCGAGTGCCTGCTAATTTGAGTGACAGGATGAGGCGTTTGTGGGTGGTAACAGGGGAAGGTGCTTGAAAACGGGGAGTGGAGATCCGAACGCAGGCGTGCCAAACGGTCAAAACGGGCGTTTTAAGGGTGTGCATAATTAACAAAGCAGCGTCATCGACCACGTCACTTGGTTGTCTCTTAGCCTGAACTGCTCGCATGATTGCGGTAGGAAAATCCAACCACAAGCACTGCGAGCAGTTCAGACGCCTTTCGATGTACTCGATTAATCTAATAAATAGCGGAGATGACGTAGGATATGAGCGGCCAGGGGGCGTCTCTACAAAATAGCGAGCGCATTTTTCGTTCGCTCACTCAGACATAGAGGCGTCGTGAGACCGCAAAAAGCGAGCGCTCACTTTAAATAGCCAGCCCCTTTTTCTGAGCGAGCGCAAATAGCGTCCGGCTCTGAATCAGGCCCTGAGCACTTGCCGTAGAATGCAATCACAGACTGAGTACGTGCAGTAGAAAGCAATCGCAGACAGCACATTCACCGTAGAAAGCAATCGCAGACAGCACACATGGCGTAGAAAGCGATCGCAGAATGCGCACGTGCCATAGAAAGCAATCGCAGACTGTACATTTACCATAGAAAGCAATCGCAGACTACGCACGCGCCATAGAAAGCAATCGCAGACTGCACATGCACCACAGTCGTACCATGCATAGGTACATGGATGGAAATTGAATGAACGTACGATCTGATCTAACTCTTGTCGCACCATTCTTTTCCGTGACATGGACATTTCTGGGCGGTTACCACCATGTGATCGCGCAGAACTGTACCGCTTCCTGGGTGCATCATGTGACTATAGGTCAATTTCCGGACGGCGATAGGACAACTGTTTCAGAAGGATCTCTTGCATCCAGCATAGGGTGGGTGTAAGACCTGATATTAATGACGCTGCAAAGCTATCTGCATGAAGGTGGAGGGATAACCAGCATAGGCAGGTGGCATGGTGGCGTCAGCATATGGTAGAAAGCAGGCTACTGCGGCCGTACAGAATAACAGTGGCAGATATGTCCGACTCAGAGGGGGAAATGTACTAAACTTCGGATAGTGTTAAAGTGGAGATAGATAAAGTACCAGCCAATTAACTCCTAACTGTCACTTTACAGGCTGTGTTTGAAAGATTACAGTTAGGAGCTGATTGGGTGGTACTTTATCTCTCTCCACTTTAACATTCTCCAAGGCTTAGTACATCTGGCCCAATGAGCCCCTGTATATGCCTGTCTATACAACTGTCAGGAGCAAGAGCATGCGGATCACTACAGGGAATCCTTTGCGTACCATCCTGTGTTAATACTTAATGGAAGACTGTGGGAAAATAATTTCACAGACATAACTGTTTGCCCAATATGGTCACAGTGACACTAAGCTGCTGCATTCGATATATTCCCAATTCATTCTATTCTCACACATAACACTAATTTATCGCTACGTGAATTATCAGTAACCCCAGTCCAAAGTAACTCACCCCACACCAGGAGAAACAGAAGGGCAAGCTGTGGCCTCCGTGCCCACATGTCTGGAGATAGATAGTGCTAGCTTTCCTGGCCACTCATGACAAAGGCGGTCTGTTGCATTGTGTCACACTCCCTTATTGAAAACCAGAAAAGCCCGATCTCAGCACTCCTCTGAAATAAGCAGAGAACGGTAATACAACCAACACGTAAGCATTCCGTCAGCTTCTCAGGCATGTACTCTAACCAGTCTGGCAAGTAGCTTACTAAAGCTGACAGCATGACTCAGGTAGTCAAGCAAGTTTTTTTTAGTGTAATACATATCAATGAAAATGATGGTGCTTTCACTATGTTCAAATGTACAATAACAATAAATAAATACTACACTGATGGTGTTCTAGTGTCACCTGTAAAAGTGACTTTCTCTTCACTTATCCAAGAGTGTCCAGCCACACTGAGAATATCCAAGACCTGTGGCTTCACATTGCATATGCCTGCTCCTTCCCCCAGGCACAAAGAACGAAAGGAATGAAGCGGGCATTCCATAGGGCAATTAAGATACTTTATTACAAAATCACCAAAAACAATAAGAGCATGTGGAGAATAATAATAGGGATCACTTCAGGTTACCACTAGGGTGTGCGCCGACCCCTGTGTTTTGGTTTTGGATCTGTATCTCCTTCGTGTTTTGGATCTTTATTGGTTTTTCCAAAACCGCCCTTGTGTATTTTGGTTTCGGATCTGTATTTTTAAATGTTTTTTTTTAAATAAAAACTGCTATAATCACATAATTTGTGTTCCTAACCTGTTATTTGTTATTAACCTCAATAACATTAATTTCCACTCATTTCCAGTCAATTTTGACCACCTCATAGCTCACAATATCGTTTTCATCCGGTTTGTGCACCAAGATAGCAGGCTGACTAAGCTAATAAGTAGCAGTGGATGGCACAAACACGTGGCAGTTCAACTTCCAACATGGCACATAAGGAAACATATGTATTCATTAATCAAGAGGCCTGAGGAAGACGGAGTATGTATGTAGTTGAAGGCAGGGACAGGTAGTAAATTTAATTAAATGTTTTTGATTCCGAAGCAAATTTATGAGGGAGAAGGGGAGAGCATGGGTGAACAATATGTCCCATGTTTTGCCCACAAAATCAAATTGGTGGTCAGAATATGTTTTAAAATTAAAGGTTCATGCAGGAGATGCTGTCTGTGGCCACACATTTCTGGACATTTTTGGCATTCAGCAACCGCATGTCAAAGATTTCAGCAGCTGTGGCAGTTCAACTTCCAACATGGCACATCAGGAAACAAATGTTTTTATTATTCAAGAGGCCTGATGGAGTTGGAGTATGTATGTAGTTAAAGGCAGGGAAAGAAAGATTTGATTAGTAGTAAATTTCATTTCATTTTTTGATTTCGAAGCAAATTTATTAGTGAGGAGAGGCATTTGCAAATAATATTTAAATCATCCACATCAGTCCTTGCCCCAGAAGAATCCTTGAGCACTATGCCTGCTGCTGCTGGGAGTGGATTTTCATCCCAGAAGGAGACCAGGAAGACTAGTAGTAGTACTTTAAAAAACAATTGACTGTTAAACAATCTTTTGCAAAAGGGAGCAAGTATGACCCAGTTGCACAGTGAATCACTGACGCCATAATATCTATGCTGGTATAAGATGTGTGTCCAATATTTGCCAATAATGCAGTGGGTTTTAGACAGTTAATTGAGGCCCTGTGTTCCCGCTACCAAATCCCATCTAGATTCCACTTCACTAGAATAGCAATTCCCAACCTGTACAGGGACATTAAAAAAAACTTAATAGTGGCCTCCAAAATGCCGATGTACCTACTGTCCATTTAACCACAGATATGTGGACAAGCTGAACAGAGCAAAAGCAAGATTAAAGAACCAAGGTTTAAGTCATACGTTGTGTCTTTCTTCCCAACGGACACAGATCTGAAGAGATGCAAAGAGCTGTTGGTAAGCAAATTGTCAGCTCAAGTGGCATGTGATGCAGCGATGGCTTCTCCTTCAGTTTCTCCTGAAAGTGCATCTGCCGAGGAAAAACAAAACTTTCCCAAAAAAACCACTGGTGATGCAGATGAGTCAATACAACAAAGTTTTGACATCTGGTCGGGTCTAAAAGAATTGCCTACAATTAATGAGACCTCTACCATGACTCCATCTGATACGATCACTATTCAAAGAATGGTTGAGGACTATTTAAAAAAATGTTATGATAGCATCCAAATAGGCATGTCAGACAGTCCATTTGATTACTGGCAGGAAAAAAAAGGCAATTTGGAGGCCCTTGCACAAACTGGCTTTGCTTTACTTGAGCTGCCCACCCTCCAGTGTGTACTCAGAAAGAGTTTTCAGCACAGCCAGGAACCTTGTCAGTGATCGGCTTAGGAGGCTACTTCCTTAAAATGTGGAAAAGATTATGTCCTTCAAAATGAACTACAAATTCTATGCCAATTACATCCAAAAATTGCAGAGGCACCTGTAATGGTGGATTCCAGCAGGGACGAATTAATATTGTGTGAAAATGCCATACACACTGATGAGGGTGAGGAATTGGATGATGATGGTGACTACTTACTCTGGCTTTACAAAGGGTACAGATGGCTTGACAATTGTCTGTATTTGGGTAGAAATAATTCCACACATAAGAAGTGGATTTTTTTGTTTTGTGCCCAAGCATGACAATGGGCTTTTCCTTAACATGGGCAACAAATGGTTAAAATATATGTAACAAGCGCTAAATAAGTAAAAGTAAGAGAAACAAATGCAAAAATAATAAAATAAATAATGTTTACAGCCCCTTTGGGGTAGTTTGTTTGGAGCAGGTTGAAGGGAATGGGGACGCTATTTCCGTGTCCACACAAAAAGTTCCAAATCTTGGCTTGGTGAGTGATGATCTAACGCTTTCCCTACCTCTAAGTCTGCTGTCCTCGCAGACCGGGGATCTCTGCCAGCCAGATAGTGTGTTGCCGTGGCGCTGCTTGGTGACATTAGACGCCCGGACCTCGTGTGGTAAACAGATGGTTCTCCCAGAAGACTTTTTTCCGCTTTGCTCCTCACTGTTCCAACGCGTTTCACGCCACTGTCGGCGCTTTGTCAAGGATGGTTGGGGCATTCCCCAGAGTGCTCCTTAAATAGGGTAACTTTATTAGTCAATTTAGGTAAAACCCGGATATTCAAAACCGGAAGTGCCGTCCAAAAGAGCGGCAACCACATGTTAGTGGAAATAATGCATTTTTTCTCTTACTATTGTGAAAAAATAAATAAAGGAAAAAGGAAAACAAGTAAAAGTTATGTGCCTGGAGGGAAAATATTTATAGAAAAGCTTTCAGTTCTTTTTAGAGATGATATGAGGACACGAGAAGCCGCCAGACAACATCAAATCGGATATAAAGAAAAGCAAAAACAACATAACTTTTGGAAAAGAGGGTCAAGGGGAGGAAAGAAGAACAAATCAAAATCGACAGTGACAAACCAAAAAAGTGAAACTCTGTTCAATTTAAGTCATAAGAAATTAACAGACACGCAAATCAGTGTATTGGAAAAGGGTTTAAAATTTGCCCTCCATTCAAATATAAACAAATTCGACCTTTTTATTGATACCCAAAAGTTTATTAGGAAGGTGTGCATTAAAAAATTCTTCTCAAAGGAGAAGTCAAATGAGTAGACAACAGAATCAGAATATTATCATACAACATACAAACCAGTGTCAACATTCTACCCAGCCCACATTAAGTGGGCACACATATCAACTTTTCAGCATCTAGTTGAAGATGATATCTCGAAATTACCAGAAAAATTGGGAAATACATATAACTTCACCCAAGAAGAAAGAAAGGCACTAAAAGAACTGAAAAAAGATACATCAATTGTTATCAAACCAGCGGATAAGGGTGGAGGTGTGGTAGTGATGAACAGAACAGATTATGAAACAGAAACAAAGAGATTACTATCAGATGAGGAGACATAAAAGATTAAGAAAGGATCCAACCCAAGAATTCCAAAAAAGAACTAACACAACAGTTGGAAGAAGGATTAGAAATGGGAATATTAACAAAAAAGGAATTTGATTTTATTCTTGAAAAACATCCAAGAATACCAACACTCTATCATCTGCCAAAAATACATAAACACCGTGACAAGCCACAGGGAAGGCCGATCATCTCTGGAATCAAATCAATAACATCAAATCTTTCTAAATATTTAGATTTCTTTCTCCAAACTCTGGTAGAGAAACAGAGAAGTTTTTTTAAAGGACACCACCAGCATTTTGCAAAAAATAGACAACATTGAATGGAAAGAGACATTCATTCTGTGCACTAGTGATATCAAATCCCTTTACACGGTCATAGACCATGAATTTGGATGCGAGGCAACACGCCATTTTCTTTCCTCTCAATCAGCAATATCGAACAGACAAATTAACTTTATTATTGACAACATCGACTTTATTTTACGACCCAATTATTTTTGGTACGATGGTGATTTCTTCTTACAAACAAAAGGGACTGCAATGGGGACATCCTTTGCTCCCAGCTACGCCAATTTGTTTGTGGCGTGGTGGGAGGAGCAAAGGATTTGGAACAACAACCCCCATAAAGAGAATATTCTATTTTGGTCAACATACATAGACGACCTCTTCTTCATCTGGGACGTTGGTGAAGAAGACCTACAAGCTTTCTTTAATTATATGAACAACAATAGACTCAATCTAGAATTTGTTTAATCTTACAGCAACAACATGGTCATATTTTTAGACCTGGAAATTTTTATAAAAGAGAATAAAGTACAAACAAGAACACACACCAAAGAATGTAATGGTAATAATGCTCTAGCTTTCAATAGCAACCATCACCGAAATTGGATTAGGAACATTCCGGGAGGACAGTTCCGCAGAATTAGTAGAAACTGCTCAGAAAACTCAACTTTTAAAGAACAAAGTGATCTAATGAAACAAAAATTCCTACAAAAAGGATATAATGAGCAATTTTTACAAAATCAATTAGAAAAAGCATCACAGTTGAAAAGATAAGATCTGATTAAATACAAACTTCAACGAGAATCAAAAATAGAGGGACAACCAATTTTTATTACACAGTATAATGGAAATTATAAGAAAATCGAAAATATACTAGCTAAACATTGGCACATACTAATGTTGGATGAGGAGGTGAAAAAGATACTCCCAACTAAACCCAGAGTCATTTATAAGAAGGCAAAGAATCTGAAAAATGAATTAACAAATAGCTTTTACCAATAGAAAACATGGAAGAACATCAGATGAAAGGTTTTTTTCATTGCCTTAATTGCAAAGGGTGCAAGAATCAAACAACAACAACAAAAGCAGTGCTAAATTTTATTTCAAACAAAAATAAAAAAGATTTCAAAATTAGAGATCACATCTCTTGCGAAACAGAAGGCGCTATATATCTAATTGAATGTCCCTGTGGCCTTCAATATGTAGGCCAGACGAAAAGAAGATTCAAAGTAAGAATTTCTGAACATTTATATAACATAAGACGAGGTTTGACCACCCATAATTTATCAGCACATTTCCTCAAACATCATAATTGCAACCCACAAGGCTTAAAATTTATGGGTATACAAAAATTCACTACACATTGGAGAGGTGAAGACCTTGTGAAAAAACTTCTACAAAATGAAACAAAATGGATATATAATCTTGAAACTTTGGACCCTTATGGCCTTAATATTGATATAGAACTGAAAGCTTTTCTATAAATATTTTCCCTCCGGTACATAACTTTTAATTGTTTCCCTTCTTCCTTTATTTATTTTTTCACAATAGTAAGAGAAAAAATGCATTATTTCCACTAACATGTGGTTGCCGCTCTTTTGGACGGCACTTCTGGTTTTGAATATCCGGGTTTTACCTAAATTGACTAATAAAGTTACCCTATTTAAGGAGCACTCTGGGGAATGCCCCAACCATCCTTGACAAAGCGCCGACAGTGGCGTGAAACGCGTTGGAACAGTGAGGAGCAAAGCGGAAAAAAGTCTTCTGGGAGAACCATCCGTTTACCACACGACGTCTGGGCGTCTGATGTCATCAAGCGACACCACGGCAACACACTATCTGGCTGGCAGAGATCCCCGGTCTGTGAGGACAGCAGGGAAAGCGTTAGATCATCACTCACCAAGCCAAGATCTGGAACTTTTTGTGTGGACACGGAAATAGCGTCCCCATTCCCTTCAACCTGCTCCAAACACACTACCCCAAAGGGGCTGTAAACATTATTTATTTTATTATTTTTGCATTTGTTTCTCTTACTTTTACTTATTTAGCGCTTGTTATATATATTTTAACCATTTACCAATTTTTATCAAGCTGCTCATATTACCCCCCTCCTCCCCCCCTTTTCTTACATAGCGCAGATTATTGTTTTTTATCTTATTTATGGGCAACAAATGTTTCTTCCACTGTTGTCTGATTTACACAAACAACATCTCATTAACAACATCCTTATTAGTGTCAGCTACACAATGTATCCTGCTCATCTTGGTGCACTTCCACAGAAGCATCCTCTATTTCTATGTCAGCATGTTCACGTGTTTACATCATTATAAGAGGTAGGACCATCAGTCATGAGGCCTTAGCCTCTCCTTGCCACTTTGTGTGGTGAACGGCATATTGCCAATTGTATGTCTTTCTGCAGCTAACTTTCCCCTTTATATTTTTTTTTTACCACTGTAAAAGATTGGTTCTTTGATTTTTGATGCCCTAACTTAAGCCCTGTATGCCCTTGGGCATTGGCATTAGTAGATGATGTAGATGGACTAGTATCTTCATGACTGGTGGCACTGGCAGCAGCTCCAGCACTAGTATGTGGTTCCTGCTCTCCTCTCAACTGATCGCTCTCCATATCAACAAACACGAATGAAGTGAGGTACAGCACACATGTCAATTTGTACCAATTTTAAATATTACACTGCAGTATCAATGACCTACAGTGTCACAAGATTTTTATGAATAAGTAAAGAATAACACACTGCATTACCACTTACAGTGTCGCAAGATTTATTATGAATAATAAAAGTATAACAAGAATAACTATAGCACCTCTGAACGAGGCAGCAACCCCTTGATGAACAACACAGTCAGCACCCCTTCTTTATGGGCAACAAAGCACCCCTGCCAAGTGCGGACATACCACCTGCAGTGCAGAGTCACAAATACATGGATGATAAACTGCGGTCTGGCCAGCAGTGTTACCAAACAATAATAGCGCAGCTAAGTTGCTAACGCACACACACAAAAGAAAAAAAGCACTTTTATTTTTTTTACACTGGGAAGAGCACCCCTGATTGACAGAGCACTCCCCCTGGACAACACAGTACCCCTTTATCAACTGCAGCCCTAGCCCATTGATGGAGAGGACAACAACACAGCAGCAGCCCCTTGATTGACAGGACAAGTGACACAGCAGCTGCAGCACCCACTGAAGACCCCCTTTATATACTGCAGCCCCAGCCCCTAATGGACAACACAGAAGCAGCTCTCAGCCCCAGACCCCGAATGGACAACACAGTAAGTTGACAAGTGTAACTAACTACACTAGTGACACTGACTACACGTCTGCTAGCTTCACTCTCCACAGCCGGAGTGAAAATGGCGCCGATCACAGGGACCTTTATATAATCCAAAACCCTCGAGAATCCGACAGTGGGAGGATTACGTTTTGACTCATTTTGAGATCTGAGTCAGGCGGGAAAACCTATTGGATACTCCTACACCATCTGTTGCAATCAGGGCCATCAAGAGCTAATACTATGTGCGGCTTCATTTGTCCACCTCAGCAGCGTTGCAAAGGTGGACAGTGTATCCCTCAGCTGATGACCTGGGTTTTTGCTGGCCCCTCCTACAAGCCCTGGCCCGGGTATTCCGTACCCCCCCCCTGGGTTTGGTACATAACATAGAAAGTCAAAACATAGACAGTCAAAATATCGATATGGTCTAAACATATAGGGGAGTCGAGCGCTGTATGTTATAAATGCGTGGTACCTGTAAGAAAAATGGTTAATATGGTGTTTATAGCTCCTTTTGGAAAGTGTATTATGAATGGTGGGTCCCGTTTACAAAGTCACTCTGCTGCACACATTGAAAAACAACTGTCCCTATCTTACCCTGACTGAGATCCTCCAATCTCTCCAGTCCGTGTAGGTTCAGATGGGGGGCTTGATCTTGGAGCTTGGCCTCAGCTCCTGCCCCGCTGTGTGTTGCCAGCCTGATGCGGCCGCGGCTGATGACGTCACCGGAGTCCGTGCGGGCAGAGTGAACGGCTATATCGCCGGAGTGTCCAATGCTTTTAGGGGGGTCCACCTATTGCCTCCAACGCATTTCGTGTGTCACGCGCACTTTTTCAAGGATGGCATAGGTAGCGTCAGGTTGTCTTTAAATACCTTAAAAAACTTTATTGGTTTCAATTAAAAACCGGAACTTCCTGCCGGAAATGGATCCATAAAAGGCGGTATCCATGTGCCTGACTTCCATTTTTTTAAATTCTATTGTATTTATAAAAGGTTTTTGCTTACAATAAATAAATAAAAAACTACTTTGTATAAGGGGCACTATATAAGGAGCACTTCTGGGAGCCCTGTATAAGGGGCACTACTTGGGGCACTATATAAGAGGAACTACTGGGGGCACTGTATGAGGGGCACTACATATTTGGCACTACTGGGGGCACTATATAAGTGGCACTACTGGGGGCACTGTATAAGGGGTACTAATGGGGGCACTGTATAAAGGGAACTATTGGGACACTGTATAAGGGGCACGCATAAAGGGCACTATATAAGTAGCACTACTGGAGGCACTGTATATTGGGCACTACTGGGGCACTGCATAAGTGGCACTAGTGGGGGCACTGTATAAGGGACACTACTGGGAGCACTATATAAGGGGCACTATATATTGGGAACTACTGGGGGCACTGTATATTGGGCACTGCATAAGGGGTACTAATAGGGGCACTACTGGGGGCACTATATAAGGGGAACTACTGGGACCACTGTATAAGGGGCACTACTGGGGGCACTGCATAAGGGGTACTAAGGGGGGCATTGTATAAGGGGCATTGGATAAGGGGCACTACTGGGGACACTATATAAGTAGGACTGGGCACTGTATAAGGGGTACTACTGTGGGCACTATATAAGGGCATTACTGGGGGCACTGTATAAGGGGCACTACTGGGAGCACTAAATATTGGGCACTGTATAAGGGGCACTACTGGGGGGCACTGTATATTGGGCACTGCATAAGGGGTACTAATGGGGCACTGTATAAGGGGCACTACTGGGGCCACTGTATAAGGGGCACTGCCTAAGTGGCACTACTAGGGGAATCATATAAGTAGCACTACTGGGGGTGCTGGGAATCATATAAGTAGCACTACTGGGGGTGCTGTATAAGGGGCACTGCATAAGGGGCATTACTGGGGCACTACTGGGAGCACTATATAAGGGGCACTACTGGAAGCACTGTATAAGAGGCACAACTGGGGGCACTGAATAATATGCACTGCAACAGAGGGCATTGCATTAGGGGCACTACTACTGGGGCAATGCATAAGGGGCACTACTACAGGGGGCATTGCATAAGGGGCACTGCTACTGAAGACTTGCATAATGGGCACTACTACAGTGGGCATGCATGAGGGCCACTACTAGGGGCATTGGATAAGGGGCACTGCTACTGGAGGCATTGCATAAGGGGCACTACTACTGGGGCAATAAGGTGCAAATGGAATGAAAAGTTCCCAGAGTGATGAGAAACAGTGGTGTCATGTTGACACGGCCCCATTTTCAGTGACCACACCCATTGTGGCATGTGGCCACACCCACTTTTTCAGCACACACACATAAGGGGGGGGGATCCATCTTTCCCTGGGCTCCAAACACCCTAGTTATGCCACTGATGGCGCTTTCCCACCATTGAAGATTATGGGGAAAAGTTTGACAGACAGCCTGACCACTCATAGCCAATCAGCTGGGAGCTCCTACAGAGGCAGCCACTGATTGGCTGGTGGCTCCTCTAATGACAGGAGTCACCCAGGTCCTGCTTATTCGCGTGGAGGAAGAGTATGTGTAAACGGAATCGGTATGAAGTACCAACAGTCGGGATCCTGTCAGTCAGAATCCCAACAAGGTTAACATACTGACACTGTCCCACTCCCTACCCTAACCCTCCCTCTTTGGTGCCTAACTCTAACCTCCTCCTCCCCGCACCATAAATATAACCCTCCCCCCTTAGAGCCTAACCCTTTCCCTAGTGCCTAACCCTAACCGTTACTCCAACCCTGCTGCTTACCTTCGGCATCCCGGTGGTTGGTATTCCGGCGCCGGTAATGTAAGTATCTGCATCCCGACCGCAGGGATGCCAAATGCATCCCATGTAATCTACGCTATGTGTCCACCTTGGGTCGGGTGTCCATTTTTTGTTTTTAACCCCTTGGGTGCCTACTTGGAGTGAAGAGGACATGATCTACATTAGGAATAGGTGAATACTGATTTTTTTTTTTTACAGGTGTCATGGATGCTACATGGAGAAGAGGACGAGAATCGCTCTAGGGATTATATACGATTATGTGTGAGTGCATGTGAAATAAAATATTACAACCTTCGGTGTCCATGTCCTGTGTTTATTTTAATATTTGTTTTGCAGGTGAACTAGAGGTACCAGCGGGCCCTTAATACGTACCAGCATGCGAGAGAGACTTGCTGGGACCTCTAGTTCTACTGTAAAAGACAATATTATTGAATCTATTTTTTACACAACAAACCCGGCACCTACTGCCGAGAATAACCCTGGGCTATCAGCCTAGGCCTGGGGTGCCCTGGAAAGGGGGAACTCCTTTATTGGGGGGTCCCCACCTCCCTAGGGATCCCTGACCTGGGCTGACTAGCGGTCAGGTGTGAATGCATTGGCTGAGGGACCCAGTGAAAGGGTACCCCGGCTGTGGCATTACACCTCCTGCTAGAAAGAGTCCGTAGCTGGTTATGGAAAATACGGGAGGCTCCTACTCAATTTTTTTACCCCTGTATTTCCAGAACCAGACTGCCTCACTGACCCTATGCTGGTTAATGAAAATACAAGGGAACCCTATGTCTTTTCCCCTGTATTTTCACAACCAGGACCGGCTCAGAAAAGCCCGGTGCTGGTCGTGCTATTAGGGGGGAACCCCATGTTGTTCTTTTCTTATAGTTTACTATTTTTTTTAACACAAGGAAACATGCACGGATCTGTGCATGTATTTGTGTAGCTTGGATCTGCTCAGACTATACTCGATAGCCTGAAGGAAGTCTGTTTTTTTACGAGTTATTAGTCAGTAATAGTGTGTGAGTTAAACACGCGCAATCTATTACATTGGATGAGTTGTATCCTCACAATGGCAAAACATCTGGATGCATTTGCCATTGCGAATTGCGGGATTGTGAGAACATGCGAGTTTGCAGGTTCTCTCACCCTATTACATTGTTTGAGTTTACAAAATTTGTGAGTTTAGCGCTAAACATTTGGTCCTTCATCTCTGTAGTCCTTAGACATTGTCAGATGTTGTACTACACTCCCACTCCGGTTTTCGCTTTTTCTGCAGTCTAAGGAAAGTCATCAATTGGACCCTTTGCATCACTGTTTAATAGGTTGATATTTTGACTGGTTATAGTTACATTTTGCTGTTGATATTGGTGCTCTGTGACACTGATGACACTCGCTATTTTGATAAGCACGTATTTATTTTGCCTCCTCTTACATTTATGTCACGTTTCACTATTATCATGGCTAAAACTGTTGTGAAAGACATTGGGCCTGATTGTGATGAATATTCAGTTTCTGTGTTCTTCTACTTTTTAAAAAATGTCACAGGCGTCTCCTTACCATGTACCTTTGTATATTGCAATCTTTATTAAAAATCGTTGTTATTAAAGAAATAAAATGAGGAGAAAAAAGGTGGAGGGAGCACGAGAGAGAGAAAGAGAGAGCGAGAGAGAGAGAGAGAGAGAGACAGGAGGAAAGAGAAAAAAAAGAAATCCTCAGGCTGGTAACAACAGCTAGTAAACAATAATTATGACAATAAAATATCTTGTTAAAAAGACTTTAATACTTCCCATTGGGTTTGATACTGACGTTGAACAGACTTGCACTAGGAAATTAATAATTAATGCCTAGTACGATTACCTCAGAGTATATTTGTTAGCGTTATCATGTGTAACACAAAAGCAAAACGTCAGAGTAAGATGTAGGGTGCACTTATAACTGCCCAAACACAATGAGGGCAATCTAATTACTGGTGATATGCCGCCAAGCACCTTGGTTATGGTCAGCTGCGCACATATCAGCCGGTACACCCTCCGATATTGCAAATTGACTCACCCTTAGTGATCCTTACGGCAGTTACAGCCATATCTGAACTTTTCCACTGTTACCAAGATAAAAAGGAAGAGCACTGTAGGGGTGCTAACAGGTGCAGTTCAATAACTCATGAATCAGACATTAGAATTCTATATTATAGTTACATCTCTCCCAAAAATTCTCCCCCTAGAGCAAGTGCAGCCTGTGAAAAGTAGTTGAGTAGCAGGAAATAGTGGTGTTAAAAATTTATATAGAATCCACAAAACTGAGAAAAGAGTCAGATGCGGCTGCACCCGCATTAGTGTCTATAGCTGTAGACATATCTGTGACTTTATGCTAATGCTAGTATCAGTCTTTCCTCTGGTACACAGTGTGCCACGGCTGGGATGCCTTCTTTCAGCAGCTGCAGTCGCAACCATTGGAAGTGCCATCAGGACTCGCATCCGTCAGAGTATGGCCTCCAATGTGCGCGAGTAAGCGTCTGAGTTTGAAAGCACTCCTGCGACACACCCGCTCACTTAATACGCCCGTGGGACAGAATATCTTAGTGCATCTGCAAAGTCACCTCCCAGTCACTGAAAAGGAACGCCCAATAGTTTTGAGAGTCTGTGTGGCTTAGTCAGTCATGTGACTCAGACACTGCCAGATGCAAGCGCTGTGCGACTTTTTGGGGATTTAAACGGCACCGTAGTCACACAAAATGGTTAACTTACATTATCATTGCGTCACACTCAGAATCAGCTTCAGAGTCTGGGGCACTTGCAATTATCGTTAATGGAGTAAAGTGCATAATTGTAGCTTGAATGGGAAGCACCAATGATAACTAATCCAGTCACTCTCAGAACAAAGCTGGTGGTGTTTCAGAAGGCTGAATGCTGTTAAATCATTGACTGCTTTGAAATTCCAAAGGAACATAGGTTTAAGGCTGCATACAGTAGGTTTTTATTTCAAAGTGTTTGTTTTTTAAGTGGTATTATATGCACAGCAAAATTTAAAGAGTTAGACAATAGACCTTACTAGCTTTATCCTCTGCAGGTAATCTATTGGGACCAGTCATCTGACATAGAAATACCATTGCTGTATGATTATACTGATTTTATAGGTATTTTGTTATTATTATCTGCAAAAACCAGAGTGACTTAAGGTCTTGCAATTTAACTATTTTTTAACTCCTAGATACATGGGATGCTGTTTAGGGTCTGTTTGTTTGTATTAGAATTTTATGACTTGTATCTGCTGTGGGTGAGGTTATTGGGGGTTGGGGTGTAATCAGTGACTACACATGAATGCTTCACTATATACTCAGTAGGTTTCAGGCTGTAGGCCTGTTTAATAGGTTTTTATTTCAAAGTGTTTTTTTTTCTAAGTGGTATTATATGCACAGCATAATTTAAAGAGTTAGACAAGAGTTAAACAGGAGGAAGACAGGAGGACATTTAAAAAAGAACTCTTTAAAACTTGAAAAGGATCTTATGAGCTTCTGGATACCCTGCAACTCAGCCACCAGCTTTCATTATAACCTGAACACACCTTAAGCCTGCTTCAGCATTGCGAGCAAATACCAGGTGGACACAGTTTATTATTCCTATACCACTGCCAATTTATCTCTATACCACTGTAGTATCTACCATTTTTAAACACCTTCTCATCTATAAGAATGCGTTATCCTTAAAGTCCTGCAACTTTAAACTCATTTTATTTATTATATACTCTTGTAGTTGTGCTTTTACATCTACTAACACTGTTCTTCCTTTTATCTCATTTTTAGACATTTTAACTGTACTATTCCTGTATCTCTCTCATCACTACTACTGCTGTTTTCTCCCTCACCTACGCAATGTCTCTCTTTTCTTCTACTCCCCTCCTCACTCAGAAGCTACATAATAGTTTCCTCTACCACCAGTTCCCATTTCTTTTCTCCCTCCATAGTCTCCTCCACTTTCTCCTCTATCTCCCTTCATCCCATCTGGTACTCTCCACCGCATCTCCCATAAGTCCTGCACCCTACCTTTTCTCCAAGTTACACCTCTTCACAACCCACACCACACTAAACCTCCACCTGCTGTCACCCTTCCTCACTCAGAAGCCCACCACGTACCCACACTCTCCTTATCCCCCTGCTCTAAATAAATCTCAACCCCATGCTACAGCAACCCTAACAATCTCCTTCTCTCTCCTCTCAACTCTATCCCTCTCTCTTGTCTCCTCTGGAATGCCAGTCCTATCTATAATCAACTGGTCCCTGTCCATTACGGCTTCATATTCAACTCCTTCAATCTCCTAGCCATCACCAAATCCTGGACTTACCCATCTGACACCACTTCTCATGCAGCTATCTCCTTTGGGAGCCTCACATTCTTTCACACTCCCTGGCCTGGAGGTTGCCACAGTGTTGGTGTACTTCTATCATCTGGTCACTCCCACCAACTCTTGCCTTCTAAACTCTCCACTTCATTATTTGCATTCAGTGTTCATATCAGTTGCCTTTTCCAACTTCCTCAAGTAGCTGCCTTTCCTCGTCCCCCTGGCCTTAACTCAAAATTCCATGTTAACTTTGCTTCTTACCTTGAAATGGGCTCTCAAGACCCCTTTCTTCCTCAAAGCTTTCCAGCTCTCATACTAACCCACTACTCCATGTTCCTTCCTAACAATCCAGCCCATCTGTGTCACCCGTTTGTCTGCCCCCTACCCTTTAGAATGCAAGCTCTCACAAGCAGGGCCCTCTTCCCTCATGTGCTTCTCTCACTTACTCCTACTTTAATTAACAACAGCACATACCATTGGTTGCTGACACCATGCTGCTTATTTAAGTGTTATGCAGCAATGTATAAATCATGTATTTGTCCTGTGTTGGTTGTACTGTTAATAACTGTTTTTCTTGTGTGCTCATTTGTCTATGTACTTGTCTTTTGTGTGCGCATTTGTTTATGTACTTTGTAAGGTGCTGCGGAACCCTTGTGGCGCCATATAAATAAAGCATAATAATAATAACATCACTAACATTTATTATGATTTCTTCTGATCCTAATGTTATTAGAACTAGGAGAATTTTACAACTCTTCAAGTGTTTTCTTTAAGCCACAGGACTTGGGTTTGCAAACTGTACCCATATTAGAAGTAGAAGAATTCTCCGAAGCCTTCACAGAATCCATTTCTACTGTAAAGCAGACATAATAGGACAAACATTAATGAATGCAAGTCTATCTACCTTTCAATCTTGTTTAATTTGTTGCAGGAACTCAAAGAGATTGTCAAGTGCACAAGGCAGCATGCAGTGTCACCGATGGCTTTGAGCACAGAGACCTGCAATACGAGCTTAGACAGTAGATGGCAGCATTACTCTGGCTATGACACTGCGTAGAATGTGTGCTTTATAAGATTATATGCATAATATTAATAACAGTTACTTATATTGTCTCTGTCTAAACTCAATATGTAACAAATAAAGAGCGCTTGTGAATAAACATGTATGAATGTAACGCAATACCTGTAAAAAAAAAAAAAAAAAGGGATTAGTAAAGGATGTTTAAAACCCTTTTTTAATTTTAGGAAAGTCCATAATTGACATCAGGGTTCCGATAACATGCCTTGCAGTGCGGTGTGATACTGGAGTCAGACGTGAAAAACTAACTGTCTCTCCCTATATCTGCCTACCTTTAACGGCTTCCGCTCCGTCCGGCTGGTTCCCTGCACGGGGTGATCGTCTTCTTCGTCCGTGTAAACGGCCCGATGCTGCAAAGGTGCAGTGTGATGACGTCACTATGTCTCTGCTGTGTGTCAGATGTGCGCTAAAACCAACGCGTTTCAGGCTCCTGGCCACTGCCCCACTTAGGCTGTATCCTCTGGGCCAGCACTCAGGTGTGGGCACAACATGTTTCTTCCTCCTATGGGCGGATCCCTCCAGCCCAACACTGGGCCAGTAGCTCACCACCCCCACCTAGCCTAACTACACCACAGTACACTCTGCCAGATGGTCAGAACGATATATTGTCCAGTGCGACATGCTGAATGGGAGGATCGTAGATGCACAGGAAAGATTTTTCTCATCAAATGTATTTCACCTAATCTCTTGACTGCGACTCTTGACTGGTTCTCCTGTTCACATAACCCACAGTTTTCAGCTGGGGCTGTATGAGACTCAGCTTTAAGAAAGCCATACTCCAACAATATATTACAAAAAAAAACACACCATTGAAGACCATTCAATGGAAGGTAATGAGTAGCTTGAACATGGTGTGTGTAGGGGTGAACTTCTATGGCTGTACCCATTTCTGATTTCCTGGCCCTCAAATGTTGCGTTGAGTGGTGTCCATAAACCATACTTGCCAACCTTTTGACTGGCTCCTCTGGGACGAGGCAGCCAGGTCGGCCTTGTGGGGGCGGGGCTAGGTGAAAGCGGGCGGGTCTGGGGTGATGGGTGGGACTCGGAGGAGGTGGGGGGTCTGGGGGATATTCCATCTACATCACAACCTCATGTGTGTTAACTGAGCACCAGGGAAATTGTTGACTGATATTATATGACGCTAAAAAGTCTGAATCAACTGATTTATCAGCAACTTGTTATCACTTCTGGCAGTAATTATGGCACATAGTTGGGCACACACTGTAGAAATGTCTTCAACGTGTTTTTAAACCGGGGCCTGATTGTTTTTTAAATTATTAAGTTTTAACAAATCAACTAGTTGTACAAAATGTTATAATGGTTTTAAAAATCAGCTTATTCACTGGTAGCAAACAAAAGCGATCCACTAGATTGTGATCAGGGTCCTCTATAACCCATCTCAAATCGACAACCCCTTTATAGTATAAACAGTACGCATTTTGTATATTTGTCTTTGCAGTAGAGATTTGTGGTATCTTACATATAAATGATGATTATGAGGTACTACCATACATGACATAGCAGTGCTCTCTGGCACCCTCTGCCCCCCCCCAAAGTGGACTTGTAGCGTACACACAGTGATTACACAGATTAGTTAATTAGAATCTAGTGACATCACTGAGGCTGCTTCTAGGATGCTACAGTAGGATGTACATAATATAATATTAAAATCTGATTCTGCATTGTACTTTGTGTGCTTACCCTTTCCCATTCTCAATTAATTAAATGAAATAGCAACATAGGAATTTCACATTTATTTACATAAATGTAACAAATCTATGTCAGGCGCCGTGTGGCACATACAGAAACTCTCACTGAATTATAACATTGGCATGGCAATTTGTTATTTCTCCATACATTTCTAAGCCATTCAAAAATGAATTACTCAAAATCTTCAATAAAATAAATTTAAACTACTTGTCATCATCACAGGAAGAGAAGACAGAAGTGTAATAACTATTATATTGTAAAAATGACCATGGGTGACCTCTAGCGGCAAATACTGGACACACACCTAGTAAACACAATATTCAATGGTGCCGTTAGAAGTGCTCAACAACCTGCCACCTAATATCAGTGCAGTGGCTCCCAACCCCTAGCCGGAGCTCCAGGGACTGCTCCATGCAGTCATTTTGTTGGGGCTCCTCCATTCCACTCGTATCCCTGGATGAAATACAGGAGGTTGTGAGCAGCTAATCACAAGCCACACAGATTGCAGTTTGTGATTGGTCCTCCAGCTTACACCCACCAACTTAATAATGATGGACTGTAGCGGCTCAAGATAATTTGCAGCAAGGGACAGCTTGAACATCTCCAACAGATCCTTGGTGCCACCTATACACGTTGAAAGCTGCCAATTTTGGGGGCTGAACTGGTATTCATGAGAAAGTAGTGTAACAATGCACCAGGCATATCAATGAGGCAAAGATTGCTTTGTGCCGCAAACGTGCCAAAGTAGGTTCGATCAACCCAATTGTGCGAATATAAACTTTTAAGGCACAAGAACAGTTAGTTGTGACTCTTATCTACTCAGTGAAATATCAAACTAGTCAACATAATGCTAACTTGTGTAGACAAACACATGCAGAGCATTTTCTCACTATGTGTTCTGGTTGAAAAAAGAGGCATGTAAACATCAAGCAAAATCCCAGTGTATGTACATGTCTGCAGTTCAATCGTGCAGCAGTATAAAACAGGTTTGGGCACGGGATGCCGGGGGTCAGAATCCCGACAGAGCTAGGATACTGACACCTGTCAGTCAGTATCGTAACCCTCCCCCCTCGACCTCCCCCAAACTCTCCCTTCCCCCTTAGTGCCTAACCCACTCCCTAGTGCCTAACCCCCCCTTATCCCACTACTTACCACCGGGATGGTGGCGGTCAGGATGCCAGCACCGGGATTCTGGCAGGTGTCTGAATTCCGTCTCCAGCATCCCGACTGTCGGTATTATAACTACATCCCGTGTAAAACGCGTATCTGAGCAAAATACTGGAAAATAGCACTTGGTATACACACAAATTTATAAAGTTCCGATCTGAATAAAGCACAAAAAGTCAGAAAATTCTCTGAAGGCTCTCACCCGTATGAACCCTTATATGAATCATAATAATAATAATGGAACAGATAAGCAACATTGTTGAAATACACTTCACATCAGTTCTGATGCTGCCTAATTCGGACCATGGCTATAATTGGCTGTGCTACAATTTGCTGGTCTTTGCAGTTTCTGGATCTCAAGTCGCAACTTCAATACTTCCAGTTCCAGCTTCGTCCTCTTCAGTTTTAAGTTGCAGTATTTTAACATATTGATGTCTTTCTCCGTGACACTTTCCTCTAGAGTGGCTACGGTAGAGATATGGAAAGACAATGTAAATGAGAGGAAGACATTACAATGTATTTAGTAAGCAAAACTAATGCTGGGTACACACTTGTCGATATATCGTTTGTTCGATCAATGAACAATATATTGCGAGTGGTCAGCCCTGCAGCACAGCCGGTACATGTGAAAGATATATCATCCATCTGAATGTGTGTACGGGCGACACGCTGATCACCTATAGATTGGCTGTAGGCGCTGCCGACACTGACATCTCAACTGGGCAGGCAAATTTAAATGAATGCCCAGTTGTGATGTCTGGCTAGACATATCGAGCGGCTGATTGGTTAGTGTGTACAGCTTACCAATCGGCCAACCGATCCGTCGTTGTAGTATGTTCCCAGCATAAGAGATGTAATAGAAGGTGTAACTGAGAGGAAGAAAAAGTGAACAAAGGAGTAAGGGAGGGACGGGAAGAGGAATTCTACATAGCTCCTCTGGGAAAGCGGGAGGATTAGTGAGAGACACGGAGGACAGTGGAAGGATGCGTGAGATACAGGGAAAACAATGGAAGGATACGTGAGACACAGGGAAAACAATGGAAGGATGTGTGAGACACAGGGAGAACAGTGGAAGGATGCGTGAGAGACACAGAGAGGACAGTGGAAGGACGCTTGAGAGACACAGTCAGAACCGTGGAAGGATGTAAGAGAAACATGGAGAACAGTGGAAGGATGTGTGAGAATAGTGGAAGGATGCACGAGACACGGAGAGAAGTGAAATGATGTGTGAGAGACACAAGGAGAACAGTGGAAGTATGTGTGGGAGACATTGTCAGAACCATGGAAGGATGTGTGGGAGACAATTGGAGAACAATGGAAGCATGTGAGAGAGACTTGGAGAACGGTGGAAGGATGTGTGATAGAGACAGAGTGAAGTGGAAGGATGTTGTTACGATCCGCTACCAGGATTTCTGACAGCCTTAGCAGTTCCTAGTCCTGGCTATTGCTAGGCAGCAGGGAAGCTGTCAGTATTGTGGAAGCATTCAGCTGCAGCCAGTCTGCAATCTAGCTCTCAGTGTGTATGCAGTTCAGCTGTATTGCAATTAGGATGATGGTTGCATTGGGTTCTCTTCCTGTTATATTGCATTCACTCCCAGCATTCCCTGCCGGTGATAGCTTATACCTTGTGTTGCTGCCTGGACCATTCCATATGTATTGCTGTTCCAGGTCTTCTGCTCTGCATATGCCCAGCCGTGTCTGTTTCCAGTTTCCTACGTTCTTGTGGAACTTTAAGTATTGTTCCTACCAAACTGCAAGTATTACGAAACCTACACAGTGAATATCTACCTTGCACACCTATACTGACACAGTGACTATCATCTCAGCTGTAATGTGTCTGCAAATACAAGTATCTGCCTTGCACAAGTATATATATATATATATATATGCTGTGTTGGATTCTGTGCTGCTGCTACAAGCCTTGTTGTGTGGATTATTGTGGCTGTCTGCTAATTCACCTTCTTGCTATCCATACTAACTGTCCTGCAATTAACCCTGTGGATGCTGGTTCTGATTCTGCAATTACCCTGATTCTGTTAAGTATCTGTATCTACTCCAGCCAATATCTTGTGATCACCCTTGTATTGTATAAGCCCTACTGTCTGAGCTTAAGTCCTGGCGGCCGCCTAAGTACCGGTGAGTGTATTCAACTCTATGGGAACAACAAGTGGTTTGTTATAGGCAGAAGGTCTTAGTAGGAGGCTCTATGGGTCTTATATATATACAGGGGTGTTTCATAACATATGTGTGAGATACACGGTAACAGTAAAACAAATGTTTAAGAGAAACATGGAGAATAGTAGAAGGATGTGCGAGACAAGGAGAAAGGTGGAAGGATGTGTGAGAGACAAGGAGAATAGTGGAAGGATGTGTGACAACACAGTGAGAACAATGGAAGGATGTGTGAGAGACAAGTGAGAAAAATGGAAGGATGTGTGAGAGACAAGGAGAACAGTGGAAGGGTGCGTGAGACATGGAGAACAGTGGAAGGATGTGCGACAACACAGTGAGAACAATGGAAGGATGTGTGAGAGACAAGTGAGAAAAATGGAAGGATGTGTGAGAGACACAGGGAGAACAGTGAAAGGATATGAGAGAAACATGGATAACAGTGTAAGGATGTGAGAGAAACTAGGAGAACAGTGGAAGGATGTGTGAGAGACAGTAAGAACAGTAAAACAAATGTGTGAGAGAAACATGGAGAACAGTGGAAGGATGTGCGAGAGAGACAAGGAGTACAGAGAAAAGATGTGTGAAAGACATGGAGAACAGTGGAAGGATGTGTGAGAGACACGGAGAGCAGTGGAAGGATGTGTGAGAGAGACAAGGAGTACAGAGGAAAGATGTGTGAGAGACACGGAGAACAGTGGAAGGATGTGTGAGAGAGATAAGGAGTACTGAGGAAAGATGTGTGAAAGACATGGAGAACAGTGGAAGGATGTGTGAGAGACACGGAGAACAGTGGAAGGATGTGTGAGAGAGACAAGGAGTACAGAGGAAAGATGTGTGAGAGACATGGAGAACAGTGGAAGGATGTGTGAGAAACAATGGGACTGGTGGAGGAATGTGTGAGAGACACGGAGAACGGTGGAACGATATGTGAGAGACCCAAACAGTGGAAGAATGTGTCTATTCTGCCGCAAGTCACTGTATTTTGCATTTGCACACAAACAAGAGTTAATGCTCAAGCTACAACGGTATCACCTACAAGATCATTGTGAATGATATCCTTGTCTGTGGTCGTACCATACAGGAACACGATATAGGTCTCTAAAAAGTCCTAGAGAAAATCTGAGATTCCAACATGAGATCAAACCCATGGCATCAAACCTAATCCATCCCATGGCATCAAACCTAATCCATCCAAGACATTGGCTATACAGAAAATGCCCACCACTATGGACACATTCAGCCTGCAGCATCCCTAGACAGGACCAACTACTTAACTAAATTCCTGTCCAACTACAGTGAGGTGACTTTGCCATTTTGACAGCTTTTTTACATGGATGCTGAGCACCAAATTCTGCAGTATCTTCTTATTCACCAGCAGTCCTAAGCTACAATATTTTGATGTACATATCCCGGTACTGATTTCTGTGGATGAGATATTTGACAATCGTGTTGCATTTGCCTCTAGGGCCTTTACTGAGTCTGAAATCAGAGATGTGCAGATTGAAACAGAGCTTGTGATTGATGAGACAGACCTTCAGTCACTTTACTCCATTTTGCACAAGTCACTGCATCCTGCATCTGCACACAAAAAGCAGTTCAAACTCAAACTACAACGGTATCCCTTAGATGTGGGCTACAAGCGTGGCAAGGAGCTCCATATGGCTGATGGACTGTCCGTGCTCCTCTGCCCCAATTTAACGCTGCAGATGCTCATGATGACTTTGATGTCATGGAATTTGATGTGTTACCCTCTAGATGCTTGGAATAACTTTATGAGGCCACATCCACAATGACCTCTGTAAACGTCTGTCTCAGGCAGTGTTACATGATTGGCTTGCTTCATCCAGAAGGCTGCAATGTGACTTTTGCTGCTTTAAAATCACAGTTTCTGACAGAATATTTCTGCATGGTCATTGGCTCATCATCTGCAATTAACTTGAAGACTTTTTATGTTTACCAGGTTCATCAAGGACACCCAGGTTGTGAGGCTACCAAGTGCAGGGCTAAGGATGCACTATCCTGGCCCTCTACAGTATGTCCAAAGAAATGAATTGTGCTGTTGCTTGTGCTCCTTGTAATGCTCCTCAGGTCATCATGCCAAATTAACTTTAAACTTGACATTCCTAGCCTTCCGAGGTCCATTGATGCTGCTAATACCTTTGATTGGAGCAGGATAGAGCACCTGGTGTTGTTCGACTCTTACACTGAATGGTTCAAAATGGACGACCTGCTTTGCCTTACTTTAGCAGCTTGACAGTAATAAAACATTTATAGTGGCACTTCTCTGTATATGGTACACCACAATAACTCTTCAGAGACAACGCCATGCAACTCATGATCAATGAGTTTCAGGACTTCATGAGGTAATGGAACATTAGATATACAACCAGCAGTCCTCGTTACCCACAATCCAATAGATTAGCTATAGGAGATTCGTTCTGCTACATACTTATTGGAAAATGTAGTTGAAATGGCTCAGATGTATTCTTGGCGATACTCAACCTGAGATACACTCCAATAAATGGGCTGCCATCACCTGCACAAGGTTTAACCTGAAGGCATACCCATACTGTCATTTCCTTTGTAAGGCCTATACTTCAGCCACGAGTCGAGACTGACATACTCCCTACATCCAGAACCTGTCATGTTCACATTCAACCCAGTGATGGCTTTGACAAACTGGGCACTGTTCATGGGGTTTCCAACAGACTTAATAGCTACACTATGGAAGCTGATTGTACTACAAGTGGGACAGACAACATTTACTGAAAGTATCTGAACTTCTGGATCCACCACCTCCATTGCCACCTAAATATTTCCGGGGGCAATGAAAGTCATAGTCAGGGCTCCATCTGAAGAATCACCTGCCAGAACAGTCTAATGCCCATACCCTATCCTACAAGATATGCAAACTATACTGCTTCATCAACACTTCTGGTCGAGTTACCAGGCCCAATCCAAAGTTTCAAGACTTTGGGCCTGAAACAGGGCCTGATTAACTACGGAATGCAACTGCGAATGTAATAGCGATTACACACGCAGTTCAACTGTAGTAGTATGCTAAAACATTGCAATCGCAGCACTAGACAAGGACGCCCACTTTACCTTACACACATTCGTAATGTTTAGCAAGACTGTGAAACCATCGGTACAACCGAGTACCATCGCAGCCTCAGGCACACTTGCACAAGCTTTGACCTTACTCAGGAATTGCTAAATTCCACGCACGCTATGAGTCCTAAGGCTGCGTAGGGTATCGCTGTGGATAATTTATGCACGCCCATGCTACGGTGTTCAAATGCACTGACGCACCTAAGTTCGGCCGATCCCACCCCCCCCACGTTACTACCCACAAACGGCACTTCCTATTAATCACTTGATGGGTCTGTGTAGTCATTGTGATCACAGTTCCGATCGCAATGTATACGCGATACACAACAATCGGCCGATTGCGTGTGTATTAGCAACTGCATTCCTTGCTAAATCAGGCCCTCAGAGATGTACGCTAAACCGATGGTTAACGCACATCTGTGATGTTTTAGGGTCTGCGCATGTGCAGAACAAATCCTGCAACCTCACCCGCATACCCTCTCAAGCCTTTGGGGGGCAAAGCAGGGGCGTGTTGCCCCGTTTACCGGGAGGGACGAGGCCAGGGTATGCGTCGGTGGAAGCAGATTTCTTGGCCTCACAACTGCCCAGGACCCGGTCAGGTCACAGTAAGCTTCAGCTTCCGCAGCCAGGCCAAAGGAGATCCCAGGCTGCTGGGATCGCAGATGCAGCAAGGAGGTGTTGGTTTCCTACAGATACCTCCTGGTGCATTAGCATTCTAGATAAACGGGATTGCACAGCCGCTTGTGTGCGGCTCTAAAATTCCGACCATATTTGAATCAGGCCATTTGTCACGTAGTTCCTTTCTTCACTCATATTAAAACTACTGTTGATATTTGTTGCATTTACCTCACCGTTTCCACATACAACAAATTTGCCACACTGTCTTGAAGCCATACACCTGTTGTGTATGTACTTCGGGCCTGATTCAGGTTTGTATGCAAGTGACAGTCTGCGACTGTGTGGGGGCGGCGCTGGCCCGCGTTTCTGGAAACAGGGGCATGTTCTGGGAGTGCTGAGGCCAGGCTCTGCGTTAGAAGATGCAGATTTCCTGGTCTTGGCAGCAGAGTTAAGGTGGCCATTCTGAGTAGTCTTTCGGTTTCTCAGATGCCTGAAGCTGTCGATGGTCACGATGGTGATCCGATACTGCGTCTTCGGATCTGCAATACTGTCGAGAGGTATCTATTTCCTTCAGACGCCTCCTGCAGCATTAAAATATTTACATAGAGCAGCTGCGTCCAAAGAGGCAGCTTCTGTGTTTTCTGCATCCACATCTGAATCAAATCTACAGCCATGGCCAAAAGTTATGAGAATGACACAAGTATTGGTTTTCACAAAGTTTGCTGCTTCAGTGTTTTTAGACCTTTTTGTCAGATGTTACCATGGTATACTGAAGTAAAATTACAAGCATTTCATAAGTGTCAAAGGCTTTTATTGACAATTACATTAAGTTTATGCAAAGAGTCAATATTTGCAGTGTTGACCCTTCTTTTTCAAGACCTCTGCCATTCGCCCTGGCATGCTGTCAATCGACTTCTGGGCCACAAACTGACTGATGGCCACATATTCTTGCCTAATCAATACTTGGAGTTTGTCAGAATTTGTGAGTTTTTGTTTGTCCACCCGCCTCTTGAGGATGGACCACAAGTTCTCAATGGGATTAAGGTCTGGGGAGTTTTCTGGCCATGGACGCAAAATTTCGATGTTTTGTTCCTCGAGCCACTAAGTTATCACTTTTGCCTTATGGCAAGGTGCTCCATCATGCTGGAAAAGGCATTTGTTCGTCACCAAACTGTTCTTGGATGGTTGGGAGAAGTTGCTCTTGGAGGATGTTTTGGCACCATTCTTTATTCATGGCTGTGTTCTTAGGCATAATTGTGAGTGAGCCCACTCCCTTGGCTGAGAAGCAACCCCACACATGAATGGTCTCAGGATGCTTTACTGTTGGCATGGCACAGGACTGATGGTAGCGCTCACCTTTCCTTCTCTGGACAAGCGTTTTTCCAGATGCCCCAAACAATCTGAAAGGGGATTCATCGAGAAAATAACTTTACCCCAGTCCTCAGCAGTCCAATCCCTGTACCTTTTGCAGAATATCAGTCTGTCCCTGATGTTTTTCCTTGAGAGAAGTGGCTTCTTTGCTACCCTTCTTGATACCAGGCCACCCTCCAAAAGTCTTCACCTCATTGTGCGTGAAGATGCACTCACATCTGCCTGCTGCCATTCCTGAGCAAGCTCTGCACTGGTGGTGCCCCGATCCCACAGCTGAATCAACTTTAGGAGACAGTCCTAGCGCTTCCTGGACGTTCTTGGGTGCTCTGAAGCCTTCTTCACAACTATTGAACCTCTCTCCTTGAAGTTCTTGATTATCCGATAAATGGTTGATTTAGGTGCAATCTTACTAGCAGCAATATCCTTGCCTGTGAAGTCCTTTTTATGCAAAGCAATGATGACTGCACATGTTCCTGCTCCAGTCTGTTATTCTAACTCAGGGGTCTTCAAACTTGGCCCTCCAGATGCTGTGGAACTACACATCCCAGCATGCACTGCATATAGTTTTAGCATGCTGTTATATCAAAAAGGTGGCAGTGCATGCTGGGATGTGTAGTTCCACAGCAGCTGGAGGGCCAAGTTTGAAGACCCCTGTTCTAACTCAATAAGCATGACAGAGTGATCTCCAGCCTTGTGCTCGTCAACACTCTGACCTGTGTTAACGAGAGAATCACTGACATGATGTCAGCTGATCCTTTTGTGGCAGGGCTGAAATGCAGTGGAAATGTTGTTTTTGGGGTTAAGGGTCTGATTCACCAAGGAACGCACTGATGGAGACGCATGCACCCGTCTGCTGCGAGAATATGCTAATGAATGCATACGCACGCAGAATAAGCAGACGCCTAGCACTACATAATTCCACCCACTTCCCTTAAAGTGCGTCTTCTAATACCTGGCAAGACAGCGGAAACATCGGTAACATTGAGAACCATTAGCATAATAGTGGTTGACCTGACCTCACTCAGGATTTGTGCCGCTTCCTGTGTGTAAATAGACCTCATGCTACGTCCGTCGCCGCAAAGGCTTAATTATGCACGCCCCTGACATGCCGTCCAAACGCACAGGCACGCCTGCGTTTGCCCAACCACTCCCCCGTCATCACCCACAAATGGCACTTCCTGTCAATCACTTGTCACTTGGCTGCAGACTCCCTGCGTACGCGTACTCCATCGCAATGGCCGGTTCGCGCACTCCGATGTATACGCATGCGCAGAGCAAAAGCATTGCCCAAGTGTGTGTGCGTTCTCTCCTGTGCGTTCCCTGCTGAATCAGGCCCTAAGTTCATTGTCATGGCAAAGAGGGACTTTGCAATTAATTGCAAATCATCTGATCACTCTTCATGACATTCTGGAGTATATGCAAATTGCCATCATATAAACTGAGGCAGCAGACTTTGTGATAACCAATACTTGTGTCATTCTCACAACTTTGGCCATGGCTGTATTAGTGAAAGCGGTAGAAAATGTATTGGTGAAAGAGGTAGAACATATTGAATTTTACAGGTTAAATGAATACTCACAGAAGTCCTCTCTGTTCAGTTCATCCTACAAAAAGGAGAATATTATTATAGCAAAATGGAAACCATTTTCGGCTGCAGTGAAGAAATGTTCAATAGCAGACAAATGACTGTATATCTGTGTGCAACTGAGTCTGACTCTGTACACGAAATGCTACCATGCAGCGGCCGAGTCTTTTTTCTACACCAAATCCCATTGTGCTTCATATACAGACTCAGGGTCTGATTCAGCAGTGAACGCAAGTGCACTGCTGAACGCAGATTGCCGATTGCGCGAATGTGCATATTGGGTCCTGCTCAATTGCATGCAAGCCCTTGAATTCCTCTCCCTGACTGACAGGCAGTGGCACTGAAGGGGCGGTGTGGGGGCGGGCAGCGTTCCCGTAAACGGGTACTGTCCGCCCCGTTTTTCGGGAGTGGCCAGCCCAGGGACTGCGTGGACGCACGCAGTCTTCTGGGCTCGCAAGCCAGCCAGCCTGAGTAAGCTGAGGCTTACTCAGCTGGCCGGCCGCCCGAGGTGCAGTCCACCATCGCGACCATTGACCACCGATGGCCGCGATGGTGATCCCAGCCTGCGCAGTGCTGGGATTACAAATGCAGCAGGGGGTGTCATACACCTCCTGCTGCATTTGTATTATTGCAAGGATAGCAATTGCAAAGCTGCCTGCATGCACTACACACTACAGTATATGACTGTGTGCAGCTTTGTGATTCTTGCTGAATCAGGCCCTCAGTTGTACACAGATATACAAGTGTTGCATATCAAATTAATCCGCACAGTCTCCTGGTGTGTCCCAGTCGCATCACATTTGGGTGAATAAGACGCCCAGCGATAGATAGCAGAGTCGATCAGGACCTGGCGGCTCACTCACGCCATATGGCCTATTGAGGCTAGATGTATGAGGACACATCTGTACCTAGCAATATTAGTTTACTGTTCTTATGGGATGTAGTCAGCATGTCAACAGTCACTATGTCGACAGTAACTATATTTCGACACCACAATGCCGATGCTAGTATCTCGATACTGTTCTAATGCTACTTGAAGCATTTTAATCGTGGAGGCTTTAAGCAGCATGTTTAACGTTATAAGAGCCTGCACAGTAAAAAATATTTTAAGTAGCATTATTTGAACCATCGGGATACTTGCATAGCCAGACGCAGGGGATTTTCCAGTTGCCCAGAAATCCAGGGGGATTTTCCAGTTGCCCAGAAGTCCCCTTCCTGACTAGCGACTCAAATCATGACCACAATAGTATATAATATGATTTTTACTAGAGCTGTGGCCACAACATGCAGTATAAGGGACAGCTGCTGCACAGCCCCATGGCAGCTGCTTCTCCTACCAAGTCTGCTCTATGGACCTCATTCAGTGGTGCACGCACATCCCTTCGTGACTGCGATTCCATACGCAGCGGACTTGAGAAAATATGCTAATGACTTAGCTGATTTCTTGTGCACAGAGACACCCACCCCCAGAGTCTCACATTCTTCACTTATGTAGAAAAGGAGAAACATAGGGAACATCGATTGCACATCGAACCTCTCAGAAAGTCTATGCTGTCTCAGAATGTCCGTCTCACCTAAGATGCCGGGGCCTCTACTGCTGCGAACGAATATGCAGAGGCTTACTAGGAGACGCCCAGAAAATGGTGAAAACACGTCTGCGTTTTTCTAGCCACCCCCTACCCCATTACCTCCCCCAAATGATGACTACCTGTCACTCACTCTGCAAATAAATCCTGTGACGGCCATCGCAAAAAAACTGCTGCGCGTGTGCAGTGCAGCTTTGGAGCATGCGCAGTAGCAAAAAAGCACTCCACTGCGTCTGACATCAACACTGTATCCACCTCTGAATCAGGCCCTATGTTTGGATATGAGTGCTTAATCAATGCACCGGACCAGAGAGCAGCTGCCAGCAAGAAGACACAGGTGTCTTACCATTAGGGGGAGAATGCATACTTAGAAAGCCCAGTTCTGTGTCCTACTGGTAACATTATGTACAGTATGTATATTTCTTATGAGATGTTTAATCTTTTCATGATCACTTCTGCAGTTATGAGATGTTTTATTGAAAAAGTTAGTTCTTTAAGGTGCCCACAGACATAGCGATGTGATCACAATCCCACGATGTTTACGATACCTTGAACTCTCCCCAGGCAGCTCCCTGGCAGTCCTACACAGAATTGAGTAAAAAATGTCCAATCTGACTTAAGATCTATCGTGCATCCAGTGCATTGTGTCCCAGATTGGCAAATCTGCCCTACAGCACGGCAGATCTGAAGATGCAATGTATGACGAGCGGGGACGCGCATTGGCATCGTGATCGCGAGTAGAAACTCACGATTTGGACATATTTTACACGATGTCTTCACGATTCGTCGAAATCGGGTAAAAAATCGCTATGTGTGTGGCCAGCTTTAGACTCTCTCTCCTATCTATACTGTAGATCAGGCCTGGCCAACCTGTGGCTCTCCAGCTGATGTGAAACTACAAGTCCCAGCATGCCCTGCTACAGTTGTGCTATTAGGGAATGCTAAAACTGTTACAAGGAATGCTGGGACTTGTAGTTTCACAACAGCTGGAGAGCCACAGGTTGGCCAGGCCTGTTGTAGATTATCTATAGTGTTAAATATTATACTGTATTACATACACTATCCAGTGTATAAGAGCATTGTGTACATATAAGTCCAAAACCGGTGCCAGGTGCTTCTGCCGGTCCGCAAGACTCCTGAGCTTGCTCCATTGCTTCACAGTGCAGGTGACTTGGATTGTGGGATGGTGCCTACATTCAGAAACGAAAACATTTGTCTGACATTGGCTCTCAGGATACTATACCTATTTTAGAACTCTTAATAAAAGTTACGTTTTAATACACACATTTAATTCAAAGCGTGCCTCAGAAAATAATCTACTTTTATACTCTTATAAATTTGTAACACAGTACCCTTTGACTTTTGGGACCACCACTAACCCTAGATTAATTTCAGACCCTCAGGAGGTCGTTTATGCCTTTATGTAGGTTGTGTCTGAGATATACATTAGGTTTCAGTGTGGAATCTCCCCCCCTTGCTCAAGAAAACATACAGCTCAGACTGGCTGCTCCTACTGCCACATCTAATGGCTTACTGTGATCGCTGGTCCTGTATAAGTCTGATGTATTACATACTTCTTCATCTGGTGACCACACTCGCTCTAGGATCAAGCATTTGGAAACCCCCTTTAGAAATTCGGTGTTGGCCCTTGTACTTGCACCGGCATTGTGCTGCCGATACAGTCACTGTTGACATAGTGACTATGAGCAGTATGTATTCATACCATACTTATAATGCTGCTAATAATTAAGCTGAAAGTTATATGGAAACGGAGGGTGTCCCCAAACCAGCCACTCATAACGGTTTATTTACTAGGTGATGTCTTGCAAAGCCGCCGCTTATTGGCGTGTTAAGCTCCAAATTTAAAATGGCAAAACATGACATATACATCAAGACTGCAGGTGACTAGTCCTACTCATCATCTACTTTGATGGTGGTCCCACCAAAACTAAGAAATAAGGACCTTCCCCTCTGGTACAGATGACTTGCTTCTAGACTGTGAGCCAAGTTCATGGTACTGATGACCGCACACAGGTGTGCCAACGTCAGTTTTGTAAAAAAAATAAAAAATAAAATGACTGAGACTTGACTTGAAGTCTCTCTATCTCTGCATCCATGGCACCTATATAGATGGTGGTACCTTTATTTACAGTAGGAGAGTCCTCTTTTTCAAAGTAGATGCCCATTAGGAAAAATGTCCAGGGATGGGGGGAGACTTCCCCTCAACCTGGAATCCATAAATTCAAAGCCACCGACATTTGAAAGTGGGGGTAGAGAGGAAAAAATCTGAATATATAAGCATTTTATTGCACATTTCGGTTTAATGTTATTTTATGTGTTAGATTGAACAATGGTATTTTGTAATAATACAAAGTCTTCTGATAAAAACAACAACAACAAAGTATTGGTGTGGTTACTGCAATAAAATAAATCAGCGATATTGGTGTTGGAATGTGACAAGCAGAAACATTGATTAATGGCCTCAGGACAGGGGTGAGAAAACCCTCAGCAGTAGAGGGATTAAAACCTGGGCTGTGGGTGATTTGAGGACTGGAGCCACAGTCTTAGGGGTAAATTTACTAAGCTGAGAGTTTGGGAGAGTTTGCAAACTCTGCAGAGTTTGGGCATTTTTTCCCACTCTCAAATTTACTAATGTCAAACTCGGGAGAGAGATCTCCTTTGCTACGGGAAAATACTGGAGAGTTAGCAAACTCTCTTCAATTCACCACCGGCAAACCTCGAGAACCTTTTCACTGGTGAAGATAGGATTCTGGAATTTACCAAGCAGAGAGTTTCTAAACTCTCCATTAGATGGGAAAACTCTCCTGTAAAAACTCGTGAAAAAAATACACCTGCCTGTGATCTGTGTTTTGGCAGAAACATACACATGTTTCTGCCTGTAAATATAGAAAATAAATTTAAATATCAGAAAAAAAATGACATAGGGTCCCCCCCTAAAGCTTAACCAGCCCCAGGCTTGCCAGCCTGTCCTGGTTTCTGAGATTACGGGGAACAAAATGTGTAGGGTTCCCCCATAATTTACAAACCAACACCAGGCTGCAGGACTAGTCCTGATTTTAAATATAGGGGGGAAAAACTTGCGTAGGGTCCCCCCTATATTTAAAACCAGCACCAGAGCCAAAACGGCCGGGCTGTAATGCCACAGCCCGGAGACCCTTTCACCGATGCTCCGAATCCAAAGCATTATCAGCCCAAGCCGGTCAGGCCAAGTCGGGGATCTCAGGGGAGATGGGGATCCCCAAAAAAAGGGGTCTGGTGCTGTTTTTAAATATAGGGGGGACCCTACGCAATTTTTCCCCCCTATATTTAAAATCAGGACTGGTCCTACAGCATGGTGTTGGTTTCTAATTTACGGGGAAACCCTACACATTTTGTTCCCCGCAATCTTAGAAACCAGGACAGGCTGGTAAGCCTGTGGCTGGTTAAGCTTTAGGGAGGGGAGGGGGCCCATGTAATTTTTTTTTTTTACACTTTTAACCCATTTTTTTACAGGTACAACACAAGCAGCTTACACATATCTCACTGATATGTGCAGGCGGCTTGCTCGGGAGAGTTTTGCAGAGAGAAGACACTGCAATCTCGGGTGAGTCATCTCTTGCAAAACCTGCTAGTCGGGGGAGAAATCTCCTGCAAAACCTGCTACACGGCAGAGAAATCTCGTTCTGCTTCCCCATCGGCCATCTCACTCTCAGCTAAACTCCCTTCTTGGTAAGTTTGAGAGTCTCAGGAGCTTCAAATCACCTGAGTTTAGGTGAAGCTAATCGAGTTGAAAAAAAAAACAAACTCTCCCAGACTCGATTCTTAGTAAATTTACCCCTAAGGGTCTATGGTGTAGGTGCCAATAAAGTATCTTATCCCTATGCAGTGAAGTGGAGAGTACCAGGTAACATGCAACTTTCCTTTCAGCAGTCACATTATTTATATCTTAACAGGAGAATACTGTACCTTGGAATCTTGGTTTGAAGATGCACTTGAGTTAGAAGATTTATACGACTCACAAACCCGTAACAAGCGGCCCTCGAACGAGGAACTATTCAACTGTCGAAATGCAAATTGCATTGAGGAATAGTCTTCAAATCTTACAAAGGCAAAGCTGCCAGCAACAAAATGAAAGAAAAGAAATGATTAACAATAAGTCTAATAGATTGTGTTATACTGCACAATACGGCAGAAAGCTCTGCCTTATCTTTGCATGATGAGTCTCTTGGTCTGATAAGACCCAGATTAGCTTGTCTAATAAGCCACCAATATATGATCATATCTTTATAAAATGTGTAAAAAGGCACATAAGCCAATTTTAGAGCCTGATAAAATATGCCCGTCCTATAAACACAGTACAGGTCATTAATCTCAGAGCTGAAACAAATTATATTCAGGTGAATGAAGCATCTCAGGGCCTGATTCACTACGGATCGCTATTCTGCTAATACGCACGCAACGCAGTTGCTAATATCAGCGGTGACATGTAAATCTTTCCATTCGCAATGAGATCGCAGCCTAACATAAAGATGCCCACTTCCCCTTACTTACATCTGTGTACTTTGACAACATAGAGAAACAATCGGTAACATCGCGTAACATCGGACAGTTAATGAAGCCCAGACCTTACTCAGGAATTGCTTACTTTTGCGCACGCTATGACACCTGAGGAAGCATCTGGTATCACAATGGATAATTTATGTACGCCTCTGCAACGGCGTTGAAACGCAAGGGCACGTCTGCGTTCACTGACCACCCCCCTTTCACCCCCCCGGACGGTCACTTACTGTCAATCAGTGTGTAATGACGCTGTGTGCTCCCTGCGATCGCAAGCCGATCGCAGTGAAGGGTTCGCTCACTGCGATGTGAATGCAGGCGCAAAATGTGACAATTGACCAATTGTGCGCGTGTATAAGCATTCCTTGCTGAATTAGGCCCTCAGTTTACTAGGAACCAGTGACAAAAGGTGTGAGGCATCCAGCCCTTTAATCACTGGTTGAGCCAATAAATTAGCACTAATCAGTGTAAATATTGTAATTAACATACAGTACAGCACATTGCTAGGAAGAGTAAGATTCTCACCATCGCTGTCCTTGGTGCTTCAGCCGAAGACTGACGGCATTGTATTTTTTAAATAAACGCTTAATTTGGTTCTAGGGAAAATAACCAAATGTTACTTTGCAGGGTAGTGGAGAAACACAGAGCCAGAATACAGTGGTAAATATATACAGTATACCCGAACTACACATTACCCTCTGTAACTTGGATATATGAACAAGGTACAAGGTCTAAGGTGACCGAATTTCACTTCATGGTTTTATATTTTTAATTTCCACAATGGCAACATTGTGAAGTAGCTGGTTTTTATTGGAAGTCTCATTTCTCTCAGATCCATTCCTATTGAATATATATGGGGTATGCACAGATCTTCTCTACTCCATGATTTACTATATATGGATGGAAGGAAGAAGTGTACATCTGGATACTTCTATTTTATCGCTGGTTCAGATAAACACCAATTATTTTTATTGGTACATGGTCATTCACATTATGATTTACTGCACCATATTGGAGGCCCCTTTGTTTTTAATTTTTTCAATGCATGTAGGAATAGTGTAAACAATTGGAGATAAGAAAAAGAAATCACAGAATCATTTAAAAAAACATTAATCTACAAATTTTGACTCCTCAAAGCAGCCAGCTTTTGTAGCTACAGTAGAACAGCTAAGCACACTTGTGGCACTCCTTCTGCAATGGAGATCAAATACAGGTTGAGCCTCCCATATCCAAAATGCTTGGGACCAGGGGTATTTTGGATATGGGAATATTCCATAATTTGGAATAAATGCATACCATAATGAGATGTCTTGGGAATGGGACCAAAATCTAAACACAAAATGCATTTGTTTTATATACACCTTATACACACAGCCTGCACATCATTTTATACAATATTTTCAATAATTTTGTGGCTCAAACAAAGTATTTCGGAATATTTGGATATGGGAGACTCAACCTGTAGTGCTCTAAGCAGTTCCTCCCAACACTGTTGCAGAAGGCCGCGTGGACCCAGCCAATGAGCGGCCGCTAATGTTAAGCCGCCGCTATGTTTCATATCGTGCATTTCTCGGTGCCCAACGACCTGCGATGCGCGGGCACGTATGGACAATATCGTCCATCGCCCATGTATGCAGGCCAACCTGGCCGATATCGACCAGGTTACTAGAGGGACCACGATCTTTGGTCACGGGTCGTTAGTGACTTGGTGGTGTGCTGGATGATCAATATCGATCATCCAGCACACCCGGGAGATCGTACAATGATATCGTTATCGTTGTCAATCGTCCTGTGTGTACGCACCAATAGATAGAGGAGTACAGTGTAAATGTGGTGATTTATATACACTCTTGTAGCTCATGTGATGTATATCATCTAATGCTAGTGCTATAACTTTCTCCTTCTCCACTTACACTCCTCACAAACCCGCAAAGTGAAAATAACCAGCTGTCTGTTTCTATGATATCAATACAAATACACAGTGATCTATTTCTATGATGTCAATCGAATGTTGTTTCTATAAAAGCACCATTAAATGAATATGAATAGAAAAACTTCTAATCTGCAGTGGTTTCAATAAAAACCACTGCTATAATGAACATACCGCGACAGGTTGTCATTTAGAACCCGACAGGGTTCAACGGCGGTTTCAGTTTAGGCAAAAAGAACGCCACTTAGTACATACTACCTATTAGACCTGAACCTGGTGGTTTCCAGCGGTTTTGAAATAACTCCAAACATGCCGCTTAGTAATTTTAACTCTATATTCCTAAAGTAAAGTACCTAGAGAACAAGGGAGACGGTGTACTCTTTTCTGTGGTTACATTAGTATGTGCCACTGTTTGGTTGACATCTTGTGTATCCCAAAAAATGATATGTTACCCAGTGGCTGTGAGGTCTATGTACTAAGCCTTGGAGAGAGATCAAGTGGATGGAGATAACGTATCAACCAATCAGCTCCTGTCACTTTACAGGCTGTGTTTGAAAAAATTACAGTTAGGAGCTGTTCGGTTGGTACTTTATATTTGTCCACTTTTATCTCTCTCCAAGGCTTAGTACATAGACGCCTGTATTTTGCTTTGATAGCTAGAAAGAAGTGGGTAGTGCAAGAAAATGGGCATATCTATTATTACAATTATTATTATCTTTTATAAGACTTGGATACCAACCTCTTCCAAATGATTAGGCAGATTTCCCACGTACAGCTGATAAATGGGTTCCAACTCTTTGAATAATAATAAAAAAAACAACAGACAAAAGGCAGAGAGTTTTGATGACAGTTTGACATCAGTGACAAAATAGGAGCCCCATACCCCACGATATTAAGAAGGTTTTTAGATATACAAGATATATCGACGACATTTTGAAAATATGGAAGTGTGATTATGACAATTGTAAAAACGTTATACATTACATTGGTCACAATGAATACAATTCACTTTTTAGGTCTAAAAACAGAGAAGTAGAAATCGAGTATTTGGACATGGTTTTAATGCATAAAGATAATAAGACCATGACTAATTATTACATGAAAATTATCAAAAACCAACAGTCCTAATTTGAGGCAGGTGCAATGTGACCGGATCTGCCTTCCCGTGAAATACAGCATTTCGGGGAGGAAACCGAGTGATAACAATGAAATTGCACCCAACTACTCAGACTTATGGAAGTGTTATGGGTGTGCATCCCATGCTCCATGCGATTCTGAGTAGTGTGTATAGAGAAGGGAAACCTGTTTATGGCGTACCTTTTGCACCTAGCATGGAGCTGGTGCAAGTGCAGGTTCTAAGGATGAAGGGTGCGGCAGCCGGTGTACAACAAATAGGCGGCACGGGTTTCCACTTGCCCACGCACAAACTGAACGGACTCTCGCATTAGCATAAGGTAGTAAATCTACTTTCTGCTGCTGGCAACAACAGCAGCTTTGCGTGCGAGTCAGAATCAGCCCCCAAGCAAATGCAATTTTTTTTTCTCCATGCAGAGTAAATACTGACTGCTTTTGCATGTAACCCACATTTCAGGGTTGGATAGAAAAACAGTTTTGTTTTTTTAAAAAGATAAAAACATTTTTTTGTTTAAACCAGTTTTATTTTGCATTAATTAAAACATTCTGCTTATTATATTAAGAAACCTTGATCAACCATGTTTTAATGCTTTCTAACATTAAGGGGTAAATTTACTAAGAATCGAGTCTGGGAGAGTTTGCTTTTTATTCAACTCTATTAGCTTCATCTAAACTCGGGTGATTTGAAGCTCCTGAGACTCTCAAATTTACAAAGAAGGGAGTTTAGCTGAGAGTGAGATGGCCGATGGTGAAGCAGAACGAGATTTCTCTCCCAAGAAGCAGGTTTTGCAAGAGATGACTCACCCGAGATTGCAGTGTCTTCTCTCTGCAAAACTCTCCCGAGCAAGCAGCCTGCACATGTGAGATTGTCACAACCCGCCATAGAGACCCCAGAATCAGACCCCGGACTTACCTCTCAGGATGCTGCGGCGCGGCTCTCTGCTTCCCCGCCGGTCCGTTCCTGCGGGTTTTCTCTCCCTCTGCTCCCCGGCGGCTTCTGCATCATGTTCTCACCCTCCGGCCTGGCGTCTCTCACGTGGATCTGCCGCGGGTCTCCGGTCCATGGGCGCGGCCATCTTGGATTGCCCATGTGACGCGATCTCCTCCAATGCCAGTCAGTATCCAGCCAGTCAGCATCCAGCACTCCCTATAAAAGGATCTCCACTTCTCCCAGCAAGTTGCCAGTGCAACAAGTCTCCTAGTTTAACTAGTGAGCCTCACCACTGCGCTCCATAGGTGTTGTCACCACTGCAAGTAGCTTCTACGCTACCACTGTCTCCATACGGCTACCCAGCCGCTCCAAGTAGCTTCCATGCTACCACCATCTCCATACGGCTACCCAGCCGCTCCAAGTAGCTTCCACGCTACCACCGTCTCCATACGGCTACCCAGCCACTCTAAGTAGCTTCCACGCTACCACCATCTCCATACGGCTACCCAGCCGCTCCAAGTAGCTTCCACGCTACCACCATCTCTATTCGGCTACTCAGCCGCTCCAAGTAGCGCCCGAGCTACCACCACCGTCACTCTACGGCTCCTTAGCCGCATCAAGCAACTTCCGTGCTATATCAATCCTCTACCAGTCTTCTGCATCCTCTCATGCGGAGGAACTTCATCAAACCTAGTCTCCTCCAGCGAGCATATGAGCTGAGTAATACAGGTCCAAGGCTCAGCCCGGGAACACAGTCCCAGAATCCCACGTCTCTGACAGTTTGCACTGGCCAGGTGAACTCGGCAAGTGGTCAAGGATCTGGAGTAGATTCCTCTCAGGATGTGCTATCTCGTCTGGAAAGACAAGATACCTCTCAGGCCCAGTTGATCCAATTCATCCAGCATATGTCATCGCGTTTGGACAACATTCAGGCCTTGCTAGCCCACCCTGTTCCAGTTGGCGCTCAAGCCGCCCCTCTTCCTGCGGTGTCACCTGCTCCTCCGGTTCCACCTTCTGCTCGTCTTCAGCTCTCACCTCCGAGCAAGTTCGAGGGCAACCCCAAGTTATGCAGGGGTTTCTTGAACTAATGCGAAATCCATTTCGAGCTTCAACCCGCTAATTTTCCGACAGCCAGAACCCAAGTGGCATACATTATCTCTCTACTCTTTGGTCAAGCACTCGATTGGGTCTCGCCCCTCTGGGAAAGTCGGATCTTTTGCTCTCCAACTATTCTGAATTCGTTGCCACTTTTCGCAGGAATTTTGATAAGCCTGGAAGAACCACTTCCGCATCAGCGGATATTCTACGCCTCCGTCAGGGCAGCAGGACCGTCGGCCAATATGTCGTCCAATTCTGGACCCTGGCTTCGGAGCTCAATTGGAATGAGGATGCTCTCATTGCTGCCTTCTGGAGTGGTCTTTCAGAAAGACTCAAAGATGATCTGGCTTCCCGTGACCTTCCAACCAATCTGGATGATTTCATCACTCTCTGCAATAAGGTGGACCTTCGACGCAGAGAGGTTAAGTTAGGAGTAGCCATTGAATCACCCAGGAAGTCAGATTCCACTATTCAAGCTCAATTGACACTTCCACAGGGTCCAACTAACCCTTCTAGATTCAGGGGCTGCAGAAAATTTTATGACTACGGACTTTGGGTCTGATTCAGAGCCGGACGCTATTTGCGGACGGTCGTTCAGGAAAACTGGGTGGCTATTCAAATGAACTGTTCGCTCTTTGCGGTCTGTTGCCGGCTCTATGTCTGAACGAGCGAACAAAACATGCGGTCGTTTTTTTTTAAAAATACGCCCCCTGGCCGCTCGCATCATACGTCATGTCCGCTATTTAATAGATTAATCGAGTACATCGAACAGTGTATGAACTGCTCGCTATTCTTGTGGCTGGTTTTTCCTACCGCTATATTGCGAGCAGTTCTGACTTTAAAACAACCAAGTGACGTGGTCAATGACGCTGCTGTATTAATTATGCACACCCATAAAACGCCCGTTTTGATCTTTAAGCACGCCTGCGTTCTGATTTCCACTCCCCGTTTTCAAGCACCCTCCCCTGTTACCACCCACATACACCTCCTCCTGTCACTCAAAATAGCAGGCATTCGCTATATAGCGAACAAACGATTTTCGGCCGCACTGACTGGTTCGCGCATGCGTATTACAAACCGTACGCACGCGCAGATGTGCAAACATCGCTCGGAACGAGCGAACGGCCGCTTACGAGCGGCTCTGAATGAGACCCACTGTTCATAAATATCGTATTCCTGTTGAAGCTCTAAGCCGAGTAGTGACTTTAACTGCCATCGATGGTAGTTGAATTAATAGTGGAACCATAACTCAACGCACTCAACTCCTTAAACTCACCGTTGGGGTTCTCCACTCTGAGGAACTATCTTTCCTAGTGATTCCCAAAACCTCTCATTCCCTAGTTCTCGGGTTACCCTGGTTGCAGAGACATTCTCCACAAATCGATTGGTCAACCATGCAAATTACCTCTTGGGGAGCCAATTGCTTCAAGAATTGTCTACATCGGGTGGTTCCCGTTCGGTCCTCTGATCTACAACTATCTAAGGGTCTACCTGAACCCTATTCGGATTTCTCGGATGTGTTCAGTAAGCAAAAAGCGGATCTTCTACCTCCCCATCGCAAATGGGATTGCCCCATAGATTTAATTCCAGGGAAGAACCCTCCTAGAGGACGCACCTATCCACTCTCACTCCAAGAAACTCAGTCCATTTTGTGGAAAACCTAAAAAAGGTTTCATCCTGCCTTCCCCTTCCCCAGCAGGGGCTGGTTTTTTCTTCGTGAAAAAGAAAGATGGAGGGTTACATCCATGTATAGATTATCGTGGACTCAATTGCGTAACTATTAAAAATCGGTATCCTTTACCTCTCATAACTGAGTTGTTCGACAGGGTCAAAGGAGCCACAGTCTTCACAAAACTCGATTTAAGAGGCGCCTACAACTTGATTCGTATCCGACCCGGTGATGAATGGAAGACAGCTTTCAACACCAGGGATAGGCATTACGAGTATCTCGTCATGCCTTTCGGTCTCTGTAATGCTCCAGCTGTCTTCCAGGTCTTCGTCAATGAGATCTTCCGGGACCTGCTGTACAAGACTGTGGTCATCTATTTAGACGATATATTGATCTTTTCTCAAGATTTGGCTAGTCATCAGGATCAGGTGAAGGAAGTTCTTCTAAGATTACGCTCTAATCAGCTTTACTGCAAGTTGGAAAAATTTATTTTCAAAGTTTACAGTGTACCATTTCTAGGGTACGTCATCTCCGGGTCAAATCTTCAGATGGATCCTGCAAAACTTCAATCCGTCCTCGACTGGTCTATTCCTACATCACTGAAGTCCATTCAACGGTTTTTAGGTTTTGCAAACTATTACCGTAAATTCATTAAAGGTTTCTCTACCCTGGTAGCTCCCATCACAGCTCTCACCTGTAAGGGGGCGGATCCAACTACTTGGTCAGCAGAAGCCACTTCTGCTTTTCAACTCCTGAAGCAAGCATTCATCTCGGCCCCTGTGCTGAAACAACCAGACATGACAAGACCTTTCATTTTGGAAGTCAATGCTTCATCTGAGGGAGTTGGAGCAGTCCTCTCTCAACGCTTTGAGGACGAAAAACTTCATCCTTGTGGATTCTATTCCCGGAGATTTTTGCCTGCTGAGAGGAACTACTCCATCGGAGACCAGAAGTTACTCGCCATAAAATTGGCGCTTGAAGAATGGCGATATCTTTTAGAGGGGGCTCAGTTTCCCATCACCATATATACAGACCACAAAAACCTACTCTAATTGAAATCAGCTAACTGCTTGAATCCACGGCAAGCTAGATAGGCGATGTTCTTCTCTCGATTTAACTACAAGCTTTCCTACCGCCCCGGTTCTCAAAACTGTAAGGCCGATGCCCTCTCTCTCTTTGTAGAGTGGTCCTAAACAGCTCTTTGAACAGGATCATCCCATCTTGGATCCAACCTCATTTTCTACTACCAGCATTTCTATGACTCCACCTGTTGGGAAGACTTTTGTGGAACCCCACCTTCGTAAAAAGTTGTTACAATGGGCTCATGCATCTTATTTCTCTGGACACTATGGCATTGAGAAGACGACTGAATTTATCCGGTGATCCTACTGGTGGCCTTCAATGAAAACAGATGTTGTCTCCTACGTCTCCTCCTGTGTTAAGTGTGCTCAGCATAAAGTACCTCGGCAAGCTTCTTCCGGGCAACTTTAGCCATTCCTTCACGACCATGGACACATTTATCTATGGATTTCATCACTGACCTTCCTCAATCTCAAGGCCACAACACGGTCTGGGTTATTGTGGACAGATTTTCCAAAATGGCCCATTTCGTGCCTCTCACTGGACTTCCATCGACTCCATTACTCACCCAAAACTTCATTAAGGATATCTTCAGACTTCATGGTCTTCCACAAGAAATTATCTCAGACAGAGGAGTGCAGTTTGTAGCTAAATTTTGGAGGTCACTTTGTTCAGCACTTCGGGTGAAACTTAACTTCTCTACCGCATATCATCCCCAGACCAACGGACAAACTGAGAGGGTCAACCAAGATCTCAAACAGTTTCTTCGCACCTTAATTTCCTCTTCGCAAGATGATTGGGTAGAGCTCCTTCCATGGGCCGAATTCGCTCACAACAATCATTATCACACATCCACTAACTCCACTCCTTTCCTTACAGTGTTCGGTCATCATCCTCGGGTTCCAGATTTCCCACTTCTTCCAACTCTGGATGTGCCTGCTGCCAAGATTTATCTTCAACAGTTTTCTGACATTTTGAGAAAGGTTCGAGCCGCACTCATTAAAACATCTGCTCGGTATAAAAGATTTGCTGACCGCAAGAGACGAGCTGTACCTAGTCTTCAATCTGAATGGTCTGGCTCTCCACTCAAAACATCAGGCTCCGGGTCCCCTCGATGAAATTCGCTCCACGTTATATTGGTCCATTTCCAATTGCCAAAGTCCTGAATCCAGTAGCTAACAAGCTAAGACTACCTCCATATCTTCACATTCCTAATTCCTTCCATATTTCTCTGCTGAAACCATTATTCCTCAACAGATTCCAAAAGGAGCCTCCTAAGGCTTCTAGTGTTCAAACTCGACAAGGACAAGAATTTGAGGTTGACAGAATTCTAGACTCTCGTTGTCGATACAATCGTCTCCAGTATCTCATCGACTGGGAGGGTTACGGCCCAGAAGAAAGAATCTGGGTTAATGCTTCCAATGTGCATGCACCTCGGCTAGTCAAGATCTTTCACATGAAATTTCCTCAAAAACCCAAAAAGTGTCCAGAGGCCACTCGTCAAGAGGGGGGTACTGTCACAACCCACCATAGAGACCCCAGAATCAGACCCCGGCACTTACCTCTCAGGATGCTGCGGCACGGCTCTCTGCTTCCCCACCGGTCCGTTCCTGTGGGCGCTCTCTCCCTCTGCTCCCCGGCGGCTTCTGCATCATGTTCTCACCCTCCGGCCTGGCGTCTCTCACGTGGATCTGCCGCGGGTCTCCGGTCCATGGGCGCGGCCATCTTGGATTGCCCATGTGACGCGATCTCTTCCAATGAACATGCTTCTCCTTCTTTTCCAGCCAGTCAGCATCCAGCACTCCCTATAAAAGGATCTCCACTTCTCCAAGCAAGTTGCCAGTGCAACAAGTCTCCTAGTTTAACTAGTGAGCCTCACCACTGCGCTCCATAGGTGTTGTCACCACTGCAAGTAGCTTCTACGCTACCACTGTCTCCATACGGCTACCCAGCCGCTCCAAGTAGCTTCCACGCTACCACCATCTCCATATGGCTACCCAGCCGCTCCAAGTAGCTTCCACGCTACCACCATCTCCATACGGCTACACAGCCGCTCCAAGAAGCTTCCACGCTACCACCGTCTCCATACGGCTACCCAGCCGCTCCAAGTAGCTTCCACGCTACCACATCTCTATTCGGCTACTCAGTCGCTCCAAGTAGCGCCCGAGCTACCACCGTCACTCTACGGCTCCTCAGCCGCATCAAGCAACTTCCGTGCTATATCAATCCTCTAGCAGTCTTCTGCATCTTCTCATGCGGAGGAACTTCATCAAACATAGTCTCCTCCAGCGAGCATATGAGCTGAGTAATACAGGTCCAAGACCCAGCCCGGGAACACAGTCCCAGAATCCCACATCTCTGACAGAGATATGTGTAAGCTGCTTGTGTTGTATCTGTAAAAAAAACGCATTAAAAGTTACAGGGAACAAAATGTGTAGGGTTGCACCGTAATTTAGAAACCAACACCAGGCTGCAGGGCCAGTCCTGGTTTTAAATATAGGAGGGAAAAATTGCGTAGGGTCCCCCCTATATTTAAAACAAACACCAGACCCAAAACAGCCGGGCTGTAATGCCACAGCCTGGAGACCCTTTCACCGGGGCTCCGGAGCCAAAGCATTATCAGGCCAAGCCGGTCAGGCCAAGCCGGGGATCTCAGGGGAGGTGGAGACCCTCCAAAAAGGGGTCCCCCCTCTCCCTTAACCCCAGGCTTGGTCTGAAGCCCGGGGCTCTTCCCCGCACCCCTGGAGCGTTGGGTACGAGGGTACTAAAGTGGGGAAATTTAAGTAAACTATTGTATTTTACAGTGGGACTACAGGTGCCAGAATGCCTGCCATTGGGACCTGTGGAACTACAAGTGCCAGCAGACGGGCGGCACCTGTACCCCCACTGTAAAATAAATAGTTAAATAAAGACAAAACACACACACTGTGATTAGTAAAGCTTTATTACATACACCTACCCATTCACACATACTTACCTATACCAGATTGCATACTCACCTATATCCTGGCGCAGGTCTGCGCAGCATCCCCGGGGCTTGGCAAGACAAAAAAACAACTTACCCGACCAGAAGGACCCAGAATCTGCCACAAATACGGATCCCTCGCGAATGCCAGCTGACAGGACTGCACGGGCTTTGCAGTCACGCCAGCCTCAGCGGCCGCGCTAACTGTAGAGCGCCCGCTGATTGGCTCCAGCTACTGACAGTTCCCACGTGGGAACTTGAGAATGTTAGCTGAAATATTCTCCTGTCCTATAGGATTGTTAGGGGAGGAGTATGTGGAGTCTTAGCTAATGCTAGGCAGATTTAGTACCTCTCTGATCTGGTTCACCCTCTCTATTTCTCTGTTGTGTGTGAATTCACTGTCTTGGTTCAACTCACTCAAATGAAGACCACAAGCAACAAGAATGTGGAATAATACCAGGATTCCCTTATAATAGTCACAGCGTAATAAAAAAAGTGTGTTGTTTTTATTTAGTTTAAACCAGCCAACCCAGGTTTTTTTACACTGCAATTTAGATTTGAGTATGGACACGCCCTTCCCAAATTACGGTGGAACCCTACATATTTTGATCCCCCTAATTTTAGAAACTAGGACAGACTGGCAAGCCTGGGGCTGGTTAGTCTATTGGGGGGGGGGGGGGACCCTATGTCATTTTTTTTCAGATATTTAGATTTGTTTTCCATATTTACAGGCAGAAACATACATGGATCACAGCGATCTGCAGGGGCTGGCTGGCAACTTTTAGCCTGGGGGCAAATGCATGCAGGCGGCCCTGGCAGAGGAGTAGCGTGTAGCCAGGGTGCTCAAAAGAACGTGCGTGCTACGGCGCCCCCCCCCCCAAGTGTTCTAGGGAGGAGGCGGGTCCATATGGGATTAATGTAAGGTAAAAATAAAGATATGGGGCAGCCCCCTGTCGTAGTGCCCATATGCAGTGTCACCCTGTGCCACAGGAGGACACCCTTATGCAGGCCTCGAGTAGTGCCCCCAGTAGTTATCCCCCCTATGCAGTGCCCCTTGTGCCCCCAGTAGTAAGCCCCTTATATAGTGCCCCCAGTAGTGGTAACCCTTATGCAGTGCCCCTTAAATAGTGGCCCCAGTTGTAGTCTTCCCCCTATGCAGTACCCCCACTATTGCCCTTTATATAGAGCCCCCAGCAGTGGTCCCTTGATGCAGTGCCCCCAGTGGTAGTCCCCTCCCCCCTATGTAGTGCCCCTAGTAGTAGTCCCCTCCCCCCTATGCAATGCCCCTAGTAGTAGTCCCCTCCCCTTGTAGTGCCCCTAGTAGTAGTCCCCCCCAGTAGTAGTACCCCCCTTGTAGTGCCCCCAGTAGTAGTAGTCCTGCCCTTGTAGTGCCCCCAGTAGTAGTAGTCCCCCCCTTGTAGTGCTCCCAGTAGTATTCCCCCCCTGTAGTGCTCCCAGGAGTCCCCCCCTTGTAGTGCCCCCAGTAGTATTCCCCCCCGTGTAGTGCTCCCAGTAGTGCCCCCCTTGTAGTGCTCCCAGTAGTCCTGCCCTTGTAGTGCCCCCAGTAGTATTCCCCCCCCTGTAGTGCTCCCAGGAGTCCCCCCTTGTAGTGCCCCCAGTAGTATTCCCCCCTGTAGTGCTCCCAGTAGTCCCCCCCTTGTAGTGCTCCTAGGAGTCCCCCCCTTGTAGTGCTCCCAGGAGTCCCCCCCTTGTAGTGCCCCCAGTAGTATTCCCCCCCGTGTAGTGCTCCCAGTAGTCCCCCCCTTGTAGTGCTCCCAGTAGTCCTGCCCTTGTAGTGCCCCCAGTAGTATTCCCCCCCTGTAGTGCTCCCAGGAGTCCCCCCCTTGTAGTGCCCCCAGTAGTATTCCCCCCCCTGTAGTGCTCCCAGTAGTCCCCCCCTTGTAGTGCTCCCAGGAGTCCCCCCCTTGTAGTGCTCCCAGGAGTCCCCCCCCTTGTAGTGCTCCCAGTAGTCCCCCCCCCCGCAGTAGAGACATAATAATAATAATAAAAAAAAAACACTTACCTGACACCCGCTCCTGCTCCCGCCGCCGAGATCAGCTCCTCTGTCCACCGCTTTGCATTATGGGAGTGACGCGTCATGGGAGTGACGCGTCACTCCCATTTTCCCCACTGCGGGAGCCGGAAGATGTCCGGCTCTGGCAGTGGGAGCAGCAGCCGATGAGAGTCTGTCTGACTCTCATCAGCTGCTAAAGCAAACGCACAGCTGCCGGCTCCGGCGGCTGTGTGTTTGTGCTGTGTAGCGCTGACCGAACTCCGTCCGGTCAGCACTACACACGCGGTGGAGTCTGTGTCACAGTGACACAGTCTGCACCGCGGCCCGCATGACGCTGCGGCCCGGGGGGGCACATGGCACCCTGCCCCTCGGCCCAGCCCGCCACTGGCGATCTGTGTATGCTTTTGCCATACTCTCAGATCACAGGCAGGTGTATTTTATTCACAAGTTTTTACAGGAGAGTTTTCCCATCTCATGAGAGTTTAGAAACTCTCTGCTTGGTAAATTCCAGAATCCTATCTTCACCAGTGAAAAGGTTCTCGAGTTTTGCCGATGGTGAATTAAAAAGAGTTTGCTAACTCTCCAGTATTTTCCCGTAGCAAAGGAGATCTCTCTCCCGAGTTTGACATTAGTAAATTTGAGAGTAGGAAAAAATGCCCAAACTCCCCAGAGTTTGCAAACTCTCCCAAACTCTCAGCTTAGTAAATTTGCCCCCAATAATCCAAAATTATTTAGATTTTTAATCTCAACAAAATAAAGCCAGACTAACGGGCTGATTCCCGATTATCTGGAATCTGTACGTGCGCAGGACCCGTTCTGCTCATGTGCAGAAGGAGTCCTGCGTGATCGCTCACAGCCCCTGCTATGCCTGATTGAGAGGCAGAGGCATTTAAGGGGTGGTGCGGGGATGGGGACGGCCTGCATTCCCGGAAACTGGGGCATGACGCCCCTGTTTTTCCAAGAGTGGCAAGGCTAGGATCTGTGTCTGTGACCACGAATGCAGCTTCCTGGCCTCGCAAGCCGACCAGCTTGCCTAAGTTGAGGCTTACTCAGTCGGTCAGCACCGTCCACCTCGGTTGCAGTGCTGGGATCACAAATGCAGCAGGGGGTGTCAGACACCTCTGGCTGCATTTGCATATTTGAAAGGAGGGAATTGCAAAGCTGCTTGCATGCAGCTTTCCAATTCCATCCACTACTGAATCACCCCCTAAGAATTTCTTCCTTCCTAATATCACACTAGGACTGAAGATTTTGAATTGAAATAAACATGAAGGAGATTAAACCAAGACCTTGACTTGTTTCGCTGTGTATTGCCTCTTTAATGTGTTGGAGTTGTTTACCCTTATAAAGATTGAGAATGTTGGAGTTTTCTCCTGTCCTATAGGATTGTTAGGGGAGGAGTATGTGGAGTCTTAGCTGATGCTAGGCAGATTTAGTACCTCTCTGATCTGGTTCACCCTTCCTATTTCTCTGCCGTGTGTGAATTTACTGTATCGGTTCAACTCACTCAAATGAAGACCACAAGTAACAAGAATGTGGAATAATACCAAGAGGATTCCCTTATAATAGTCACAGCGTAATAAAAAAACCAATGTTGAATTTGGACACGCCCCTCCCAAATCTAAATCTCTCTGCACATGCAGTGCAGCATAGTTTGCCAAGGTGCACAGCTACTTGCTCTTTTTGCTTTGCTCCCAACTCACAATCAGCTCCGTTTTTTTAAACTCTTTACATGAGAGACAAAGATTGTGATTACCACAATACAATCTACTTAGAAGACAAAAAAACATTACTATGCTGGCCCAGGTAAAATGCATGAATATATTTTTACACAAGAGGCATGAGTATGTGTAAAATATCCCATAACACTGGGAGAGGACCTAAAGTGATTGCAAAGAGTGTCTGTTTCATGGCGTGTTATGTTATAGGAGTGTCATGAGCATGTCTGGGAGAGCTGCTGCTGCATTCCCAAATCCACTGCTTCAGAGTACATGTTTAGTTAGATTTTAGTACAGTAACTAGAGTAGACTCTAGTTTACCACAAATGTTGATGGTGTGAACAATGTTGAGTCAATGTTGGAGTGTATACAACCTCCATCGCAATTGCAAATACCATGGAGCCTGAAAGTCGGCGTCTCATCGCTTATACAGTCCATCGCTCGGTGGAGCACAAAGGGAAAGCTGAGGTATGCATTTGCATATTCCCGCAATCGCTATTGAGAGAGCGGCTGCATTAGCGTCAATCTCTTAATCAGGCCCCCCATACGGACATGCTTCTATAGATTGTGATGCCTGGAGACTGGGAAAGGACCTGCCCATGGTCCTGGAATGAAAGCTACATTGCGGATCACTGCAGGCATCCAATCACATGTGGTCTTTCAGAATAGCCAGTATCCTATACAGGGAAACACATAAACTCAAACATCTCCTGCTTTGTAAATCTGGTTATGAGATACACCTCATGAAATAGAATATTAATTTAAAAAGTAATAAAAACTGCCTAAAAGTGAAAATCACATCCAAATATTTAACATATTGAACAATACTTTAAAACAGTGGTTCCCAAACTTTCTTGAATCAGGGTGCCCTAGAGTATCACAGTGCCCCAATGCCAAATGCTTCTTATTGGGAAGCTTTAGAAAAAAAAATTAAAGTAAATACCTGTCATTCTTAGGTACAGTTATGTGGTGTTGGACAGGATTGTGCTTCTTTTTGTCCACATACAGAAAAGTGGCAGCCACCAGCACTGGTTTTGCCTAACCCATTGACCATAAATAATTTGATATGGCCATGGACAACCAACCCGTGGCACCCCTGCAAGTGCTATGTGGCACCCCACGGTGCCACGGCATCCAGTTTGGCAACCCTTGCTTTAAAATGTTACATATTTAAAACTTTTAGCTCCTGAAAGGCAGGGAAGCTTTATTTAAAATGCAGTAAATACATCAGTAAACAATATTTTCAATTTAATAGTATAGGGGATAACCTAATTTATGAAGCTAAAGTCTGCTGCGAGTTGGACCATATAGTAGCTTCAACATAACAGATGCCAATTAAATCATAATTTTCCAAATTGCACTCCTTTCTTTGTTTCTAAAAACTCACCATACTGATAAGATCTGGCATCATCCGGTTCTGGTAATGAAGAATCCATTTGGACACAGAGATATCTGGTAGTAAAAAAAAATAATTATAAAGGAAAAAAAAATACATTTCCATAAGTATAGCTAGAAAAAGCTTGTGTATATGATCTCTAGATGCACCATCCCTTTACCATGGTTCATCAGATTAGATACGGCGAATTACTGAGAATGACTACAATGGAGCATATAAAGGAGTGGTATAATGCCAGAGGCATAATGTTTCCCCTAATTTCACCAAAAACCCAAATATTTTTCAAATTTCTCTGAATATAATAAATACTGATCAAAGTACTCATCTAAAGGCGCATATCCACTGTACAATATAAATGAATGATTGAACGATAACGACATCGTCATCGTTCATCAATCGTGCAGTGAATATGCCGGGAATGAACAGCGATGCGCGCTCCTGCTGGTCGTTGTCGGCATCTGTCATCGCCTGAACCTGCTGTCCAACCTGACAATATGGTCAGGTTGTGCAGGTTCAGGTATGAGGGAGGATGCCCACACTTAGCGATATATCGTTCAGTGTGGGCTCAATGCCCACTGCACAATATAATGAACGATTGAACGATAACGATGTCGTTATCGTTCATTAGTCGTGTAGTGGATATGCGGCATAAGACTCTTGTAAATGGCCTTTTCATGAGTAATCCTAAAGCTTAGTGTTCTTTAAATCTAATTACCTGTAAATCAAAGACTGGGTCATGTTATGTAGTGCATATAATAGTTCATTGGAAAAGATTTGAGCATGAAAAAGAAGGATTCCTGTACTATGGGTCCATAGTGACCAAGTGCTGGTTGTGCAAAATACGGAGGACAAACGATGTAGGGGTCCCCCGTATTAAGCAAAATCAGCAACAGACTAATCAGAACCAGTCCTGGTTGGCAAAATACGGGGGCCAAACGACGTAGGGGTCCCTCGTATTCAGCGCAACCAGCACTGGGCTCTGAGCCGGTCCTGGTTCTGGAAATACAGGGGAAATATATGAGTAGGGTTCCCCTGTATTTTGCAGAACCAGCACCGTACTTTCTCTAGCCTGTAATGCCCCACATGCTGGTACTTGTTTTCCAAGTACCAGCATGCGGGGGAGGCTTGCTGTGACTAGTAGTACCACAGCTAAAGACAATATTAACAATTCAATTTTTTACACATTTACACTATCAACCCGGCACCCACCGCCCCAGGGTTGCTGGGGATAGCCCCAGGCTATCAGCCTATGCCTGGGGTGTCCTGGAGAGGGGGACCCCTTTATTAGGGGTGGTCCCTAGCTCCCCAGGGATCCCTGGCCTGGGCTGACTAGCGGTCATGGTTGATGCTTCGGCTGGGGGGCACGGTGAAAGGGCTCCCCTGGCTGTGGCATCAGCCCTCCGCTAGAAAAGTTCCGATGCTGGTTCTGGAAAATAAAGGGGAACCCTACTAATTTTTTCCTCTGTATTTTCAGAACCAGCTCAGAGCCCAGTGCTGAATACGGGGGACCCCCTACGTGGTTTGTCCCCCGTATTTTGCCAACCAGGACTGGTTCTGATTTGCCTGATGCAAGTTGTACTTAATACAGTACAGTTTGTCCTCCGTATTTTCACAACCAGGACCGTGCGGTGAAAAGCCCTGGGCTGGTTGTGTTTGGGGAAGGGGGGGGGTGCATTTCCCTTTTTTAATTATTTATTTTACACAAATTCAAATTTGATGCATACATAGATCTCACCGATTCATCCATGCATCTGTGTCTTATTTTCTCAGATACATGCCCAGTGCCAGTAAGCACCGCTGTCGCCCACTGATGCTCCTGTGCACTGCTGCCACTGGTCCGCACCCCTTTGCTGCCGCTGCTCCGCACTCCTACAGCCCGCCCCCCGTAGCCGTCTCTCCCTGTGCATCCCCATAACACCTACTGTGTGCCAGCCTTCCTCCAACTGTGCTAATGTACTATTTTGTTGCCCTTCTCCCCTGCAGGTGGCCTGGTTTGCTCCTCCAAACCCTGATAGTTAATACATTTTAAAAAAGCAATGAAATTCCATAGAGATGTCCCATTAAGGCTTCTTAGACATGATCTGAAATTTCACGAAATCTACTGAATTTCTGCCAATCAAACTTCAAAAAGCAATGAAATTATGATCATTAAGGCTAATGCCTTAATGGACATGTTCCTTGCGTAATACAAATATGGTATGCCATCACACCCTGTGGTTAACTGCAGATTCAACACTCTCACAGAGTAAAATTGCTGTCACTCACAAAATGGTGGAGCTGCTAATTTACAAAATTGTGTGCTCATTGGAATACACACATGCAGACTATGCAACTGAGGTCTGAGCAGAACATAGAGCTGTGCAGATGGGATAACAGTATGGTGGATGGGGCAGACAGAAAGGTGTGGAGAGGGAAAGATTAAGCAGTACAGATGGGGCGAGCCAAAGTGATGCAGATTGGAGGAAAACTGTGGTGCACATGGGGGGAGACAGAGTGGCATGGTTTGGGGAACAGAGCGACACGAATGGGGGGTACAGAGTGGCATGGATGCGATAAGACAGAGCAGCGCAGATGGGTAAAGAGATTGGTGTGGATAAGGAATACAGACTAGCACAATGTGAGAACACACAATAGTAGGGATTGGGCAAGACAGATTGGTGTGGATGGGTGGGAAGACAGAGTGGTGTGGGTGGGATGGGAAAGACAGAGTGGTTGGGGAGGACAGAGTGGTGCAAATGGAGGAAGAAAGAGTGGCAGAGATGAGGGAAAGATAGAGGGGAAGCAATCGGGAAGCCGACTGTCTAAATACCGGCAGCCGGCTTCCCGACTGTCATATCCCGGCAAGGGTGAAATGCTGAGCGTCTAGATGTAGACGCCCGCATTTCCCCGATGCCGGGAGACCGGCGCCTGGCATCCAGATCGTAGTGATGCCGGGCGCGGCGAGCGGACAGCCGCGGGGGGGGAAGGGTTAGGTTTAGGGCTCCCAGGGGGGACTTAGGGTTAGGCACCCCCCCGGGAGGGTTAGGCTAGGGGGAGGGAGGGTTAGGTACCCCCGGGGGGACTTAGGGTTAGGCACCCCCCCGGGGGACTTAGGTTTAGGCAGCGGGGAAGGGGGTGGTTAGGGTTAGGCACTTGGGGGGGAAGTTAGGGTTAGGCACCCCTAAGGAGGGTTAGGTTAGTAGATACTTACCTATCCACGATTGGGATTTCCAGCGCTGTCGGGCTTCCGCTGCTTCTAACTCTGCTCTTGTCGGGCTGCAGCTGACGGGAATCAGGTATTTCATACCCGTTCCAGACAGAGTGACGTGGCTGGGGGCAAGGCAGTGTTGCAGACGGAAAGAAACACAGTGGCACAGATGCAGATAGACAGGGTGGTGCACATGGGGAAAAACATATTAGTGTGGATAATGGCAAGCAGAATAGCACAGTTGGTAAAACACACAGCTGTAGGGGGTATGCAGTCGGGATGCAGATGGTCTAAATGCCGACCGTCGGAACCCGACCATCTAATCCCGGCAAGGGTCTAATGATAGGTGTCAAAATCCTGACGCCTGTAATTTTACCTACGCCGGGAGCCTGATGCCCAGCATCCCAATCGAAGGTAAGCCGGGGCAATGGGCGCGAACAGCTTCGCAGGGGGTTTAGGGGCTCCCAGGGGTGGGACTTAGGGTCAGGCACCCCCCAGAAGGATTAGGCTAGGGGATGGGGAGGTTAGGCACCCCCCCAGGAGGGTTAGGTTTATGCAGCGGGGAAGGGGGGGGTTAGGTTTAGGCACTAGGGAGGGAGGTTAGATAGTACATACTTTTAGCGTAGCCGGGATCTTCACTGGTGCCGGTCTTCCGGCTTCGGCCGCAATTGAGGACGTCACTCCGGCGGGTGGCAGATGGTAGGTGACGGTTAAAGACACAATGCAGTTCAGTCCCCTCCAAGTCTCCAATGCGTCCGGTGGTAAATCATGCTGATCCCCTGTAGGGATTGGGGAAGTTATAGCAGCATGGTGGTGAAGAGTATGATAGCCTAGCACCCGACCTGGTGGTCTAGGTAGGAACTAATTGTATAGCCTACCTGTACTCAGCCGCGGCCTTCTGCCGCTGGCCCGTCCTTGCCAGCGGCACCGCTGCCGGTGCTTTTCTGTCTTTAGCCCGGCATCTTCTGGCCGCTTTCAGGGCAGCCGGAACTCTTCCTGCGACGTCTGCCTCCTCTGCCCACCACCGAACTGACTTCTCTGCAGAGTGGCGTCTGCCCATGGCACCCAGGGCAAGGTGTCTCACACGCCCCCTGGTTACGCCACTGTTTGTATTGTACTATAACTCGCTAGTTTCTTGTTCAGTTATTTGTTTATATACAGCCATGGCCAAAAGTTTTGAGAATGACACAAGTATTGGTTTTCACAAAGTTTGCTGCTTCAGTGTTTTTAAACCTTTTTGTCAGATGTTACTATGGTATACTGAAGTAAAATTACAAGCATTTCATAAGTGTCAAAGGCTTTTGTTGACAATGACATTAAGTTTATGCATAGAGTCAATATTTACAGTGTTGACCCTTCTTTTTTAAGACTTCTGCAATTTGCCTGGCATACTGTCAATCAACTTCAGGGCCACATACTGACTGATGGCCGCCCATTCTTGCCCAATCAATGCTTGGAGTTTGTCAGAATTTGTGGGTTTTAATTTGTCCACCCGCCTCTTGGAGATTGACCACAAGTTCTCAATGGGATTAAGGTCTGGGGAGTTTCCTGGCCATGGATCCAAAATTTCGATGTTTTGTTCCCAGAGCCACTTAGTTATCACTTTTGCGTTACGGCAAGGTGCCCCATCATGCTGGAAAATGCATTGTTTGTCACCAAACTGTTTTTGGATGGTTGGGAGAAGTTGCTCCTGAAGGATGTATTGGTACCATTCTTTATTCATGGATGTGTTCTTAGGCAAAATTGTGAGTGAGCCCACTCCCTTGGCTGAGAAACAACCCCACACGTCAATGGTCTCAGGATGCTTTACTGTTCAGATATTTACGCCAATGCAATCGCAACTGCATTCTCTCATGGGTCGCAATTAAATGTAAAATGTGCAAATACCTTCCAAAGTCTTCCCGAGCATAGGAACGCCCACTGCTGCCTTCTGCCCATATGGGTTACATCTACTGTACCTGCTAGAATGCCCATGCAGGTTACAATACATCAGACAAACAAAAAGGAAGGTAAAAAACGAGAATATCAGAGCACATCTATAACTTTAAAAGAGGATTAAACACCCACAGCTTATCAAAACATTTTTTAGAAGTCCACAATAAAAACCCCTCAAGCCTAAAATTCACAGTGATACAGAAGATAGAAAAAAAACTGGAGACCTGAGAAGAAATGAGTAAAAATGGATTTTTGAACTACAAACCTTACAAACAGCTTGACTTAAAATTGACATTGAACTAAACGTCTTCTCACAATAGTCACAATAATTCACGACACAATCATATATCCATTACATTTCACAATTTTAACCTTTTTATTTTAATTTTTATTATTTTTTTTACACTTTTTTTAATTTATTTTTTTTCATATTTGTTTTTATTTACTTTCATTTATTCTTCTAAATTTTTAACATATCCATAACAAAGTGGCACCTTTTTTATGAATTTAGTATTTTTTTATGAAACTACTATTTTTAAAAAATTACTATTTTAAATCAGTGAAGGAAGAAACCCTTTAAAATGGCCGCTGGAATAAGTGGCTACCGCTCTTTAGAACATCTTCCGGTTACAGCATCCGGTCTTTTAAGCTAAATTCAATAATTTTTTTGCAGATAAAAGGAAAGCCTTCCAACTTTTCAAGTCATCCTTGAAAAAGTGCTTGAAGAGCACGAAATGCGTTGGAGACTTGGAGAGGACCGAACCGCATTGTGTCTTTCGCCACCTACCATCTGCTGGAGTGACGTAATCAATTGCGGCTCGCCGAAGCAAAGATGAGCCGAGATACACCAGGAGACCAGACAGCAGGAGCTGTGCTGAACCAGCCTCAACCTCCTCCACAGCCATCAGAAGCGGGAGGAAAGAGACAGGGTAAGCTAGGGTCAGCACAGTTCTGGACCAAAACATTCCCTTCACCCACAATAACAAAGAATTATAAGCATTACTGTTGATAATCGTTTCTTCCACATGTGCCACTCAGACTAAAGCTGGTCATCCACTATACAATTTTCTGTCAGATATCTGTCCAATCTGGCTGGTTGGAATGAAAACCTGGTAATGTATGGGAGCAATTGACAATCGTCCATTTGCTCACAAACACTGGAAAATAGCCAAAAATGGTTGTTCAGCCAAATTGGTTAAATCACACAAATTTAACCAATTTGAACAATTTTTTTGTTCTTTTTTCAGTGTTTAAAACCATATGATCGACTGTCATTTACTCCCATACATTACCAGGTTTTCATTCTAACCAGCCAGATTGAACAGATAATTGTATAGTGTATGGCCAGCTTAATACTTGATAGTTTTTTTTTTACTTTATTTTATATTGTTTAATTATATTTTACATTTTAAGTGTTTATCATTACTACCTAAGTGCTCATATTTATTTATCTACGCCTTCGTTATTGTAACCATCCCCTGCTATCTCCCCCAAACGCCGACTACCTGTCACTCACTTTGCAAGTGAATCCTCTTTTCAAGCGTGATGGCAAAACAAACGCAGTGCAGCTGCTTGTGGCAAACAACCGCTCGATCTACTTAAAAATTGACATTGCGTATAACTCTGAATCAGGGACATTGACTGCTCCTACAGGAGCCAGCACAGATTTACAGTAACAGTCTTAGCTCTAGCATAGATGTTTGGTGTGCAATAGAGAATACTGCCCATGGTTTGAAAGACCATTCAAGCTATTGTCCTGTTTTGTGGTTTCCACCTTGGCCCAATGGCATGTGCCTTTGTGATAGGATCTCAGTTGCTGTGTGCGCCGACTCTCCTTCCTTATAGTTCTTAAATATATTGGTCTCAATCTGCCGTTGTTTAGTCCAAAACATGGTTCTTATAAGCAGAATCAATTCTGCGGGATGTGCTGCCCAACATAGCAGCAATGCTTGGGTGGGCAGATTTCTGCCATATACAGTACCCTCAACATAGCAAGCTTTCTCGAGCACCCCTATGGGGTGTCTGGTACAGCACATTGCAACCTTGGAGGCGCTTATTCTTGTGCCCAATTAACAATATCTAGATAAAGATAAGTATACCGCCCCTCCACCACTGGGGGGAGGTTAGGGTTAAGCATCACAAAGGGAGGGTTGGGGGGGTCGGGATATGAACCACTTCAACCACCGGTATTTCATGTCTATTCCCTGTACAAGGGCCAACAAACCCCATAGCTTCCACAGCCTGCTAGTGCGTTTAGAACTACAAACAAAAAAAGGCGCTGTATCCTGGGTCCATTGGGGACCTGTGGTGTGCCAGGAAAAAAAACAAGAGAAGTGGTAAGAACTTACCTTTGTTATCTGTTTCAACTAGGTCCATAGGGTCCACAGGGTTGACCTTGGGGTATAGCTGGATCTGGATCCACGGGCACCACGCAGTTAAAGCTCTTGCTGCTCCCAGGAGGCACAGCACTGGGTCCATCCTCCTCTATACCCCGCCACAGGCACATCAGTTGGTAAGTAGCCAAGGCCGGAGGAGAAAAAAACAGAGAGGAGGACTGGAACACGAAAGAACCATACTCACAGAATAGGAGACGGAAAATCGATGACCAGCCACATAGCCCATATGAAGCCAGGTGCGTCAGGGCGGGTGCCCTGTGGACCCTATGGACCTTGTAGAAACAGAGATAACAAAGGTAAGTTCTTACCTTATCTCTTTTCTACTTCAGGTTCCATAGGGGTCCACGGGGTTGACCTTGGGGATGTCCCAAAGCAGTACAACTAAGGGCGGGGACGGTCCTGCGCTGAAAGGAGAATCCGGCGCCCGAAGGATGCATCCTGAGAGGCAAAGGTGTCAAACGCATAGAACCTCAGAAAAGTCTGTATAGAAGACCAGGTGGCCGCCTTACACAGCTGAACAGCCGAGGCGCCGCGGCCAGCAGCCCTGGAGGGACCCACAGACCGAGTGAAATAAACCTTAACAGAGGCCGAACAGGTAAACCCTCCTGTGAATAAGCCTCAAAAATAACCAAACAAAGCCAATGGGCCAAAGTTTGTTTGTTGGCAGGCCAACCCCTCTTGTTAAAACCAAAGAGGACAAACAAAGAATCAGACTTCCGAATGGAACTAGTCCGGTCCACATAAACTTTGAGAGCATGGACAACATCTAAGGAAGCCTCACCAGCCGAGAGATCAGGTGACTGAAATGCCGACACAGCTATTTCCTGATTAATGTGGAATTTAGGGCCTGATTCAGAGCCGGACGCTACTTGCACTCGCTCGTTCAGAAAAAGGGCCGGATATTTAAATAGAGCGCTCGCTCTTTGCGGTCTGTTGACGCCTCTATGTCTGAACGAGCGAACGAAACATGCGCTCGCTATTTTTAAAAAAACGCCCCCTGGCCGCTCGCATCCTACGTCATCTCCGCTATTTATTAGATTAATCGAGTACATCGAAAAGCGTATGAACTGCTCGCAGTGCTTGTGGTAGCATTTTCCTACCGCAATCATGCGAGCAGTTCAGGCTAAAAGACAACCAAGTGACGTGGTCGATGACGCTGCTTTGTTAATTATGCACACCCTTAAAAAGCCTGTTTTGACCGTTTGGCACGCCTGTGTTCGGATCTCCACTCCCCGTTTTCAAGCACCTTCCCCTGTTACCACCCACAAACGCCTCATTCTGTCACTCAAATTGGCAGGCATTCGCTATTTTGCGAGCACACAATTTCCGACCGCAATGAATGGTTCCCGCATGCGTATTACGACCCATACGCATGCGCAGTTGTGCGAACATCGCTCGGAGCGAACGAGCGGCCGCTTACGAGCGGCTCTGAATCAGGCCCTTAGACACCACCTTAGGAAGAAAACCCAGACGGGTGCGAAGCACTGCCCTGTCCTGGTGAAAAATCACAGAAAAGGAGAACGGCAAGAAAGCGCGCCCAATTCTGACACTCTTCTGGCCAACGCAATCGCCAGGAGAAAAACAGTCTTAACTGTCATCCACCTGAGTTCCACCGACTCAAGAGGATCAAATGGTGGACCCTGTAGGGCCCGAAGCACCACTGCCAAATCCCAAGGAGCCACTGGTGGAACAAAGGGAAGTTGAATAACGATCCTACGCTGGAACCACACAGAAAGTGCAGACACATGAACTTTCAAAGAAGCAAGGCGTAAACCTAGGTCCAATCCAGACTGAAGGAACGCCAAAATCCTAGAAACACGAAACGCTTGAGGATTGTATTTTCTGGACTCAAACCATTGAAAATAAGTATGTCACACTCTGGTAAATTCTGGCGGAAGCAGGCTTGCGCGCCTGTAGCATTGTGCTGATGACTGAGCTGGAAAAACAACGGGACCTTAAAACGGATGTCTCAAGAGCCACGCCGTCAAAGACAGACGACCCAGATCCGAATAAAGGCAGGGCCCCTGAGAGAACAGGTCCCGACGTTGAGGCAGAAGAAACGGAACATCGATGGATAGGCCCCGAAGATCGGAGTACCAGGGACACCTAGGCCAAGCTGGAGCCACCAGCAGAAGCGTGCCGCCGTCCTGTTTGAATTTCCCAAGGCAGCAGTGATATCAGAGGGAATAGATACGCCAGCTGAAATGTCCATTTCACTGACAGCGCGTCCACCAGGCTTGTGCCGGCGTCTCTTGTCCTGGACCCATACACAGGCAGTTTACGATTGTGACGGGAGGCCATGAGGTCCACCTCCGGCAGTCCCCACCTGTCCACGAGTAGTTGAAATACATCTGGGTGAAGGGACCATTCCCCGGGATGCACGTCGTGACGGCTGAGGAAGTCCTGGAATGAAGACTGCCGAGATGGCCGGAATGTGGCACTCCGCCTAAGACAGGATGCGTGACACTTCCGACATTGCTGCTTGACTGCGAGTCCCCCGTTGACGGTTGATGTACGCCACCGAGGTGGCGTTGTCGGACTGAACATGCACTGCCCTTCCTTGAAGAGCGTAACCGGACACTGGAAGGCCCTGTACTCGGCCCGAAGTTCCAGAATATTGATGGGAAGAACCGCTTCCTCCGCAGTCCAATGGCCCTGAAGTGAAAGTGGACCAGACACTGCCCCCCAACCCCGGAGACTGGCATCTGTCATAAGCAGAACCCAGTCCGGGATCCAAAAGGAGTTGAGATGTCTGAAGCCACCAAGCCAGCGACAGGCGCACTTCTGGAGACAACACCAGCATCTGAGTCCTGATACGGTGTGGAACCCCGTTCCATTTGATAAGAATCAGCCCCTGCAGGGGCCTCGAATGAAACTGGGCATACTCCATCATGTCGAATGTCGACACCATGGACCCCAGAACTCTCATTGCCACGTGAGAGTTCCGACACCTGGGAACTCTTAAGACAACTGCTCACTCGTAGTTGTAGGGAGGAAAACTTTTCCGGAATCAGAAAGATCCTTTGCTGACGAGAATCTAGAAGGGCTCCCAAATGAACCACCCTCTGTGATGGAATGAGGGAGGACTTCTTCCAGTTTATCAGCCACCCGTGCACTTGCAGTCAAGCGATCGTTAGGCGCAGATGTTGCAGAAGTACCTCCAGCGAACATGCCAGCAAAAGGAGGTCGTCTAGATATGACAGAAGCCGTATTCCCTGGCTGCGCAGATGGGAAGCCATGACAGCCATAACTTTGGTGAACACCTTTGGAGCCGTGGAAAGATCAAAGGGCAGAGCCTGAAACTGAAGCTGGTTGTCACAAACTCACGCCAGGATTGTGGATGCTACCCGTATGCAGGGAATTGGCTGGACCTATTCCTGAGGCACGGAGTCTAATGTGCCGGCGGTTTTCACTAGGGACCCTCGCAAGAAGGTATGGACTTGGCTGTGTCCGACACACAGGTCGTGGCCCTCAGGTTAGGTTTCACTATACAGGTGCTGGCAACTTGGTCGGTATACAGGAGACTTGAGCGTAGTCGACTAGCCGGGTCAGAACCAAACAGACGAGACATTACCAGAGAGCAGACGTAAATGGGTGACAGGGAAAATCCGAGGTCAGAACCAGATATCAACGTAGAACCAGGGGTCAGGCAGAATCAGAGTCACGAACACGCCAAGGTCAGAACCAATTGTCAGGATATGCTGGAGTATGGTATTGGAGCCTATACTCTGGCCCTGCAGTGCTCCCAGGAACTTCCTTTTATAGGTCAGAGTTCAAAACTAGCCCCAATTAGCGCTACCTATTAGGGTGCCTGTCCCTTTAAATCTTTAGCAGAGCGGCGAATGCGCTCCTAAGGAGGCCGCGGCCGCATGCACACAGCCGCCGGGGGAGAAGAGGAACAGCTGACAGCAGGTGCCGGGGATCTCCCGCCTGCTGTCCCACGCCAGCCAGGACTCCAGCGTTGCCAGACCAGGTAAGAGAGACCTGTATTAGGCGGCGCCGTGACACTGGTGTATAGAAAACCTCAGATACCGCTGGTGTGAAGGGGCTATAGGAACATGGAGGTAGGCGTCCTGGATGTCCAGGGAGACCATATAATCCCCCGGTTCCATAGCAAGAATGATGGAACGCAAAGTTTCCATCCTGAAAGTGGGCACTCTGAGGAACTTGTTCAACGATTTCAGGTTGAGAATAGGCCGTTGAGACCCATTGGGTTTCGGAACCAGAAACAGAGAGGAGTAGTAACCCGTCCCCCGTTGAGAAGGCGAAACGGGAACAACAACCCCTGCTTTCAGCAATGACTCTATGGCTTCCTGGATCTGCAAGGCCTTGGTCTTGTCCTGAGAAAGACTCGTGCAGAAGAACTGTTGGGGGGGTCTGTGACGGAAGGACAGGGCCTACCCCTGAGAGACCACTTCTCGTACCCAAGCATTCGTGGTGGTATTGCACCAACACTGGGAAATTGAAGAAGTCGGTCCCCCACTCTGGGATCCCCCAGAGAGAGGCCCATCCCATCAGGCTGAAGGCTTATTGTCTGGCTTGGAAGCAGGGTGTCTAGTGCTCCAGGCCTGCTTCTTTGGTTTAGGGGCAGCCTTGTTTGACGACTGCCTGGGGAAGGACTGACCGAAGGACCAAAAGGCTGAAGTCCTAGCTTTTGAAGGCGCAGCTGTTGACGGCAGAATGCCGATTTAGATGTTGCCAAGGTATCAGCAATTTTGTCTAGGTCAGAACCGAACAAAATCTCCCCATTAAAGGGTAAGGCCTCCAGGCCCTTCATGGAATTTGCATCTGCTCTCCAAGAACGAAGCCACAAATATCGGTGAGCAGAGACTGCTGCCGCAGAAACCCTGGAAGTCAAAAGACTGCCATCCAAAGACGCTTCCCCAATATAGGAAGCTGCATCCCTCATCTGTCCAACTAACGCTCTCTGAACCTCCGGAGCGTCCTTAGGAAAAGTATCCTCCAGTACATTGGCCCAGCTCTCAATGGCTTTAGCCACCCAAGAGATGGCCATGGATGGACGGGCCACCGCCCCAGAGAGAGAGTAAATGGATTTTAAACAAGTCTCCACTTTCCTGTCTGTGGGATCCTTTAGGGATGAAATGGACGGCATAGGCAAGGTGGCACTTTTAATCAAGCGAGTAACGGGAGAATCTACCGCATGCGGGTTTTCCCATTTTTTGCAATAACTGGCAGGAAATGGGTAACTGGATGCTAGCCGTTTCTGCGGCTGGAACCTCTTACTAGATGACTGCCAGGCCTCAGCCATATGATCGGTCAGAAAGAGGAAAAACAGTCAAGTCACTTTTGCCTGTTTAAAATTTGGATACTTGGACTTAGGAGCCGGGGCATCATCCTCTATATCTAGAATGGATCGCACCGCCCGCACCAATGCCGGTACATTAATGGAAGATTTCGGCTCTACTTTCGGGGCAGGGGAATCTGAATCAGAGTCCTCATGCAATTCTCCCTCAACCGGGGACACCTCTAAGTCTGATAGCTGCGCAGACTGGGATGACATAACTGCGTTTTGATGCCTTGTGAGGCTTGTCACTACGCAACATGGTTTGAAAGGCGGAAGACGAGGCTGCCAAACTTTGGACGGAATTGGAGAACACATCCACCCAAGGTGGTTGTCCCGTTTGCGGGAGACCCTGGAAGGGAATGACGGACTGCTGCGTCATTTGAGGAGACTGAAGATACATAGGGAACCCCACATATGGATGAACAGTCTGAGGCCCATGGGGAGACTGCAATAATTGCGGTATACCCGGAGAAGGGGGGATGGCTGGTTGGGGTAACCCCCTATGGGGGAGAGCAGTCGGGACCGCCAGATGGTCCGCGATGGAAGCAAGCACGTGAGAAAACACAGCCCAAGGGGGATCCTGTCCCGAAGTTGGGGGGTTAGAGGGACCAGGTAACTGACGGCACCGTACACACAGTTCATCCTGTGATAAATCCTCCATATTCCCCCCTGCAGCGCAGCATCTGCAGGAGAGCAGAGTGGGAGCCGTAGAGCAGGTGAAGGAGCGGCAGCTTGGACGTCCAATGGACAGTCTGATGCTGCCGCTATGAAGAGTCCCGGAAAAATAATAACAAACTCCAAAAATAAGCTTAGGGGCTGCTCCGGCTGGGGCCCACTAAAACTGATGTGGTTGTGGCGGGGTATAGAGAAGGATGGACCCAGTGCATCCTGGGAGCAGCAAAAGCTTTAACTGTTTTTTTTCTTCCCTCCCCTACCTGATGCCGAGACACGGAGCATAGGACCTCATTCAGAGCTGCCTCCTGGCCGCTCGCATAGCTGTGGGTGACCACCCACAGCATATGCGAGCGTCCATGATGATGGACATTGGGCTTGCGACGGAGACCCTGCGGTAGGGTCTCGCTGCCGCAGCCCTGGAGTGATTTTGGCTCTGTCAGACCCAAAATCACTCCCACTGACATCACTAGTGATGTCAGTGGGACCGGCTTCAGACGGTAGGCGTTCCCATGGGAACGCCTCCGTCTGGCAGGCACGCCCACCAAAGGGGGTGTGCTGTCAATCAACATCGACAGCACGCCCCCTTTGGTGCGAGACCCGGAGCGATGGAGAGCCCGTCGCTCGCCGGGTCTCGCGCATGGGCACGACGGAGCTCCCTCCGTTGTGCGCATGCGCAGTGGGGGAACATCGACCCGCTTGCGAGCATCCTGCGCTCGCGAGCGGATCTGAATGACCCCCTAAGGGCCTGATTCAGCAAGGATCGATTTTTGCGATCCAAATAGCGATTAAGCACGCAGTCTCACTGCGAAGATATGCTAATGATTGCAATCGCAATGCCATACGCTCTCTAACATAAGGACGCCCCCTTTACCTTACACACATCCGTAATACTTAGCAAGACTGCAAAACCATCGGTAACATCGAGTACCATCGCAGCCTTATGCACACTTGCACAAGGTCTGACCTTACTCAGGAATTGCTAACCTCATCACACGCAGTGAAAGCCCAAGCTGCGTATGGCATCAAAGGGGTCTAATTTATGCAACTCCCCTGTAATGGCGTTTAAACGCACTGGCACGCCTGCGTTTCACCGAACACCCCCCCCTCCCCATCCTCAATTGGTATTTCCTGTCAATAACTGCGATGGGTCTGCAAAGTATTCGCGCACTGCGATGCATATACATGCGCAGAATGCAACAATCAGCTAACTGCGTACGCAATCGCAGTTGCAATCGGTAGTTAATCAAGCCCTAAAGGCGATTATTCACCAACATGCTGAGTTGTACATAGGCTTACCATACTAAGGGGTCAATTTACTAAGCAGTGTTAGGAGACAGAGTGACAAGTGACAAGGTGCCAGCCAATCAGCTCCTGCCATTTTTCAAATACAGCCTGTGACTTGGCAGTTGGGAGCTGATTGGCTGGTACCCATATCTCATTTCACTTTATCTCCTAACACGGCTTAGTAAATAGACCCATATCTCTTTAAACCGGGACACTCATGCATTACACAGGTTCTGTGAGTGATCAAAACCATGTGAAATGCAGGCTTTAGGTCAGCCAGCCATAGAACCTGGGTAATTCATGAGTGTCCTGATGTAAAAGGATAAGTATGGTAGATCTACATATACAGTATGTGACCACGCGGTCTGTGTCCTTATGCTTTGCGTCATTCTGTCATCATTACCAGTGCACACTTGCACCTGGTCTATCCTTGGTGCAAGAGATATATCTGAAAGCAGGTGTAATTACTTATATGCACAACACTGCATAGCCCACAATGCTGCTGACACGCCCTCAACACCCCTTTTACCCCTGCACTAAACTTTGCCTATGTGCGAACACCCTGTTACACCACTTAGTAACGCCCCTCCAGCTGCAAGTCAGTTGCCTAGGACTCAGCATCACCCTACTTGCTGAAGCTCGCCCCTGGAGCATACCCAGGGTGAAACCACACAAGGGGGTCTATTTACTAAGCGGTGTTAGGAGACAAAGTGAAATGAGATAATAGTGTTCCCTCTAGCTCCGGCGGGAGGCAGGGCGCCGGAGCTAGAGAGGGCATGCCTTCGGCGCGCGCGCGACCGAGAAGGGGGCGTGGTCATCGGAAAAGGGGGCGTGTCTATAAGACGCGTCCCCTTTTCGTCACTCTTGGGGGCGTGCCCGGCACTTACGGACACGCCGGGCAGCCCCCAAGCCCTGCAGACAGGGAGACTAGATGCCGGGCGCATGCGCCCGGCGTCTATTCTCCGGCGGTGACAGGGTCACCGCATGTTTCTCCACCCGCGGGACACTGCGTCCCGCGGGTGAGAACGGCTCCCGCAGGCTGTGAGGGCAGGGCGCTTTTTGCCCTCCTCCTGGAGGGCAGGGTGCTTTTTGCCCTCCAGAAGGAGGGCAGGGCGCCGCGCCCCGCCAAAACAGCCTAGCGGGAACGCTAGATAAGATACCAGCCAATCAGCTCCTAACTGCCATCTCACAGGCCGTGTTTGAAAAATGATAAAAGCAAGCAGAAATAGGGCGAGAAAGGGCAGTGATGAATGGAGAGTTCATTTCATCATTTTTGTATTGCACAATATTATAATAAAATATGTATGGAGATGTGTAATTGTTTTGTAGGTCTAGTACTTCAGAGTACTCTCCATCAATGGTGGCCATGGGATAGTGGGGTTTATTCATTCTATTCATCCTATAGATTGTAAGCTTGCAAGCAGGGCCCTCTTACCTCTATGTCTGTCTGTTATTACCCTGTTTTGTTCTATCAATGTTTCCAATTGTAAAGCGCAACGGAATATGCTGCGCTATATAAGAAACTGTTAATAAATAAAATAAATTAACAAATACAGTGGGGTATATTTACTAAGGTGCGGGTTTTTAGAAGTGGAGATGTTGCCCATAGCAACCAATCAGATTCTACTTAACATTTATCTAGCACCTTCTACAAGGTAATAGCTAGAATCTGGTTGGTTGCTATGGGCAACATCTCCACTTCTAAAAACCCACACTTTAGTAAATAGACCCCCAACATGTCCATCCATTCAGTATATATTATAAAAATCAGTTCCTGCAGGAGAGAACTTACTAGTACTGCTGGGACCACACCACACACACAGTGACTGTCACTGGCTGCCCCTCCGGAAGAGCTGCAACTTGCAAGTAACTCCCCGAGTCCCCCTCCCCCAAATGATAATGAGCAGTGCCTGGCCGACCCTCACTGACCCTGCAGCCCCCAACATGGCGGATAAAGCCACTGCACCTCTGTCACATACTGGTGAGCTGGGTTATGGTCATTGTTATTACTTGGCGCTTTGAACTGATCACTCTGTGACCCTGCTATCTGCAAAAAAGCTAGTACATAGTGCTGCCCTACTACCCCTAAATAATGCCAGTCAGGGGCTCCAGCGGGCAGAGGTGTCTGACATGCTGGGCAGCCATTATTACTGTGTGTAGGCTGGTGTATGTAACATTAGTCAGAGGGTGTAATGACAGTTACATCGGTGCACACTGCACAGTACACACACTGCTAACTGTGGCTGCCCCATCCATCATCACCATGGAGACAGACCACGGAGCGAGTAACCAGAATAAAGCAGGTGCGGGCGCTGAGTGTGGACTACAACAAAATGTCCGCCAGCAACAATCAGACTAGTCCTTTGCTCTAGTGAGCGGAATTTGTGTGACTGTGAATGCGCTCCCCCTCTGTATGGGCTTCCTGCTCATGTTGCTGTCATTGATTTGTGTAGTTGGTCTTGTTGTGTAGTCTTCTCAGCCTCTGTGTGTGTGGGGATGTCCGGGCCCCTGTCCTCCGTGCTGGGTGGGAGCCTCCAGGCCTCTGTGCTGTGCACCAGCTCCTGGCTGTGTCGGGCGGACTTGGATGCTGTCCTGACCGTGTCAGCTCCTGATACTGCAGCGTTGAGTGATGCGGCGGCCGTCTCAAGGTGAGGACTGTTCTCTGAGCCTAACAGCAGTAGCTAGTTCCCAGGGACAGTGTTAGTATGTAACCATGTGTCTATGGGACTGGCCCTTGTGTCTCCAATACTGAGCCCTGCACACAACAATTGTAACTATTCTCTCTATAGGGTCTATTTACTAAGCAGTGTTAGGAGACCGAGTGTAAAGTGATGAGGTGCCAGCCAATCAGCTCCTAACTGTCATTTTTCAAACACAGCCTGTGAGATGACAGTTGGGAGCTGATTGGCTGGCACCTTATCACTTTACACTCTGTCTCCTAACACTGCTTAGTAAATAGACCCCATACTATGTATTTAAAGCTATTTTTACTAAATGCAGTACTGGTGCCACTAAGTGAACTTAGACTAGAGTGTTCCCATGTATGCGGCAGGTGTTTTCTTCATTGCGGGTGATAGCGACGGGTACATTTTTTAAGAATTTTTAAAAATCACTTTAGGGACTTTAAAATATGCTTGCACCCATTTTCATGTACCCCAAATTTGATGGGCATAGTTATTTTTGCCAAAAAATAAGTTAAGTGCTATTCTTCACCACCTTCTTCAAATCTGCATTTATGCACCTGCCGCGGCTATTTAAAAACCCGACTTCCCTTCAGGAAAAATCGGGGGTACCCATAGTGATCCCCCATGTCTGGACATCTTTAGGGGGGGTGCAAGGATGATTTCCCGAAAATTGACTGGACTTTTCGCCTGTTCTAGTTTCACCGTGCCCCGTCCTTAGAAATTGAATGCGGGGACACGCGTGATACTTTTTCACCGGCGAAGGAGGTGAAAGGTCCAGCAGGCGAAAAGGCTGTACTTCTCACCTCAAATTGAATACAGGCCTATATATTCATATTTTAGAACACCTAAATCACTCCTGTATTTCTCTTGTTATGCTGTTTATGTTGTGTTTTTTTTTTTCAGGGAGAACTGTATATTTCTGGAACCACCGTCCCCCTCACAAGTGGCCACACCCTGTACCTTGTCATTGTTCTGTGTAGCACAAGGGAAAGATCGAATACTGAATGTTAGTATCTGCAGTGAAGCAAGGACCATTGAGGTTTACAGTGGTTCCCAAGATGGGCACGAAGACGAGTACTTGGGAACCAGCCGAGGAGAAACATTTTGCACTCTTGCCAGCAGTGGAGAAGACAGTCCTGTTACATTGTACAAAGCCCAGCTGAAGCTGGATTTCCCTGTGCCTTCGTGTAAAGTCAAGGTATTTATTTATGTTTCTACCCACACCTAAACCAATAAAGCTTCAACATGGTGACCATTACTACTATCTGACTCCACCCCCAGAATTCCTTATGCTAGCCATACCGTGAGATATAAATCACCGTTAGATAGGCAAATTGTCTGACAACGCTGATAATTGGTCTCTCTGTCTGATGGTGAGTATATTCACTATCAGATCAGAGCACTAAGTAATTGCATCAGTCGGGCACGCTGTAATGTTTATCATGCACGACCGAGAGATAATTGGCACTCAGTCGCGGCCATACACTGTGCAGTTATTGGCTAGTCTATGGCTGCCTTTAGCATTGTAAGTCTTGAAGGGCTGTATGTCATTTTTATTTTTCATTTCAAGTATCCTCGCTGTGCCCCATCACCCTTTCTATTTTCTTACAGCGTTCTGGAGATTTAAAAAGATGCTTCTCCACCTCCGCTTCTCGCGCGTCCTGTTTTTGTCTTTTCATTTCTCTCAGCCAATGGGGCTGATTCTGAGTCGGATGGTGTGTGCGCACAGATGCAATGTTCCGCATTTTTGTGTATCCTCATCCACGTCTGATGTATCTATCTTTCCATTGAATAAGCGCTTTGTGTTGGAAAGTGGGTGGTGACAATGCGAAACTGTTCTGCCTGTGAGTGTCGTGGGTGTGTGGCTAGAGTTCTGTGCTGTTTTGACTCCCGCGTAAGGAGAATGGAAGTCTGATTCTAACGGATCTCTTGCATGGGTCTGGGGCGAGTGCCGATACTAATGATGACTGTTCCAGCTATGAACGGAGAAATAAAGGCGGTAGTGCGGTTTCCAGCTTGGAGCCACATGGATCCTCACATTAGCCCTACAGCAACTTGTTATAGCGTAAGGGAGTATATTTGGCTTCCGCGGCATCACGCAAACAAAGCCACTTTCCGTCCAACTGGGAATCGGCCCCAATGTGTGACTATAGCAGCCAGATCTCTAGCCTGGCCTCCTGAATGATACGGCCCACACCTCGCTCTGTTCTTACTAGTGTTCCCTGGGTCTGTGTCATCATTTCACTAAATGTAGTGATGAACATATTTCAATACTTCAGGAAAAAATAATTAGAAAGCATTTCCCTAGACTATCCATATATACATAAAAAAACTCTGCATAGCCACAAGTTGATTCAGCCATTTTGTTCTGCTCACGTTGAATCCTGAACATCTGATTACCGTGCAATGTATTACAGTTATTACACTAGAGTTGGCCTGTCCAATGGAGGGCTTATGGGCCAGATGTGGTAGACCAAACGTTTGTCCCCTGGCCTGTTAATGTGCGATATTTCTCATATATGATACAGTTGTAGTTGGATATCCTGGTAAGTAATACAAAGGTACTTTCATAATAAACCTTGGTTACTGTATAATGAACATTGTACCTTTTTTATAGCATACAATATTAGGTAGCATTGTTCTAAATTGAGAGATCGTACAAGACCTCCTGTTTATTGAAAGCTCATTTCCCAATGTTGTACTACTTCCTGCTCATAGTCTGGAGAGAGGGCGATGAAAAGGATGAGACATTTGGAGATAGAGGGGTAGGGTGGCATCTGGTAGAGGGAGCAGGATAGGCTATAGTGAATAGGTGGGTTTTGTGAGGGTGAGCTTGAAACATAAAGGTTGCGAGAGAGTGTGATTACCGAAATAACCTGGATTATTGCTGGGTCATGGCTCGGTGTGAAAGGGTCCCTGAAAACTAACCCGGGTCGAGGGACTTGGGGATCCAACCCGGGTAGCAAGCAGTGTTGGACACGTGAACAACCCAGGTCACGGTGCGGTGTGAATGGTCTGACCATGGTTATCCGACCCAGGTCACCGCTAAAGCTGCTGATTGGCCATATTTGCTGCAATATAGTGAGCAGTCCCCAACCACCCTTTTATGACCTTATCTTTGTGAGTTTGAAAAAGCCCATTTCTTTATGACATCCATAGGTTTTGCAGGGCTGACCGCGGTTCAGTGTAAACGGGGCCTACCCGGGAATAACCCAGGTCGAAGGGTGTCCCGGAAGAGGCGAGCAGCACGGGAGAAGTTTGGAGTGAGAAGTAGTTATGAAAGGAGAGGGGAAGTAGTGTTCACTCTAGCTCCGGCGCGAGGCAGGGCGCCGGAGCTAGAGAGGGCACGTTCGAGAAGGGGGCGTGGTCATTGAAAAGGGGGCGTGTCTATAAGACGCGTCCCCTTTTCGTCACTCTTGGGGGCGTGCCCGGCACTTACGGAAACGCCGGGCAGCCCCCAAGCCCTGCAGACAGGGAGAATAGATGCCGGGCGCATGCGCCCGGTGTCTATTCTCCAGTGGTGACCGGGTCACCGCACATTTCTTCACCCGCGGGACACTGCGACCCGCGGGTGAAGACAGTTCCCGCAGGCTGTTAGGGCAGGGCGCTTTTTGCCCTCCTTCTGGAGGGCAGGGCGCTTTTTGCCTTCCAGAAAGAGGGCAGGGCGCCGCGTCCCGCTAAAACAGCCTAGCGGGAACGCTAGGGAAGCACTACTGGGGTAACTCTGGTTGCTGCTAGGTGTAAAAGGGGCCAGGGTTGGACTCCCAGGTCGAGTGACCCTGCAATCCAACCCGGGAAGTTTGCAGTGTTTCACATGGGAACGACCCATGTAACTCTGCAGTGTAAACGGGTAACCCGGGTCGTCCAACCCTGGTCCCGTTTACAGAATGGTGATTTTCAGATTTTTCGGCGCTTGTAGATGATGTCATCTCCAAGCATCGACAGACCAATTCCACTGCACCCGTGCGCATTGTGAACGCCACCGACCCGGGAATAACCCGGGTCAGCGCCACGGTCCAAAGGGGAGAACCGTGTTCCAAATCCCGGGCAGACCAAGGAACTTAGTGTAAAAGTGGTAGAGAGAATATTTTGTGACGAGGTCAGACATGTATGAGGGGGAGGTGTCGGTGAGGATGGATAGCTTAAAACGGATTCTGGATGTTCTGAGGAGTAAATGTCGGGATTTGTGCAGCAGATATTAAAGCTGGGTACAAGCAATGCAATTGTGCGACGTTGCGATGTAACGATACATCACCCACACCATACACACTGCACGATCCGTCCGGTGTCGACGGTGCAATGTCGATACATGCTGTTACATGTAACAGCACCGCATCGTTCATTGCATCGTCCCATCTGCAGTGCAGAACAGCAGGTAGGATGATGCGATGAACGATGGATCGGGCATACACATTATACGATGTGTACGATATATCGGATTGTGTGTACCCAGCTTAAGTGGCAGGAGGTGAATCCAAGTCTTGCCATGGCATGGAAATAAGAGTGTGAATGTGGAGGTCTTTAGTGAGAGGTAATTGTAAAGCATCAGAGGAATAATAAACATCGGAGAACAGAAGTTTGACCAGTGAGACACTGTTGTATTCCAGTATTTGGCTGCTATTTTACATTGTTTATGAATAAGTATTGTAGACCCCACGACTAGTACCCAAGTCATACTCCGTATTTATTATATAATATATAGATACTATTGTAGCCAGATGTAAATTTCCTGTGCTTATGTCTTAGTAACTACTGTCTGTTTCTTCTTAAGCTGCTTTCACTTGGCGGAAAACACAGCGTATCTGTGAGTGAGATCTGTGTGCAAGTCACCTCTGTCCCTGAAAGGTGCTCCCAAGCCTCATCCGTCCTGGGGCCGTCAATTAATTTGGAACGTGTGCAAAGTATTATGGACAGTATGGGTGGGAAAATATCACCTGGCGCAGAGGAGCTAATGACCATGATGCGTGCCCAGCAGAAGGTGAGTCTGCCCCTGGGATCACAGCTGCTGGAATCTAACCTCTATTATGGACCTCACTGTACAATGTCACAATGACCAAAGTAAAGGCAGAGCTCTGTCTATAGCTTAGCATGTTTATTCTATATAATAAGTTTTATATATTTTAGGTGTGTATATACATATGTCTCCTCATACACCTAGGGGTAAATTTGCTAAGATGGGAGTTCTATTTAAGAAGTAATGTTGCCCATAGCAACCAATCAGATTCTACTTCTCATTTATCTAGCACCTTTTAGAAGATAATACCTGGAATCTGATTGGTTGTTATGGGCAACATCACTTCTTAATAGAACTCACATCTTAGTAAATTTACCCCCTAGTATCTATACCGCGCGAGGCACCTTTCTTTAAATTTTGCATCTTATTTGTATTGCAAATGCAGTAAAACACCAATCGCAATGTTCTACAGATGCTGGGCTGCGACTTTAACCCCCAGGAATTAACTGTTAAGGGCCCTCATTCAGAGCCGTTCGCTATTTGCGGTCGTTCGTTTAAAAACAAGGGGTGGCTATTCAAATGATCCGTACGCACATTGTAGTCTGTTCACACCTCTAAGTCTGAACGAGCGAGCAAAACATACGCTCGTTTATTTGTTTAAAACGCCCCCTGGCCGCTCGCATCCTACGTCATGTCCGCTATTTATTAGATTAATCGAGTACATCGACCAGCGTATGAACTGCTCGCTATTCTTGTGGTTGGTGTTTGCTACCACAAATTTGCGAGCAGTTCTGGCTATAAAATAACCCAGTGACGTGAACAATGACGCTGCTGTTTTAAATATACACACCCATAAAACGCCCGTTTTGACCTTTAAGCACGCCTGCGTTCGGATCTCCACTCCCCATTTTCAAGCACCTTCCCCTGTTACCACCCACATACGCCTCATTCTGTCATTCAAAATAGCAGGCACTCGCTATATTGCGTTCCAACGATTTTTGGCCGCACTGACTGGTTCGCGCATGCGTACTAAAAACCGTACGCATGCGCAGATGTGCAAACATCGCTCGGAACGAGCGTACTGCCGCTAACGAGCGGCTCTGAATGAGGGCCAAGGTGCATACACACACAACGATTTTTTGAATGATTATCGTTAAACGATATAGTTTAACGATAATCGTTTGAAAAAATCGTTCACTTTCTGAGTCAAACGATGAACGATTATTGTTCATGCGCGTTCACGTTTGTAGTTTGTAGTTCAGTCAGACTTGTCAACTCAACGATTTTCATTAAGTTAATATGAAAAAATCGTTTGTAGTTCATAAAAATCGTTCATTACATTTAGTAAATGAACAACTTTAGTAAACGATTTTAATTAATTTTTTCAAGGGAAAAAATCGTTTACTAAAATCGTTCATTAACTAAATCGTTGTGTGTGTATGCAGCTGTTAAACACATCCAAAGTTGCAGATGAAGCACAACGGAACTTGGCGTGAGAAAAGTCTGCGACTGCTGCATTGTAAAACTTTGTATATAGATTCAGACTCGGTCACACACAGATGTACAAATGTCGAACATCAAAGTTTTAAACATCAGTGTAAAATGAATCCGCTTTTGGCAACAAGGCCCCAAATCCGACCAAGTTCTTCCTTAAAAACTGCAAATCTGTGCCTTCCCTTATCCGAGACACTGCCACCATGGTCCATACGTTACTGCAATTCCCAATATAAGGTGCACAATGGCACAGAGCAGCATATAGGCTGTGCTTTTGCACTGTCATCAATGAGCCTTAGGCCCTGATTCAGACCCACTCGCAAGCGGCTGTCCGCTCGCAAGTGGGTCGATGGTCTGCACTGAGCATGCGCACGACGGAGGGAGCTCCGTCGTGCGCATGCGCCAGACGCGACGAGTGTCTGATCAAAGGGGGCGTGCTGTCGATGTTGATTGACAGCACGCCCCCTTTGGTGGGCGTGCCGGGGGCGTGCCTCCCGTCAGAAGCCGGCCCACTAACATCACTAGTGATGTCAGTGGGAGTGATTTTGGCTCTGATAGAGCCAAAATCACTCCGGGCCTTTTGGTTGAAAACCTCAACCGCAGGCTCCGGCTCGCAGTTTCGATGGTCGCGATGGTCACGACCATCGCGGCCATCAAACTGCACGCTTGTATAGGCTGTGGGTGGTGACCCACAGCTATACGAGCGTCCATGGGGACGCACCATAGTTATGGAGGACGGCCCTCATTCAGAGCGTGCGCTCTGCTCAGAGCGTACGGCTCTGAATGAGGGCCTTAGTTTCTAGTTTCCTTTGCCAGTGACCTCAAGTCTGTTTCAGCTTCTGCTGCCTGAATTGCTGCACATATATTTATTGCTACTAATATACAGTAGGCATATGCTTATACTGAGTCTGTGATTGCTGTTAATCCTCGTTCCCTTCTTGCATACAGCATCAAGCTCCATTTAGCGCTCATTTACTGCAGCTGTTCGGCAGCTTTGCGCACGGCAGAGATCAGAAGAAAGAGGATGCTGGACAACACACCCTGCAGGCCAGACACGATCCAGGTACACGGGAGGAGACTGCACAGAATCAGCCGTCCACACCTCACACCTCATTTCAGCAGCTGGCAAGCTCTCAAAGTGATTTAGGGTCCATTATGTCTTCAGTACTACAGAATCAAATGGGCCAGGCTCCAAATTGTCATAGCCCTGACTCCTTACTGCCCCTCCTACGCAACCTTTGTGGGGAGAAGAAGCCACGGGGAGAGATCAGACAAGAATCCTGTTCAGCACCAAGGTAATCAAATAGAGCATAAATGTTTTACTATGTATTCTTCACTCTATGTTAAACCTCTACCCCCTGCACCTTCTCAGCCAGCCTTCTGTGTTCTGTTTGTATGTCCTGTTTTCTGTATGACATTTTTGCTGACTGAGTAATGTGGCACTTAACAAAATAATGATGATCTGTATCATGCCTATATACACTTGCTTTAAACACAGCACACACACTTCAGAAACTGTTTTACAAAGTCATTTTTGTGCGAACCCGTCCTCCTGATAGAGGGGAACATTGCTGGTATAGATCACCTCTTATCTGTGCCCAGCAGATATTTTGTGAGGAGAACCAACATTCATGAGACCTTCTGATTATTTATTATTATTTACTAGAAACTATTGTCCTTACTAAAGCACATTGTGACGAATAGTCTGAAGTGATTTGATAGGCTTATCCTCATGAATTTTAGTTCAACCCACAAAATGGCAGCCTCTACAGTGCGCAGGTGACGTGTACTTCAGAGATGTATTAAAGTGACTTCATGTCTAATTGTGAAGTACTAACAGTGTTCTCTGTCTGCTTAGTGACTTGCTCTATTACGTAGAAGAGACATTCCTGGCGGTCGGGATGCCGGTGCTGGGATTCTGACAAGTGTCGGGATTCCAACGCCGGCATTCTAAATGCCGGAATCCCCACGGTCGGGATATTGACCTCATCCCATATGGGAGGGTCTGGGGTTATGGCCAGGCGCGCGGCTGGTACTGAACTGTGTGGATGATGTAAATCAGATGGAGAGAGACAGAAATTAAGAGCAATGAAAGCTGGAAATATCGTTTAGATATTTTATGTAAAGCATATTATCTTTGTAACCATGGTATGGATGCAGTATGTCTGTGTTATATATATTGCGGTGACTGTGCCCGCTGACTGGATTCAGGACTGTGAGAGATAACCAGGCGGTCATGTGTTGACCATATTACAGCCTTAGGATTTCCCCGTCAGAGGATAACCTTGTCCATTGGCCAGGCGGTAGGAGATACCAATAACCGCTACACTTCTTCAGGATATACAGGTGGATTATACGTACGCTTCAAATTAGCGTGAAGTCCGTGTTTCCTAAATAACATTATACTGGTCACATTATATATGAAATATACAATTTTTTATATATATTTTTTTTATGTTTTTTGCTTCCTTTAGTAAACCTGCCAGTTATGCAGATTTTTATTAGGAACTAAGAGGTTCCATGGTAATATATGATAGTCTGTATAGACTTTTACAATATTAAGGAGATTGTTATATGTCATTTGTATACCATTACTGATATGCTCATTGTGTGTTTATTAAATTCATAGTAGATTTATTTGGTGTCTTGAATTCATTTCTGTCACATTAAGTATTTATTTGAATTACAAGTTCAATCAGTGTATTACTTATGTTTGGGATCATCAGTAGGTGATCTTTTATTGGGGTTACACAGACCCATATGTGTTTGCAGCTGTGGTCTATTCTTTAATTGTAGTTTATTAGCGCCAGGCTGTCATTTGGTGCTATAATAGGAATATGTGTAGCAATTTTCTGTCTCCTGCATAATACAGAGTATACATTGTATTGTGTTTTTATTGCAGGGAAGAGAAGATGGATCCGTCTTTGGAGAAAGTGCTTTCTGTACACATGGAGCGTATGGAGAGGACCCTCTTGGATCACATTGATCACAGGATGAAGACTTTGCAGGAGCATCTGGACACTAGACTAGACCGGTTAATGAACCTAATACAGGGCAGCAGCTCTAATTCATCGTCCGGAAAATCGGCAGAGAAACTTGTGAATGGGCAAACGGACCACAGGCATGAGCAGGACTGCGACTGGAACACGCACTGATTCCGTGCCATTCTCTGCTAAGACAACGTATTGACTGTTGTAGCTGTACTCAGAGTGTACAGCACTTAATCATATGACCAATGTAGCAAGCTCCTTCCTGGATTATGTAGAGGCAGTGCCACCAGCACATACTGGGAAGCCACACAATGGAGGAGACTGTTATTTTCCCCTGGCTGCTGCTGCTCCTCCTCAAACCCCAGAAAACCTAGACAAATGCTAGGAAGGTTCTGGCATGTAACTGCAAATGCTTGTTATTGGTGATCTAGTACATAGTTTATATAAATGAATAAACTCTACCAGCTGCTCACATGCTGAGTCCCCTGCTTATGCTGTGCATTGATGGTCAGGAGCTGCACATCGGGACTGTATTACATACTGCACCATATGAAAATTAATATTTCAAATTGAAACTTTGTTAGCAGTTTTTAAGTTTGTATTATGGTTTTAAGAAAGGTCTTTATGGCTGTTATGGATATTTTATCGGTTGGGTAATAAGTAACTTTTTGTCATTGTAATGGCTGTATTTTTTTGAAAATCTGTATATTCACCTTAATAATTTATATAAAGCCCCCGACTTATATTGCAGAACTGTGTTACTGGGATATTGTATGAAAAAAAACTTTACCATCTGATCCACCCACTTATTTATTTTTGCTATAAGAAATATAATATACTGTACTTCTGATCTTCACCGCTTATGTGAAAGGAAACCTGTGCGGTCCAAATTGGTTGTACTGAAATCTTTCTCCGCATTACAGTAAAAGTTCTGGCTCTGCACAGTGATAGCTTCAGTAATGGCTCTTCTATGATAATTGTCTTTCGCTTAATGCAACGCTGAACACCGTGCCAGCCTGAGAGGTAGGAGGGAGTTATTGGTAATGAATTGGGACCCAGAACATGATCACTGACCTTGCATCCGTTTTACACTATATTTACACTATATGTTTTAGCCAGTGACATGTTACTGTTTAAAATACATTCCTAGTAATATGTTCACTTACATGACAAATATACAGTGATATAGTACTAGCACCAGTAACCCGGTTGTTGACTAGACAGAAGTTTTAAGCTGACTACTGTATGTGAAAAGCCTGTTCCTGCCTGTGATTGTTGATCAGGCAAAATAGAACCTGTTGTCTGCTTATGCCAAACTGTCAAGTGCATTAAGCAGACCTCATTGCCAGTCATATCATCAGAACTCATTACCCAGCCATCATTATTGCTGCGTGTACCACTGGTGCAGGGTAGGGACCATCCGGCATTAGAAAGCCAGGCGTTCTGGGGAGAAGTAAGTGATAGGGAAGAGATGTCTGAGTCGGGAGGGAAGTATCTGTATAAACGATAGACATGAAGTAGGTGGACTTTTGTCAGATTGGAGTCATTACAGGTCTTTATTCCTACCAAGTGTACATGGCTCTGATATGGTCATTTATGAACATGAGACTAAAAAACATTGCTGTATATTGAGATGAGTTCTTCTATTTATCCACTAGGGGTGCTGTTTTCACAAGTAGTAATTTGGTGAGGAAGCGGTATTATTAAATATACAAAGTAATTAGGATAATATGATAGTGATTTTTTATTTTGCTCTTTAAGTCTTTCTGTAGGCTATATCATATTGTTGTTCACCTCAGCGGAGGGTATTTGTCAGCTGAAAGAGTTAACACCACAGGCTGGTGAAATGTCTTATTTGCTATTATCGTTCCATTCCAATGGGAATTTCAACAGCTGCTGTTTGTCATAAAACCTGATAACTACTGTAAATAAAAACGTTACTGTACTGATAATATGAGCTGATGGTAGAGGTTATTATGTGGTCGTCACAATGACCATTGGGAGATTTTCACTTAAAAGAACTAAAATCTATTATTGTCCTATCGTGATGTCACATTTTCATAACGAGTTTCATTCTTTATTTCTGAAACTGTGTAATACTTTTAAAACCTTATTCAACATCTTATTCCTTTTTAAACAGTTATGGACAATTGTTAAAGCCTGTGACTTACAGCAAGTGCCGAGAAGCTGCAAACCAGTTTATCCAAGTGTAACGTTGTGATTCGGCTAAGTGACAATATTTAGTCAGTTTTGCAGCAGGATTTAAAGTGGTGATTTTTATTTTATTTTTCTTAGAAAATTTTAACTTTAAGTCTTGCATCAAAATCTGTGTTAAATCCTCTTATATTGTAGTTGTACAAGGTTTGTTGCAAATGAAAATGCATTATTGTAATGTTTGGAGCAAATGATTACATGTTAATGTGCTGCACTAACTACTGAGGTGTCCATGTCCGAGCTGTCCGTCCTTTCCTGGTCACACAGTACCGCTTAAAGCTTACATCAGAGGGAATCCAAGCACATGGTTTCTCCTTCCTAATCCCTCCTAAGTAGGAAGGTGCGAGCACTGGTGATTGGTGGCGGATATATATATATATATAGCAGAAAATTAGGAGTACTGCATATTTTTCAGTTGTTCTGATTCTTGTAGGACTGTTCTAATTTGTGGACCTAGAAAGGGCTGGCGTTTTGCACAAACATAACTGGGTTGGGAGAGGTTTTGGTTTGTTCAAGCGTGGGGCTTCTATTTTCCCAATGTCACATGTCATAGGCCCCCATTTATTAATGATTGCCACACGATCTGGGAACGACATTACCGCCTATGATCGCTTTACAACAAGTGATCCTATCGTTGCATTGTGTCATCCGGAAACATGCAGGGAGAGAGGCTCTGAAAAGAGCCCGTCCTTGCGATGTGCCCGGAGAGATGCCGAGGCTGATGCCCATGCGCAAGTCCTACTGACTGCCCACGCACGGGGACCATTGCCGGGGAGGGTTCCTGAGGAACCCTCTGCCGGCTAATTATGTGATGTGTGGCCCATAGGCTACAGCGGCTAACACCATCTTCAGTTCACGTTAGCGGCAGGGGCCAATATGGGGAATGCATCGCATTCCGGTTGTTAATAAATTTGGCAGCATCGGATCCCCATAGAAACCTATGGGGGGATGTGACTGTCTGTGGGAATGGAGGGATCACAGCAGGTGATACCGGCTGTGGTATTGGAGATACCTGCTGCGGTCCCTCCTTAATACATCGGGGGGGGGGGGGGAGACTAAATATTTGCGCTTAACACCTGATACAGCTGCGACTATAGAATGATAACTGGGCCCCTTAATGTTATTACTATGTGCACTGCATGCTGCCTCTTGTATGACCATTTTGTGCTGAAACAGAGCACGACAGACAGTACACACATGGCCTGATTCCGAGTCACAAGCTCTGCCCATGTTCATGCTAATGGCTGATATTTTCGTCTGTGCATGCGTCCTGATGGTGTTTGTACAGCGTTGCAGTAGAGATTCAGACGCACGCGCGAAAAAGTGTAAGGGGCGTTCCTGAGCTGCGACTAGGAAGGTAACAAGGGGTTGGCCAATAAGACGTACACAGATGTTGCACCCTATAAAAGTGTAGCATGCGTGTTGCTTAATGCGGTTGGGTACAAAGCCGCTCTGCCGCTCACATAGGACGCCATACTCAGACTGATAATCTGCACCTACCACAGGGCTGGTGCAAATTTTGAGGTGCGACCGCTGGCTAATGCATCGTCTATAGATGCTGCAAGTAGGCATCTCAGTCCTTGCACATTCGGACACAGAGAGACGTACATCAGGGAATGGCTAAAGCATAAAGTCGCACAGGCGCCCTACTTCTGACTCAGGCCCATAGACCCACCTCAGTAGCTGTTCTATGGAATGTCGGTATGCTAGGAGTCCTGAAAACGCACAGTAGGGAATATACATTATGTACACAACTCATTGGTGCTGAAAAGGCACATTCACATGAATCATTTGGCCTGTACTTTAAAGTACAAACGTTTTGTCATGATACCTGTAAGTGGAATGGGCACTGTCAAAAATCGGGTCTCTGCGCAATCGTGAATCGCGGCCTGTTATCACAGAGAACCTTTGTTTATTTCTCCACATAATCAGCTCCTTCATTTAAGCATTTATCATATGTGTCCATGATCTCTAAAATCCCCTTGTACTCGGCTGCCTCCAGTCCATTGACCCAGTTGCTGACTGAAAGCTTCAACTCTTCACTTCCAAAGCATTTTCCATCCAGGAACTCTTTGAACTTAGGAGCTCATTCAGACCCGCTCGCTAGATACGTTTGCTCGCACCGTATTCAAATCCTGCGCACGCCCAGCAAGGCAGCCGATCGCAAGGCATTGGCATGCCCACTAAGTCTTGGCATGCGATCATTTTGTGTATGCAGACGTCCACCAGCCATTCATAAGACGCCCATTTGTGCACGTCATCTCCTGGAAGTGCTTGAAACCATTGGTACATCGAGCACCATCGGATGCGATCGCAGCGCTTGAGGTTGACTATACCTGCCGCAAGCACTGCGATCACTTCAGTGTGAAATTCAACCGGGTGATGTGTACAATGACGCTGCCTGTTAATTATGCACGCCTCTGCAATGGCGTTGTAACACTCAGGCACACCTGCGTTCGCACCTCCACTCCCCCGTTTATAGTGGCCTGCTCCTGTTACCACCTACAAATGCCCTCTTCTGTCACTCATTCAGCTGGGCTGTCTATGCTGGGCGAGCGAACGCTTCTCAATCTTTTGCAGTGGTTCGTGCACGCGCATTGCGATGTATATGCATGCACAGAAAGCAACAATCGGCCAGCTACGAGCGAACGCATCCTAGTGGGGTCTGAATCAGCTACTTACTGAAAAGGTGAAAATCGCTTGGAGCAAGGTCCGTATTATAGGGTGGATGATTGAAAACTTCCATAAACTGTGACAAGTGATGGGTCTTTGACATGCACATTTGTTTGACCATTATTGAACAATTCACACCACTGTCTCACATCACCATACTCCTGCTTTAATTGAAGATACATTTTGTCAGGTCTCAATATCTGCACATTCAAGTATCTAATAACACTCCTGATGCTACAGTTGGAGGGATTTTGTGTCATCGGGTCATTTAATAACAACACACCACTGACAGAGCACATAGAAAACAGGTTAGGGAGACTGCCTGACCATAAATTGGGGAGGGTAAATTACGTGCATGGTGTAAATGCGCAAATGCTTTTTGAAATCCTCTCGTAAACTAATGTGATCTAGAAAAGCTTAATTTTTTTGTTAAATATTAATTTTTGGACATGCACACATAAAGTTACACTTTTATCCTTGTGCAGATTTTTAAGTGAGTGCTTAATACAGCAGCGTCATTGACCACGTCACTTGGTTTTTTTATAGTCAGAACTGCTCGCAAAATAGCGGTAGGAAAAACCAACCACAAGAATAGCGAGCAGTTCATACGCCGTTCGATGTACTCGATTAATCTAATAAATAGCGGACATGACGTATGGTGCGAGCGGCCAGGGGGCGTCTTTTTCAAAATTACGACCGCAAGTTTTGTTCGCTTGCTCAGACATAGAGGCGTGAACAGACCGCAAAGAGCGAACGGTTCATTTGAATAGCCACCCCTTTTTTGTGAACGAACGACCGCAAATAGCGTCCGGCTCTGAATCAGGGCCCCTGAGCGTACAACCTCTACACTGGCTAAATGGGGGTGGGAGGGGGCAACAAGCATAGGCTTAGTACAGTAAGGGGTGTGTTCAAACAACTGCAGCTTAGCCATAGGACAGACAAGTGTGTGCCTGTCAGGAGGTGCCAAATATGCACTGATGATGACGATCAGCAACAGCTTCTGATTGGCTGAGTGTACCTTGATTCCCTCCAACTGATGATCTACAAATGAATAGTGTAGCTGCTGCAGTCTATTCACATTTTTTTAAGTGATATTTGCATTAAAGGGATGTTTGTTTTTAATTGAGCTTAATAGTACTTTCATATTTGTATATGTATTTTTTGTAGTATATGACTGACACAGACTGTCCTGTTTGATGACACCTCATTAAAGTACTATACTGTTTGCAAATTAGGTGCTGTAACTTTTAGCATTTACTGGTCTCATTGTGAAGCCCCAACCAGGTGCTTACACAGCTTTTTTTTCTCCTGGCGTAAACCTTGCACATGTGTGTCACAGACATATCCGATTTACTGTGCAGCACAGCAGATGGCCGATATATATATCGGCCATCTGCTGGTGTGTATGGGTGGCCCGTCGATCACCTGTACACATGCTGCAGGGACCCTGCGGTGATTGACAGCTCAAGTGGACGGGCAATTTAAATGCCCGCCCATTTCAGCTGTCAAGCCTGGAACATTGGGCATACGATTGGAAAGAGTGTATACACTTACCTGTCGACCTGTGTACCCAGCTTAGCAGACAAGCCCCCCTCGCCCAATCAAGTCATGTTCGCTAGTGATTTGGGGCATGTCCCCTCCACAGCAGCTGCATTGCTTTGTGAGGAGTGAGTTTTTCTTTCAGGTGAAGGAGATAGGGGGAGATTGTGAGCGATAGGCTTGTCTTATGCTGGGTACACCCCTGAAAGATCTATCTGCAGATGATGGTTGTTCATACACACTGAACAACTATCACTGTGTGGCCGGGAGTTGGGTCGCGCCCCCTTCCCGATGACCTCAGCAGTAAGTGTACGGCTGGTCAGCTGATCACCCGTACACACAGCGCAATGCCCCAATATATTTGCAGACCTATTGTGAACAAAGCTGTTCACAGACCTATCGCTGGTACACACTGGCCGACGCACACATGATATCGGCCAGTGTGTACCCAGCATTAGAAATATACAAAAAGTAAGTATTAAAGAGATGGGTCAAGCCATGCTAATCAATAATATTATAACTTTATTCCTGTCCTTAATTAAAATATATATGATACAGCAAGGCTAAGGGGTGTTAGGTGATCTGAGAGATGTCAGAGGCTCAGTTTGCTGAGAAATAACTTTCTTGCTCTTATGTTTTTTTGTTTATACTGGAAAGGAAATGTATAAGGAGTCCCAGATTATTGCGTTGCCACTTGGTGGTACCTGTAACCAGTGGGCTCTTTTCTAGCATATCTCATCAGCACCAATGCAATGAGGAGGACATTGACCACCAGAACAGGGATGCCAAGAAAATACACACTGCTGTTATCTGTCCTGACGGCTTCTTCTCTCTTCTCACTGACTGAACCTTTGGGAAAAAGAAGCAAATATCATAAAATATGATAAGGAAACCGTTAGTGCACAGACGCTGTACAGATATGTCCTCATACACCGTGGCCGCAGTCGCGTCAAACAACCCCACTCGGTGAGCCGGGTCCAGTGCGACTTGTTTGCGCCGAGCGTCCTATTCGCACAAATATAACTACTGGAAGCGACAGAAGTACTTTGCTAGATTACGCTGATCCATTTGAAGTGCGACACTTGTACTTCTGCGAGCAAACGAGTCTGAGCCTGTGTACAAAGTGCTACGACGCAGCGTCCGCAGCTTTTTTTTGTCACGCCAAGTTCTGTTGTGCTCCATCTGTGACTTTGGGACTGATTCAAAGACGCAATGGCTATTTTTATGCAGATTGAGCGATTGTTTGCCATAGCGCACTGCACGTGCATAGTGATCGCATTGTGATTACGTTCGCACAATGGATCCACATGTAAAGTGAGTGACCGGCAGTCAGCATTTGGGGGTGGTGATGGTTACAAAAACACAGGTGTGTCTGATCGTTTGATCGCTGTTTCATTGGCGTGCTTAAATTAACCATTGCGATTTCCCATGCAGCATAATAGCCCTCTGCGGGTCAGGAGAGCTGCCGAGTCTGTGGCTGGTCAGACCTGTCGCAAGGGCAAGATGGCCGCTCGATGTGCGTTGATGTTACCGACATTTACATAGGTAGGCGACATCGTATGCGAATAAGAAAGCAGCACTAAGTCCCTATGCTCGGGTGATCTTTGGAACCATTAGCATACTTTCGCATCTGTGTTCTGTACGAAATCGCAGCTGCAATCGTATTACCATCCATCTCTGAATAAGTTCCTTTGTACGCAAGCAAAACAAATTCATTTTTGGATCAAGTCGCAGCCCTGCGTCTCTAGTACACATTGGTGTTTTGCTGAATGTACAATGCAAATAAGATGCGAAATTGAAAGGAAAAGTTGCTACGATGCACCGTGTGGTGCGTCTCAGTGGTGCCGTTTGGTGCATTGAGGCTTGGTGTATGAAGACATCTGAATATACTGTACCTTATATCAATTCTGGGAGATGTACATCCACACAACACTTACTGTACACTTACACTTATAGTCAATCATGCACTGTTAAATATCCTTTTGCATTAAGACAGCCATCTTGTGAGCTAAACCAATAGTCATGGAAATGCAGCCTCTTATTTCTTCTTAAACGAGCATGAGGCAGTTTGTGCTTCGGTGATGGCCGTTCTTAGTGCATCGGAATGCTCCATTGTGGTCACACTAGATGGGGGCTACCACAGCACCTTAGGGGCATGCACAGAGCTAGAAATCTAAAAACACCCCTTCAGTGCTGGGGCATTGAAGGATCGTCGCTCAATGGGAAAGAGCCATAATCCTCTGAAACAGTATTATTAAGGACAAGTAAAAGTAGATTAATACTATAGAGGTCTCCAGAAAGCTGTCTGCCTTCAACTTTGTGGGTTTACCCAATAATCATGGTAAATATGCAGCCTAACAATTGCCTCAGTTACATAACTGGTTCCCCTGGATTCTCATGAACCTTGGTTCGGCACACATGACTATTTCCATTGTGTGTAGATGACGGGTAGACTTTAATAATCTATAAATTATAAATACAGTACAGATGTGTCCTCATCGACTATGGCTTCAGTCGCTCCAAACAGCCCTCATCGGGGTGCCAGGTTCAATGTAGAGTTACATGTTGATAAGCAGTTGCAATGTGTGAACAAGAAGATGAAAGAACCTGCGCTATCAATTAATAAAGACTGTGTTGATCTGCTAGATCTAAATGTCGCATTAAAAACAGATACTTATATATAACGTTTCAGATGCTGAACATAATACAATAAAAATCTAAAAAAGACATTGTTGATCTACTGAATCTATCTATCACATTGGAGGCAGACACTTGTATGCAACATATCAGATGATAAATAAATCACAATGAGGATGAAATTATAATAGGTATACGGCTTGGATTAAAAATAGTTAATTTATTATGTAATGCGCAATAGTAGCATATGTATGTATAGCTATGGAGGAAGCTGTGAGTTATACACAGCGAAACGCGTCTAGCATCTGATATATATGATTGTTGCATTTGGGATTCAACACACTAATCTCCGGACCGGAATCTTCATATTGGACTCCAGCACTTTGTCCCAAATAGTAGGAAATGGAATAAGTGCTGTAGTCCAATATGAAGATGCCTCCAATGTGATAGATAGATTCAGTAGATCAACAATGTCTTTGTTAGATTTTTATTGTATTATGTTCAGCATCTGAAACGTTATATATAAGTATCTGTTTTTAATGCGACATTTAGATCTAGCAGATCAACACAATCTTTATTAATTGATAGCGCAGGTTCTTTCATCTTCTTGTTTGTATATTTATTAGGAGAGTGACATACTCCTTGAACCAGCAGCTTATTGATAGTGCCACCTGATTTCTTTGTTCACTTTTTTATCTATATCTTGTAGTTTGAATGTGTGTATGATTATGAGTTATTTATGTGTGTATAAATAACTAGTAAGTGAGGACTAATACCCCTTTTACACCGGAGCTAAAACCTGGGTTATTGCAGGGTTAACCCGGGTAGCTCCTTGGTGTAAAAGGGAAGAGGGTTGGATTGCCAGGTAACTTGCAGGGTTTAACACGGGAGTAACCTGTGAAACCCTGCAGTGTGAACGGCGCACTCCGGGTCACGATGACCTGGAGCGCGCCGCATGCCGGCCGATTGGTCCGGCTTCATTGGCGCTTGGAGATGACGTCATCTCCAAGCATCCACTTCAATGCCGGAAAATCTGGGTCTATGCAGACCCGACTCCGGTGTGAACGGTGCCGACCCGGGAATGTCCTGGGTCGGCGCCGGATAAATTCCGGGTCTGATCTGGATTGGAACCCTGTTCCAACTCCGGGTCAAACCGGAATTTAGGTGTAAAAGGGGTATAAGAGTCAGACGTGGAACACCTATTCCCAGTCCCCATAATAAAATATGGGAGAAGGCCCAATCTGGGCTCTAATGCCCATGAGCTAGACCCGTTCAGTAGGCACCTGGACAACTCTTTACTTGTGAAACTCTAATCAGTTGGTCATGTGCATCATTGGGCCCTTGTCCAATTTTCACTATGGGGCCACCCTAATTTGAGCTACACTTTTCATGCACCAGACCAACGCATGTTCAGAGAAGGGATGGCCATCAAATTGTATACCACTGATGGTGCCATTGGTACTTTCCATTGATGGCAGGAAACCATTAACTGAATCAATGGTTTGACCCATCGATGGGCATCACTACTATGGGTCATATGAATGTAGCGGGCCAATTTGTAAGAGGTTAGGCCTAAGCATTTGCCCCCCAAAAAACACATTTCTGCATCTGTCATCGATGACGGGTAACATCAAATCTCCACAATCGATGGCAAAACCACATACACAGACCACTAGTGGGAAATGGGCGATGGTCAATGTCTATACCTAGCTGAGAGTAGAGTGGAAGCTTGCAGTGATGGTAACTCCACAATGGTAGGAAACATTGATATTTACGGTTGTTGCATTAAGAAAGTGCTAAGGGGGGTTATAATGGCAGTACTGACATTATAGAGTATCTCACCTGCAGCATCAGATTCACTGTGACGCTTCAGACGGATTGGTCCAAGCACTGCATTTGATTTCCAGACAGAGGAGCCCAGGTCTCGGCGCTGACGAGTTACACATCCCTGATTACAGCGGGATCCACCGTCATTGACGTCACACACCACCACCTGACACTGAATGTATACAGAGGGGTGTGCATCAAGGAACTTGAAGGCACTGAAACTGAATCGGGCATAACCACTGCCCGAGCCGAGGTTTTGATAGGTGTCATCCTTTATGCATCTGTAAGGAAGTACACGATTCGATTTAATGGGCTGTACATGCACAAACATACAAATATAATACATACATTTATAAGTTATGTTAGACAAAAGGAAAGTTTATTTTTGTGGTAGAATCTGAATATCATATCCAGTGTAATGGTAAAGGTGCAAACACACGTAACGATTTTTTGAGCGATTTAACTATAATGACGTCGTTATCGTTGAAAAAATTATTCAGTTTCTGAGTTATAACGATGAGCGATTATCGTTCATGTGCGTTCCCGTTTGTAGTTCATTCTGACTGACCAACTGAACGATTTTCATTAAGGGAACTTACAAAAATTGTTTGTAGTTCAAAAAATCGTTCATTACACTTTAAAAAATCTGCCAGATAATCTGACAGAATATCGTTCAGAGAATCGTTCATAAAATCGTTGGTAACAAAATCGTGTGTGTATGCAGCTTAAGCACTACTGCCTCAAAGCACTGAGGACGCTGGTTCGATTCCTACTACAGCCCTAACTGTGTGGAGTTTGTATATTCTCCATGTGCTTGCGTGGGTTTCCTCCAGGTGCTCCGGTTTCCTGCCACACTCCAAAAATATACTGGTAGGTTAATTGGCTCAAGACGAATATTAATTCTAGTGTGTATGTGTGTGTACATGTGATAGGGAACTAAGAGCCGTATTCAATTTGAGCGGACCCGTGATACTATTCCGCCTCCCGGACTTTTCGCCTACTTCGCCTGTTTTGCAGGCGGAAAAGTATCACGCGCGTGGCCGCTTATGCTATTAAACAGCCTCAATAGCTGATAAATAGCGTTTTTGTATAAATGGTGAAGAATAGTATTCAGGAGGTTTTTTTGCTGAAAATAACTTATCCCGATAAATTTGGGGTACGTTAAAATGGGAGCCAGCATATTTAAAAGTTGGTAAAGTTAAATTTAAAAAATCATGAAAAATACACTTGCCGCAAGCACCTGCAATAAAAAAAAAAAACACCTGGGGCATACTTGGGGACCCCCCTGGAGTCTAGTTCGCTAGTTTTTAACTATGTCCCCCCAATTTGTTTTTTTCACCCCCAAATTGAGAGTGATTATTTTGGGGTGTCCTTAAGTTTTTTTTTTTACGCAGTTTACCTTTGGGGGACTGTCTGAAGGCTGCACGGGGTTCCCACAATGTTGCACCCCAAAACCCCAATTCTGCACTTTTTTCCGCCTGCTATTCATAGGCGAAACTTTTCTGCCTATAACATTGCATTGACGCCTAGGCGGAAAGTCTTTCAAATTGAATACGGCAATACTTTTCCGCCTGGCGAAATGACGTCATCGCGAAACTTTTCCCCGATTCTGGCTTTTCGCTCCAAATTGAATACGGGCCATAGATTGTAAGCTCCACTGGGGCAGGGACTGATGTGAATGACCAAATATTCTCTGTAAAGCGCTGCAGAATATGTGTGCGCTATATAAGTAACTGATAATAAATATAGAAATAATAATTTCTGTGGCGTTAACTCTTTACTAAACTGGAGAACGTGCTGCAATTATCATTCTCTGGAGAAAGCTGCAGGTTTCCCTGGCTGACTGCAGTTTAATAAATGGACTAGTAAATATTTTACACCTGGAAGTGTCCCTAGAAATTAGGGAGAGTTGGCAACTATACACATTTTCTGGATAAATATTCAGCCTAGGAATTAATGCTCACTTAGTCATGGGGCATAATAATGCCTCAACCCTCAGTGAGGTCACTGGTTCCTACTGAAGTCACAGGATACAACATTAGTTGAGCCCATAGGGGTGGTCAACAAGTGGCCCTCCAGCTGCTGTTGAACTACACTTTCCAGCATGCCCTGCAACAGTTTCAGCATGGCCAAATAGCAAAACCGTGGCAAGGCATGCTGGGATATGTAGTTCTACAGCAGGTGGAGGGCTGATTATTGCTTACCTCTGCCACAAAATGTCTGCCTCCACTGTACGTAGACATCAGGGGGTCTATTCAGCAATTATTTTTTTACATAAAACATGCGGGAAAACATAATTTTCGCATTTTTTATGTAAATCCCCTATTCAGCAATGGGATAATGGAAAAAATAACGCAATTATCGTCTCCATTAATTGCCATCTCGCAGAGTACTGCACTGTAGGGATCAGCCATTGATCTCTAGTGCTTTAACGCTCTTTGCTATCCAGCAAAGCAAAAAGTGTTAAATGACTCGAAAAATCATTACTTTTTTTAACGCCATTCTGAGATGGTGTTAATGAAGAAAATGCATTAAATTCCCCAAAAACTGCAGGGACAGAGGGACATTTTCCCATAAGTCCCTGCAGAATCCTGTAACACCACCCAGCATCCGTCCCTGCTCTGCTGTGACCGCGGACAGGTAAGTCACTCTAGAGCAGGGCTAGCCAACCTCGGTCCTCGAGAGCTACTAACAGTTCACGTTTTTCAGACCACCTAGCAGGAGCACAGGTGTATTCATTACTCACTAACACATTTGAAAAGATCCACAGGTGGAGCTAATTATATCACTTGCAATTCTGTGAGGAGACCTGGAAAACATGCACTGTTGGTAGCTCTCGAGGACCAGGGTTGGCTACCACTGCTCTAGAGCCTGTTAAACCTACCGAAATTGATTGAAATGTGTATACAGGCTTTATACTAGCCTGTATACATTTATATTTATGTGCTATTATATTTAACATTTATATATAAATGTTAAACACAAAAGCACATAAATATACATGTATACAGGCTAATATAAAGCCTGTATACACATGTCAATAACTTTGGACAGGCTAAAGATGTACTTAACCCTCCGTGGTCATCTCAAAGCAGGGATGGAGACTGTTCGGAAGCGCATGACTGAGCATGTGCAGTAGCAGTAACAGAAGGTATTGTTTTCAGAAACCGAAAACAATGCCTTCTGTAACATTGCAGGGACAGCATGTTACCGTAACCACTGTCCCTGCTCAAAATAATGCTGAATAGCAACCATAAATATTTATAATTGCTAAAAAATCGTGATGATGTTGCCCGATAATATTCTGGGCAACATCGTCACTATTGCTGAATAGACCCCCAGGTATGCTTTAAATTGACCCTGACTGAACTACAATCAGCATCCTCAGTCTTCCTGTTCATCCATGGTGCCACTGACTTGGCTTTAACTTCACAATTCTGTGAATAATGTTGAGAAAAGCCACCAACTACATAACATTCACAATTTGCTTGTACTGCATTGGGCTTCCTCCGCTTACCCACGTCTGATAAGATCATAAGTAGGAGAAAGAAAATTTGGTGCTGAGGATGCGAAACAGGTATCCACAAACACCGTCAGGTCAGGGTCCTGAGACTTTAATGTTGCCTGGAGGAACGCTGTCTCATTGAGCTCAATGAAGTACGGAGTGTCCAGCTCTGTAGAGATTAAACCCTTTAATGGGCTGTAGTTGTCATAGAAGGCCAGGCTGACATCATATTTCCCGGATTCCTGTTGTTCCTGGATGATATCATCCTCGGTCACATACATAATCTCCACTGTGGAGTTACTGTCCAGCACACAGGTCACAATGAACTGCAGCTCTTTACGCCTGGTGATTACTCCTCCAGTTTCTTTGGCGAAGATGGTGTTTGTGTAGTAAATTGTGTGGTCCTCCACCTGCAGGAGAAGAAGGAAAGTGCATATAAAGGAATAAATCCTAGACCTCCCTCTATGTTTTTACTTCTCTTATAATGTAAAAACATGATATTTTTGGATAGTTTTTGAATGTGATTTGGATTTAGAGGTTCTGTTTATGCATCAGTGACAGCAAGTGTGATTTCCATCACCAGATATTGCAGGAGCTCTAAATTTGAGGGGAGTATTCTTATTGCATATTTAAGAAGGGTAAGGGGATACCTGTACCACTAGCTAAACTGCCATGATATTGCCATCTCAAGATTGCGAGCAAAGTAGATGGGGCACAGAGAAAAAAATAATACATAAAAACTCAGAGGCCACAGAGGCCAGAGACCATGCCTTAGGAAGATCAGAGAGAATAGGTCCAACTTCAGATGAAGGACAGCTCACAGATGCAGATTCTAGTATGATTTTGCAGACCCAAGTTAGAGTGGATGTGGTACCAGCTACAGACAATGCTCCCCAAGGTAATGCAAGGAAAGTCTTGGCCAAAGTTGTATGGTTTAATGTGCGACATGGCTATGGCTTTAGAAATCAAAATGGCACTAAAAAATATGTATATATGCACTACGCCGCCGTTTGGAAGAACAATAATAGGAAATAACTCTGATGCCCGAGAGAAGGAGAGATTCTTGAATTTAATGTGGTGCCTGGAGAGGGCTAAGGAGCAGCAAATGTGACTGATCCTGGTGGTGTTCGAGTGCAAGATCATAGATTTGCAGCTGAACGTGACCGACATTGCCGTTATTCAATACACAGGAGTTATTATCAGCAGTGGCCTCACAAATGGTTTTACTATCCCCCATACCAATAAAGCAGACCATATAGATGTGGACTACAGTACTCCAGTGTCCCAGCACAGAGTGAATTATTGAAGAGAACAGCTGGTCAAGATGTAGAGCCAGGGCAGGAGCAAGGTCTGTGGGGGCCTCTGGACAACAAACATGTGGGGACCCCTATCAATAAAAGTTGTTATATATATATATATATATATATATATATATAAAACAAAAAGGATTGGCAGGCGCTCACAGTACATGTATGATAAAATAGAGCAGTCCTAGCTCAACACCACTATGCAACAAGTGCAGGGTGTATAGCCCTAATGTCCAAATGAGAAGACCGCAGCTCCCTACTGTGTATGGAGTCCCCGATCCTATGGGATGAAATTCTAATGGAAGCAAAAATAAAACAAGGAGGGGCGCTCCATAGTGCATAAAAGTTTTAATTTAAACAATATAAAGGACATAAAGTCACAATGAGATTGTTCAGCATGGGGTGTTTGCCCCGGAAGGTCCATCGGACGACAGTTGGTGATTGCCTGTGTCTTAATTGTTTATGCCATGTGGTAACCAGCCCACAGAGCCTATTTATATGGTACGAGCACAATCTCATTGTGACTTGATGTCCTTTATATTGTTTAAATTAAAACTTTTTTTAATGCACTATGGAGCGCCCCTCCTTGTTTTATTTTTGTATATATAATATATATATATATATATATATATATATACATACATACACACACATACATATATATACACACACATATATATACATATATACACACACACAGGCATATATATATATATATATTTTTTTTTTAACACACATACTGTATATACCCAGACACTCCCCTGATTCACCAAATACTTCCCTCCTTTGTCATGCACTGACACCCCAGCAGCACCCAGTCACCCTCTTCCATTCATCACCAACGCACAGTCCAGACACAACCCTCATCATTAACTATCAGCACCCCTGCAGCACCCACCGTCATATACTACTAATACATCTGCTGCACCCAGACAACCCCTTATTCACTACCAACACCATAGCAGCACCCAGACATGCCCCTTTATTTACTATCATCATCCCAAAAGCACTCAGATATTCCCACAAACACTACCAACACCCCGACACTCTTCTCATACACTACCATCACCCAGGCACTCCCCTCCTACACTACCAGCATCTAGGCACCCACCTCCTACAGTACCAGCACCCAGGCAACCCGCTACTGCACTACCATCACCCAGACACCCCCCTCTTACACTACCATCACCCAGACACCCCCTCCTACGCTACCAGCACCCAGACACCCCCATCCTACACTGAAAACACCCAGACACCCACTACTATACCACCAGGACCCAGACACCCCCTACTATACTACCAGCACCCAGACACCCCCTCCTACACCATCAGCACCCAGGCACCCCCCTACTGCACTAGCAGCACCTAGACACCTCATCCTATACTATCAGCACCCACGCCCACCCCTAACTTCCGGCTGCAGGTTGCTGCTCATGCTTGCTCCATGGTGCCCACTGACCAGAGCAGAGGAAGCAGGTCCCGTGCCAGGCCGCCTTGTGTGTGGGCGGAGAAAGGAGCCGGTAAAGGAGGTAGGAACATGCAAGCCCGGTCAGTTTGAAAAGGGAGCGGAGCAATTTAGCGGGAGGGGCGGGGCCTAATCGTGGGCTGCGGCACCATTAAAAATTTTTAGGAAATGGTTTATTATGGGGATGTGGCCGGGGGCAGTGTGTGGAGGCCCCATATGTATGGTGCCCCCAGGACGACAGCCCCTGTCGCCCTGCCTTTAATCTGGCCCTGTGTAGAGCACAGGTTCTCAAAGTGGTTCCTCAGAACCCCAAACAGTGCATGTATTCCAGGTCTCCTCACAGAGTCACAAGTGAAATAATTAGCTCCACCTGTGAATCTTTTAAAATGTGTCAGTGAGTAATGAGTACACCTGTGCACCTGCTGGGAGACCTGCAAAACATGAACTGTGTGGGGTCCTGAGGACCGAGTTTGAGAACCACCGATGTAGAGGAACAAAATAGTTTGGTGCATCACAACCTGCAAAGAGTAATCAGACCACGTCTTCCTCAAAATCCACCCTCTCAGAGTAAATCCATATTGGAGGACACCCAGGGCCAAATATAATAGGGTGAGAGTTTAGAAACTGTGAGAGTTTAGCAGAAAACTCTCACATTATTATATTGGTCGAGTTGTATCTTCAAAATGGAAAAACATATGGACGACAGTTTAAATCGTGAGTCTGAAAAAAATGCGAGTTTGCCTGTTCTCGGATTCTATTACGTTGGCCAAGTTTAAAAAGTGTGACAGTTTACTCGCACATTTTCTACACTCTCATCCTATTACATTTGGCCCCAAATCTTTATTTTCTGAACTTGTTTTAAGTTAATTCCTATCAGAGACTTTTCATGCATTATTTATAAAAGAGACTAAGAGGTCAATCCAATTAGGTGCAAGTTTGCAAAAGTAAGTTTGTATCATTAAACTCACATACATCGCATGAATGCACCAACCCTAGATACAGTATGCGAGATCCAATTAGAAATGGCAATTTGCGGTAGTCGAAGAGAGGGTACGCAACAAGATGCGACCTGAGAGAAATGCATGAAAAAGTGGGGAAACCACACTGGACCCCAAAAATGTGACATCTGAGATAGCAGGATGATACAAAAGGCTGTTAGTGGCCATAAGGAAAGTGCTGGAGGTTTTTAAAAAGTGTCAAATGTGTGATTTTGCACTTTATATTAATTGTGGAAAAATTAGAACAAGCAAATGTTTTTCATCAGATTAAAATATTCCAAGCATTTTGGAGCAAAGAAAATTGTATGTATAGTAGTTTTTCAATGTTTTTATACACGTTTGTAAAAAAACAGTTTCACCTCTCATCTGCAAGTTCTAAAACCCCTCTCTAATCAATACAACCCCACATCATTTACACCCCCACATACCTGTCCCCCATCATTTACACCTCCACATACCAGTCCCACATCATTTACACCTCCACATACCTGTCCCCCATCATTTACACCTCCACATACCAGTCCCCCATCATTTACACCTCCACATACCTGTCCCCCATCATTTACACCTCCACATACCAGTCCCCCATCATTTACACCTCCACATACCTATCCCCCATTATTTACACCTCCGCATACCAGTCCCACATCATTTACACCTCCACATACCTGTCCCACATCATTTACACCTCCACATACCTGTCCCACATCATTTACACCCCCACACACCTGTCCCACATCATTTACACCTCCACATACCTGTCCCACATCATTTACACCTCCACATACCTGTCCCCCATTATTTACACCTCCACATACCTGTCCCCCAAGCCTGCAGAAAAATCCAGAGAGTCAAGCTGCAGTCTGGGACTTATAGCATTGTGAAGAGGGACGGGCCACAATGACACAATCGCGCGGTCACTCCCCCGACCCTAATACTACATAATCGCTGCACCATGCCCCCTTCTGCCACACCACTCCCCCCGCAGTAGAAGTCTCATTCAGCTCCCTCCCGGAAAGAGGGAGCTGAATGTCGGTAAATATGACTTGAAGTGCCACAGAAAGTTGCCATGTTCTAGAGCGGCAATTTTCAAACTGTGAATCGCGACCCCAAAGAGGGTCATGGCCATCTCAGCATGAAGTCGTGAGTGCGCCTCACTGTAGCAAGCAGAAATGCCTGGCGCCCATTGCGATGCATAATTAGCTAGCTGTATGCCCACATCCTTCAGCCTGTCCCCCGCCGGCTTCTACTCCTGCACTTTGTGGGCACTCGGGAGAGAGACGTCCTGATGTCATATGATGATCTGCAAGCAAGGAGCATGGGTATATGAATCACGCTGTGTCTACGACACCTGCACCACAGCCAGCGGTGCACCCAGCAGGGGCCAAGCAGCCGCCACCAGCACCATCTAATGAAACAAAAATGAGCATTTGCTGTAAGTGAAATAAAGGAGTGATGGGCAAGGAGGGGTGAATGTGATGCATACCTCCCAACTGTCCTGATTTTTGTGGGACAGTCCCACTTTTTGGGAACTGTCCCACCATCCTGCCTGCAGGCTGCAGTGTCCCAAGGTGGTGGTGGTGGGTTAGAAGGCCTCCTCTCACCCACTACTCGGCTTAGCACAGCAAGGGGCGAATAGATGCTGTGTGCATGTGCGTGGAATCTATTAATTGGAGAGAGGGATTGGGGGTAATGCCCGGCAGCTGCCAGAGTGTTGGGTATGTCCCAGCATGCCGAAAATGGGGTGAGCCACCGTCACCTTTTTCTGGGCGCGCTCTTCTGAAAAGTTGGGAGGTACGTGATGACCAAAATATTTAATTGGGATGATGGGCAAGGGGGCGATGGTTATAAAAATAGAAGTGCGATGATGGATATAAAACAGACTTGCCTACCCTCCCTATTCTGCTGGGAGCCTCATAATTGGGAGCCGCTCCCGGCCTCCTGGAAAGGCAGACAAGCCTCCTGGCGCCCCCCCCCCCCCCGAATCGTATCATCGTGGCCCTGTCCCCTGCTTCACAATGCCGTTAATCTCAGCATTGTGAAGAGGGTGCGGGACCACGATGACGCGATCGTGTGGATGCGCCCCATGCTCTGTCCCCACTGGAGCATCATCCCCGGGACACACCCCCTTTCAGACACAACACCCCCCCCCCCTGCTATGGAAGCCTGCCAGCTCCCTCCCGGAAGGAGGGAGCCGAAAGTATGCAAGAATAGTATAAAATATATATATATTAAATAAAGAGAAATGTGATTCTATATAGGGCACTGTTCTGCGGTAACTTGCTTGGGTTCTGTAGAAAAAAAAACGTATTTTCAGATTAAAGTAGTTTGAGAACCCCTGTTCTAGTGTATGCTGCAGTTAAGAGAGTCTGGGACTTGTAGTGCCACAGCCAGTTGCTGTGTCCTTGTGTATGACGTAAATACCTTCTATCCTTTTTTAAATCTTGAATTTGGTGAGAGAAACCCATTTATTACAACTAGTTGGTGTGATAGACAGTACTACTATTAATCTATATAACAGCACTGAAACATACAGTTATGCAGCAATGGCCCCATCTGTGCAGGCCGGATTTCCACTTTCCCAAACTGGACATTTTAGTTATATTAAATGGTCCTTTATTCCGAAATCGTCTTTGAACAGCGGTATACATAGGACTGTAGGAATTCTTTTTATTAATGAATATTCTCTAAAATCCTGCAGATATACTGTAGATTTGTAGAGTCATTGTGAGATTGTATTTATTAATGAATAGTCAGCTAATCCGTATTTGTAGTATAGGAAGGTTATATTTAGTTGTATTTTTTGTAGTGTGCTGTGGGGAACATTTTTTTCTACTCTAGAGTAACCCCCCCTTCACTTTACAAGCACCTTTGAAAAACTATTAAGTTGATCTGAGCAACCACTATTTTATATTGCTGTTCTGAGAGGCATGGATGGGACCAGCATTGGCAGAGTGTGCTGGTTCCTGTAGTGCTATTTGGAGGTCTCTGGGGTACCTTCAGGTGAGTTGGTTCTCAATTTAAATATATCTATTTACATGCTATTATCATGTAGCACAACAGTATGCAATTATATGACCCAGAGTGGGTGCTATTATCACCAGTACAGAGAAGCCTTGACGCTGCCCGGTGCCATGTATTTACAAATATATGCAACAAAGATTTCTGAATTTCTATTATCATTTAGTATTCACGTCTTTTTGCTGTTTTTTTTGCAGTGTGCTGGAGGGAACATTTTTTTCTTTTTTTTTCTAGTCTAGAGTAATCCCTTCCCTTTATAAGCACTTGTGGAAAAACTATTAAGTTGATCTCGGCAACCATTATTTTGTATTGAGGTTATATGTAGTATAAAGGGGTGAGCGGATTCGGTTCTACTCAGTTCCGTTCGGTTTTAAAAAACAAATCTTATTGGCTATCCAAAACTCGTGACAGCTGATACCCAATAAGATTCGGTCACTATAAAGTGTTATTTATTTGAATGTTATATTGTGTTATTGAATCCAGTTTTGCTTTTTAGATAGATTGTGCAGGAACAAACTACTTGTATACTGCATAATATTGTGTACTAAAAAAATTGCATTGAGGATCTCAGGTATTGTTTCTATTTAAACTGTATTATAGTTTTAATCCCAAGAAACCATTTTCAGTACCCCTTTAAGTAAAGTGTCCCATTTTAACATAAATCTAGGGTCATGACTAATAAAAATACTTGCCTACATTTTATCTCATTGTCTGCGTTGGGTTGGGGAATCCCTGCCTCCCTGCTGGGGAATGTTCTGAGCTTAGAGTTGCTGCAGAAGGGAGAAGTGAGAAGTGAGAAGATGACTTCACTGCAGACGGTACTCCAGCTTACATGAGTACTGCACCATCTATTCCCTCCTCTTTTTGGGTGTAACGTGTAAGTTCCAGATGACCAATGGGAGACTGAGATGTTGCAAACACGTAAGCTTTTATTCCAGACTTGAAAAGAAAGAGCCAGTGTAATGGATTCTTACAAAAGGCAAACAGTTCAGGAACAACAATTCAGCTTACCTGAGACAGCAGTACAAATGAGCAGAGTATTCCCAGCACAGTCAGGGTTCAGGTTGTCCAGCACAGAACAGTCTGCCAAAGGTGCAACCTCTCCCACACATTCCTCCTGACTAACTCTATCTAATCAGGGTTTTATACCTTAGCTGGTCTTTTTTTAAGGAAAGGGTGTGGTTCCTCCCTGGCTACAGGAGGTTAACCCCTTCCTCAGAATGTGGGAGAGACCCACACTGGGTATCACATGTCATGGAAATGTGTTCACTCTGACATCACCATCGAACAGCACTATGGAATATGTTGCCATTATATAAGAACAATGTAATAATAATCGAGTCTATTTAATAAGAATCACAAAAGCCTGAACATAATTTGTGGATATTCTTTGGCATTTTTGGCACTACAGATAGCACAGTATTTACCAAAATAAACCTGCAGGAACAGACCTTGCGAAAACAAACTGTCCAGGTAAAGTATTTTGTGTCCAAGCATGACCGTTTAAGAAGACTTTTGCAAATGCAAAAGACTTCTATGGAGATTGGTAGTGTGCGTATACTTGAGCCAGTAAGGCCGCAAATGCTCACTAAATTGTATGTGTTATTGTGCCTGTGCACAAACTAACAAGGCTGCGCATCTGCAGTAAATATATAGAAGAATGTGAATACTAAACGGACCTTGCATGGACTCCATGTGATCATCCAGAGATGGCGTTATGATTTGAAATAAAGAGAAAAGACGCAAAGCATTTCTCTATAAATCGCAGATATGCTCAGAACCTGTTAAAACTTATGGTGTCTGCAGCTTAATTTAAAGCGTAACAAAAAGCTGGAGAAATCTGTGATTTCTCCACACTTTACAGATAGTATATATGAAGAAGCTAATGTTTGGGCTTTCTTCAGCTTTTTTTCCCCAAATAATGTGGATCATTTTATAGATAGATCCCCATAGTCTGGAAATACTGAATTGTTTGAATGTTTTTGACCAATAAATATATTTACCAGTACAGACAATTGCAACCAGCTGGAAGACTAAACAAAAACACACACATGGGCCTACCTACCTTTTTAATGGTACCACACCCCCAGTATGGCACCTCAAATACAATAGGAGTCATTGACTGAGGGACGCAGGATTTATCAATTAGTGACAACTCATTTGCATTATATCCCAATGAATTGATATATTCTGGAGTGAGTACAACAGTCATTGATTCTCCAGAACAAGCCAAGGAGCCTGTAATATAGCACAAGTAGAAAAAACAGTCACAGAGCTGCATAGGAATTGTAAAGTGTGAAAGTACAAGAACACAATACAATTTTATATGTGAAATAGTATTGCCTACTTTGTAATATAAAGAAGATCTGTCAGCAATATAAAATCACAAGGCCACATTCTCAGGGCTTTTATACTGATCAATGAAATATGCTGTGAATTCTAATACACATAATCATTTACAATATGAAATTAATAATTTCTTATAATGCACACGTGTTTTCATCATGAACAGTGAAGTGATGGCACTAGAACTCGTATTCGCTTTTACTGTACCTGTCTAACTCATATGTTTTTCGTAAAATACCTATGTAGTTGTTAACCCTAAATAACAAATAATAATTAACTTTTATTGGAAACAATCTTCATCAACTTAACTACTGTGTCCCCATTTTTGAATTATAATATTACCTAAAAAGAGCATTGATAGGCAACAGGCAGCATAGGATCCAAAGGGATCAACTGGTCTCAAGCTTTTTGTGGAAAAAATTATCGCAGCCTTTGCAACCATTTTTTCATTAACGCGGGTATGCTTACCCCCCATAGACAAACGCAGGGGGGCTTTCCATCTGCCTGGAAACCCCCCTCCCCAGCACACACCATGACCACAATAGAAATAATAATATAATAGACTGTTACTAGCGCTGCATGTTCTTCTCAGTATCACAAATGAAATGATTAGCACCACCTGTGGATCTTTTAAAATGTATCAGCTAGTAATAAATATACTTGTGCACCACCTAGGACATATGGAAAACATGCACTGTTAGGGGTGCACTGCTATAGACCATCACTAGGGTTAATTATTATAATACTGTATAATAATACACTATCCAGTACATAAGGAGACCAATATGTGCATATATATGTCCAGGGCAGCGCTAGATTCTTCTGCTGCTCCACCAGACTCCTGGACTTGCTCCAATGCTCTGGAATGGTGCCCACATCTGAAGAAAAACATTCTGCTCAGACAGGATGGACCTAATGGCTTAGTGTGATCGGTGGTCCTATATATGCTGGAATTATGCAACACAATATACTTTGTATGTAACATATTAAAGCTGGATAAGTACCAATTCTGCCCTCTTCATGGACTGGCCACACTCGCTCTAAAATCAAGCATTTGGAAACCCCCCTCTAGAAATCCTGCGTTTGCCACTGCCTCCTGATTCACATATTGTCCAATTAGAAAAATTGGTTGCTGTAATTTTTGTGTCAAAAACCCATGTTAAAAATGGCAAAATGTGCAAATCAGTCTGTACAAACCCCCCAACAAAATTGGGTTACAGTAAAGGTTTTACTTAACATTAAATTGAGCTTTAAAATGTTTAAAATGGCTGACATGTGCATTTTTTTTTAAATAAACAGTAAACAAAATGATAAAAATAAGTTTAAATTCAAGCTAATAAAATTAAAAATGAAAAAAGGTGATTTGGGGGTAATTTTAAACCAATTTAAATAAAAAAAAAATATAAAAGAAATTTTAAAAAATATATATTTTTAATTTTTACAAATATGTTAGTTACAATTGGAGTGCATAGAAAAGTTGATTTTGGGGTAATTTGAGATAATTTTTTCACACCAATAATGACATGAATTTATTGGACTAATTAAGCTAATTGGAAACTTCCAGTTGCTCAATTAGTATTGGGAGCGGGGAGTTCTGAAGCGAGTCCTGACATTTTCAATTTAAAATAGGGATACTCCCTAATTTTGCACCTGCTCTAGGGCTGTGAGAAATAATCCTTGTTAATTCCTATAGAAATTACGGTATCTGAATTTCTTGCAGCCTATTGAAAAAACCATGTGGCTGTGGGGGAAACCCTGCACTGTGGCAAAAATTTAAAATTCACTTCCAATTGAATATGTCTGAATTTTGTGCATTCTCGCAGTCTTATCAAATCTTAATTGGTGATGTCTTCTCATTTATTGATCAGTATTACAAGTCAACCATGTTCTAAACTCCTACTAAACATTGGTACTCAAATACTTGGATGTCCTTGTACCTGCTCCACTCCTTGTACCCACTCATGTACTTCCAATTCTTCTTTAAAAATATTATGTGTCGCCCCTGTTGTGTTGCCAAGAAACAGACGAAAGGTTATTAAAAAAGCTTTTGTTCTTGTCACCACTTTTCTCTCTTTAATGAATGTCTTCTACTGTTTTTGTACTAGAACCAATATAAAGACATTTTAATAAATACTACATGTTTTGGTTTTGGCAAAACCACACTCAAATGGTATGGCTTTGGTTTTGGCAAAACCACCCTCAAATGTTTTGGTTCAGTTTCAGTTTTGGTTTTTAATTTTTTTTTTAAATGGATAAAAACAGCTAAAAGCATGCTAAAATTTCTGTTTACATACAATATAAAACCCAAGATCCCTTTTTTTAGATTCAAATGCGAAACTTATTGGAGACGCATGCTGGGACTCAGTTTGACTCAGAACCCCAAAGTTCAGATGTGTTCAGTTTTCAACAACACCAAATTGTTCATCTCTAATTTTTAGTTATCAATTAGTATAACACAGTCCTATTGGTTTCCATTTCTGGTATGGAAACAACACAGAGGCTCTTTAGGAGACTGCTGCTTATTTTGTGTTACGTATGTAAGAACGCCATCAGGTCTTTTATCTAATCATTTGTTTACTTCCCAGGGAACAGTTTGGAAAAAATACTTTGTGGGAGGCAGGCAGGAAGTGAGAGCTGTGAGTAAAGGGAGGCAGAGGGGCCTCCCTGCAGCTCTCTACTAAGTCTTTGCTAGACTGACACCATAGGAGATTATTTCAAACTCTTTGTCAATACCTACGCCACAGGAAGTCTTCTACTTATAAAAGAATCTCAAAAATCACATTTTAGATTTTGTTTTTTGTACTCACTGTTGTTGCTCTGTGGTAATGCCTTAAAGGTTGTAGAGAAACCAAAATATGAGTTGGCATAATCAGCGCTGAACATCAATGTTAAATGATTAGAGCTGCTTTCCACTTCTGCTACTCTTTGACCGCATAGTACATCCAAGAGGGGCGAGTTTGTGTCTGGGCCGTCATACAGAGCTATAAAGTCAAACCGACAGGCAGCGTCTGGTTCAATACTACAGTGGAACAGAATATGAGTGAGAAAAAAACCTATAAAAATGCAAAACACAATGCTAACATCAGGACTATAAAGTACAGAATAATTGGCTAGCAGCTGGATCTACACTAATGTTACAAGACAAAAGAAACTGTCATAAAAATACCCAAACTCCTTATTGTACCAACTTCCTCGCTGTAAAAGGCATGTGGCCGTTTTAGTGTGTGGCACGGATGGATCAGAGCTGTACCCTAAAATGGTCTGATTTTTAAATTGGGATGTTTGAGATGTATGACATACATTTAATTTACATTAACGGTGAAATCAAACACCTGTCACACTGCATGATGATCGTGTTATTCACATATAACTGCAACATATGGCCTTTAGAATACAAGGAGTAGACTGGGTTAGTGCAGCACAATCAGCTCATCGTCTATGCTTTGGAGGTTATGGATCGTGTCAAATGTAAAAAGCAAGTGTGCTCCTAAACATATAATTACATTTATATATTTTTACATTTTTATACCTTTCATGTGCTGCGGTGGTTTTCTTTCCCTTTTTTTGTCATAATGTTAGACCTCATATATACGAGCAACGTCTTTGTGTTGTAGGTTTGCGCATGAGTCTGAGTTACTGATGGTTACCGCACAGAGATGAGAAACAAATTTGGACGCAGTGAGTGTGGATTTTTCAGTGAGCTTTCCTGGAAGGAAACGGTGGGTTGGCTGGGTAAACGTGTGTGGCTTTAACACTTTTTCTCAAGGCCTTTTAGATGTCCTTTGAAACCGATTCTCGTAAGGGTCAAGCCCCTATTTACCTAAATCATGTGTAAACTGCATATTCCGATGATTTTATGAATCAGGGATTTATAGCAATAGCTTAATGCAGGACATATCACAGATATCTCCTTGAAAAGGCTAATTAGAGCTACAGACCTCAGGGTCTGATTCAGAGATGTGCGCTATTCCGATGTTCATGCAGTTGAATAATCAACCATCTGCGAATGGGTCTGAGTCTCACTGCGCATACGTCAAGGTACATTACTATAGTCGCTTTCAGCAAAGTTTCAATTGCAAAGTGATTGACATATAGGGGCCATATGTGGGAAGTAACGGGGGGTGGCGGCAAAAAACGCAACGGCGTCCCGACAGTTTTCCGGGAGTGTCCTAGCCTGTACCTGCACTTACGCAGATAATGTGGTTCTGACGTCTCAGTTCAGGCAGTCATTCTATGCGACCACAGGCCTACTCAGATTATCGAATGATCTGCGATGGCGGCTGCGTGAGTGTACGGAGTTGTTTGGATTTGTGATGGCCCCAGTGGGCGTCTCAAAACATATCCCAGCATTAGCGACATTTGCATATTTTCGCACATCGCTGCTTACGAGATCGCAGCTGAGATTGCATTAGCATTGCGTCTCAGAATGAGGCCCACAGTTTTCACTATTCTCAATGGGGACTGCAGTCTTACCTTATGTACCAAGCTCAAAAAGCCATCTTCAGATGCTGTTAGCCACTGTTTCCTACGGAGGCATTCTACGCAGGAGAGAGATCTTGTGAGCCCTCTCCTGTAGCCTCTCTGCTCCAAAGCTTTCCGTGAAACTTACACTACACGCATGAGTGAGAGAGAGACAGCGTGTTATGGAAAGCGCTGTCACTGTGTACATTTAAAGTACCTGAAGAGATATTATGTTAAAGACTGTTAATAAATGTGGTTCTGACGCAATTATTGATACATAGGCCCCATAGTCTTTTGCACCAAATTTGATGTTACCTGTAGTGTGGGATGTAGTGTAAATTCTGGCTGTCGGTATGCCGACGCTCAGAATGCCGGCGCCGGAATACCGACAAGAAGTCAGTATCCTGGCGCCTGCATCCCGACGGTAAGTAGTGGAGTTAGGGTTGGGCACTAGGGGGAGAGGATAGGTTTAGGCTGCGGGAGGGGGAGGGTCGGTAAGGTTTAGGCTGCAGGGAGGGAGGGTTAGTTTTAGGCTGCAGGGAGGGAGGGTTAGGTTTAGGATACTTACCGACAGGCAGTGGCGTATCTATAATGGGTGCAGTGTGTGCGGGGCACACTGGCCCCCAGGTCCAGAGGGGCCCCGCACCGCACACCCTGCACCCATATTATTTTAAACGTACCTGTCCGTGGTCCCGCAGTGGCTGTAAGCGCTGCTTAGAACACCAAAAAAAATGTCCGCCGAGGCCATTTTATGGTGTTCTGCGCACGCTCAGTAGACTCCGGGCACACTCTAGTGCCCGAAGTCTACTAATGCTCCGGTGGCTGGCCAGCCGCGTCAGTCGGCTGCCGGCCACCGGGGGGAGAGGAGGGGGCCCCGCACGTGGAGTGAACACGGGCCCCCTCCTCTCTGAAGACTCCCCTGCCGACAGGTGTCGGTATCCTAACCCTGTCGGGATGCCGGCATCGGGATTCTGACTGCCGGGATCCTGTACCCAACCCTGTAGTGTTGAATAGTGTTAATGATCAGTAAAATGCAACTGAGTTCTGTAGGAACACTCATTTAAGTACATAGCTACAGTGAAGCTTTGAGATGTGTAAATGAACAAGCTTTAAAGCTCTGCTAAAGTAAGGACAAAGCACACTCTATGTCTATACTGTACAAGATTTTGTCTAGGTTTTAACTAATGTTGTTTTCATCTCCTACTGTATATGTAGGAGTCTTAACTCCTAAGTGTACAAAGTTGCTGAGCAAGTCGCACTAACTTACAAGATTTCCAAGAAGGAGAGTTTCACTTTTGTGTTCTTTGGCACTTCCAGGTTCCAGACACAAAATGTAAAGTGTGAGTGCCGGCCTGGATAATTGGGGGACGAGATGATTCCTAAATAATCACTGATGCTTTCACCACATTGAACATCTTAAGAGAAGTAGGAACAAAAATGAAGAACAATATTCTTATTCAGAAGATATTTTAAAGAGGTTTTCAGTCATTTGATATATTAAAAATTATTAATAATGACTTCTACAGGCATTACAAATGAGCCATTATGGTGGCAATGGTTATCATACAGCTAATATCTTTTATGTTCTTTATTGTTTAAGGATAGTAATTAGTAAGACATGGATGGGAATTCACAAAAGTAGCATTGTTTTAGTCATTTAAAAATATTCTTACTACTGTTATATACACAAAAGAAATGTTCATTTGTGTGTAGCTAATCCGCCATCGGATTTATGAAATGCGCAGGAAACTTAGTAAATAAGGAGTTAAGAAAAATTACCTTAACAAAGATGGAGTGGCAGAGATTACTGTGACCATGAAACATAATTACCATGTCCAAAATATTATAACTGAACTATATCACAATGATATTGCGTTCAATATAGGTATTTATAATGACATCGGCAATTACATTCAATAGAAGAACCAGCTACACCAATAGTTATAATGGCACACAATCAGCACTGAGAGTGATGATCAAATAAAACATTTCACCGTGAAGCTGAAAAAAGTACCATGTTAAAAGTCTCTGCATAAATCACTCACACTGTAGTGTGGGCTTACTGTGGGGGGTATTCAAGGGTACAAGACGATATTGAAAAATCTAGAACTGGGAGAAACACTGGGTATACTGCAACCTGTTGTCTCAGTTAGAAAAGTGGGAATCACTACAACAACTGTTATATAAAGACAATAATGAAGTATTACATGGAGTTCCTTTATATTAACAGCCGTAACGTAGAAGTAGCAAAAACAGGCGCCTGAAACAAATGGAACAGATCAGGAAACTCTGCAACAAACTGGGTTGGTTCTGATTCTGTCTGGACCTTTGGTGGGTTGGACCTAGACACCCCGTGAACCTCTGAACTGTACATGTACGCCTTCTGGATCGGAACTGGACATCCTCTGGACTAGGCAGCAATGGCAGAATACGCGCGGGAATGTCACTTCTCTCTGTGATTCTGGAGGCCCATTCTAATAACCTGGCACCCAGCCTTGCTAGATTTCCAGCTCTTTCAGCAAGACTGGTTTGGGGTTGGCAACTTAAAACTTTCAGCTCTCTCTATGGGTCTTACATTCCTTTTCATTGCTTTCAGTCTCACTGTAATGGCTTTGTCCCTCTGACTTTGCCATTCCTTCAGCACCCTTGTGCACAGTACTCACTCTCCCGTTTACTACTATGCTACCTGGCTAGTGGACTTAGGGCCTGATTCAGCAAGCAACGCAAAGGAGAGAAAGCATGCACTTGGCCGATGTTTTTGTACTGCGCACGCCTATGCATCGCACTGCGCGTGTGCGAACTAGCCAGTGCATACGCAGACTACATGCAGCGTGTACGAAGTCCCCTTCCAATATTGACTGACAGGAAGGGCCGTTTGTGGGTGATGACAGGGGGTGGTCGGGCGAAAGCAGGCGTGCCTGCGCGTTGGGATGCCGTTTTAGGTGCGTCCATAATTAAGCCAATACGGTGACAGATGCAGTGATGAGACTCCATGCACACAGGACATTGCCAAAATCCTGCACTATTATGCAAATGTGGTCGATGGTTCTTGAGGTTACCGATGTTTACGCTATCTTGCGTACTGATCAGGCTTTGAGTAAAGGGAGATGGGCGGCTTAATATAGGGCTGAGCATCTGCATCCTGTGCTGCTGTCTACGTGCGTATGCATTGATCAGCATATTCTCGCAGCAGACGGGTGCGTGCGTTCTCTCCTTTGCGTTCCTTGCTGAATCAGGCCCTTATTTGCAGTGCTTATGTTTCTCTATGAGATCATCATCATAACACTATGATGGGGATGGCCACCGACCATCGGTGATTCATAATCATCGATGGTTTAAACTTTATAGTCAATGTCGAATGTTTTTACCATCAATGGGGAAGAACCAGATGGTTTCTTTCCGTCAATGGCACAGGATAACAAAATGTTTTTGGGTTTTTTTGTGTCTGTTTTTTTCCCATCTATGGTAACCACAGACGCACTCCTGTGCTTTTCCTGGAATGGGATTGAAATGCCGGTTCAAATCCCGACAGCAGATGCCCGACAGTATCAAGATCCGGACAGAGGCAGGTAAGTACCCTAACCTCCCCTGCCCCCCCCCTAACCCTCCCTTAGTGGTGCTTAACCCTAACCTCCCCCCCTAGTGCCTAACCCTAAACTACTCCCGGGGGTGCCTAACCCCAACCCCCCCTTACCGCTCTCCCTAAACCTAACCATCCTGGGGGGGAGCGGGGTGCCTGTCCCTCCCACCTAGGAGTGCCTAACCCTAACCTCCCCCCCCAAACTTAACCCCGCTAGACTCCCTAATCCTAACCCTCCCCCCTACGGCTAACGCTAAGGGCGCCCCAGACTTACCTTCATTCGGGATGGCGTCCTCTGCATTCCGGTGTCGGGATGATGATAGACGTCGGTATTTTGTCGCGTGTCATAACTCCCTAGCCGGCATTCCGCTGTCGGGATTGTGACCATGACTACACCCCCTTTTCCTACTCTGGCGCAAAACTCTCTGCAGCTGGCAAGCTCCGAGGTTACACCCCGATTTTCAGGCAAGCTGGGAGATCTAGTTTCCAATACCCGCCAGAGCATTAGACTGCCCCCATTTAGCGGCTCTCCGTTATATCTGTATTAATGTTAATTATACAATGTAAAATAACAGACACTGCATGATTCATTCAACATCAAGTTGTTTTTTTTTTTTACATTTTCCATTGCACAAAATTATGTTTATTTGCATTTAGCAATATTATTAGTGTCATATATGCTGCTGCCATGCTGCAGATTTATGTTATTAAAAGAATAGGGACCTGAATCTGAGTGGGACGCAGAGCGATGTCGGACGCAGTAGACCGATGTTTTGAGTCACACTGCGCATGGATCTCACATGGTGTTCATACAGAGACGCAGCACAGATTCAGCTGCACGGTCTCAGAAGTGTATAAGAAATGTACTGGGCTGCCAGGGGAATAACTGGGTGGTGACAGGGGGGAGGCTAATCAGACACACGGAGGTTTAGTGTATTATGGGTGGGTTATGGGAATGTCACAGGCGTGATATGGGCATGTCGCTGAAAGTGGTGCGTACAGAGACACTGAATCACTCACAAGGGAAGCCATACTCACAGAGCTGGCTCGAGGCATGTTCCACCAGTACGGTCGAACAGGGGCGCCACCCCATAGAGGGGAAACACCTCCCAGCCATTCCCAATTTCAGTGGGACAGTTCCGTTTTCCGGGCACTGGGAAGTGTCCCACGGACAGTCAGGAGGTGGGGCACCTCCACCGCCGACACCAGCTCCGACGTGGGACTCCGGAGAGGTAAGTATAATTATAGGTGCAGGGTGTGCGGTGTGGGCACCCCCTGGACCCAGGGGCCCGTGTGCACCGCACACCCTGCACCCATTATAAATGTACCCCTGCCTCTGCAGCAATACTGTAGCCCGGTATGCACTGGGGACCCCCGCTGCTTTAATACAGACAGCCGGCTTCCCGACTGTCGTATCCCGGCGAGGGTGAAATGCCGGGCGTAGATGTAGACGCCTGACATTTCCCAGACGCTGGGAGACTGGCGCCTGGCATCCCGATCAAAGTGATGCCGGGCGCAGCGAGCGGACAGCGGCGGTGGGAGGGTTAGGTTTAGGGCACCCGGGGGGGTTTAGGGTTAGGCACCCCCCCGGGAGGGTTAGGGTTAGGCAAGGGGGAGGGAGGGTTAGTGTTAGGCACCCCCGGGGGGGACTTAGGGTTAGGCACCCCCCCGGGGGACTTAGGTTTAGGCAGCGGGGAAGGGGGGGGGTTAGGGTTAGGCACTTAGAGGGGGGATTAGGGTTAGGCACTTGGGGGGAGGTTAGGGTTAGGCACCCCTAAGGAGGATTAGGGGTTTAGGTTAGGTTAGTTTATACTTACATTAGCGACGCTCGGGATTTTCAGCGCTGTCGGGCTTCCGCTGCCGGGAACTCTGCTTTTGTCGGCCAGGCGCTGCCGGGAATCAAACCGCCGGCCATGCGGCTGGCGGTATTTCATACCGATTCCTGTAGCCCATAGGCTATGATGGCTAACACCACCTGAAAATTAAGTTGGCTATTGGAACCTAGGCCCTGATTCAGAGCCGGACGCTATTTGCGCTCGCTCGTTCATTAAAAAGGGGTGTCTATTCAAATGAACCGTTCGCACTTTGCGGTCTGTTCACGCCTCTATGTCTGAACGAGCGAACAAAACTTGCGGTCGTAATTTTGAAAAAGACGCCCCCTGGCCGCTCGCACCATACGTCATGTCCGCTATTTAATAGATTAATCGAGTACATCGAACAGCGTATAAACTGCTCGCTATTCTTGTGGTTGGTTTTTCCTACCACAATCTTGCGAGCAGTTCTGACTTTAAAATAACCAAGTGATGTGGTCAATGACGCTGCTGTATTAATTATGCACACCCATAAAACACCCGTTTTGACCTTTAAGCACTCCTGCGTTCTGATCTCCACTCCCCGTTTTCAAGCACCTTCCCGTTACCACCCACATACGCCTCCTCCTGTCACTCAAAATAGCAGGCATTCGCTATTTCGCGAACAAACGATTTTCGGTCGCACTGACTGGTTCGCGCATGCGTATTAAAATCCGTACGCATGCGCAGATGTGCGAACATTGGTCAGAACGAACGAGCGGCCGCTTACGAGCGGCTCTGAATGAGGGCCCTAGCTCAGAGAGGTCAAGCATTAGTTTGCCAGAGACAATCCGTACGTCCAAGGTTTGGTAAATATGCTAGAAACTGCCTTTTCTGCCTACAGTTTGGAGGAAATTAGATTAATAAATATAGTCCGGTAAGACCTTAATTAAAAATACTCTTATTTGGTATTCTTGAGTAGTAGATGAAAATACTAAGGGTAATTATTAGGGCTTGTGTTAAATTGTCCCATCTGCCTTGCTGTTCTACATGGCAGATGGGACGATGCAATGAACAAGGCTCCAGGTTCATTCTTTGTGATCTGACAACGTGTCCTCTGTGACTTCCGTTGCTACTTTGTGGACTCCTGGCCGTTTACCATCTCAGCCTCCAGTGCCGCTCTCTGTAACCATTACCTGCATTCCATCTGCCGCTGTGCCGCTGCAGCTTCCACGCTGTATACAGACCAGCTCCAGCCACCACTCAGCCAGAGTGTATAACGTTACCGGCTTTCCATCTGCCGCTGTGTTCGTTACCTGCCAGAGCCGCAGCTTCCATGCTGCATAGAGACTTGCCTATGCTAACCGGTGTGTGCATTCAGGGATATCATACATCTGCCGCTATTACATCGTTGTTGACTCCGCTCTACATCAGTGCTGCTGGGACGGTGCAAGTTACCTCGCTGTATTACTCTGTCATTCATTATACTATTGTGCTAACCCTGTATTGGCTTCTCTGTGCTGTGTACTATTGTCTTGGGCTGGTTCAGAGAAGGGTGCTGGTTCCAGGACCAGGGCTAGGGTTCAGTGTGCAGTATACGTTCTGTACACTGAGGTGTTCAGTAAGCTGTATTACTTATCCTGACTCTCAGTTTCTGAGTTCCTCACTGGGTTCCAGTTTCAGGTCTTGCGCCAGAGCAGTACCAGAGTTGCAGCTTTCTCAAGCTGTACTCATTAAACTCCAATTCCTGGGCCTGAGTTCTGAGTTGAAACTAAAAGTATTATATTGTTCTGAGTCCCGGAGGTCACCTTGTCTCTGGAGTGTATCCCCGGTCTTGCTGGCTTTCACAGGTCACTAGGCAAGGGGTCGCAAGTGGTCCTAGTCTGTCCACTCTGGTTCCAGTTCAATATCCATGCATATCTCTAACCTGTGGTTCCTACACTGTCCCTAATGTGCCTACACTTCTGTTTATACCCCGGAGTCAAAGTATTATTTAGCCTCCACGTTTCCTATGCACATCCGTCATACCTAAGGGTCCCAAACTGGATCTACAAAATATTAAAACCGTGATAGTGTGTACCCAGCTTAAGAACCAGAATGTCACCAAATTTGGTAGACTAATTAGGACATGGGGAGCAGGAATAGGGATAGTTTAATTACGGTGGCCATCCTGTATACTATATTAAAGTAATATGGTAAAATATATAGAAAATTTGTGGTTTTTGGTTAAAATATTATTAATCAATACATTACCGAAAGAATCACATGTACAGATAAGTCCTTTCTCGTCTATCCTCCATGCATATGAGTCGCGTTTCACAGGGCGCATGAGAGCCGGCGACTCCCGTACGACTCGGCCGGCACCGGGCGCCTTTTTCACTGCAAACGCGTCTTATTTGCAATGCGAAGCAGGCTACGCTGAATACAATTATACGCGGCATGTGTATGTTCTGTGTGCGGCCAAGTCTGTAAGCTCATCTCAATGTAACGTGGTGCCGTAAAACAGCCGCTGACACGTAACGTAGCATTTTGTATAGAGATACAGCTGGAGGCGCACATAGAACACATCCCTCATATCTTTTTCATCAGAAAAGTCTCCTTGTTCATCTTATATGCAGCATGAAAAGATGCACGACACGGGACTAGGCACAACTAGAAGGGATGTGTAACCTGACTGCAGCAACAATGACCGAGGACACGTCTGTATGTCCTGAAAATTCAATATAACATTTCCTTGAATGGAAGGGAAAGTGAAACACCTCTGGGTTAATTTTGCGAAACTCTTAAAACTTGGTTATTTAATTACTTTTTATGTTACATTGAATATGTCCACTTGTAACTCTAAGGGGGAGATATATGAAGATGCCCCTTTACTCTGCGCTAAGCCTGCATCTCTGCTTATCACAGTGATACTGGATGTCTTAGCGCTGCAATGTATTAAAAAGAGACTTACTAGGGAGACGTTATGGTCACTCACCCCTCCGACAGCCTATGTTCCACTGTATGGCATCAACCTAGCCTTCCTCAGATATGCAAAATATGCAGTGAATCACAACAACCAATCAGCAGTTATATTTTAGTTTTTATCTATTTTGAGCAAGGTTAATAATAAAAGCGGGATGTAGTTATGTGACTGGCGGCCGCAAGGCGTCTTTCATAATCCCGATGCCGGAATCCAGGACGACACGTGACCAAACAAGGTAAGTCTGGAGCGTCCGTCCTGTTATCCACTTGGGGGGGGGGAGTGTTAGGTTTAGGGCTGTTAGCGGGGTTAACGTTAGGTTTGGGGAGGGGAGGTTAGGTTTAGGCACCCCTAGGGGGGAGAGTTAGGGTTAGGCACACCCAGGCAGAGATTAGGGTTAGGCACCACCCTGGGAAGGTTAGGTTTAGGCAGCGGTAAGGGAGGGGGGGTAGGATTAGGAACCCCCGGGGGGAAGTAAGGGTTAGTCACTAGGGGGAGAGGTTAGGGCTAGGCACTAGGGGGGGAGGTTAGGGTTAGGCACCACTAAGGGAGGGTTAGGGTTAGGGGGGGGACAGGGGAAGTTAGCATACTTAGCTGCCTCTGTCAGGATTTTCATCATGTCGGGCAGCCGCTGGCATTTCAATCCCATTCCATAAAAGCAAGTGTCTGATTGGTTGCTATAGCTCTAAAACCATAGCAACCAATCAGTGAGACACTAGAGAAAGATCCTTCCGGTGGTCACACTGTATGTCAACCAATTTACAGTAAACGGTAGTGCTGTGCACTTCTGTAATGGTTTCATGCATATAGAATTGGGGATTGATTTTTATGCTACTAATAAATCAAACTTTTTTTTTCCTTGAATGCTCCTTTATTCTTCCTACAGGTCAATTTGCATTACAACAAGTTGTGTCCTGCAGTAGATTTACCTATTGCTAACTTACCATTTTGTGGAGTAACAGAGTAATACAGGAAGTAAGCACGCCTCTGAAAACCCGTGGAGTCAGTATAAAGCCTGATATACACCTTGCCCGGAGACTCGAACACAGCAATCTTAGGAGATCCTGGGCACAGCACTCCCAGCACTCCCAAATTCTCATCCAGCACAGTAATGTTTTCCTGCGAACAGTGTGCACTTGGGTTTAACCTGGGAAAGCAAATATTCACTGTTAGCATCAAAATAATAACCAACGCTGCAATACCAACATGGAACAATGGAGCGTAATGGAACAAAGGCAGTGATGCAATATAGCACAAAAGACATCTTACTGTAACGCATATACTGCCAAACACTCGGCTGTGGGGCTAATCCGCTGCTGTGCGCATTAAGTTGCACCATCGGTCGCATCAGTTGCATCATCAGAGATTGCACCAGCCCTATCGCAGGTGCAATTTATCTGTCTGAATATGGCTGTCGGGGTTAATGCGACGTAGTGCTGACCACAAGACGCCTGCGATGCGCCCATACCTGGCTAGCCATCCCCCTATTACCACCCAGTTATGCACAACCGAAATTGCCTTTCAGTGTTCAAATTAGTTCTGCGGCTCCAGGCGGTAACCATGGGGGATCCGGGATGCATGATCAGACTGGAAACATCGACCGATAGCGTGTGGCATTGACGCTGCTTGCACCCCTGAATCAAGCCCATAATTACAGATTTTATAAATATTCACTGTCAAACATCTAAAGCAAATAAGGGCATATTCAAATTACTGCAATTTTTTTTTCTGCGGCGCGAGAAATTTCTGCCAGACGCAAAGTTTTTTTTATCTATTCATTTAGGTGCTAGAATTTAACTGCACCCCACATTTTATTTTAACGGAAAAAAAAGCATTCAATCATATCTTCACTGATATTAATAAAAATTACAAATACATTTTAAAAGCTCAAAATATTTTCTTTGGGACAGTAACAGACATATATACGGTTATCCGATATTTATTAAGTTTTTTTAGGGTACGGGTTGATTTCTACATTTAAAAAAAAAAAATTCCTGCAGGTTTTTGCAGAAATATAATCAGATAGCATTAGAATCTGGTGCGTTCTTGGCAACGTTGATGAAAAATTGGTTGTGATAGCCACGTTACGATTTGCGGTGAAAATCTTGCGGCCAATTGAATGTGTCATTAAAAATTGCAATATGCTTCCCGGAATATGAACACTCCTTCTTGCCACATACTGTGCAAATAATGACAGGTAGATAAACGGGCTGTAATTTTTTTGTACTTTTTTACTGTGATATAAAAAAACGATAACAGTTTTTCTATGCAAAATCTACCAGTTACTATTAAAATGTCTGTTTTCTCACTCAAGCAGGGAGAAGATGACCCGGGTGGTCTCATTGGCTGGCCGTAATATGTTCCAGGAACAATCTGCATTTTCAGAACTTAGGATCTGGACCGGTTTGTAGGGATCTGTATAACTTGTATCACATTGTGCTGTATCAGAGATGGAAAGAAGGAAAAAAAATATTACAAATAGACAAGTTAGAAACCGAACTCTTGCTGGTGTGTGTCATCATAATATCATACTGCTAATGAAGAAGATGCCGTTTCGTACAGCACATATAGATTTTGGAAAAGTTGCTTTTTCTTTACTTATAATGACCAGTCATTGGTATACAGAAAAGGTTCAACTGTCAGTCTACGTACAATGATAAAGCACTATGCACTGTTATAATTACCAATCACAGCTGCAGAGTTGATACCCTAGATCTAGTTGAATACTGTGTACCCTGAATTAGTAATTGTGTTCCCTGTTCTCTCATGCCTCTTTGTATCTAACTACATCCATTATTATTTTTACTGTGTAAAACAGGTTATTTATTAATGCCAAAGCAGCAAAAATATTGTTAGCGTTGCCCTGTGAACAATGCTGTCTGAAGCAGGAGGGCTATATGGGTGTAAAGGTGAATTTAGCCCTGTTACTAAGAATGGGGGTGATTCAATTCCCCAGGATGTTAACAGTGCTGAGATATTGGTCCCGGAGCTATTCAATTCTAGTCCCCGACTATAAACACTTAAGTCGGAAAATGCCGGTTCTCGAGACTAAAGCAGGGTGTTTAGTCGCCAGAACCGGCATTTTCCAACTAAAGTGCTGGCCACAAGGCTGATTGCGCTGCGCTAAGCCGGAAAACAGCTTCGCGGCCGGCACTTTAGTCAGATTTCTCCTCGCACTCTCAGGAGGGTGCAAGGAGAAATCCTTTAGTCGGGCTAACAGCGCGCTGAATTGAATAGCTCTGGGAGCTCTCTCCTGGCGCTATCAACAGCGCGCTGAACTGATTCAGATCCAATGTGGCGATTGCCCAGCCAAATAGTGCAATGGCAGAATGAATTAGTGATAACAAAACAAAATAAGAATTATCTTTCCGTTATTGCTATAATCCTATACTGCGTAGCTGATAATAAACACAAATAAACATTTCATCTCTGCATGCTGCCTGCTTCTAGAGTATAAACACACAATCAGTTATGGGTCCTTAGCTATGGTGTGTACATACCGTTTACTGATAGAACCTTTTCTTGGACGAATGCAAAACTAATAAGAAGGAGCAGGGTCTTTCGAAGCCCCACTGGAGACATCTTAAAAATATGTGTTTGTAAGAGATTTCACATGTATATTGTGAACTAGGAAAATAAATAATTGTATATATACAGGTTTGGAGACCTGCCCTGTCCTTCATTGGAACACTTTGTGAAAATCCCAGCTGGTAATTCCCAGTGTCTATCACACAACCAGCAGAATTATAGACATGTTTAGGAAATCAACATCTGCAACATTCTCATACTCTACATAGTTTGGCGTCAATATTTGCCGTACTGGTTGCTTAATAGTAATCTCTTCACTGTTTTTTCTTTCTCATGTTCAGAAAGCCTGCAGGACAAAGGACCCTATTTATAAAAAAACATTCATAAAATTAAGTAGAAACTAGTTTCTGCAAAATTAATGTTTTCCTACTATGTACTAACAGCCTAATGCAGGAGATTTCCCAGAGATCTCCTGAAAAAGGTTAGTTAGCAGTGCAGTCCACATTTCCCATTATTATATCAATAGGGTATATGTATACAGTCTTATCACTATGTATCTACTGCAAAGCTTTCCATAGTTGCACCCCATTGGTTTATGACAGCCTCAGATAGCATAATCCGCTTAATACCTATTGAGGCTTTCTTGTCGGTCCGACTAAGGTAACAGAGTCTTTTCAAAATGTGAAAGACTCCTATGTACTAACTGTAACTTGCAGGGAACAGCTGCTGTTCGCTGCAAGTTACAGTTAGTACATAGCTGGGACATTTTTGTCAAAAATTAGTCTGTTGCAATTAAATCTTCAGTCTGCTGCAATTAAAAATTCATAGGTCCCAAAGTTTAATTTGAATAGAAAATAAATGATAATTATGATTTCCACTGCAGATGTCGCCGTATTTCTGAATGAGCTCATTTTATGTCTCACGTTACTGACAGTTATTTCAAGACCAGTAAATATTGTGGACCTCTTAAAGTTCATTAATGTGCCTGCTTGCCCACATTGTGCATTTCATGGTGACAGACAGTTCGCTGCAAGGTCTATGCTAATCTCAAAAGCAGACTGTACCTCGAATTTTGGCAAATGCTCCAGAAAAAGCCCAGGGTGGACATGGTGAAAACGTCACATCAATGGCCAAGCTACTTCGAATTTGGACTCGCCTACCTCTTCATTTAAAGAGTGTTGACGTATTGCACAATGGTATCGCTTTCGGGTGTCTGGTATCGTAATCCATTACTACCAAAATATACTGATGACCCCAAGCAGACTTTATTAGAGGTGCAAACAAAATCCATTGCTATTCTCTCAAACAGGACCTCAATAATGGGTAACGGGACAAGCAGACATCTTTAATGTGGCCTGGGAGCATGGTACTCTCAGGACGGGATGCACAGTAGTCAGATACATATACAGTATATGGATCACTGGACAGAAAAACTGCAGCTAAATTCTCTCAGAGGTTTTCTCTACCCCTAGATATCCCACAGTTATGTGACCATGAGCCAGGTACCACTCCAATCTGCTACATGGGCTGCCATGTGAGGGTATGACAACCTGCTATCAGGCTATAGTGGGGTTCCATCAACCGCTGTTACATTATCTCTAGCCTTTACCAGAGTAGGGTCTTTTCTCTCTTAAAATCAGGCATAATGTCAACTGGTTCATCAATATTTCCTACTTCAGCAGGGGGTACATCATTCTACGTCCAACTGCTGCTCTCATCACTTTCTGACACCCCAATTTTGCCAAGGGAATACTTCAGACTCAGGGAACATTTCAACTTCCACTGTGTCAGTAACATTATAAAACGCGTCTGTAATAAATTGGGTTTCCAACAGCTTCCAGAAATGGATAAAATATCTCCCCAATATACTGTGGGTATTAAGAATTAGAGATGAGCGGTTCGGTTTTGCTAAAAAGTGAACACACCCAAACTTTGGAGTTCCAAGTTGAGCCGAGTCCCAGCTTGGAACACTTTTGGAGTTCCAAGTAGCATTGAGGCCCGGCTCGGGTCTTCCCACAAGTCGAATCTCTGATCTAAGAACCGGATCTTGCATGTTTCTGATTGCATGTAAGTCCCCTTCTTGTGATTTTAGTTGACAAAATTGGTTAGAATTGACTGGAAATTACTGGAAATAGTTGTTATTGTGGAGGAGGGGGAGCGATTGCACTGATCCCCGTCCCTCCTGGATCTGGTGCACTTACTAATTTTTCTTAATTGTTTTGTAGGGGGCGTGACCATGTCTCCTCTATTAGGCCACTCCCCCTGGAAATGTCTATTGACCTAGATAATGGCTGTGAGTAAATGATTCTGGTCATTATCACATTGTTATTATAACTTTAAATTGTGAGGTGACAAAACCCCACATTGTACTGTTTAATGTCGTAACCGCTAAGCTGTATTTAATAAAATTATTTAATAAAATAAACTCCTTATTAAAAACTTTTATGGATCATAACCAAGATGATAGCAAGTGAATGAACCACTTAATTAAAAACTTATGAATGTCTGTACTGTATGGTTTAAGAAAAACAATTGACACTTTTGAGGAGCTCTGGTGTCAGGGAAGTGTATTAAAGATACAGCTCATGTTGCATTCACTTAACAAGTCTAAGGGGTATATCACACATTTACTAACAGATAATTTTTTTAGTATTTAGTATTAGTAAATGTGTGATTTAGCCCCAGAAAGACAACATCGACTTAGAATGATTTGAAATCGATTGAAATCGACCTTTAGTAAAAATATACCCCCAAATGGTGTGTTACTCTGTAAATAGCCCGTTTGGCTAGTAATGATACCTGCATGGGCACAGCTTTTTCATTTTAACGCTCTTATTAATTTCTAACATGGTTATATAAGTACATTTGTGGAACAACATAGAAATGGATGGGCTCATTTATTATGCTGCTTGGACAGGTGTAAAACTCACTGGTCTCTAATAATCGTGAGTGTTTGAAACCAGTGAAAACATGATCATTTCTTGCATTAATTGAATTAATCTTCACCAGAGAAATTAGCGATTTCAGTGATTTTTCAATATCTGGCAACTTGTTTTCATCAATTTAGAAAACTGGTGATTTAAATGTTGATTTCCCTAATACTTGCAAGGCCCAGGAAATCATTACAAAACTGATTTTTATCGTTATCGCTACAAAGGACCTTTATTACAAAACTTCCTTAAATTTTGTTCCCCTCATCCACCCCCATTTGTTTTACTTTTCAACTGAAGATAAGCATCACATTGTATCAATGTCTCCTGAGCTTCTGCTGCAGGTGATGGTGGCTGTTGGTGATGTCACAGTCAGTTATCCAGCATATTATGACATCACAGAGGTGATATACACAGCTGCTGCCTTGGAATCCTCACTTCTCAGTACGAGTTGCTTAGTGGAGGTAAGTTTTATTTGTGGCTCTAATCCTGTACTTTATTATTGTCTGTTATCTCCACTTACTATATTGCAAATCACTGTTTATTACATTCTTCATGCAAACAACACAGGAAAAGAGCGCAAACATTGCATCAATAACAAGCATGGTGCATTCTGGGTAAAATATATTACATATATGCAAATTATCCTACCTATAATGCAGCCCCCTCTGTCGGTCCTGCCATGGTGAACAGGGCACGGGCGTCGTTCAACCCCCCCCCTAGATACGCAACTGCAATATCTATATTATTTACTGATGCAAATAAAATGCAACATGGAAATACTGTAAAATGGAGCTTTAAGCTGCCAAACACAATGGTAACAACCATATAGAAAAAGGTGGAAGCATATACTGTGTTATAGATTACTGCTAGCTGGGACATTTATTATCTCACCACAAGTCAGTGACTTGGTACATGGGACAGTGACACAGTATTCAGTTACCAATTAATACATTTTGAGAGGAAAAATGAAATAAGATGCTGTAGTATTGTGATTCTACACCCCTGTAAGACAATATTGCAGTACACAGTGTAGTAATAATATGTGATTTAAATCATCAAACAGAAGTCTTGTGTAATAACACTAAAATGATCACACATTTTAGTTTCTAAATTAATGTACAATTTAATGTGTATACATTATTTGTAAATATAAATGCAGCAATATATCTATATAATAAGCGAGAAAGCGTGTTTGTCTGTCCGTCCTTTATGCACGGCCACAGTTTTGGACCTAGCTCCAACAAATTTAGCATGGTGGTGTAGTTTGACTAGGATTAGGTTTTTGCCTAGGTTTGGGCCACATACTGTCACACAATCTATAAAAATAGGGACACTGTTAAATTACACAGATTCCGGGGCTGGCTCCAGTGGAAATTGGCAGGCTGTCAAAAATCTGTGAGAGTGCAACAAAAGTATATACCGTATATACTCGAGTATAAGCCGAGTTTTTCAGCACATTTTTTTTGCTGAAAAAGCACCCCCTCGGCTTATACTCGAGTGATGCCCGCATGGTACGCAGCTGAGTAGCGTACCATGCGGGCCGCGGTGCAGTCTGTGTCTCTGTGACACAGCTGCACCGTGTGTGTAGCGCTGACCGGACGGAGTTCGGTCAGCGCTACACACTGCCAAACTCACATCCGCCGGAGCCGGCAGCTGTGTGTTTGTTGTAATCAGCAGTCGATGAGAGTCTGTCAGACTGTCAGACTCTCATCGGCTGCTGCTGCTCCCACTGCGGGAGCCATCTTCCGGCTCCCGCAGTGGGTAATGGGAGAGACGTCATGACGACGTCTCTCCAATAATGCAAAGCGGCCGGAGGAGCTGATAGCAGCGGCGGGACCTGGAGCGGGAGTTTCAGGTAAGTGGTTTTTTTTATTTTTATTAGGACTACTGGGGGCACTACCAGGGGGGGATTACTTCTGGGGGCACTACCAGGGGGGGATTACTTCTGGGGGCACTACCAGGGGGGGGATTACTTCTGGGGGCACAACCAGGGGGGGATTACTACTGGGGGCACTACCAGGGGGGGATTACTTCTGGGGGCACTACCAGGGGGGGATTACTTCTGGGGGCACTACCAGGGGGGGATTACTACTGGGGGCACTACCAGGGGGGGATTACTTCTGGGGGCACTACCAGGGGGGGATTACTTCTGGGGGCACTACCAGGGGGGGGATTACTTCTGGGGGCACTACCAGGGGGGGATTACTTCTGGGGGCACTACCAGGGGGTGATTACTACTGGGGGCACTACCAGGGGGGATTACTACTGGGGGCACTACCAGGGGGGATTACTACTGGGGGCACTACCAGTTGCTGCATTTCCCGCCCTAGGCTTATACTCGAGTCAATACGTTTTCCCAGTTTTTTGTGGTAAAATTAGCTACCTCGGCTTATATTCGGGTCGACTTATACTCGAGTATATACGGTATATATTTTTTAAGTTTTTATTTAAATCAACAAAAAAGAAGAAGCACATCCACAGTATACCACAAAATATATCATACAACATAAAATAGACCATAAATAAAATAAGACAAGTCAAAAATATACAACAAAGGCTGGAACAGAACATAAGTTGAGAGTAAGAAGGGAAAAGGAGGGGGGGGGAATGAGAGGGGAACCACCTGAGATAATATCCTAAAAATGTATTAAAATATGAGGTGAGTCAACAAGTTCCACTGATATGGCCTGAATAGGACAGAAACCAAGTTCCCCATATGTCACTAAACTCTCTATATCTAGTAGCACCAGACATCATAAGATCATCCATAGACATATAGAAATCCAATCTGGAGAACCACTCTGCTATAGTTGGGGGGCTCGGAGATCTCCAGTGGACTGGGCAGCCTTGGCAGCACTGTTGAGGTGACATGTGCTGTGAAGGGAAGTGGGCGGCATTAGACTGGTGTACGATTGCACTTCCGCATGCTAAGACATAGAGGGCGTCCTCAAACCAGGCCGTACGATCGTGGGATTTGCATACTCTGTCCATTTCGGCTGCGTGCGAACGCAGCTTAGCGTCCGGGTCTGAATCGGGCCCTGAGTTTCCACTACTGAATAGCTAACCGAAAAGGACATAGTGGTCTGCAAAATCTTATCCCAATCTTTAGGGACTAATTGTATACCCAGATCCTTTTCCCAGTCAGCTGTGAAGCGTGGCAATGTGGACAAAAGTATAATTTTAACCTCAGTCGCTTTCTCTCCATGACTGCCTGCCAGTGTGTCAGCTGTAATCAGCTGGTGGGTCAGCACCAAATCAACATCACTAACACCTGGGCCCCCCTCAATGGCCCTGACTGGACCGGCCCATCATGTGTGCAGGGGGAGCGTCGGGCCACAGAGGCAGCCACACCCCTTGCACCCACGATTGTTACTCCACTGTTTGCATGCATGTTAGCAAACGGTGGGGTCTTTTTCAGGATCAATGGAGTGGGGTTAACGGCTAGGACAATGTTTCACAAATAAAGGCTGCAGCTGTACTTCAGGGCCCAGTCTTCAACCAGGGCATCCCAGCTAGTGTGTAATAAGTAGGATTACACAATAATAGCATAAATAACCCTATCTGACTTGAGTGGGAGAAGAGTCAGTGTCATTATAACTATTCTCTCTGCTAGAGGACCTGATATTGCTCCTCAGCTATGACTTGGTAATGCTCTGCCGAGGTATAGGTCCTATGAACACAGGTGTATTTGTCTCCTGTGGGATCTGTCCCATGTCACTGCATTTCCCCTGGGTTACAGCAACACACATCAGGAGCCACACCCCTTGCACCCACGATTGTTACTCCACTGTTTGCATGCATGTTAGCAAACGGTGGGGTCTTTTTCAGGATCAATGGAGTGGGGTTAACGGCTAGGACAATGTTTCACAAATAAAGGCTGCAGCTGTACTTCAGGGCCCAGTCTTCAACCAGGGCATCCCAGCTAGTGTGTAATAAGTAGGATTACACAATAATAGCATAAATAACCCTATCTGACTTGAGTGGGAGAAGAGTCAGTGTCATTATAACTATTCTCTCTGCTAGAGGACCTGATATTGCTCCTCAGCTATGACTTGGTAATGCTCTGCCGAGGTATAGGTCCTATGAACACAGGTGTATTTGTCTCCTGTGGGATCTGTCCCATGTCACTGCATTTCCCCTGGGTTACAGCAACACACATCAGGCCACAATACTACATGTATAGGAATCAATGATATGCCCAGTTTTTTGGATCTCATCAGAGTGGCTCTTGTACATGCTGTAGAGCCTGAGTTGCACAATATGCTGATAATCACGGAGCTGAGCGATGTTTTTGCTACTGTGCATGTGCAGAACGCTGTGGATATTCCCATTGTGCATGTACAAAATAAAGTTTGAGATGGCATTCACAATGTCTCCGTGACCACAAGGTCCTGAGCAGACAACTGCGATCCATAGGCATTCCTGGGAGTAGTCAGGGAGGTGGCCTAAAGTGTTTGCAAAAAGGGCTGTCTGTAAGCGTGTTATGGGCGTTCCAGAGGTGAGTCTGCGCTCACGGCTGTGTTCCCGATCGCAGAACCACAGTCTCAGAGGTCAGAGTCAAAGAAACAGGTGACCTAGAATCAGGGCTGGCTCCAGGAGTTGCAGCGCCTTGTGCCAGTCCGGTCCCTGGCGCCTCTTCACTCGCAGAATGGAGGCATTGCCATGCCTCGTAAATGACGTTATTTGGGCCATGTCCATATGGCACGCCTCCCAGTAACATCAGGCTGGGGGCGAGCCCAGCACTACGTCAGTAGCTGGGCTGCCCCAGCTCTCTTCCTGGACTGAATGGAAGCCACACGCATGTGCGCAACATCCATTCCTCCTCTCCAGGGCCGGCACAGCTGCGGCGGTAGAGGTGCCCAACTTCGTCCCGCAGGTGGAACAGCGGGGCAGTGCCTGAAAAACGGGACTGTCCCGCTGAAATCGGGAATGGCTGGCAGGTATGCACCCTCTATGGGGTGGCGCCCCTGTTCGAGCGCACTGGTTGAACATGCCTCAAGCTGGCCCTGCCCCGGAATCTGTACAGCCCAAGACTTACTGGAGGAGTCGATGTGTGTCCGATGGTGCATCGATGGTGGTGTGTTTCCAACCCTCGGAGGATCTGCACACAAGGCAGACAGGGGAAGTGGGTGTAACAACACTCGCACAGTCCGTCACACACTATATCAGACGGGGAGTCTGTTAGCGGCATTAGCATATTTCCGCACATACATTGCCAGCGCAAGCACAGGTGAGAATAGTGTACAGCCCTGGCTCGGGCCCATAGGGGTAACTTGCTCACACACAGTAACATACACAGGAGCAGAACCCAAAGGATCTGTTTGATCACTTCCAATACTCTGCACTGATCCAGCTTTTCCATACAGGGGATGTTTAGTTTCAGTAATAAAAAAAGATTTCTCTGTTTCTCTTCCAGGTTGTAGGTGCGTTTATTTAGCGTTTGGATAGTGAAAAAAACAAAAACTAGACAGCGATTAAGACTCAGCTGAGACTGTGAGTAATGCATGCTTCTTACGTCACATTGTTATAATGTAATGTGGGACTCATTCAGACCCGCTCGCAAGTGCTTCAGCGCTCGCAAGCGGGTCAATGTTAACTTGTGCCCTGCGCACGTGCAGCGGCTGCACTGCGCATGCGCAAGCCCCAGAGCGAGAGAGAAATGCTCTCGCTCCGGGGCTCACTACAAAAGGGGCGGCTGTCGATGGTGATCGACAGCTCGCCCCATTTTGTAGGTGGGGCGGGGGGGTGGCTACACAAATGGAGGCGTTCCCAAACGAACACCTGCCGTTTGTGGGCGGCCCCACTGACATCACCAGTGATGTCAGTGGGAGAGCTTCCGGCTCTGCGCCTGATTCAGAGCCGGACGCTCTGAGCGAGCGCCCGCTCTGAATCAGGGCATTTTTTTTTTTGTTGCGGCCCACAGCGCATGCGAGCGGCCAAAATGATGGTCGCGATGGTCAAGACCATCACGACCATCGGGCTTGCGACGAGACCCTTGTGGTAGGGTCTCGTCTGCCGCAAACCCTGGAGTGCTTTTGGCTCTATCAGAGCCAAAAGCACTCCCACTGACATCACTAGTGATGTCAGTGGGGCCGGCCCCAGACGGTAGGCATTCCCATGGGAACGCCTCCGTCTGGCCAGCCACACCCCCGGCATGCCTACCAAAGGGGGCGTGCTGTCACTCACCATCGACAGCACGCCCCCTTTGGTACGAGACCCATAGCAACGGCTTGGCCGTCGCTATTCGGGTCTCGCGCATGCGCACGAGGGAGTGGGCCAACATCGACCCGCTTGCGAGTGCTCAGCGCTCGCGAGCGGGTCTGAATCGGGCCCTCTGTTAGAGCCGAAAGCTCTCTGGGGCTTGCGGCAGACGAGACCCTACCACTGAGCCCCAAATAGTGCTGCTGCAGCTTGTTACCTGCGATACCATTGGTGTATCTATAATGAGTGCGGGGTGCACAGTGCACATATGGGCCTTGGGTCCAGGGGGCCCACACCGCGCACCCTGCACCCATATAATTATACTTATACTCTCCAGAGTCCCACATCAGACTGCGCTGGGGAAATGGTGCAGTGGCCATTTTCCCAGAGATTTGCGCATACACAGTAGAGAAGTGTCCAAGAACATAGTGCAGGTGCCATATTCCCGGAGCCCTGCACATGCAAAGTATTCTCTGGTCAAAAGCCAGTCTACTTTGCTGCCAGAGAGGAGGGGGCTTGTACGGAGGGCTGCACACAGGCCCCCTCCTCTCTTCATCTATCCCTGCATGACAACCTGCTCGCTGAGCCCTGGGCACTACTGCTGCCACTGCATGTATAGGCCAAGGCAGTAAGTGTAGTGGGGTCACTGGTGCATCCAGCTGCTGCACCCCAGAAGAATAGAGGGTACTTCTGGGTATAGGGTGCTGTGAGCAGTCTTGACTGGTAAATGTATGAACGCAATGAACGCACAGTTCTTCGCTGTGCTTTTGCCAGCTTAACTCGTTTGATTTTTGTAGCGGGAGGCAGGCTTCCATCGTCATGTGAAGCTGAACCACTAGTTGTGAACATAGGGATAGACCTTAGCCGTTCCTTGCCACTCCGTGTCGTAAATGGCATATTGGCAAGTTTACGTTTCTCCTCAGATGATTTAAATGTTTTTTTAAGGTCATTTTCCTGAACTTTGTCATTTGGGATTTTATATGCACTCTACTATGACATTGGGTATCGACCTTAGCAGACGACGTTGATGGCATTTTATCGTCTATGTCATGACTAGTGGCAGCAACTTCAGCACTAGGAGGAAGTGGTTCTTGATCTTTTATGGGACAAAGTTTGGTCCTCCATTTATATTATATTGATTGATATATACGTGCGGCTAAGGCGCACACAAACACAGAAAAGAATTTAAAAAATTTTTGGAGTGCACTTTGGGTGTTACAGCACCCTTTAACGCATACTTGCCTACCCTCCCGATTTGGTCGGGAGCCTCCCGAAAATTGGGTGCCGCTCCCAACCTCCCGGGAAGGCAGGCAATCCTCCCGGCCCCAGCGATGTGTCCGCACCCCCCCGCGCTTTTAAGTACAAACCCCGGCAGCAGGGGGGCCGGTGACGCGATTCACGCTGAATCGCGTCATCGTGGCTCCGCCCCCTGCTGCACAATGCCATTGTGAAGAGGGGGCAATTGTGCTGTCACGCCCCCATGCTCCGCCCCCAACGCCGCGTCATGTGCCGGGCCCCGCCCCATTTGGCCGCATCACACCCCCAGCCCTGTAAGCCTGACAGCTACCTCCCGGAAGGAGGGAGCAAAATGTCGGCAAGTATGCTTTAACGGTCAAGCCAGCCGACCCTTGATTTATGACACAGGTGCGCACTTGGCGCTGCTCCTTTGTTGATGGACATGCGGCTACAGCGCACACAATTCACAACACAGAAAATAATAATTTTTACATTTTTTTGGAGTGCACTTTGGGGGTTACACCACTCTTTAACAGACTTATGGGACACAGGCGCACGCTTGGCGCTGCTCCTTTGTTGATGCACGGGCAACCACAGTGCACACAATTCACAAACACAGAAAATAATTTTTTATTTTTCTTGGAGTGCACTTTTTGGGGCTTACACCACCCTTTAAGAGAAGAGCCAGCCGGCCCTCTACTTATGGGACAAAGGCGCACGCTTGGCGCTGCTCCTTTGTTGATGGACGTGCGGCTACAGCGCACACAATTCACAACACAGAAAATAATAATTTTTAATTTTTTTTGGAGTGCACTTTGGGGGTTACACCACCCTTTAACAGACTTATGGGACACAGGCACATGCTTGGTGCTGCTCCTTTGTTGATGCACGTGCAACCACAGTGCACACAATTCATAAACACAGAAAATTATTTTTTATTTTGCTTGGAGTGCACTTTGGGGGTTACAGCACTCATTAACGGTCAAGCCAGCCAGCCCTTTACTTATGACAAAGGCGCACGCTTGGCGCTACTTTGTTGATGCACGTGCGGCTACTGCGCACACAATTCACAAACACAAAAAAAAAATATATATTTTTTTTGGAGTGCACTTTGGGGGTTACAGCACCCTTTAATGGACAAGCCAGCCGGCCCTTTACTTATGACACAGGCGCACGCTTGGCGCTACTTTGTTGATGCACGTGCGGCTACAGCGCACACAATTCACGAACACAGAAAAAAATATGTTTTTATTTGTTTGGAGTGCACTTTGGGGGTTACACCACCCTTTAACAGACGAGCCAGCCGGCCCTTTACTTATGACACAGGTGCACGCTTGGCGCTACTTTGTTGATGCACGTGCGGCTACTGCGCACACAATTCACAAACACAGAAAAATTATTATTTATTTTTTTTGGAGTGCACTTTGGGGGACCACCCCTGATGGACAGATCACCCCCTGGACAACACTACAGCACCCCTTTAGGACTACAGCCTTTATGGGACACTGCACAACACAGTCCAGCCAGCCCCTATAGACTTTGGAGTGGACACAGCCACTATGGACAACTGACTGCACAACACAGCCCAGCTAGCCCCTATGACAGCAGCACAACACAGCCCAGCCAGCCCCTATGGACAACAGCAGCACAACACAGCCCAGCCAGCCCCTATGGACTGAGTGGTCACAGCCCCTATGGACAACAGCAGTACAACACAGCCCAGCCAGCCCTAGCTCCCACCCTCCCTCTTCACTGTCCACAGCCAGAGTGAGAAATGGCGCTGACGCAGGGACTTTTTATAGAATCCAAAACCTGCGAGATCCGGAAGGCGGGATGATGACGTTTTGCCTCGATTTCAGTTCCGAGTCAGGCGGGAAAACCCGAGCCGGACTCGGTTCCCGACTCGCTCATCCCTACTCTCAACTGATCATCTTGGTGAAACCATGCTGAGATTTAGATTTGGGAGGAGTGTTTCCAAACTGACATCTAAATTATAGAGTAATAATAAAGCTGTGCAGTATTTGTGGGCTACATGCAAAAGAAGCCAGTATTTATCCCACATGTAAAAACAATGATGTATTTACACCTCTTGCATTGCAACATGGTTTGTTCAGGTTGACATTTGAGAAAGATATCTCACTCTATTCCCAACTCTGAATCAGGCCCACTGTTATACAGCTACATTACAGGTATAATATGTTTTATATTCTCACACATTCTCTTTTACTGTATGTGTAACAGGGTCACAGAGGAGAGCGATGTGCAGGCTATGGAGTATGTATTTAATTGTAATGTTTTGTATTATGGAACATAGAAAAGATTCAGGTAAACAAAATGTCTTTATGCGCAAATGGTCAGTCAGACGCTTCTCAAGCAGCGACCAGCAGAGACACAGTAACATTTACACCAGACATTACACAGGTGCACAGCTGTACTTACACCCCATGCATACTTACCGACTTTCCTGTAATCCTCTCCAGGAGCAGCCGGAGAGGAGACGCTGCTGTCAGCTTCGGGGGGCGGGGCCAGACTGTAGGAGTCATTAGGCCCCACCACTATTACAGGAAAAGCCTGCGATCCGTGGGTCAGCGCGGAGTAGGCGGGGCTAAATGATGCAACTTGCATCAATTAGCTCCGGCCCTCTCTACAGACCCACAAATTTCCCGTTAAATCTCCCCATCCTGCCCACTTCACTAGGAAGTGAGTGGGATGCGGGAGATCTGCCTACTCTTTTGGGCGTGTGGGGGGCTACCTGAAAGATCAGGAGACTTCTGGCAGAGTAGGCAATTATGACCCCATGGTAGCACAGAGAGCATAGAAAAGTAGGGCCAACCCCACTGAGAAGCCATTGCTTGCAGAAGCTGCTGCTTGGAAAATATACCCCCTGCTGTTTTCCCCCTTAACTAACAAATCTCAGCCCCGCTCAGGCTATAACTCTGCCAGATGATATAAAGATATGGCTGAAATGTTTAGAATAAAGGCAAAAAAACAAAGCAATGTATGTAGTAAAAGATGGATTTCATATAATCATTTTATGTCATGTATAATTTGTATTTTTCTAGCAGTACCATCACTTGTGATCTGGTACTCCCATTGATGTAAGTACCTACATTCACATTCACTCACATATGATCCTGTAGCTCTATTTACTTGTGAACCATAAAAAAAAAATATATATATATTATATATATTATATATATATATAACCCTGGCTGTGAGGGATCGCCATCCAAGATCTGACAGCAGCAGAACACTAAATAAAAAATGATTAAAACCAAAAACCCTGGTCCGACCTGGGTTTTCAGACATGGTTCCAACCCAGGCCAGACCCAGGTCAGACACCGTTTACATAGCACCATCGATCTGGGTTATTCTCAGGTCAGCTCCATTCACACTGAACCTGGGACTACCCTGCTAAACTTGTGAGGTCAAAAAAAGTGGGAGGCGACTGCTCCACAACCACCAATCAGTTCATTTTAGTCATGACTCAGGTCGGATAACCCGGGTTGCGCTGTCTACACTGCACCATTACCCATATCCATCCTGGGTCTGACCCTGGTAGCTACCCGGGTTGGATTGCCGGGTCACTTGACCCGGGTTAGTTTTCAGGGACCCTTTTACACTGAGCTGCGACCCGGGTAGACCCAGATTTTTGCTCGGGTGTAAAAGGGGTATCAGTGTGCAGGGACCTCATAACTTGCAGAGACAGCAGCCCACCCCTGTGATGAGCTACAGTGTGATTACATGATACGGCTGCTGCCTCAGCAGCACAGATTCCCCCTGCATAGGGTCAGTTCATGCCCTATTAAAAATAATACTTGTCTATCTCTGAGTTCAAATTATACCCCCCCAATACCAAGTAATGTCCCACAGTCCAAATCAATTCATGGCTCCCCCCAATCACTGTATACCCTGAGTCTAATTCATTTTTCCTACCAGATCAAACCATGCAGCCATTCAGGTAGATTAATGTCCAATGTAATTACTTTCTATCCCAGCACCCTCCCATCCAATTCATTTCTCCTCCATATCCTTCAATGTGTTCTGACAAACACATAGGGTCACACTGTCTGTTTCCCAAATTGTACTAGTCAGTGTAAAGTGCTATAGAATATTTATAAATATAGATTAATAATAATTACCATGCAATAATTCAGAAAGTAAAGCTCTTTGCTAGGAGGTTTTGGTCGCATTGTTCACAAAGTCGGGTAATGGATAGCCGGCAAGGACCAGTGATGCGCGTGCACGCTGGGTCCTTGTGGTCCCCGACGATCTACTGAACATTTCCGTCAACCTGACGACGCTTGTCAGGTTCGGCATGTTCAGAGATAGGAGGTCGGATTCCTGCACTGAATGACGTTCAGTGAACGCCGTTCAGTGCGGGCACCGCACCTCCGCGACCTGAAGGTCTGAACGCTAGACGTTCAGACTTTCAGGTCGCCTAGTGGATAGGCCTCTTTACATATTACTCACCATGTGATCAACTCCCAGCAAGAAAACTAAGCATCATAAAGTAACAGAAAATAAATAAGAATAATGTTATACAGCTATAATACAGGTATATTTTCTGGATTCTCACATTCTGTTTTTTTTTACTGTATTACAGCATCAGTGATGATGATGATGATGATTATGATGATGATGAAGATAACATCAAATATAAGTATGTATCATTATAAAGTGCTATATTAGGGAATAATAGCTTGTAAATCTCAAGTAATCATTACACCTCTATTCAACGCCTATCTGACAGTGTGAACACTTATCCTCCTCCTGTCCTCCCTGCTATCCTTATCCCCTCCTGTCTTCCCTGCTATCCTTATCCCCTCCTGCCCTCCCTGCTATCCTTCTCACCCCTCCTGTCCTCCCTGCTATCCTTATCCCCTCCTGTCCTCCCTTCTATCCTTCTCACCCCTCCTGTCCTCCCTGCTATCCTTATCCTCTCCTGTCCTCCCTGCTATCCTTCTTACCCCTCCTGTCCTCCCTGCTATCCTTCTCACCCCTCCTGTCCTCCCTGCTATCCTTATCCTCTCCTGTCCTCCCTGCTATCCTTCTTACCCCTCCTGTCCTCCCTGCTATCCTAATTCCCTCCTGTCCTCCCTGCTATCCTTCTTACCCCTCCTGTCCTCCCTGCTATCCTTATCCCCTCCTGTCCTCCCTGCTATCCTTATCCCCCCCTGTCCTCCCTGCTATCCTTCTCACCCCTCCTGTCCTCCCTGCTATCCTTATCATACCTATCAATCTATCTATCTATCTATCTATCTATCTATCTATCTATCTATCTATCTATCTATCTATCTATCTATCTATCTATCTATCTATCTATCTATCTATCTATCTATCTATCTATCTATCTATCTCATAGCATATCATATCTATCTATCTATCTATCTATCTATCTATCTATCTATCTATCTATCTATCTATCTATCTATCCATCTATAACCGTAACTAGTGTTGTGCGACTGGCCCTAGACATTTTGGTGCCCTGTGCCAGAAAGAACATTGGTGCCCCCCCCCATATTTTAAATAGAGACAGTGCGTATTTGAACTCTCGTGGAAGGGATGTGGCCACACATTACTACCCCCAATTCAAATTAAGCCACACACTAGTGGAAACGTATTCATATTACACCCCACAGTAGTGCCCCTTATTCATGTTACACCACACAGTACTGCCCATTATACACATTATGGCACACTAGAGTCCCGTATTCACATTATGCCACATAGTAGTTCCCCTTACACACATTATGCCACACAGCAGTACCCCTTATACACATTATGCCACGCAGTAGTACTTCTTATACACATTATGCCACACAGTAGTACCCCATATACACATTATGCCACATAGTAGAGCCCCTTATAATGCATTATGCCACATAGTAGTAGTGTCTCTTTTAACACAATACCCACACAGTAGTAGTGCTCCTTATAACACATTATGCCACTCAGTAGTGTTGTCCCTATAAGATATTATGTCACACAGTAGTAGTGCTCCTTATACACATTATGCCACACAGTAGTAGTACCCCTTATAACACATTATGCCACACAGTAGTAGTACCCCTTATATACATTATGCCACACAGTAGTAGTGCCCCTTATATACATTATGCCACACAGTAGTAGTACCCCTTATATACATTATGCCACACAGTAGTACCCCTAATATACATTATGCCACATAGTAGAGCCCCTTATAACGCATTATGCCACATAGTAGTAGTGCCCCTTTTAACACAATACCCACACAATATTAGCGCCCCTTATACACATTATGCCACACAGTAGTAGTACCTCTTATAACACATTATGCCACACAGTAGTAGTACCCCTTATACACCTATAAGACATTATGCCACATAGTAGTAGTACCCCTTATACACATTATGCCACACAATAGTATTACACTTATACTCATTATGCCAACCAGTAGTACTACCCCTTATAACACATTATGCCACACAGTAGTGATGTCCCTATAAGACATTATGCCACATAGTATTAGTGTCCCTTATACACATTATGCCACACAATAGTATTACCCCTTATACACATTATGCCACACAGTATAGTACCCCTTATACACCTATAAGACATTCTGCCACATAGTAGTAGTACCCCTTATACACATTATGCCACACAATAGTATTACTCTTATACTCATTATGTCACTCAGTATTACTACCCCTTATAACACATTATGCCACACAGTAGTAGTGCCCCTTATACACAGTAAAGCCCAATGTGGAGGCATTGGCTGAACCAGCATAGTTACAGCCATGGCAACACATGCTGCCGCACAAAGTGCAGGGCTCTGTGGGCAACACCATCGCTACCCCAATGCCCTTGCTTCAGGCTAGCAGGGTGCCGAAAATGACACCCTGCAGCTAGTATTACTGCGGTAGTGCCATTTATAGTGTCATTTGGCTGTATGTATAGTGTCTTGAAGATGTTCTGGGTACTGCTGGCGGCTCTGCCCCATATGTGCCACATCATGACATCATGCACAAAGGGGGCAGGTCCAACACAAGTTACTGGTAAGCCTTGTTACGGCACTGTATCTATCTATCTATCTATCTATCTATCTGAGACAACATGTGGAACTACTGAATGTGTGTGTGTTATGCAGTATTTCCCATGTACGATTGGATAACACATTAATGTGTTAGAAGACAGTGTACAACACTATATTCTCCAACACACACACACACACACACACACACACACACACACACACACACACACACACACACACACACACACACACACACGCACACAAACACACACACACACACACGCCCAAAAATAAGCTATTGAAGTGGCTGAGAGAAAACCTGGGCAAGAAATCTAAGTAATTATACCTTACACTCCATCAATGATTAGAATGTGACAAACTATTATATGCACATATACAATAATAAGCAACACTTTTCAGAGGTTACGGCTTGTTGGGGGAAATGTACTAGTGTCCTACTTAGCAAAAGTAACAATATTCCTGCGATTTTGCGGTAGGATTTAAAGCAGCAATTATGTTATGGACAACACCAGGTTAATGTTTCTTTTGAAAAAAAAAAAAAGCCTCAATATTCAAATGGGTGCAAAATTTTTGAAGCAAAATGAATGCGGCTATTGTGACCAATATCTTATTACTGTGGTTATGAGCTCCTGATTCTCACGCTATCCGATTCAGAAAAATTGGGCACAATGGCCCTGATTCAGAGCCGGACGCTCTGACCAGAGCGCTCGCTCTGAATCAGGGCCCACCTCCATAATTATGGAGCGTCCTCCTGGACGCTCGTATAGCTGTGGGTCACCACCCACAGCCTATACGAGCGTGCAGGTTGATGGTCGCGATGGTCTTGACCATCGCGATCATCGCCACTGCGAGCCGGAGCCTGCGGTTGAGTTTCTCAACCGCAAGGCCCGGAGTGATTTTGGCTCTATCAGAGCCAAAATCACTCCCACTGACATCACTAGTGATGTCAGTGGGCCGGCTTCTGACGGTAGGCGTTCCCTTGGGAACGCCCCCGTCTGGGAGGCACGCCCCTGGCACGCCCACCAAAGGGGGCGTGCTGTCAATCAACATCGACAGCACGCCCCCTTTGATCAGACACAACGAGCGAAGGAAAGTCCTTCGCTCGTCGCGTCTCGCGCATGCGCACGACGGAGCTCCCTCCGTTGTGCGCATGCGCAGTGCACACCATCGACCCACTTGCGAGCGGACAGCCGCTCGCGAGTGGGTCTGAATCAGGCCCAATATTTTCAGAAAGAGAAAAAAAACACAATGGGAAGAACAGCCTGTACTTTACCCTAAAAAGCATCAAACAAACATTGGATAACATTATAGATGTCTATTACTGTCCCCAAGAAAAATATTTTGAGATTTTAAAATGGTCCAAATGGCTGATATGAGCTGTGGCGTTTATCTGAAGAATAATCGCCAGGAATGATGTCATGTAAATATATGTATATATAAATGTGTGTATCAACATGGATTCTAGGCAGTGCCCTATATTTAACCTGTAGGAATACAAAGCTTGGAGGAGATTTGTCTTCCTGGAACCAGGCATCTAGATAACCATCTCTTATCTCTACAGGCCATAAAGTTTGGGGAGAGATACATCCTTAATGCAGATGGTCAGACTTGGTCAAGCCAGGTCATGGGATATAAAATCCTTTAGGAGGGAGATGACAGGAATGTAGGGTATGTTACCTGCTTATTGGTTTCTAAAGACCCCTTCACACTGTTTCAAGACCCCCTACTTCCTATAGACAATATGGAAGGGTGTGGCCGATTTCTTAATGCCCAGTGTACAGCAATGAAAGAGTGAAAACCCCAAAGGTGGGGGCTAGTGCAGCTGTGAGGGTATAACTATGCATCTCCCTCAGTGATAAGTGTTCTTGTGCCCAAGGAGAGTCCTGACGACTGGCCAGAATCCAATGCTCCTGTGTCTCCTTCACGACTGAGTCTAGATGTAAAGACTCTGGGTTCTTTTTCATTTTTAATTCCTTTTACTTTCTGAAACCTATTTGTGATATATTTGTATTGTCCATATTTGTACTACCTTTTCCTGTAATCAATAACCTTGGAAATATTTTTCGGATTAAACATTCTTAATCCAGTGTATTCTCCGTGTTCTTGTCGAATTCACGAGCCTGTGAGGTCAAAGTTACGTACCTATAAGTAAGTGAGTGTGCATATTGAGATTTAAGGGGAGAACCTAACGACTCCCGTTAACTTCATTGGTGGTGGCAGAACCGTGTTATACTAACCGCACGTGCTGAGGTAACCATAAGTCACTGGTGGCGATTCTCAGATTGAGGTAACTGGAGAATCGGCCGGCTGGTCGTGACAAATTGGTGGCAAGCGGTGGGATGATGATAATTTTTGTTTTTATCACAAGAACTTAAGTGAATTAATGGTGTGTGTTTCTTGAGAGAAACTACATCATAAATTCACCGGAGAATTACGCTCAAGGTTTAGATTTTAAACGGACATACATAGCAAATAGTTTCTGTTCCCCCCCTCTCTTGTTTTTCTTTTCTATTTTATTTGGCAATTAGTTTGAGGTCCAGAATGACCACAGAGTACCTGCAACAGAAAAGAGATGACCTTGTGGCCATGTGTATGGAGAGAAACATTGCCTGGAAGGGCCAGAACAAGGATCAACTGGCCCAATTACTCCAAGTGGCGGATCAGAATCTTGTTGCTGAAGGTGGCCAGACAATGGACAACCCTGCTGCAGAGGCGCAGTCTGCACTAGACCCTACAACAGATGCGCAGCGGGGGTCGGACACCTCTGCTGGGTCAAGTGAGTCTGCACTAGAGAGTTTCCTTCAAACTGCTGACAGGCATATGAAGGACAGGGACACTGCCACAACTCTGCAGCTGATGCAGCAGTTCCAAACATCTGCGGACAGGGAAGCTGCTGGATGCCAAGCTGACCAGGAAGCTGCAGCACGCCGAGCTGACCAGGAAGCTGCAGCACGCCGAGCTGACCAGGAAGCTGCAGCACGCCGAGCTGACCAGGAAGTTGCTGAGCGGAAGGCAGTCCGAGAGGCTGAGGAGCGCCAAGCTGAGCGCGTGTTCCAGCTGGAGATGGCCAGACTCCGCGGACAGAATGCCACCTGTGAACCGGGTAGGAAAAAGCCCCGGCATGATCAATTTCCTGTATTGGAGAAGGATGGCGACCTCGATACGTTCCTGAGGGGGTTTGAAAAGACTTGCCGACAGTTTGCACTGGACTGCAGTGAATGGGCAAGTTATTTAACCCCTGGGCTGAGAGGAAAAGCTTTGGAGGCGTTTGCAGATCTTCCCCAGGAACTGGATGGTGATTATGCTGCGATTAAAAAAGCCTTGTTACAGCATTTCAACATCACCCCTGAGGCTTATCGACAAAAGTTCAGAGACTCAAAGCGCAGTCCCTCTGATACCTATGCGGGACTGTTAGCTCAATTGTCAACCCTGTTGCATCAGTGGGTTGATGGATTGCAGGTGACGGACTTCGACAAACTAAAGGACCTTATTCTCCAGGAACAGTTCCTCGCACTGTGTCCAGCGGAGGTCAAAGAGTGGGTCCTGGATCGGGAACCCAAAACGTCTCAGGAGGCTGCCAGCCTGGCAGACAAGTACACCAGCATTCGGGCTTCTGTGGTGAATAAGAGCTGGGGGATGCCAAGACAAGCGGCATGGGGAGAGAGACGACCCGGAGGATCACCCCCGCGGTACCCTGCAAAACCAGCTGTTGCTGCACCTTTTGGGGGGGCGGGGGGAAAACCTGTTTTGGCAACTGGCCGCAGGTGTTTTACATGCAATGAGCTGGGGCACATCAGTGTCGATTGCCCCAAGAAGAAAAAATCAACACCCGCTCCTGTGAGTGGCCCAGCAAGGAAACCTGTGCCAGCCATCCTGTGTGTGGAAGGGCCCCAAGGACACCCCCGGGACAATCTACAAGCGGTCCAGGTAGGACACCAAGTTGCACGTGGGCTATTAGACTCTGGCTCAGACCTGACTCTCATCCACCCAGCCTTAGTGGGTCCTAAGGATATTATTCCAGGGAAGACTATTACTGTGCGGGGAGTGGGTGGGGTGCGCCCAGAGGTGCCTATGGCTCGTGTGTATCTTGACTGGGGAGTTGGGAGAGGTATCCGGGATGTTGGGGTGCTGGACAATTTACAGTACTGTTGGGGAGTGATTTGGGGAAAATGCATACTAAATATGTATCGGAGAGTGATGTTGTAAATGATGCAAAGGAACAATCTAACCCAGTTTTCCCCCAGGTGACCCCTGCTGACCGACCCAGCATGAGTACAAATGAATGTGATTGTATCAGTGATGTACAAAGTGCTGTTCTAGCAGATAACCCTTTGCAGTTCCACAGGCCGGAGTCTGGTCAGTCAGGAATGGGTCTAACAGTGAGCCCTAATGAAAAACTGTGCAATGTACTGTTAGCAGATGATATTGCAAATGTACCATCATCAGGGTTTGGAGTGAATACTGTAGGTAACGATGCCTTCCCTGTATTAGCAGTAATGACCAGGAGAGCCACAGCCCAGAGTAACTGTGAGGTAACCTCTGCACCTGGGGAGAGTGTGTCACTAGAGATTCCTCCCCCTCAGCCCCCCTCCTCCTCTCCTGCTGAAGCTGTCAGCACAGAGTCTGGGATAGGGGAGGACAGAAATCACATTTTGTCTCCTCACCCTGATCAGCTAATGAGAAGTGCTGCTTTCAAAGCAGAACAGCAGACAGACCCCAGTTTGGAAGCTGTGAGGGGGAGAATCAGCGAGGCAGGTCTGGAGGGTAAATCAGAGAGAATTTTTATGGAAAATGGACTCTTATATAGAGAATGGGTCACAGCTGAGGGTGCTGAAAGGCAGCTTGTAATCCCTCAGATCTACAGAACTGAGCTCCTGAAAATAGCACATGAGATCCCCTTAGCAGGACATTTGGGGGTGAGACGAACCAGAGACCGGTTGAAAAATAAGTTCTACTGGCCTGGCATGGGGAAGGAGGCAGACGATTACTATCGCTCATGCCATGCGTGCCAGATAGTTGGGAAGTCCGGTGATGTGGGGAGGGCTCCTCTCATTTCCCTTCCCATCATATCTGAGCCCTTTGAGAGGGTTGCGGTTGATATTGTGGGGCCCCTAGCCATCCCCAGTAGCTCAGGAAAACAGTACATTCTGACTGTAGTGGATTATGCTACAAGGTACCCAGAAGCTGTAGCGCTTTCATCCATTCGCACAGACAAGGTAGCAGATGCGCTTATCACCATTTTTTCTCGGGTGGGGTTTCCCAAGGAGATGTTAACTGATCAGGGTACCCAGTTCATGTCCCGCCTCATGCAGAGTCTCTGTCAGAGGATGCAGGTGAATCATCTGATTACATCCCCGTATCATCCGGCTACCATTGGGTTGGTCGAACGTTTTAATAGCACCCTGAAACAAATGTTGAGGACTTTTGTGGAGTCCCAGGGAAGAGACTGGGAGAGGTTCCTGCCGCACCTCCTCTTTGCATACCGCGAGGTGCCGCAGGAATCAACTGAATTCTCACCCTTTGAACTCCTATATGGGCGTCGCATGCGAGGCCCTCTAGATTTGATCAAGGAAGAGTGGGAAGGTAAGCTGGTCACTCCTGAACAGTCTGTGGTACACTATGTAGTACAGTTCAGGGAGAAGATGCAGTCTTTAATGGGAATGGCACAGAGCAACCTGAAGGCTGCACAAGCAACAAAAACTCTGGTATGACCGCAGCGCTAGGGAACGCATATTTGAGGTGGGGGATAAGGTCCTGGTTCTGATCCCTATGAGGCAGAACAAGCTACAGGCTGCCTGGGAAGGCCCCTACACCGTAGTGCAGCGCCTCCAGGATGTTAATTATGTAGTAGAAAAGGGGGATGGACGTAAGAGACAGAAGATGTACCACATCAATATGCTCAAAAAGTACCATGACAGAGGGACATGTGTGTTAGCTGTGTGTAGCTTGCCTGAGAGTGATCAGGAACCCGACCCCTTACTAGATCTGGCAGCTGCTGCAAAAGAGGGGGGGTCACTTGCAGATGCCCACTACAGCACTGAGCTGTCTGAGGCGCAGCTAGAACAGCTAGCTAACACCGTACAGCCCTTTCAGTCCCATTTCACAGGAAAGCCGGGAAAGACACACTTGGTTACACATCACGTAAACACAGGTAATCAGACCCCCCTCAGACAGCCAGCATATCGTACTTCCCAAGAAGTGCTGGAGGCAATGAAAAGGGAAATTGATGAGATGCTGCAGCTAGGGGTGATACAAAGGTCTCACAGTTCATGGGCTGCCCCAGTGGTACTGGTCCCCAAAAAATGTGGAGGTACAAGATTTTGTGTGGATTACAGGAGGTTAAATGATGCCACTGTATTTGATGCCTATCCCATGCCCAGGATAGATGAACTACTAGATAAGCTTGCCCTGGCACGTTACATCACTATCATGGATCTCAGTAGGGGGTACTGGCAGATCCCGCTGTCACCCGAGGCCCGTGAGTGGTCCGCATTCATCACCCCATTTGGGCTGTTCGAATTTCTGGTCATGCCCTTTGGGATGAAGAATGCCCCTGCGTTCTTTCAGCGCCTGGTTAATGACCTGCTGGAAGGCCAGGAGGGATACGCAGTTGCCTACCTGGATGACATCGCAGTGTTCAGCCAGACCTGGGAGGAACACCTGATCCATCTGAATAGTGTGTTAGGCCGAATCACTGGGGCAGGTTTGACGATCAAACCCGAGAAGTGCCAGCTTGGCATGGGAGAGGTACAATATCTAGGGCACCGTGTAGGGGGAGGTACTCTCGGCCCAGAACCAGACAAAATGGAGGCTATTGCTGCATGGCCTACCCCTAAGACTAAAAAACAGGTGATGTCCTTTCTAGGAACTGCAGGGTACTACCGAAAATTTGTACCCCACTACAGCACCCTAGCCAAGCCCTTAACAGACTGGACAAAAAAGAAGTTGCCACAGGTGGTCAATTGGACTGAGGACTGTGAGAAGGCCTTCCTAGCCCTAAAGTCTGCTTTAGCTCAGTCCCCTGTGCTGCAGGCCCTAGATTTCAAAAAGAGGTTCATTGTACAGACTGATGCCTCTAATTATGGTTTAGGTGCTGTGCTCAGTCAGGTCAATGAGCAAGGGGAAGAGCATCCTGTCATTTTCCTAAGTAAAAAACTGCTGCCCCGTGAAGTGGCCTATGCCACCATTGAAAAAGAGTGTTTGGCGATTGTATGGTCTCTCCAAAAACTGCAGCCATATCTGTATGGGAGAGACGTTACCATAATAACAGACCACAACCCACTTGTATGGCTTAATAGAGTCTCTGGGGATAATGGTAAACTTCTCCGATGGAGCCTTACCCTGCAACAATACACCTTCACCATCCAGCACAGAAAGGGTGCAGAGCACAGCAATGCTGATGGACTCTCCCGGCAGAGTGAAGAGGCAGACAGTGGTACACAGGTAAGGCTGTGACGTGTGTCTCAGTCCCTCCTGTGCCCATCTTCAGGGGGAGGTGTGGCGTTTATCTGAAGAATAATCGCCAGGAATGATGTCATGTAAATATATATATATATAAATGTGTGTATCAACATGGATTCTAGGCAGTGCCCTGTATTTAACCTGTAGGAATACAAAGCTTGAAGGAGATTTGTCTTCCTGGAACCAGGCATCTAGATAACCATCTCTTATCTCTACAGGCCATAAAGTTTGGGGAGAGATACATCCTTAATGCAGATGGTCAGACTTGGTCAAGCCAGGTCATGGGATATAAAATCCTTTAGGAGGGAGATGACAGGAATGTAGGGTATGTTACCTGCTTATTGGTTTCTAAAGACCCCTTCACACTGTTTCAAGACCCCCTACTTCCTATAGACAATATGGAAGGGTGTGGCCGATTTCTTAATGCCCAGTGTACAGCAATGAAAGAGTGAAAACCCCAAAGGTGGGGGCTAGTGCAGCTGTGAGGGTATAACTATGCATCTCCCTCAGTGATAAGTGTTCTTGTGCCCAAGGAGAGTCCTGACGACTGGCCAGAATCCAATGCTCCTGTGTCTCCTTCACGACTGAGTCTAGATGTAAAGACTCTGGGTTCTTTTTCATTTTTAATTCCTTTTACTTTCTGAAACCTATTTGTGATATATTTGTATTGTCCATATTTGTACTACCTTTTCCTGTAATCAATAACCTTGGAAATATTTTTCGGATTAAACATTCTTAATCCAGTGTATTCTCCGTGTTCTTGTCGAATTCACGAGCCTGTGAGGTCAAAGCTACGTACCTATAAGTGAGTGTGCATATTGAGATTTAAGGGGAGAACCTAACGACTCCCGTTAACTTCGTTGGTGGTGGCAGAACCGTGTTATACTAACCGCACGTGCTGAGGTAACCATAAGTCACTGGTGGCGATTCTCAGATTGAGGTAACTGGAGAATCGGCCGGCTGTTCGTGACATGAGCGTTTTTACAACAGTGAAAAAATTATAGTGAGCTATTTTTTGTTCCTTACATGAGTATTATATCGGTGAGTTATAGTAAAGCTCGGTACGCATTAATACCCCTTTTACACCAAAATCCCGGGTCCGACCCTGGAATTTGAACAAAGGTCAATCCCGGGTCGAACTCGGCTTCAGACCCCGTTTACACTGCAACTTGACCCGGGTTATTCCCAGGTTTGCCCCGTTTACACAGAACCCGGGTAATCCCTACTTTTCTCTGTCATTAAAAATTTACTTTTTTAAGGGCTGACAAAGATGGTCACAAAAGGCAACAAAAGAGAGGGGTGGGGACTGCTTACAGCATTGCAGCAATGATGGCAGATGGAGCACATGTGGGTATTCCCGATGTCCTCACTGTTTTCAGCTTTCTGCTGATTTCAGCAACAGAGAATTGGATGCAGCTTCTTATGATGTGGCACCTTGTGCAGGGTTCGAGGAGGAGAGCGCAATTCTTGGCTGAGAGGGCCAGATTTTGACGTCAATATTTGCGCAGGAGGAGAGCACTGATATCAGCCAACATCACCACCATGATGAGATTGACCACAATGAGAAATAGAAGAATGTGGGCCAGAGACCGTCGCCATGGAGAAGCTTTCATGCTGACTGTAGAAGCTTTCCAAGTGAAGCAGTGGCTGGAACACTTTTCTATGTCGCGTGCCACCTTTTATTATATATTGGAATTACTGGCACCATCACGGATGATGCAGACCACCAGCTACCGAAAGCCCATCACCCCAATCAGGAGATTAGCCATTGCACTCTAGTGGTATGCTACCCCCGGAGAGAGTACCGCACACTCTCCTGTCTATTTGGTGTTGGGATTGGCACAGTCTGCAAGATCATTTACCAGGTGACGCGGGCATTAGTGGATACCCTGTACCAGCGCTTTATCTCCTTGCCAGAAGGACAGCGCCTAGATGAAACCATCCAAGGCTTCCTCAGGCGTGGGTATCCACAGTGTGGATTATTATAATCGGAAAGGGTGGCATTCCATTATTCTTCAAGCTGTTGTGGACCAGCGATTCTGGTAAGTAAATTTGTACTAATTATTCTTTCATGTCTACTTTTATTTTATGTTTTTTGTTGGTAGAATACTGATTTTTTTTTTTTTAGTTTTACAGATGTTTTCATAGGGTGGCCTGGACGGGCACATGACGCCAGAGTACTAGCCAACTCTGACTTGTACAACATTGCAGAGGAAAAGCGCGGGTGGATGGCTTTTCCCTAGAGAGGTAAGTATATATGGTCCTTTTTCTCTTTATGTCCACTATACTTATGTGCGTTAGCAAAATATTAAGTGTGAAATGGTGCGGAATGCATGATATTCCAAAGTATTTGCCAACACATATATTGTGCTTTAAAATACATTAAATTTTTGAAACCTACATGACCACCATGTGAATACACCTATGCCACTTCTCATTAAAGTGACCATATTTTTTTTTAACAGAAATCGGTGACCATAGATGGGGTGGAGGTCCCGGTCCACATCATTGGCGATGCGGCATATCCTTTGAAGCATTGGCTAATGAAGGGTTATACCCAACATGTACAGTGTCCCCGGAAAAGATCACCTACACTCACACCCTTAGCTCTGCCCGGATGGCTGTGGAAAATGCTTTCGGACGTTTAAAAGGACGTTGGTGCTGTCTCATGAAGAGGAATGATGTGGACCTAAAAATCATGCCCCATGTAGTAGCAGCCTGCTGCATACTTCATAACATTTGTGAAATTCAAAAGGACCACTTCCTTCCCGAGTGGAATGTGCAGGACACTGAGGTGGGGGGCATTACAAGTGATGCAGTAAGCTACGTGGGGGAGCATGAGCACAGCGCCGAGCTCATCCGGGTCACCATTGCAACAAACCTTCCCTTATTGGTTTAAAATAAAAAGCAAAATTTCATATTCCAAACAAGTTTTTGGTTTATTTGGTTGTAAAGTTTTTTTTTTTTACTTTAATCATGTGCATATATTGTGTTTTTTTTAATAGAACAGTTTTAACACAATCTCACAATGTTGCAAAAGCAGGGCCGAAACTAGGATATCAGTCACCCGGTGCAAGGTAGCAATTTTGCGACCCCTCCCTTCCCGTACCTGGATTTTGTCCTTGCTTCTCCATAAGGCAGTGCACTAGTCAAACGTCCCTGGTATAGTAACTTACATTATTCCACACACAATAATGCTCATTACATATTACGCCACACACTGTAATGTGTATTATGTGTATTACCAAAGTGCCACTTACATATTTGCCCGACACCACTTTATGCCCCACAGTAAGGCTTCTAATTACTTTAAAAATTACCTGCTCGTTGTCAGGGGTTTTATGCTCATTGCCAGGGGGTTCCATGCTCGTTGCCAGGGGGTTTTATGCTCATTGCCAGGGGGTTCCATGCTCGTTGCCAGGGGGATTCATGCTCGTTGCTATGGGGTTTATGCTCGTTGCCAGGGGGTTTCACGGGAGAAGATGCAGCTTTCAGCATCTTCTCCCGTCACTTGCGTTGGCCTAACAGACTCTAGAGGTCCAGTAAGGACCTCTAGCATCTGTATTCTCCTTGGCGGCGGCCATTTTTGGATGGCCGTTTTCTGACTCTCCAGCCCCTAAGCCACCATGAGTTATCCCTCTTTCACCCCCTGCATTCCAGCACCCGGTGCACGTGCACCTCTAGCCCCCCCCTAGTTGCGGCCCTGGCAAAAGTATAAAAACAGTATAAAACGTCAAGCATCGTATGCCCAGTATAAAGGAAAAGTGCCTTATAGATCCCTGCAGTCAAAACAATACACTATAAAAGTTATAAAAAAATGAAAAGTGCCTTCACACAATAAACATTATAATTTTAGCCACACAATATAAAAAAACAAAACTAAAATAGCAAAGGTTCCGGTTGGTACAACGATAAAATATTTAAAATGGCTATGTTTACGGCAATTGCCTATACACTGTATACTGTGGTGACTCTTGTTTGTTTGTGTTGTGTTAGGGTTAGTGCTAGGATTGTAATAATTGGGCCCCATATTGCACTGCCCAAATCTGTGTTCTGGGTACACTGGGGGCCTGTGGTAATACCTGTATTTGGTTGGCAAAACCACGAGCAAATGTGCGCTCAAAAAAAGACATCTGCCTGTCCTGCATATCCATTAATTGTCTCATAAATGACTGCTGCATTTGCCTTTCGGACTCTAGAAACCGATCCAATCTAGCATCCTCCTGCCTCTGAATGTCAGCATCTAATTCGCGGAGATGCTCCACGATCACAGAAGTCATCACTCTAGCTGCTTGCTCTGACCTGTTGAGCTTCTTCTTTTTGGGTGGCACATTGTAGACTGCAAAGGGGAGAAACAAAAACAAAAATATAATATGCACTGAGCCGACGTAAAGATAGCATTGGTGTTTGCGTACATGTGCTTGTGGCCTTCTATCTACCTGCACGCTAGCAGCACTCTGCAACAGTTACCATTTGGATTTAAGTGAATGTAGTGTGTGTGTGTGTAATGTGGGTGTTTTTCTTTTTTAAAATACTTACTATTAGCGCGTAGCGGAGGGGTGTTTTTAGGGGGCGCAGTCTCTGAGCTTGTCTCAACTACCTCATCTATGGTGGTAGTGATACTGTCAGCATTCACAGATGAATCCATCCTGTCAGCATTCACAGATGAATCCATCCCTCTACCTTCTCCAGGTTCATCGGTCAGTAGGAGCTGTCATGTTGGTCTGCTGTGCGAGGACGGCAGGGTAACCTGTGTAGCCGGTACCTCTTGACTATCCTCCTGCTGGCTGGAGCAGGATGGTGCAATTGAGGAGGACAGTGCTATGGGGTCTGAAAGCGCTGTATAACCAAAAGTGCTGTAGCACAATTGGTAATGCACCCATTCCTTGCGGCCTGCACCACTTTTGTTGCGGTTATGATCGTGTACTTTAGTGAACTGCTTACGCCAGCGCCCCAGAAGCTCCAATCAACAAATAGCGGAATGTAGCCGGATCAAATACTCCGGGTAGCACCCGTTCGCACTGCCGCATGACACGGGAACAACCCGTTTTCAACCAGAGTAAGATTGCCGGGTAAATCGTCCCGGGATATTTTTCTGGGAGCCATTCACACAGAGCCTCGACCCAGATTGACCCGGCAATAACCCGGGTTATTCGGTTGGTGTAAAAGGGGTATAAATGACGAGTGTACCCAGCAATGTGACCGGTGATGCCTGCAGATGGGACAATATATCTGGTGGCCGGTACACACTTGACAATCCGTGCCCGACCGCCCGATATGTTGGCCCCTGCCACATCCTGCTGCCTGGGGTTGTCAGCCACATCATCAGGTTGGCTTGCATGTATGGTTGGCCTGACAATGTGGCTGACGACCAAACGGGAGCACGCTGCGAACGACATAGTGGGTACACACTAGACGATTTTGAACAATTTGTCTTTCCGATCCGGCCAAACTGTTCAAAGAAATCGTCTAATGTGAACCCAGCTTAAGTTCGTTATGGTTTTCTTTTGCTAATACTTTAAATATAACAATAAATTGCCCAGCCAAAGAGCTTTCCTTTCTCTTCACTAGCGTCAGTAACAGGAGGTGCGAGCAGTAGGCTTTTGTGTCACTGCCTAACACGTGACATCATGATGTCACTCTGAGGGGGTGGGGCAGCAATCAGAGCACTGCCATTAGCAAACATAGGACACCCTGCAGCCTGTAGAGCCACTAGTAGTGTCCTTTAGATGCTCCTGGCGGCTCTGCAGCAGAAATACTGACTGCAGGGTGCCATTTCATGCAAACCAAATGCAGATGCCATTGGGCAGCAATAGAGTCACTCCCAGTGCCCTGGGCAATGGCACCGCTCACCCGTCCCTAGTTACCTGGGCTCACTTGAGGGGTTGTTCCAGCAGAGCGGGCGCATGAAGGTGCCACCTCATAGGGGGCTCTACGAGGCTACCACTGGGACCCTGGATGGATCAAGCCTGGCAGGCAGTGCTGTCACACAACTGGTTCTAACTTCAGGCCGGGCAGCGGCAGGCTCATCATAGGTCATGCATCTGCACGCTGTCCCGACTGCACGGTGCTGTGAGCTCCGCTGCAAGTGACAGTTCCTGAGACAGAAAGATAACCTGCAGCCACTGCTGGGTGTCCGCCTCTTTGACTCCCAGCGGGGGACAATGTGTTTTATTATTTTCCTGTGGGGGCCTGTATGTGTGTATGTGTGTGTTTTCCTGTGGGAGCCAATGTGTGTGTTTATTTTACTATGGCGGCCTATGTGTATGTGTTTTTTTTCTCTGTGTGTTTTTAATAATAATATTAAAAATAATAATACAAGTATTAATTGTGTATATACTTCGAATGGGGGGGACACTCCAAAATGTGTCGCACAGGTCTAGTAGACCTGGGGCCGTCCCTGCTAGTTACAACCCTATACACATAACCCTCCTTTTCCTCTGAGTTATAATGTGTTACAAAATGTTTCTATTTGGTGCAAAACAAAGTTCTCATTTCATCATATTAACATTTGTGTTTGTTTTTTTTTGCAGACAACCAAAGTCTCCCAGAAGGCAGAATGTGCCCAAGGTCTGCTTCACATCCAAATGTTGTTATTTATGCAGACAAGCTGTCAGTAATTACTTGGATATGTTAGATCCAGTAGTTTAGTTTCAAATTTCAGATTTTCAAATACCATTGTACAAAAACAATGTATACTTCATGTACACTAATAAGAGGAAATGCTTCTTACTGGTGGATGTGGAGATGGAGGAGCAGAAGGTTGGGGCTCAGGAGAAGCAGGAGGAGGAGAGTGTTGAACCCTGGGCATAGATAGACTTACTCCTGTGCTGTAGCAGGGCACCTGTGCATCCTAGTCTGGCACCCCCCAGCCCTGGCACACCTGACATCGCACAGTAATCTCTGGGGGAGAAATAGAGGAGCAGGAAGGTACATTGCAGTTCTTGGATATGCAACCCACAAAGTAGAATAAAGTGCCAACCATGCTGCCCCCTCAGTCTTGTACCCTTGGCAGCAGCACTGATTGCACGCTCCTCATTAGGGTCCTGTCTTGCTCTGCCTCCATGTCTCTTCCTTCCATCTTATCTATGATTTTACTGATCCGTCTTAGGGTTTTCTTTATCATTAGTGGCAGGGTGGTAGGTTACCATTAGTAGCAGGGTGGTGGGTTATTGTTAGTGGCAGGGTGGTAGGTTACCATTAGTAGCAGGGTGGTGGGTTACGGTTAGTGGCAGGGTGGTGGGTTACCATTAGTAGCAGGGTGGTGGGTTACTGTTAGTGGCAAGGTGGTGGGTTACCATTAGTGGCACAGTGATGGGTTATTGTTAGTGGCAGGGTGGTGGGTTACCATTAGTAGCAAGTTGGTGGGTTACCGTTAGTGGCAGGGTGGTGGGTTACCATTAGTGGCAGGGTGATGGGTTACCATTAGTGGCAGGATGATGGGTTCTCTTTATCATTAGTGGTAGGGTGGTGGGTTACTGTTAGTGGCAGGGTGGTAGATTAGCATTAGTAGCAGGGTGGTGGGTTATTGTTAATGGCAGGGTGGTAGGTTACCATTAGTAGCAGGGTGGTGGGTTACGGTTAGTGGCAGGGTGGTTGGTTACCATTAGTGGCAGGGTGGTGGGTTACCATTAGTGGCAGGGTGATGGGTTACCATTAGTGGCAGGGTGATGGGCTACCATTAGTAGCAGGGTGGTGGGTTACCGTTAGTGGCAGGGTGGTAGGTTACTGTTAGTGGCAGGGTGGTTGGTTGCCATTAGTGGCATGGTGGTTTGTTACCCTTAGTGGCAGGGTGATGGGTTACCATTAGTAGCAGGGTGGTGGGTTACCGTTAGTGGCAGGGTGGTAGGTTACTGTTAGTGGCAGGGTGGTGGGTTACCATTAGTGGCAGGTTACCATTAGTTGCAGGATGGTGGGTTACCGTTAGTAGCAGGGTGGTGGGTTTCTGTTAGTGGCAGGATGGTGGGTTACTGTTAGTGGCAGGATGGTGGGTTACCATTAGTAGCAGGGTGGTGGGTTACTGTTAGTGGCAGGGTGGTGGGTTACTGTTAGTGGCAGGATGGTGGGTTACTGTTAGTGGAAGGATGGTGGGTTACTGTTAGTGGCAGGATGGTGGGTTACCATTAGTGGAAGGATGGTGGGTTACTGTTAGTGGCAGTAACAGCGCTGACTGCACACTAGCTGTAGGAGAGTAATTGCTGCCACCACCAGGCTCATCAACACCAGGAACCCCTTACTTGTGCCTGTTGCGTATTGCCTGGTACAGCATCTTTTTTTCTAGTAACTGTGGCTGGTTCCTCCTGACTGCTTTGGTTTAGGACTGCAGGGGATCAGGCAGACAGTGGACTCGGGCGCTGGGTTTAACATAACTCGACTGAGGCCAGGATTAGAGAGTTAGCTCTTATCTGTAGGTTACAGGATTACAGCAGGTAATAAGTGTCATGCAGAATATTGTAGGAAGAATAGTGTGTATTGCTCATAAACCAATGCATTATTTAAGATTTGATGTAAACACAATTTATAGTAATTTGGAATCGCCAGAGCTGTATGTTTCATAATTTGAACATTGTCCTTATTACCCCTAACATGGATGTACAGAGACTCCCCTGATGTGCATTCAAATGAAGCAATGCAGTGACCTCCCACTACCTGGTCTCAGACCAGCTACTAATTATGTGATTTTCTATCTCAGTGTTACGCACAGGCAACGACGTATCTATAATAGGTGCAGGGTGTCAGGCCATAGGCAAACGCAGGGGATGGGGGGGGGGATCAGGTTTCCTGGAAACCCCGCTTCCCACCCACACCATGACCACTATAACTGTATATAATTAAATTTTACTATGAAATAATTAACACAATCATTAATGTTTAATGATTTGCACCAACTAAGAGATCTGGAAAATGTGCAGTTAGGGGTGCACTACTATAGACCATCTATAGGGATAATTATTAACACTCTATAACATACACTATCCAGTGCACAAGGAAACAAATGTATATATATGTCCAGGGCAGTGCTAGGAGTTTCTGCCGCTCCCCATACTCCCAGAGTTGCTCCAATCCTCTGGAATGATGCCCACATTTGAAATAAAAAACATTCAGCTCAGGCGGGATTGCCCTACTACCACATCTAATGGGTTAACTATGTTTGCTGGCCCTGTATATGTCAAAATTATGACATACACTGCACTTTGTATGACACATATTATAGCTGTTTAAGTGCTAATGATGTCATCTTCATAGACTGGCCAAACTCGCTCTGAAATCAAGCATTTGGAAATCCCCCTCTATAAATCCTGCATTTGACACTGCGGGCGAACATGGGCCCTGGGTCCAGGGGGGCTCACACCACACACCTTGCACCCATAAATAGTTATACTCACCTCTTCACAGTCTCCAGAGTGCATGTTCAGCAGTGCCAGGCCAGTGCTGCAGAACAGTAAAAATCACAGGGAAAATGGTGGCAGCTTGTGCATGTGCAGTAGAGATGTTCCCAGGAATAAGGCACAGGCACCATTTTCCTGAAGATCCATGCATGCACTGAAGATTCTGCTAGACACGGGTGAGAGCCCGGACTGAGTCTGCGCACGGGCCCTCTCCACTCCTAAAATGCCCCTCTACACAGGCTTTGGTATACTACCTTAGAAATTAATTCAGTTTCTTTGTGTTACATTAATATACAATAGGTGTGTTGGGCTAATAAGAGAAATTCTAATTTCTGTGTAAGGGAAACTGGATTCAGCCACAAACTCCAATTTAAATATTCTATATCACACTTCAGTCCTTCGTAGACACATGTGTTGTGCTTTCCAGTGGACTATATTCAAATTGTATCTTTATAAATATGCCTATTAATATTCTAATAAACTGCCAATTCTCAAACAACATTGGGAGAAGCCAGGAGTTACAGCCATGCCATGTATAATTAGGAAGGAAAGAAATGTTACATAATATATATTGTTACACTGAATACCACACTAAATACTTTGCTTCTTATTTACAGGACCCTGAAGAAGTAGGGATCATGAACAGAAAGAGGGCCATCATAATACAAGTCATCATCATATGTGGCCTAATTGTTTTACTTTTCATTTAAAACAATGTGTTCATCTCTCATCTCTACTGTAACAGCTTCTTCACTGTGCTCAGGGCTGCCACTTTAATATCTACCCAAACAGCCTCCTCACTGTGCTCAGGGCTGCCACTTTAACATCTACCCAAACAGCCTCCTCACTGTGCTCAGGGCTGCCGCTTTAACATCTAACCAAACAGCCCCCTCACTGTGCTCAGGGCTGCCGCTTTAACATCTACCCAAACAGCCTCCTCACTGTGCTCAGGGCTGCCATAGTAAGAAAAGTGCAGTGTGAAAGAGATAGTTAGGAGCAGCTACTGCTGCATATAACTATCTCTTTCACACTGCACTTTTCTTACTATGGCGGTGCCCTGGGTCGGCTTAGCTGGGCTAGTTTGGGGGTGTCCTGTGTCTGGATTTGAATCGTAGTATGTTAGGGAACTACCCTACAGAGGTTACCTGGATATGGTGGGTAGGCGCATTACCTTGGCCAAGATTATGCTAAAAACCTCTATTGATTGTAAAATTTTGTTTCATTTATATATTATTAATAATTTGGAGTTGTGCACCTGAGATTTGTTTGTTTTTGTGCCTGCAATTAGTCTAATCAGGTAGCACCTCCCATTACATATATATATATATATATATATATATTCAGGGTGTGCAGTCCATCTTTCCCATATAATCCATTTAATGTGCTTTATTGCACATCTGAGGGAAAGGAGATGCCCTCAGTCTGGATTAGCACCCCTACCTTATTGGTTTAAAAGCATGGAGTCTTGTAATGAATATGCACAAAAGTATTAGGCACAATTCTAGGTAAGTCCTACAAGTTTTATCTACTGTAGTGCAACTTTGGTTAATTTTTGGGGCGTGGGTCCCCCTGGATTGCCTTTGTTGATCTGTTTCAGGGCACTGCATTATAACACATTTTTCTTTTATAACACATTTTAACCCTTCACTGTTGTTTATTATATATGTACCTCACTTTTTATTTTCATTCTTTATATGCAGCAGCAGCTGCTCCTAACTATCTCTTTACACTGCACTTTACTTACTATGGTGGTGCCCTGGGGTGGCTTAGCTGGGCTAGTTTGGGGGTGTCCTGTGCTCTGGATTTGAATCGTAGTATGTTAGGAACCTACCATACAGAGGTTACCTGGATATGGTGGGTAGGCCCATAACCTTGGCCAAGATTATGCTAAAAACCTCTATTGATTGCAAAATTTTATTGCATTTATATATTATAAATAATTTGGAGTTGTGCACCTGACATTTGTTTGTTTTTGTGCCTGCAATTAGTCTCATCAGGTAGCACCTCCCATTTTATATATATATATATATATATATATATATATTTATATATACATATATTATATATATATATATATATATATATATATATATATATTCAGGGTGTGCAGTACAGAAATCTTTCCCATATATCCCTGGTGGTCACAGGAGGATGAGGAGCAGTATCTTATATTGGTGCTGTGCCTATTCCCAAACATTCTGAATTACATTTATTGGTGGTAAAGAAGGATTATCTGTTTATTGTTTTCTCATCAAAAGGACAGATTAATACGGGTGAATAATACCAATATATTTTTACTCACTCTGGACTCTAAAGGGGTTTCTTTCATGTCACCGATACCAACCAAGATGGTTGATATCTCCTGAAAGAAACGCTCAGACGTGGCTTCTGCCTTTATAGAGCTGTATCTGTGCGTTCATTGGCTTAGAGAGGTGAGCGCCCGCCTCTCTCAGCCAATGAACGGCTCCTCCATTGAAGTCAATGGAGAGCCACAGGTTACTAAAGTTCATTCTGCGGTTCCCACCCAGTGAAAAAAACGTCCGTTTGTGATCGATCCTACCTGAGTTCAAAAACGGGACAAATCGGGACCAAATCGAATCTTAGTAAATTTACCCCCTAGTCTGGGATCTTTGTCCTCCACATTGTCACGACCAGGGTTTCTCGGCATGGTGGTCGGTGGGTGATACCTGTGAGGATGCTGTGGCGGGGGGCGTCTGGCGGTGGTGCTGGTGCCTGGCGGGGAGCATTGGCTGTGCGTGGTCCTGTTTGGGTATATTGTCACTCTGTGCTGGTTAGGCCTGGTGGTGCTTCCGTTCCGCTCCAGCATGGGCGCCGCCATCTTGCTTTCAGCCATGTGACCTAGTCGGCCAATCCTAGTGTGTCACATGCTCACTCTCTGACCAGTCACGGCCGAGCATTGGGTACTTAAGGGAGTTCAGAGCTTCCTTTGGTTGCCAGTGCAATGTGTTTCTCAGCGCAAGCTGAGAGAGAGTTCCTGAGCTAGTCCGCCTGTTGGATTTCTGCCTAAGCCTGCTTCACCTGAACCTGCTCCTAACCCTGCTGGATTCCCCTGCCTTATCTTATTGCCTCTCCCATTGCCTGAGTACCTGTGTCAGTCTTTTACCCTGCACCTTGCCTTCACTTGCATTTTCCCTGGACATTATTTCTCAGCCTGCAATTCACTTCAGCCTGCAATTCACTTCAGTCTGCCATTCACCTCAGCCTGTAACTCACTTCAGCCTGCAATTCTTTTCAGCCTCACAAACCCTAGAATACTGGACTACCTTCTGTTATCACTACCTGGACTTTTTCCCATTGCTTCACTACAGTTTCTCAAGTGCACTTTAGTGCTATACCCGGACTTTTTGTTTTGCCACATTCATGTCTGTTAAGCCACTCATTAAAACTCCACGTTTATTTTTAAATCTGCTTCAGTGTCTGCTCCTTTTACCACCCCGGGCCCACAACAAAACCAGAACCTCACACGCATCATCCAGCAAAGGCAGGGACATTCATGAACAAGTACCCCGTTCGTCCAGCCTCGTTCAAATATCAGGAAACTGCTCGCAAGGACTTACCTGTACCCAGTCCGGGTCCACTTCCCACTTCGGAAGTGACACCCTGGATTCTCATGAACCTTAGTTACGCACACATGAATGCTTTCATTGTGTGTAGATGACAGGCACACTTTAATAATCTATAAATTATTAATACAGTACCGATGTGTCCTCATACACTTTGGCTTCAGTCGTTCCAAACAGCCCTTCTCGGGGTGTCAGGTTCAGTGCAGAGTTATATGCTGACAAGCAATTTTAATATATATAAGGGGTATTTTACTAAAGTGCTGCTTTTTAGAAGTGGAGTTGTTGCCCATATCAACCAATCAGATTTTACTTATCATTTATCTAGCACCTTATAGAAGATAATAGCTATAATCTGACTCCAATTCTAAAAACCCTTGCTTTAGTAAATACACCCCTAAGAATCAGACATGGAACACCCATTCCATGGCCCCATAATTATATTTGGGAGAGTGCCCAACCAGGTATTTAATGCCCATCAGCTAGACTCGTACATGACCACAGTTACCTGGTCTGCTCTTTACTGGTCGAACACATGTGTAGGGAAACTCTAATCTGTTGGTCATATGCATCATTAGGTCTTTGTCCAATTATCCCTATGGGGCCATCCTAAGTAGGGCTACACTGTTCATGTGTCAGACCAATGCATTTCCAAAAGAGGCTCTTGTTTTGCTGGTGTCATTGGTACTTTACATCGATGGCATGAAGTCATCTACGTAAATCCATGAATTGTTTGACATCACAACTATGGGCACCACAACTATGGTCATGTGAATGAAGTGGGCCAGTTAGGAAAGAAGGTAGGGCTAAGCGACACCCCAGCAAAATATTTCCGCATCTCTGTCATCTATGGTTGTCAGACCTCCCAATCGATTGCAAAACTGCGGATCACTAGTGGCAAATCACTGATAGTCAATGACCGTACCTAGCTGAGAGCAGAGTGGAAGCTTGCAGTGATGGTAACTCCATCATGGTAGGAAATGCTGATATTTATGGTTGTTTTAATAAGAAAGTAAAGGCCCGATTCAGACCTGGTCGCTAGGCTGGGTTCGCACCCTGCTGGACGATATTCGCATGCTGCGCATGCGTATGCCAGTCACTTCGATCGGGAAGCAATCGCTCGAAGTACACGGACTGCCCGCTTCTTTGAGTGACAGAATGTGCCATTTGTGGGTGGTGACAGGGGAAGGTCCAGGAAAATGGGGAAGTGGATGTGCGAACGCAGGCGTGTATGAGCATCAAAACGGCATCTTCCGGGCATGCATAATTACAAGGCAGCGTTATTGTACATGTCACCAGGCTACATTAAACACTGAAGCACTCGCAGTGCTTGCAGCAGGGTAGGGTCTACCTTTAGCACTGTGTATGCCTCCGATGGTTCTCGATGTTACCGATTGTTATATACACTTCCTAGGGATGACGTGTACTGCAAAGGGAAAGGGGGAGTCATTAGACCGACCTGCGTTCCCTCTGCCGCACAGACATAGTGGGCGTCATCATGTGTTGCCGTATGATCGCTTCCTATGCATATATTAGCAACAGAGCGGCTGCGTGCGAACGCATCTACCGAGCGGGTCTGAATCGCATCCTAAGTGCTAAAGGGTGCCATAATGGCAGTACTGACATCATAGAGTATCTTCTTTCTCTCCCTATAAATAATTAAATATATGTTTATCTCTGACTCAGGTGAGTACCACCAACCCTAAAAGTAAACAATTTCCCTATTGCCTGCTAATTGAATCTAGTTGGTTCTTTACATATTAACAGCATTATTGTCTACAGTAATTGATTTACCATCCTTATGTAGATTAGGCATGATTGTCTTTTTCTAGTGAGTATCTCACCTGCAGCGTCATATTCACTGTGAGGCTTCAGACGGATTGGTCCCAGCACAGCATTTGATTTCCTGACAGTGGAGCCCAGGTCTCGGCGCTGACGAGTGACACATCCCTGATTACAGCGAGATCTACCGTCATTGATGTCACACACCACCACCTGACACTGAATGTATACAGAGGGGTGCGCATCCAGGAACTTGAAGGCGTTGAAACTGAATCGGGCATAACCACTGCCTGAGCCGAGGTTTTGATAGGTGTCATCCTTTATGCATCTGTAAGGAAGTACACGATTTAATGGGCTGTACATGCACAAACATACAAATATAATACATACATTTATAAGTCATGTTACAGTAGGCCAAAGGCAAAATCATAGAAAACCCTTTCATGAAAGAGGGAAAGGAATTGTTTTTTTTTTCATTTTTGTGGTAACAGATACAGAGAATTGCATCATATAAGATTTCTCTGACCTTAAGGGGGTCATCCACTACACGATTTTAGCAGGCGATTGAACGATAACAATGTCGTTGTCGTTCAATCGTTTAAAAATCGTTTATAAATCGTGCAGTGTTTGGTTGTTAACGATCAACGATGCGCGCTCCCGCTGGTCGTTTGATCGTCTCGTCAGACGACTGAACATGCAGGTCAATTTCACTAGATCTAATAAAGATAGTTTGCAAATCGTTCAGATTGAAAGATAAAATTTCAATGGAAAAAAATCAAGGGAAAATCGTTTAGAGATTGGACAGGGAGTAGATCGTCTAGTGGATGTGCCCCTTTAGCTCTTTACTATATTGGAGCATGTGCTGCAATAGCGATTCTCTGGAGAAAGCTGCAGGTTTCCCTGGCTGATTGCAGTTTAATAAATAGACTATTAAATATTTTACACCTGGAAGTGTCCCTAGAATTTAGGGACAGTTGGCAACTATACTAATTTTCAGGATAAATATTCAGCCTATCAATTTGCTAGGGGTTGAGTATAAAAGACCGGCAGCCTGAATGCCGACTGCTAAAAGACTGATAGCGGCATCCCGATGCTCAGAATCCTGACAGGAGCTCTGTAAGTATTCTAACCCCTCCCCCCTTTACCCCCTAACACTCCCTTCCTGCATTCTAACCCCCCCCCTGCACACCCTAACCCTGCCCGTTAGTGCCTAAACCTAACTGATGTCTGTATTCTGGCCGTGGGTCTCTTAGGCATGGCACAATTACTGAGCAAGAGGAATGGCTCAACCCTCAGTGAGGTAACTGGTTAGTGAATTCATAGGATACAGTATTGTTTGAACCCACAAAACAGGTGTGGTCAGTAAGTGGCCTTCCAGCTGCTGTTGAACTACACATTTCAGCATGCCCTGAAACAGTTTAATCAGGGGCAAATAGCAAAACTGTGGCAAGGCATGCTGGGATGTGTAGTTCTACAGCAGTGATTCCCAACCACGGTCCTCAAGGCACACTAACAGTCCTGGTTTTAGTGATATCCATGCTAAAGCACAGGTGGTTACATCAAAATAACTGAGATAATAATTGAGTCACCTGTGCCCAAGTATGGCTATCCTTAAAACCTGGACTGTTAGTGTGCCTTGAGGACCGTGGTTGGGAACCCCTGTTCTACAGCAACTGGGGGGCCGCTTATTGCTACCTTTACTCTAGTGCAGTGATTCCCAACCTCGGTCCTCAAGGCACACTAACAGTCCTGGTTTTAGTGATATCCATGCTTGAGCACAGATGCTTAAATCGAAATAACTGAGGTACTAATTAAGTCACCTGTGCTAATGTATGGCTATCCTTAAGACCTGGACGGTTAGTGTGCCTTGAGGCCCGTGGTTGGGAACCCCTGCTCTAGTTCCTAACCCTAACCCTCCCCTAATCCCCGATACTTACCATCGGGATGTAGGTGATCGGGATACTGGAGCTGGGATGCCGACGCTGCCGGGATTCCGGCGCCGGTATTTAAACCATCGGCATCCTGCACGGCAGGGATGCTGACTACATCCCGCTCTTAAAAATGTATTTGATGTTGTTTTCCACCCTTTGATTATTGACGCGAGCACTGGTGTTAGTCCAAGTGAGACGAGCAACGGAGATTTGTAGGTGTTGAAAGAATATTGGTAGATTAGAGAAGACAGGTATGGATTATAAAATATTACTCTGAAATCACAGTAGAATAGATGGAGTCCCAGGACGCGGCTCTCCTCAGTCACTGATAGGATGAGAGCACTCTGCGTGCTGACATCATCACTGTGCGGTGCGCCCCCAGCCTCTCAGTGACTGGGAGCAACCACATCACAGGACTCCAGCTCCTCTACTGCAGATGGGACTGGCAGAGGACCAGACTGTGCACCCACCAATGAGAGAAACCTCTTCTGACCATCACTGTGTGAATAAGGTAAGTATAAGGTAAGGGCAGGGGTGGAGTCATACTTGCCGACATTCAGCTCCTTCCTTCCGAGGGAGCTTAATGTCTGTATACAGCATGGGGCGTGGCCGGGTGATGATGCTGTATTGGGGGCCAGGGCATGACAGCATGATCACGTCATTGTGGACCTTCCCCCTCTTTACAATGCCAAGCTTAATGGCATTGCAAAGCAGGGAGGGGGGCCCACAATGATGCGATTCTGGGCAAATCGTGTTACCAGCCAGCCCCACCGCCAAGGAGGGCTTCGGGGTGATGCGAGGGGCTTGCAGGGAGGTGATGGCGGCCGGGAGATTTGCCTACAATCCAATATTTGGAAGATTCTCGGCCATCCCGGGAGAGTAGGCATGTATGGGTGGAGTATAGCAGCAGGGGGAGAAGGCTATCCGGGAGGACAGGAGGGGGTAGACGGATAGCATGAAGGACAACAGGGGATAAGCATAGCAGAAAGGACAGGAGGGGAGGAGGATGGCAGGGAGGTCAGGAGGGGATAAGGATTGCAGGGAGGACAGGGGAAAGATGGATAACAGGGAGGATAGGAGGGGGGAGAAAAGATAGCAGGGAGGCTTATTGCCCACCTCTGCAACAAAATGTCCTCCACTGAAAGTAGACATCAGGTATGCTTTACATTGACCCTGGCAGAACTACAAACAATATCCTCAGTCTTCCTGTTCATCCATGGTGCCATTGACTTGGCTTTAACCTAACAACATTCACAATTTGCTTGTACTGCGTTGAGTTTCCTCCGCTTACCCATGTCTGATAAGATCATAAGTAGGAGAATGAAAATTTGCTGCTGAGGATATGAAGCAGGTATCCACAAACACCGTCAGGTCAGGGTCCTGAGACTTTACTGTGGCCTGGAGGAACGCTGTCTCATTGAGCTCAATGAAGTACGGAGTGTCCAGCTCTGTAGAGATTAAACCCTTTAATGGGCTGTAGTTGTCATAGAAGGCCAGGCTGACATCATATTTCCCGGATTTCTTTTGATCCTGGATGATATCATCCTCGGTCATATACATAACCTCCACTGTGGAGTTACTGTCCAGCTCACAGGTCACAATGAACTGCAGCTCTTTACGCTTGGTGATCACTCCTCCAGTTTGTTTGGCGAAGATGGTGTTTGTGTAGTAAATTGTGTGGTCCTCCACCTGCAGGAAAAGAAGGAAAGTGAATGCAAAGGGACAATTCCAATACCTTCATGTATATTCTTACTTATCTTATAATGTAAATAAGTATGATATTTTTGGATAGTTTATAAATGTGAGTTGGATTTAGAAATTATCCTTATGTATTAGTGACAGCAAGTGTTATTTGAATCACCAGGTATCGCAAGTAATGAGAGGGGATGCTTCTTATTGCATATTTAGGAAGGGCAAATATGTTACCTGTGACACTGGCTAAACTGATATGCTATCGACATCTCAGGATGGAGATGAAAGTAAATGTGGTAGAGAGAAAAAATAATTAGAGATGTGCGCCAACCCGCTTGTTTTGGTTTTGTTTTGGATCTGGATCTCCCCTGGTTTTGGATCTGGATTGGTTTTGCCAAAACCTCACCTCCATGTTTTGTTTTCGTGTTTTGGTTTTGGATCTGGATTTTTTCTTAAAAATCAGCTAAAATCACATAAAATGGGCATTTTTTTGTTAATACAGTATTAATAACCTCAATAACATATATTTCCACTCATTTCCAGTAAATTTTGACCACCTCACAGCTCACAATATTGATTTTTTCATCTAGTTAAAGAGCCATAAGGTTGCATCCAGCTTGCTGGCTCATAACTGATTGATATAATTATTAATAGGGTTGAGGACTGTGCAAAGATGATGGTTGAGATACCCTTGAGGATTGAAGAATTGATAGTTGATAGTTGGTGCAGCCCCTGGCTGTAAAATTGATAATAAACTAATTAAAAAACTATTAATTGGGTGCAGCCCCTGGTTGAATAATTAATAATAAAAATAAATTCAATGGTGCAGCCCCTGGCTGTAAAATTGATAATAAATTAATTAAAAAACCATTCATTGGTGCAGTCCTGGGCTGAATAATTAATAATAAAAATAAATTAATTGGTGCAGCCCTTGGCTGTAAAATTGATAATAAATTAATTTAAAAACAAATCATTGGTTCCTAAACCAACCATAACATTAATTTAAAATGCCAGGCAGCAATGCCCCAACCAGCACATAATGGAAAGAAAAAAGGTGCAAGATGGAATAGTCCTTGGTCTCTCCCACCCACCCTTATGTGGTATATGAAACAGGACATTCACAGTTTAACAAGCCAATCATTTCAGTGACAAGGACTGCCATTTGTGGCTGAAATGATTGGTTTGCTTGGACCCCCATAAAACAAGCTGCCAATGTGCATTGGACATAGAAATGAAAATTATCCCATACACAAACTGGCTTTACATTACAAGTTGTCGTCGTCCTTGTCATCCCCATCAGTGTGTACATCCTCTCCCTCACACAATATTAATTAATCCCCGCTGGAAACCACCATAGGTGCCTCTGTAATTATTTGATGTAATTGTTGGTAGAGGTCTTCCTCATGGAATTTGTAATTCATTTTATTGAACATAATCTTTTCCACATTTTGAGGAAGTAACCTCCTACGCTGATCACTGACAAGGTTGCCAGCTGCTCTGAAAACTCTTTCAGAGTACACACTGGAGGGTGGGCACCTTATGTAATGCAAAGCCAGTTTGTGTATGGGACTCCAAATTGCCTCTTTTTCCTGCCAGTACTGAAAGGGACTGTCTGACATGCCTATTAGGATGTTATGTCTAAACTAGTCCTCCACCATTCTGTGAATGGAGACCGTATCACACTTAGTCACGGTAGAAGACATGCCACTAGTAGGCAGTTCTCTCAGGCCCAACCAGATGTAATTTTTTGGTGAACGATCTGCATGACCAGCAGGCATTCTGTAAGGAAAATTTAGTTTTTTCCTGGCAGCTGCAGAAATTGAAGGAGGAGATGATGGCGTTTCACATGCGGTTGCAGCTGACAATTTTTTTACCAACAGCTCTATGCACAGTTTTAGATTTTGGTCTGTTGGAAAAAAAACTCACAAGGTAGGACTTAAACCTAGGATCCAGAATGGTCGCCAAAATATATTATTTAGATTTCAATAGATTGATGACTCTTGGATCCTGGTGAAGTGAATCAAGGGCTTGAGCCACCAGTCTGACATACGTTGCGTAATCGCTCTGTTTCACCTCCTCTTTCAGTTTCTCCAGCTGTTTTTGCAAAAGTATGATGAGGGGAATGACCTGACTCAAGCTGACAGTGTCTGAACTAACTTCACGTGTGGCAAGTTCAAAGGGTTTGAGAACCTTGCACAACACGGAAATTATTCTCCAATGTGCTTGAGTAAGGTGCATTCCCCCTCCACGGCTTATGTTATAGGCCGTTGTATAGCCCTGGATGGCCTTTTGTTGTTTCTTCATCCGCTGAAGCATATAGAGGGTAGAATTCCACCAAGTTACTACCTCTTGCTTCAGCTGATGGCAGGGCAAATTTAACAGTACCTGCTGGTCATGCAATCTTGAACAAGCGGCCGCCGAATGTCTAAAATGTCTGGATATTTTGCAAGCCACCGAGAGCATCTCCTGCATGACCGTGTCAGTTTTTAAAAAATGTTGCACCACCAAGTTAATTGTGTGAGCAAAACTTGGGATGTGTTGGAATTCGCCCACATGTAATGCTCTCACAATATTGGTGGCATTGTCCGAAATCACAAATTCCAAGTGGGGTAAGCCATTTAGCAATGATTTCCCTGAGTTTTTCTAATAGGTTCTCAGTGGTATGCCTCTTAGTGAAACCAGTTATACAAAGAGTAGCCTGCCTCTGTATCAGCTGTCTTTTGGTAGATGTTGCTGCTCCTTTTGCTGGCAATACACCTACCCAGTGGGCTGTCACAGTCATGTAATCCTTAGTTTGCCCTGTCCCACTTGTCCACATATCAGTGGTCAAGTGGACAGTGGGTACAATGGCATTTCTGAGGACATTAATAAGGTTTTTTTTAATGTCCTTGTACAGACTTGGAATTGCTGTTCTAGCACAGTGGAATCTAGAAGGGATCTGGTAGCGAGGACACAGGACCTTAATTAACTGTTGAAAACCCACTGCAGTAATGGTGGATACTGGACGCACATCTAATACCAGCATAGCTGTTAAGGTGTCAGTAATCTGCTGTGCAAATGGGTGATTGCTGTCATACTTGTTTGCCCTTGCAAACGATTGTTTAACAGTTAGTTGTTTTTTGGAGGATACGCTACAAGTAGTCTTCCTCCTTGTCCCCTTCTGGGATGAAGATCCACTTGCAGCAACAGCAGCAGCAACAGGCGTAGTCATCAAGGATCCTTCTGAGGAATCACGGATAGGAGAGGAGTCAATCATGCTTTGAATACCAACATTGGATGCAGCAGGACTACTCCCGATGACGAATGAGGATGTTGATGATGCAAGTGTTGGTGTTGGAGATCGAAGGCACTTGGATCTCACTGAGAGGGAGCAGGTAGGTGACACTGGACTTTTAAGTTTTGAGTTTTGGAACTTGGCGACATACACTTTGATATTTGATGAATGCGCTTCAAGTGATGTAACAAGGAGGAGGTTCCTAGGTGGTTTAGGTCCCTCCCTCTACTCACTCTTGCTTGGCAATGGTCACATATGGCTTGACAACTGTTGTCCGGATCGGGGTGGAAATAATTCCACACGTGAGAAGTGGATTTTTTTGTCCCGGCATGACAACAATGGGCTTTGGTTTTTTCAATCCATGGGCAACAGCTGTTGCCTTACTTACACAAAGGACATCCTCGGCATCAACATCCTCATCACCAACATCTTCATCATCAACATCCTCATCATCCTTAGCACCTTCAACTACCAAAATATCCTCCTCCTCCATGTGCAATTCCACAGAAGCATCCTTCATGACTACATCTGCAAGATGTTGACTGCCCTTCCCCACATTTACAGAGGGCACACAAATGTTGGAACTTCGAGGATCCTCCAGTACACTAGTATTTAGGTCTGGCTCACACATGGCAACACACTTGCACTCTCCTCAGGTTTTTTCCAAAGGTCTATCAGAATCAGAACCAGCAGTCTTCCTAAAGAAAGGCCAAGGCCTTATCTTTTCCTTGCCACTTCGTGTTGTCAATTTTTTGTTTATCTAAAGGCAAATTTCCTTTAATTAAATTTTTCTCAACTTCAGTAAAAGTAGCTTTACCATATCGATGGCGTGACTTAAGCCCTGGGGCATGGGCCTTCATAGAGGACGAGAAAGTTGATGGCCTTGCACTGCTGGCCGCAGCTACAACATGTGGTTCTTGGCCTTGCTCTCCTGTCATGTGATAGCCCTCCTTATTTCTGTGGTCTTGAAGCAGTGTCACAAGCACCAATAGTGTAGCCAAGGTGCGGTTACAAAATTCACACACGTGCAGTCGTGCGCACACAGAAAAAAATTGACAAAAAAAGACAATTTTTTTATTTCTTTTTCAGCTCCAGAACTTGGGCCCAGAGCACAGATTGATGACAACTGGAGTCGGGCAGCACTAGGTTGCGTTGCCGACTTGCTAGATCTAGTGCGGCTAAGCCTAACATGCACAGACAATTATTAGACAAAAAAAGACAATTTACAAAAAAAAAAATTCAGCTCCAGAACTTGAGCCCAGAGCACAGATTGATGACGACTGGGGTCGGGCAGCACTAGGTTGCGTTGCTGACTTGCTGTATCTTGTGCGGTTAAGCCTAACACGTGCACACACACACACAGACAAATATATATTAGACAAAAAACAGACACAATTTTTTTGTATATTTTCAGGGCCAGAACTTGGGCCCGGAGCGCCGATTGATGATGACTGGAGTCGGGCAGCACTAGGTTGCAACGTGCTGTATTTATTGTACGGCTAAGCCTAACATGCACACACAGACAGAAAATAAATTGACAATATATATATATACACTACCATTCAAATGTTTGGGGTCTCCCAGACAATTTTGTGTTTTACATGAAAACTTACTTTTTTATTTATCAAATGAGTTGCAAAATTAATAGAACATATAGTCAAGACATTGGCAAGGTTAGAAATAATGTTTTTTATTTGAAATAATAATTTTGTCCTTCATACTTTGCTTTCGTCAAAGAATGCTCCTTTTGCAGCAATTACAGCATTGCAGACCTTTGGCATTCTAGCTGTTAATTTGTTGAGGTAATCTGAAGAAATTTCACCCCACACTTCCTGAAGCACCTTCCACAAGTTGGTTTGGCTTGATGGGCACTTCTTGCGTACAATACGGTCAAGCTGCTCCCACAACAGCTCAATGGGGCTGAGATCTGGTGACTGCGCTGGCCACTCCATTACAGACAGAATACTAGCTGCCTGCTTCTTCCCTAAATAGTTCTTGCATAATTTGGAGGTGTGCTTTGGGTCATTGTCCTGTTGGAGAAGGAAATTGGCTCCAATCAAGCACTGTCCTCAGGGTATGGCATGGCATTGCAAAATGGAGTGATAACCTTCCTTATTCAAAATCACTTTTACCTTGTACAAATCTCCCACTTTTCCAGCGCCAAAGCAGCCCCAGACCATCACATTACCTCCACCATGCTTGACAGATGGCATCAGGCACTCTTCCAACATCTTTTCACTTGTTCTGCGTCTCACAAATGTTCTTCTGTGTGATTCACAAACACCTCAAACTTCGATTCGTCTGTCCATAACACTTTTTTCCAATCTTCCTCTGTCCAATGTCTGTGTTCTTTTGCCCATATTAATCTTTTCCTTTTATTGGCCAGTCTCAGATATGGCTTTTTCTTTGCCACTCTGTCTAGAAAGCCAGCATCCCGGAGTCGCCTCTTCACTGTAGACGTTGACACTGGCGTTTTGCGGGTACCATTTAATGAAGCTGCCAGTTGTGGACTTGTGAGGCATCTATTTCTCAAACTAGAGTCTCTAATGTACTTGTCTTCTTGCACATTTGTGCACCAGGGCCTCCCACTTCTCTTTCTACTCTGGTTAGAGCCTGTTTGTGCTGTTCTCTGAAGGGATTAGTACAGACCGTTGTAGGAAATATTCAGTTTCTTGGCAATTTCTCGCATGGATTAGCCTTCATTTCTAAGAACAAGAATAGACTGTCGAGTTTCACATGAAAGTTCTCTTTTTCTGGCTATTTTGAGAGTATAATCAAACCCACAACCGTGATGGTCCAGAAACTCAACTAGCTCAAAGGAAGGCCAGTTTTATAGTTCTCTAACGAGCAAACCCGTTTTCAGCTGTGCTAACATAATTGCACAAGGGTTTTTAAGGGTTTTCTAATCATCTATTAGTCTTCTAAGGCGCGTAGCAAACACAATGTACCATTAGAACACTGGAGTGATGGTTGCTGGAAATGGGCCTCTATACACCTATGTAGATATTCCTTTAAGAACCAGACATTTGCAGCTAGTATAGTCATTTACCACATTAACAATGTATAGAGTGTATTTCAGATTAATTTAATGTCATCTTCATTGAAAAATTGTGCTTTTCTCTCAAAAATAAGAACATTTCTCAAACTTTTGAACGGTAGTCTTTATATATATACATACATATGTATATATTTTTTTGGTTCCAGAACTTGGGCCCAGATGGACGCAGCAGACAGCACAGCACAAGCCCAGATTGATCAGCACCAGCCCAGATGGACACAGCAGACAGCACAGCACCAGCCCAAATGGATCAGCACCAGCCCAGATTTTACACAGCAGACAGCACAGCATCAGCCCAGAATGGATCAGCACCAGCCCAAGACACAGCAGACAGCACAGCACCAGACAGCACAGTACCAGCCCAGATGGATCAGCACCAGCCCAGATTTTACACAGCAGACAGCACAGCAACAGCCCAGATGGACACAGCAGACAGCACAGCAACAGCCCAGATGGACACAGCAGACAGCACAGCACCAGCCCAGAATGGATCAGCACCAGCCCAGGACACAGCAGACAGCACAGCACCTCTCCCCAGCCCTACACTACCCACCCTCCCTGTTCAGTCTCCACAGCCGGAGTGAAATGGCGCCCGCAGCGTCCCTTATATATAGAGACGAAAGCTCTCGAGCCACGAGATTTTGTCTCTATGGTTTTACCTCGATTTGAGAGATCCAAGTCAGGCGGGAACACCCAAACTGGCTTGGATCTGACTCGGATCTACAAAATTCGGGTGGGTTCGGATCTCTGAGATCCGAACCCGCTCATCTCTAAAAATAATACATTAAACTCAGAGGCCTTTGAATTAGGCCCAGAATTGCCTGGATTCTGTTATGCAGAAGTCAAAATAATTTGTTCCAGGGGAACCATATATTGAGGCCAAAGAGCCCCTAATGTCTGTACCAGCAAAGTATAAGGGCGGGATGTACTAAGCATCGCTTCCACCATGCGATACATCCCCCCTGACTTCAAGTACATACCGCGGTTTGTTACCACGTTATATACCAATAATTTTTCAAAGGACAGCTCTCCCGATAAGAGCTGTCCTTTGTGATGCTGCTGGGCAGAGGGACTTCCAGGTTGAACACCCAGAAGTCCTTCTGCGCATACGCAGAAGGACAAGGGCCGCGGGGGCTCATGGGAGGGATCCGATCAGATCCCTCCCAGCCAGGAGCATCGCCATAAGAAGCCCATAGGCCTCTATTGGGTAATGCCACCTGAAGGTGGTACATTCAGGGAATGCGGTAAAACCCCCGAAAACTGCATTTTCGGGGGTTTTACCGCATTTTCCACTTTAGTACATCCTGCCTTAACTTCCCAGAAGAAGCATATATTGTTATAGCTTCTAGTGAGGTGTCCTTAATTATGCAGAGAGCTTTGAGATGGTCAAAAAAAATATCAGAGGTTAAACTTCTGCCAGATGCAGGCAGTAGTACAAAATCCAATGTTCATTTTCTAGACTTGTTTTATGTTAATCCCTATCAGAGACTTTTCATGCATTATTTATACTAGAGACTAAGGGGTCAATCCAATTAGGTGTGAGTTTGCAAAAGTAAGTTTGTGTAATTAAACTCACATACATTGCATGCGCGCACCCGAGAAATGTGAGCTCCAATTAGAAATACCAATTAGAAATACCAATTTGCGGTAGGTGCGGCGAGGGGTTGGGTATGAAATACCGGCAGTCTGGATGCCTGCTGTCAAAATGTCGACAGCAACATCCTGATACTCAGTACTTCGACAGGGGTCAGGTAAGTACACTCTCTCCCACCTTCATCCCCTAACCCTCTCTTCTTGCACCCTAACCCTCCCTTCCCCGCAAACTAACCATTCCCGTTAGTGCCTAAACCTAACCCTCCCCCTTGGTGCCTAAACGTAACCCTCCCCCCTTGGTGCCTAAACCTAACCATCCCCCCTTAGTGCCTAACCCTAACTCCTGGCGGCTGTCAGGATTCCGGTGTCGGGATCTAAACTGGCGTCAGGATTTCGCCGCCTATGTTTAGTCCCAGGTCGGGCTTCCGAAGCCGGGATTTCAACAGCCGGCATCCCGACCCAGATCAGCGGCGCTCCTTCTCCATGCAGCTCTGCAGCAGTGCCTGGAATGGCTGGGTGACAGTGGAGCCAGGTGCCCCCTTCTGGGCTGGCGCCCGGCAGCAAATTACTCCATTGTCTCCGGGAGTTCCGTCACTGGTAACAGGGATTCAGAGGTAACTGACAGGAAAAACAGACCTGCTCTGGAGTGACAGTGAGGTATATGCCAGAGAGAGACCTGGTCAAGACAGGAGGGAGGAGGGTGCCTCTCCATACAGAGCAAGAGGAGACAGAGAATTAAGCCTGCAGAAAAATCAAGTCAAGCTGCAGTTTAGGACTTGCAATGCCACAGAGAGTTGCAATGTTCTAGTGCAGCGGTTCTCAAACTGTGAATCGCGACCCCAAAGTGGGTCATGACCATCTCAGCATAGGGTCGTGATTGCCGCCCACCACCGCAACAAGAAAAGCCTGGCACATATTGCAATGCACAGTTGGCTAGCGGTATGCCCTCATCCTATAGCATGTTCCCCACCAGCTCCTTCTCCCGTACTGTGTGGGCACTCGGGAGAGAGACGTCCTGATGTCGTATGATGACCTGTGAGCAAGGAGCCATAGATATATTACACTGTGTCTACTACACCTGCACCACAGCCAGCAGTGCACCCAGCGAGGACGTCCAGCCATCCCCAGCCAGCACCATTTTATGATACAAAGACGAGCATTTGGCCAGAGTTTTTAGCTCCACCAAATTTGGCAGGGTGGTGTAGTTTGACCAGGATGAGGTTTTTGCCTAGATTTGAACTCCGCCAGGGCCAAATACTGTCACACAATCATTAAAAATGGTTACACTACGTGTATACTGCATAATATTGTGTACTGAAAAATTGCATTGCAGATTTTAGGTACTGCTTCTATTTAAACCAGATTAGAGTTTTAATCCCAAGAAACCATTTTCAGTAGCCCTTTAAATAAAGTGTCCCATTTTAACGTATGTCTAGTTCATTATTAATAAAAATACTTACCTACGTTTGGTCTATTATTGTCTGCGTTTGTTTGGGGTACCCTTGCATCTCTGCTGGGGCATGGTTTGAGCCTAGAGTTGCCGCATAAATGAGAAGTGAGACGATGACTTCACTACAGAGGTAATTCCAGCTTGCACCAGTACCACACCATCTATTCGCACATCTCTTTGGTGTATCACATGTTGTCATGGAAATGTGTTAGCTCTGACAACACCATCGAACAGCACTATGGAATATGTTGGTATTATAGAAAAACCATGTAATGATAATCATTGCCGGAGCTCATTGGTAGTAAGAATCACAAAAGCTTGAACATATTTTGTGGCTGTCATTTGCCATTTTTGGCACTACAGATAGCACAGTATTTACATAAACTAACCTTCAGGGATGGACCTCGTGAAAATAACCTGTCCTGTGTGGTCTTTTGCGCCCAGTCATGACAGACTTCTTCGTTGGAGATTGATAATGTGCGCATATTTGAGCCAGTAAGACTGCGCAAGCGCACTAAATTTTATGCGTTATTGTGCCTGTACATTAACAAGCGGTATCCAGTCTATAGATCTACAGTAAAAGTTAGACAATGTATAGACACCAGATGTTAGACAGGCAATAGGTCGACAGGGACAAAAGGTCGACAGGGACAAAAGGTTGACAGGGACAATAGGTCAACACACTAAAGGCAGACATGTAAGAAAGCTGACAGGTACAAATGGTCGACAGGGTCAAAGGGTACATTTACTAAGATTCGTGATGGTCCCGATTTGCATTCTCGGGTGATAATATCACTTTTTTGCAAATCGGGAATTTACTAACATTAAAGTCAGGTGATTTGTTCATTTTTTCAGGTTAAAATCGGGTGGTTTTATGCCGCAAATTCGGCCATTTTTTGCAATAGAAATGATATCACCATCGGCGCAATTCGGAAGTACTTTTCACTCATTTCTGCCTAAATCGGGAATTTACCATTATTCGTTTTGCTAAATTCGCCCGTTTTACACTCAACTCGGGGACTTAATAGAAGTTTTAAATGCACCACCTCCAGAGCTGCGAGTTGCAAGCCAACATACACAAATTAGTGTGATTTGTTTATGTTTATGAAGAGAAAGTGTTTTGTAAGGGTTAGATTTTTAAAAAAATTGACGCGGGGTCCCCCCCAAAAGCCATAACCAGCCCTGGACTTGTCAGTCAGTCCTGGTTCCCAAAATTAGGTGGAACAAACTGAGTAGGGTTCCACCATAATTTAAGAACTAGGCTGCAGGGCCAGTCCTGGTTTTAAATATAGGGGAAAAAAAAATTGTGTAGGCTATATACCCTATACCCTATATTTAAAACCACAGCCCAGAGACCCTATTACCGAGTCTCCAGGGCCAAAGCATTCTCATCCAAGCTGCTCAGCCCAAAGCCAGGGATCTCAGGGGAGGTGGCGACCCCATAAAAAGGGTCCCCCCTCTCTCGAACCCCAGGCTTAGTCTGAAGCCCGGGGCTCTTCCCCGCACCCCTGGAGCGGTGGGTATGGGGGTAATAAAGTGAAGAATAGAAGAAAACTATTGTATTTTATAGTGTAAAAGCAGGCTGCCAGCACCCGTACCTCCACTGTAAAATAAATAGTTAAATAAAGACATAACGCACACACACCTTAGATATTACAAGTTTATTACACCCATACATCAATCACACACGCTTTCCAGATACCAAGTGGACTAGTACTGGTATGTGTCTGTAACCCTGGTTAAGGGTTAAATGAAATACAGTATTAATAGTAGGGATGTGCAGGCTCGGATAGGTTCGAGTTTGCACGTGGACATACATATTCTGAGGTAAAACATGCTTCATTTGTCCATTCTTTAAAAGATAGCTTTTAGTAAATGATATGTATGTACAATTTATGAGAGAGAAAAAAGCATATATGTTTCATGTATTCATATGTGGTACTTTTTTCTCTGTGGTAGGGGCGGAGTGATATGACTGGCAGTAGTTGGGTTCCTGTCAGGGAAAAAAGAGAGATGGGTATAACAAGGTGCTGCCACTGCCAGCAGACTGACAGTTAGTGTGGAGATTACCTTCCTTCCTTCAACTCCTCCCCTGTGTCCTGACTAGCAGCCAGGCGGTCAGGCACATGGGGGTGGAGTTGGAGAGGGAACAGGGAAGCTGTCACAGCAGGAGCTGTGAAGCTGGAGATCCTGAACAGCAGCACTCACTGTGCCAGAGAGTTGGTTACCTGCGGCAGCAGCAGTGTTCAGTGGTGGTAATGGTGGAAGTGCCCGGAAGGGACAGTCTTTCTCAGTGTGGAGTGGGCTGTCAGTGGTGGTCCTGGCTAAGAAGACAGGAGGCGTCCCTCTGGCTAAGGAGGTTGGATGTTACCGCTAAAGAGGTGTTGTACAAGTGAGGTGGGCTTGACTGCTTAAGTAGTGGGTGCAACCAGCAGTAGCGCCACCTGTTGGCAGCAGTCATCCTCCCCCCTTCCATTGGGATCTAGAGGGCCTAGAGTGCTGTCAGACAGGCTGTCAGAGGTGGTGATTGGCAGTAATCACAGGAGAGACTGGGAAGCACACTTATCTGTGCAACTGCAGTTGGAGCAGGAGTTTGGTGATCGGCAGTGAGCTCTAGAATTGAGCCCTCACACACAGAGGCACTAAAGAAACTGAAAATACAGGCAGCAAACCTATAGAGACTATGAAATAGCCAGGATACAGTATACGGTATGCCCATTGCATAGCAGGTTTCTTTTTCTCTGCATTGGCCAGTAATTTGACCTGCAGCCCACTTTGATAGTTAGGCAATAGATAACCAATAATTGGAGTACAGAGATTCTATGTCAGGAAACTAGCAGCAGGTGATCCCTGGAGTTCAAGGGACCCCCTCATTAGGCAGAGGAACGAACTGCAAGATATATAGTAACTTGGAAGGACTTATTATAGGTCCAAAGATACTTATAAAACAACAACTTACAAGAAGATTGGTTACGTGACTCTTGTATTACTCAACTGTAACTATGTGGTTAATGCAAGAAGCGCTATTTTTTTGGGATTTGTATGTACTAATTACTATTGATACCTGCTGGTCCACAGAAAAGTAAATAAATAAATAATCAAACTGCAAACCAAACAAACAAATAAAAAGGAGGTATGTAAATACTTAAATAAAATAAAAAAGAAGAAAAGAGGATGAGTTACTTTGAATAGAAATGAAGATAAAATAAAATAAAATCAAACAACAAAAACGAAATGTGGCTAGTGCAAAATTAACTGAAAATGATAAAGTACCAGTGATATTTAAGCATTAATGTTTACACTCCTTTTGTGGGAATGATAGGTGCCCGCTGCTTTTGTGCAGTGCAAAGGGGTAACTGTCCCTATCTTACCCTAAAAGCGGCGTTGTCCTTTGTTGCTGGTGAACATGTGCCGCTTGATGCTGTACTCGCTCCCACTCTGCTGTCAGCGTACTGTACCCAGTCTGTTAGCGGGGGTTGCAGCTCAGCATGCAGTGATCTCCGCTGTGCCTCCGGCAATCTTTCTGGCCTCTGGCTCTATTGATGAAAGGTGGCTGTTGGCTTGTGTAGTGGTCTGGGCTCCAACATGTTTCAAGGAAAAAGTTCCCCACGTGGACGAAACATGTTGGAGGGCTAAACAGGGTAATCTGGAAATGCTGTGACAAAGGCTGGAACTCAGGTGCAGGCTGGATAGGGTAATTGGGAATAACAGGTTCAGAAAGGAATGGGTAGGTTTGGGAATATTAGGTTCAGGGAGGGAGTGGGTAGGTAGAAGGAGCAGGAGTTGATCCACAGTAGGAAGCAAGGCAGGGTAACACGGTGCAGGTTTGCAGGGTGCCAGGGACCAACCAGGAGTAGGGCTAGCAGCAGAGCACAAGACTAAGGTCAGGAGCACAGGAACTCACTATTAGCTGATGCTGAAACACAGGAGTTGCCCTGGCCTGGGAACTAGCAGGATTTCTGGATTGCCAGGTATTGCTGTAGCAGGTTTTCTGGATTGCCAGGTATTGCTGTAGCAGGTTTTCTGGATTGCCAGGTATTGCTGTAGCAGGTTTTCTGGATTGCCAGGTATTGCTGTAGCAGGGTTTCTGGATGCACCAGGGGAGATGAACTGGTCTGGGAACCAGCAGGTTTTCTGAATGCACCAGGGATTGCTGTCAGCAGGAGCCAGGGATACACTTGTACACAGAAGCAGCACGAACCATACACCACGGGAAGTAACGAGATGTTCAGGCCCAGAATGCTATCAGGGGAGGATATATATACCCTGGGTCTGGCAGCAATTGGTAGATACGGACAGGTGGTCTGGCAGTAGAGTGGTGGAAGGCACAACATGCAGAGAGAGTAAACATCTCTGCAGCAGTGAGAATCAGAACCACACCTGCGATTCCAATCAAGACTAGCAATGCTCACAGACAGAGGAGAGCCCAGGTAAACAATCAGTGTGGAAGGGAATGCATACATAGAAGTGCTGCCGCCAGCATGATCAGAGCAGATCCTCCAGGCAAATTACACATATAGGACCTCATTCAGAGTCGGTCGCAAGCGCTGAGCACTCGCAACTGGCTCAATGTTTTGGTCCTGCGCACGCGCAGCGGCCGCACTGCATGTGCGCAAGCTCCGGAGCGAGAGAGAAACTCTCTCGCTCTGGAGCTCACTACAAAAGGGGCGGCTGTCAATGTTGATCGACAGCTCGCCCCGTTTTGTAGGCGTGGCAGGAGGGTGGTTACACAAACGGAGGCGTTCCTGATGGAACGCTTGCCGTTTTGTGGGCGGCCGCACTGACATCAGCAGTGATGTCAGTTGGAAGTTTCCTGCTCGATTAGAGCAGGAAGCTCCCTGGGGCTTGCGGTTGCCGAGACCCAACCTTAGGGTCTCGTCGCAAGCCCCGATGGTCGCAATGGTCTTGACCATCGCGACCATCAACCTGATCAGTCGCTAAGCTGTGGGTGGTAACCCACAGCTTAGCTAGCGACCAGGAGGCCGCACTAAAAAAAAGAAGTGCCCACCCTCATTTAGAGAGAGCGATCGCTTCTTGCGACCGCCTCTGAATGAGGGCCATAGATCCATGGAGACATCTAGTAGTGGTAAGTCAACAGGCAAAAGGTGAAAACTAGACAGGACCATGACATTAAGTAATTGTTTGTAGCATTAGTCAGGAACCATCAAAATTGCTTTCACAGTTTTTATAACATTCATAGGTTCATTTAATCTAAGCAATTGTAATGTACACCACTGTATACTGAAATGTTTTGTAGGTAGTAAAATGCTTACTGTTATTAGTCAAGTATGTATTCAATTTGAGCCAAGCCGCGTTAAGTTTACGCGGCCCGGACTTAACGCCGACTTCATCTGTTTTACAAGCGGAAAAGTATCGCGTGCGTGCCCGATATTCTCCGTATTCTATTTGAAAGTAGGCGGAAACGGCACCCGACGATACTGAAACCAGCGGAAAGTACTGTCATTTTTGGGGAAATCAGCCTGACACCCCCCAAATGATGCTCTGACATGGGGGTTCACTATGGTACCCCCCGATTTGGCTTGCTGAAGGTATTTGGGGTTTTTGAAACGGGCTCAATAGCTGCTAAATAGCGTTTTTCAGTACGTAATGCAGAATAGTATTCAGAAGTATTTTTTTCTGAAAATAAGTTATCCCAGCAAATTTGGGGTACTTGAAAATGGGGGTGAGCATATTTAAAAGTTGCTAAAGTGATTTTGAAAAAATCATGAAAAATCCACCTGCCGCTAGCACCTGCAATCAAAAAAACACTTGGGGCATACTTGTGGACCCCCCCAGAGTCAGGTTCGCTAGTTGTTAAGTTTGTACCCCAAACGATACTTTTCCGCCTATTACATTGCATTGACTTTCCACCTCGGCGGAAAGTCTTCTGAATTGAATATGGTGTAAAAGCAAAACCAGCGAAAATGACGTCATCGGCGGAAACTTAACGCGGATCCGGACTTAACGCTTCAAATTGGGGTGAAAAAAAAAATGTGAAAAAAGTGTTTAAAAATAGGGAAATAGGTTCAGGGCTATTCTGTAAGTATGCGGCAGGTGTATTCTAGAATAGGCTATTAGCGGCAGATGCATAGTTGCAGAATTTTTTAAAACTTACTTTAGGCACATAAAAATATGCTAGTACCCATTTTCATGTACCCCAAATTTGATGGGACCACTTAAAAAAATGAAAAAAATAACCTAAGTACTCTTCTGCATCACTTCTTCAATGTCGGGAAAAAACACCTGCTGCGGCTATTTAAATCCCCGACTTTCATTTGCAGGCTAAAACAGGGGTACCCATAGTGATACCCCATGTTTTTACAACTTTAGGGGGGTCCTACAATTTATTCAAGGAAAAATGTGTTTTTTTACGCAGATCCCACTTCGCACCTTCCCGTTTTCGTAGGTTTCAGATTGAATACGGGGATAAAGCGGGCGCGCGCCCGATACTTTATCCCAGGAAAATCTCTGATGTGGAGCGAAAAGTCCAGCACGGACTTTTCGCTCCCATGTTGAATACCCCTCTTAGAGGAATGTTAAGGGTGGGTACATTAGATAACAAGGGCGTTAGCAACCTGGTGACCCTAGAGAGGGTAAAATGGGGGTTATATGTCTAGTCACACATACCAATAATACGCGAATGCCAGCTGCCGGGACGTCACAGGGTTTCCCACGTCACGCCAGTCAATCAGAGGCTGCTTCACATCTAGCGGCCTCTCATTGGCTGGGGTACACGTGGGTACACAAGGATCAGGTGAGTATACGATCTTTGTTGCAGGTCATTCCTCAAGGATTCTACTTGGACAAGTGGACACACCGGCTGGTACAGGTAAGTATGTGTGTCATAAACTTGTACTATATTTGGTATGTGTGTTATATCTTTATTTAACTATTTATTTTACAGTGGAGGTATGGATGCCAAAAGTAGTTCCAAAAGTGCCAAAGGGCAGGCATGCTGGCACCTGTAGTTCCACTGTAAAATACAATAGTTTTCTTCTATTCTTCACTTTATTACCTCCGTACCCACCGCTCCAGGTGTGCGGGGAAGAGCCCCAGGCTTCAGACCAAGCCTGAGGTTCAGGGAAAGGGGGGGACCCCTTTTTACACGGGTCCCCATCTCCCCTAAGATCCCCGGGTTGGCCTGACCGGCTTGGGATGAGAATGTTTTGGCCCTGGAGACCCGGTAATAGGGTCTCCGGGCTGTGGCATTACACCCCGGTCAGTTTGGGTTCGGTGCTGGTTTTAAATATAGGGGTGCCCCTACGCAATTTCCCCCCCTATATTTAAAACCAGCACTGGCCCTGGCCCACAGCCAGGTGCTGGTTCTTAAATTATGGTGGAACCTTACTTGTTTTGTTCCCCATAATTTTAGGAACCAGGACTGGCTGACCAGTCCAGGGCTGGTTAGCCTTTTGGGGTGGGGGGGGGGGGAACCACATCAATTTTTTTTTTAAATTAACCCTTAAAATATATATAAAAAAAACATGCAGTCTGCACATATGTCACTGATATGTTCAGGCTGCTTGTTCGGGAGAGAAATTCGACTGGTTAAATCGGGGCTTCAGCACGGACAGGATCTACCAAATACACCATCAATCAAAATGAACCTGTCAAAGCCATGAGCTTGGTAAACTTCCAAAATTTCAAGTTAAAAAAATGTCCATTTTTGATCGATCTTATCAGAGATGAAAAACGGGACAAATCGGGACCTACACCAATCTTAGTAAATTTACCTCCTGGTGTCTACAGTATCTCGACATTGTCTACCTTTTTACTGTAGATCTATCAATCCATAACCATATAAGCTTAGCAAGGCTGTGCATCTGCAGTAAGCAATTAGTTTATTTTTAGGTCTTCGCATGTGCGAGACTTTAAGGCTGCACATGTGCGGTAAACATTTTGAATGATGTAAATACAACATGGACTTCGCATGGATTCCATGTAAACATCCAGAGATGGCATTACATTTTGAACTAAAGAGGAAAGAAGCAAAGCTTTTCTCTATAAATCGCGGACATGCTCAGGACCCGTTACAACCTATTGGGTCCACAGATTAATTTAAAGCCCAACAAAAAGTTGGACAAATGTGTGATTTCTCCACACTTTTACTGATAGCATATATGGAGAAGCTCATTTTTGGCCTTCTTCCAGTTTTTGTCTCTTAATAATTTGGATCCTTTTATAGATAGATACCCATAGTCTGGAAATACTGAAATGTTAGAATTTTTTTGACCAATACATATACAATACTTACCTGTACAGACAATTGCAACCAGTTATCAGTTGGACCTAAGCAAAAACACACACATGGGCCTACCTACCTTTTTAACGGTACCACATCCCCTGTATGGCACCTCAAACACAATGGGATTCAGTGACTGGGGGATGCAGGAGTTATCAATTAGCGACAATTCATTTGCAGTATATCCCAATGAATTGATATAATCTGAAGTGAGTATAACAGTCATTGATTCTCCAGAACAAGCCAAGGAGCCTGTAATATAGCACAAGTAAAAAAAATGGTCACTGTGCTGCATAGGAATTGTAAAGTGTGAAAGTACAAGAACACAATAAAATTTTATATGTGATAATGTATTGCCTACTGTGTAATATAAAGAAGTCACTGAGAAGATCTGTCAACAATATAAAATCACAAGGCCACATTCTCAGGGCTTTTATACTGATCAATAAAATATGCTGCAAATTCTAATACACAATAATTTACAGGATATTAGTAATTCCTTATAATGCACAAGTTTTTTCATCATGAAGAGTGAAGTGATGACACTAGAACTCATATTTGCTTTTACTGTACCTGTCTAACTCATTTGTTTTGCATAAAATACCTCTTTAGTTATTAACCCTAAATAGCTAATATTGAAAATAATCTTCATCGATTTAACTACAGTGTCCCTATTTTTGAGTTATAGTATTACACAATGGTCAACACGGCAGTATAGGATCCAAAGAGGCATATTCAATTGGCCGCATCCATTGTGACTATTTATTTCATTAATGCGGGTATGCTCGCTCCAATGGGAAAAAAATGTTTGTGGTAGTTTCTGCAACAAAACCAGTGTTAAAAATGGGGAAAATGTGCAACTCAGCCTGTACCCCTGCCCTCCCACCATAAAAAAAATGTGTAACAGTCTAGGGGTGGGATGCAGGAAAGGGAAAAATTGCGGTCAAATCCTGAAAATGCTGGTTTGACTGCATTTCTTATATGCACCAAGCTCCGTGGGTAATGCCATCTTCCTTATGGCGTTACCCATAGAAGCCTATAGGCTTCTTTCCACAGAGTGCTGATAGAGGGATCCAATCGGATCCCTCCAAGCACCCCCACGGCGCATGCATCCTTCTGCGCATGCACAGAAGGACGCCGGAGGGGCTTCTGGGTCATAGACCCGGAAGTACCTCCACCGCAAAGAGACGTTCTTACCGACAGAGTGGTTCTTTGCAGGGATCGTCATCAGGGCCGGATTAAGGTCTGTGGGGGCCCTTATATACCACCGTTTCTCGTCACCCTAGGATTTTTTTTCTTTCTATTCACCTTAATGTCCCTCTTGCAATGCCCACTGTAGAAGTGCCCCTTATGCAATGTCCCCAGTAATGGTCCCCCTATGCAGTGCCCCCAGTATTGGTCTTCCCTATGCAGTGCCCCTTATATAATGCCTACAGTGGTGGTCCCCCCTATACAGTGCCCCCAGAAGTTGTCCCCCCTATGCATTGCCCTCAGTAGTAGTTCCCCCCTATGCATTGCCCGCAGTAGTAGTCCACCCCTATACAGTGCCCCCAGTAGTAATCTCCACTATGCAGTGTCCTTTATATAGTGCCCCAGTAGTATTCCCCCAAAAGCATTGCCACCAGTAGTAGTCCACCCCTATACAGTGCCCCCAGTAGTAGTCCCCCCCATGCTCTGCCCCCAGTAGTAGCCCCCTTATACAGTGCCCCCAGTCAGTGGCGTAAATTCATCCCAGACGCCCGGAGGCAAGTTATAATTTAATGATCCCCCCCCGTCACATCCGCTGACACTGTAATGTAGCAATTCGCATGCGCACAGGCTATAGATAGACGAAGGCAGCATCTGATGGTCTGACATGGAGCTCTCCACTAGAGTATGGTGGCTTCTCAGGTGCCGGGAAGGGGTGCGATGTATTGGGTGGCCGTAACGGTACACTCCGGGTATATAGTTACAGCCCTAAGTGGGGTGAATATGTTGTGGACAATGGAGGAGGTGCCCCTTCAGAGCTGGAGCCCGGTGGCAGGTGCCTCCATTGTCTCCCATAGTTCTGCCCCTGCCCCCAGTAGTAGTCCCTCATGCTCTGCCCCCAGTAGTAGTCCCCCCTATGCATTGCCCACAGTAGCACCCCCCCATACAGTGCCCCCTTGATGTGGCCTCCCTATACAGGGACGCCTGTAGCTCTCCCCCCTATGTAGTGACAGTGCTGCCCCACACACACACATGCACACACACAAAATAAAAAAACTTACCTGAATCCCCGCTCCTGACGCAAGTCCCGGCTCTTCTGTTGCACAGATTGGAGAGACGTCAGCGTCATGACGTCTCTCCCATCATCACCAGCTGCGGAGGGGAGCCGGAAGACGGAGCTCATGAGTGAGCTCCAGCCGGCTCCCTCAGCTGACGAAGCAGCCAATGAGAGTCTGTGTGACTCATCGGCTGCTGTAACATACACACAGCTGCCGCCAGCGGCTGTGTGTATGTCACTGTGTAGTGTGGCCACACTCACTGCGCGGTCTACACTACACTAGCGGAGGGGACACCAGCGGCGGGCGCAGACAGCGCACCGCTGCTAGTGGGGGCCCTCCGTGTGTGGGGGCCTAGGGACGACCGCCCCTGTCGCCCTCTCCCCTTAATCCGGCCCTGATCGTCATGCATGCTGGCGTTAACAACGCCGGCATGCAATTGATGACCGGCGGAATGCATCGCATGGCGAGTGCGATGCGTCATGCATCCCATCATAGATGTTACTTACTGTCCCATAGAAAAAAAAATTGCTTTAAAATGTTTAAAATGGCTGATTTGTGCATTTTTTTTATAGAAAAAACCAAATAGTAAAAAACAAACTTTGTTTAGTTTAAATGCAAACAAATAAAATTAAAATGTAAAAAAGAGTAGAAAAAAAATGTGATTTGGGGTTAATTTTAAGCCAATTTAAATAAAAAAGATGATAAAAAAAAAAGCTATGGGGTGCATAAAAAAAATGATTTTGGGGTACTTTGTGGCAATTATTTTACACCAATAATGACATGTAATTATTGTACTAATTAAGCTAAATTGGAAACTTCCAGTTGCTTAATTAGTCATAGAAGGGGGGTTGCCCAAGGGGTTCTAAAGCAAGTCCTGACATTTTCAACTTAAAAATAGGGATTTTCCTTAATTTTGTACCAGCTTTGGGCAGTGATAAATAAGCCTTGTTAATTCCTATTGAAATGACAGTCTCTGAATTTCCTGCAGCCTATTGAATAGAAAAAAACCTCACAGCTATAGGGAAAACCCTGTGCCGTGGCAAAAATGAAAAATTCACTCCCTGTTGAATATGCCTGAATTTGGTGCATCCCTACAGGCTTATCAAATCTTAATTGGTGCTGTCTTCTCATTTATTGGTAAGTATTACAAGTCAACCATATTCTAAGATGATTCTAGAGTAGACCGTGTTACTCAGATACTTGGATGTCCTTGTACTCACTCCACTCCTTGTACCCTTGTACCCTCTTATGTACTTCTAATTCTTATTTAAAAATATTATGTGTCGCCCCTGTTGTGTTGCCAAGAAACAGAGGTGAGGTTATGAAAAAAGCATTTTATTGTCAGCACTTTTCTCTCTTTCATAAATGTCTGCTACTGTTTTTGTACTAGAACTGATATAAAGACATTTTAATAGAAGTGGGTGATGACCTTAAGTACACTTTGTCTCATCTTATAATCATACCCGCCATCTACTACGTGTTTTGGTTCTGGCAAAACCACCCTCAGGTGTTTTGGTTCAGTTTGAGTTTTTGATTTTTAAAAAATTGATAATAAAAGCTAAAATCATGTAATTTGGACCTGTTTACATGCAGTCTAAAGGAGGAACATCGTCTAGTGTGTCCCCGGCAGGGGTGTGCTCAATGTTGTTACCAACATTGAGCACACACACTGAACAATATCATGCACAATATTGCTCAGTGTCGGACACCCTCCCTCAACCCCGACCATGCAACAACCTGACAATATCGTCAGGTTGGGCTGCATGTTTGGGCGATGAACGACAAAGACCAACGACCTGCGGGAGCGCGCATTGCTGGTCGTTATCGTTCATCGTTCATCGTTTTTGTGCACAAACTGGCCGATATAGTGAACGACTGAATTATAATATTGTTATCGTTCAGACATCCAAAATATAGCCCAGTGTGTACGCACCTTAAAACTGCCAAGTGCATTTCTGGTATGGAGAACAACACAGAGTCCCTTTGACTGCAGCTTATTTTGTGTTACGTGTGTAAGAGCGCCATCAGGTCTTTTATCTACTTATATTTTTACTTCCCAGGGAACAGTTTGGAAAAAAGACTGTGGGGCCTATTCATTAAACGTAAAAATTCAATGGAGATAATTAGCTTTAGAACTCTCATGGAGTTCTAGCTAATTATAGTTGGAATTCATCATTCCACCTCTCCATAAGTATCTATTCCGAAAAGCTGTCATTTTTGCGATGACAGCTTTTCGGGAAATAGATACTTTTCCCTGCCTACACTACCTTATCGCGTCTGGAAACAGTGCTGCGCATGCGCTGTTACATCTGTAAAACCAGCGCATGCGCAGCACTGCCTACAGATGCGGTAAGTTTCGTACCCCCCCCGACCCCCCCCCACCCCCTCCCCCCTCCACTCACCTCCCCCCCCAACTTACCTGTCCGCGCTGTAGCCTCCGGCTCTGTCCTGCTGGTCTGTCATGTGGTTTCCCAGCAGACCACATGACAGATAAGAAAAAAAAAATAATTTTTTTTTTTTGGTCTAAACTTTCTTGTGCTCTGCTGGGGAGCACACATGTCCGACCAGCCTCCGAAGCCTGAGGACGGAGCAGAGCGCCGGAGGGACTCGTCGGGGGACCTGCACACGCGGATACAGGTAAGAGGATTCTGCTATTCGCCACCTCACAGTGGTGAATAGTAACTGCATCAAATTCCGAAAATTGATAATTTTCGGAATTTGATGAATGCCATAATTTCCACATCCCCATACTAATGTATGGGGAGTGTGGAAATTAACGCTGGGGAACTTAGCAAGGAGATATCTGTGATATCTCCTGTGTTAAGTCTGTTCTTGAATACCAAAATAACGTTATTTAAGGAAAATGTCCTTAAAAACGTTATTTTAGTGTTGATGAATAGGCCCCTGTGCAAGAGATGGGCAGATAGGCAGCGAGAGCTGTGAAGGGAGGGTGGTGGTGGGGCCTCCATGTAGCTCTCTAATGAGCCTGTGCTAGACTGCCCCTGTAGAAGATTATTTCAACCCCTTAGTCAATAATTATCCCACAGGAAGTCTTCTACTCATAAAGAAAACTCAAAAGTCACATTTTAGATTTGTATATTTGTTTCTTTGTTGTACTCACTGTTGTTGCTCTGTGGTAATGCCGTAAAGATAGTAGAGAAACCAAAATATGAGTTGGCATAATCAGCGCTGAACATCAATGTTAAATGATTAGAGCTGCTTTCCACTTCTGCTACTGTACGACCACATAGAACATTCAAGATGGGTGAGTTTGTGTCTGGGCCGTCATACAGAGCTATAAAGTCAAACCGACAGGCAGCGTCTGGTTCAATACTACAGCAGAACAGAATATGAGTAAGAAATCAGAACTATAAAATAAATAATAATTGCCTACTAGCTAGATCTTAAGTAATGTTTCAAGACAAAAACAAAACCTCATAAAAATACCCAATCTCCTTATTGTCCCAAATTCCTCACAGAAAAACGGCATGTGGCTGTTTTAGTGTGTGGCCTGGATGGATCAGAGCTGTTCCATAAAATGGCCTGATTTTAAGATTGGGCAGTTTGAGATGTATGATAAACATTTCATTTACATAAACAGTGAAGTAAAACACCTGTCGCACTGCATGATGATCGTGTTATTCACATATAACTGCAATATATGGCCATTAGAAAACACGGAGCAGGGTGGGTTAGTGCAGCACCCGCAGCTCATCGTCTATGCTTTGGAGGTTGTGGATCGTGCCAAATGTCCTCAGCAAGTGTGCTCCTAAACATGTATTTACATTTTTGTCAATTCAAGTGTTGCAGTGTTTTTTTTTTCCTTTTGTCGTAATGTTAGACCGCATACACACGGGCAATATCTTAGTGTTGTAAGTCTGCGCACGAGTCTGAGTTACAGTGCACATGGGTCCCGATGGTTACCGCACAGATGCAAAACGAATTTGGACACAGAGAGTGAGAATTTTAGTGGGAGTTCCTGGAAGAAAACAGGGCGGAGGCTAGGCAGATGCGGGTGTGGCGTAGAACCGCTCACAAAAGATGCCATGTACAGATGGGGAAACTGCACCTGCCTTAGAGCTAGTGCAAGTTTCCATGGTGCATCAGATCGTGCACCTAATGACGCTCCGAGATGGATCTACACCTCTGCAAGTGGGAGTCTTACATTGAACAAAATCAGCCTGCACACTAGGGATGTGCGCCGGACCAGTTTGCCGGACTTTGATTTATATTTGGTTCTAATTTGTCGTCCGGCTTTGGATTTGGATTTGCTAAACTGCGGTGACTGGCTTTGGATTTGGATCTTTTACAAAAAAAGCTAAAATCACATAAATTGGGCTTTTTTTCTTCTTCCTAGAGTGTTATTAACCTCAATAACATTAATTTCCAGTCATTTACAGTCAATTTAGACCACCTCACAGCTTAAATTATAGTTTTCACCATTATTTGCCAAAGGTTGCAGTGAGCTGACTGGTTACCAAGCATCAGAGCAGCGGCACAGACACCACAGTTTAAAGCACATCTATAAAACATTGCCACACAGCAGTGGCAGAAATGAAAGGAAGTGCAAGATGAAATTGTCCTTGGGCCCTCCCACCCACCCATATGATATATTTTAAAAGGACATGCACACTTTAACAAACCAAGCATTTCAGCGACAGGGACTGCCACTTTGTGGCTGAAGTGCTTGGTTTGTTTGGGCCCCCACAAAAAAAAGCTACCAATTGGCTAAAGGCAACAGGTCTACAGTGGCAAGATGTCACCATCATTGCCATCCTCACCCTCATCAATGTGTACATCATCCGATTCCTCACGCAATATTAATTCATCCCCGCTGGAATCCACCATTACAGAAGTATCTGTACTGTGACGTGATTGGCGGGAAAGGTTTTCCTCATGAAATTTCCAGTTCATTTTAATGAACATAATTTTTTCTACATTTTGTGGAAGTAGCCTCCTACATCGTTCGCTCACAAGGTTCCCGGCTGCACTGAAAACTCTCTCCAAGTACACACTGGAGGGTGGGCAGCTTAAGTAATGCAAAGCCAATTTATACAAGGGTCTCCAAATTGCCTTTTTTTTCCTTCAAATATTCGAAGGGAATCTGTGACATGTCTACTTGTACGGTGTCCTGAAAATAATCCTCCACCATTCTTTGGATGGTAATCGTATTAGATGGACTTACAGTAGAGGTTGACTTGACTTATCCTCATCACCCCTGGGTCTTTTGGAAAAGGTGAATTTTTTTTCTGGCTGCGGCTGGAGAAATTGAAGGAGGAGACATCATCGTAGTGCCATGTGTCACTTCAGCTGCCAACTTGCTCACCAGGAGCGCGTTTGATCTTTTAAGATCTGGGTCAGTTGTAAAGAGAGACACAGCATACGACTTAAACCTAGGATCAAGCATGGTTGCTAAAATATAGTGATCAGATATCAAGATCCTGGCAACCCATGGATCCTGGCGAAGCGAATAAAGGACTTGATCTATCAGTCCAGCATACTTTGCGGAATCGCTTTGCTTAATCTCCTCCTTCAATTTTTCCAGCTGATTTTCCAAAAGCCTAATCAGGTGAATCACCTTACTCAAGCTAGCAGTGTCAGCACTCACTTCACATGTGGCAACTTCAAATGGTTTGAGCACCTTGCACAAGACAGAAAGTACTCTCCACTGTGCTGGGCTAAGGTACATTCCGCCTTCTCTCACAATGTCATGGCTGTTCGTATAGCTATGGATGGCTTTTTGCTGCTCCTCCATCTGCTGAAGCATATAAAGGGTGGCGTTCCACCTCGTTACCACTTCTTGCTTCAGTTGATGGCAGGGCAGATTCTTTCTCATTTCATTAACACTTATTGATTTATACTTACACATCTTTTCTTTATACTTCACTATCACCTTTTTCCCTTTTCGTGTGATGCCCTAGGGATGGTCCTTGGTTGGAATTTTTTTGGGGTGCCTTGCTTCTCGGACGTGAACCCCTTAATGCTAGGGACGCCAGTATAGAGGAGCCTTGATGATTGGCCTGGCGCTTATTCATATATTTGCAAATGTATGTAACTAATACCTCTGAATCGCTGTTATCATGTAGGATTTAAGTATTGTTTTTGCTGCAGTGTGCTGGGGGGCAAATCTCCTTTTTTTTTTTTTCTGTGTTCAGAGTAAACCCCGCCCTTTACAAGCACCTGTGTTATGCAATTAAGCTGATCTGAGCAACTACCATATTCTTTTGCAAGTTTGGAGAGGCATGAAGGCAGTCAGCATTAGGAGGATGTGCTGATGCTTATAGTGCCATGTGGAGGTTTTTTGGGGTACCTCCAAGGTAAGTTAGCTCTCAGCTTTTATATGTACTGTTATCATGCAGTACATCAATTGTAATTATATGACCCAGAGTGGGTGCTACTATTATGTAGCAATAATTATTTTGGGGTGAGCGTTTGGGAGTGGGGCCCCCGGGGGGGTTCTGACTGGGCCTTTCTCATGGCATCACCACTTAATTCACATAGAATACTTTTATCACTTTTCTATTTGTTTGTATATTATTTATGTAATTTTAATTCTTTCTCATTTCATTAACACTTATTGATTTATACTTACACATCTTTTCTTTATACTTCACTATCACCTTTTTCCCTTTTCGTGTGATGCCCTGGGGATGGTCCTTGGTTGGAATTTTTTTGGGGTGCCTTGCTTCTCGGACGTGAACCCCTTAATGCTAGGGACGCCAGTATAGAGGAGCCTTGACGATTGGCCTGACGCTTATTCATATATTTGCAAATGTATGTAACTAATACCTCTGAATCGCTGTTATCATGTAGGATTTAAGTATTGTTTTTGCTGCAGTGTGCTGGGGGGCAAATCTCCTTTTTTTTTTTTTCTGTGTTCAGATTAAATTGCTCTTGCACTTGCTGCAATCTCCTGCATGCTGTTACTGAATGCCGAAAATGTCCCAAAATTTTTCGGCCCACAGACAGCATCTCCTGCACGCTCCTGTCGTTTTTTAAAAAACCCTGCACTACTAAGTTGATTGTGTGAGCAAAATAGGGGATGTTTTGGAATTCACCCTGCTGTAATGCTTTCACAATATTTGTAGCGTTGTCAGAAATCACAAATCCTGAGGAGAGTCCAAGTGGGATAAGCCATGTTTCTATGACATCTCAAGGTTGTCAGTGGTATGCCTCTTATTGAATTCGGTGATGCACAGAGTTACCTGCCTCTGAATGAGCTGGCGTTGTTTGTTAGATTCTCTGCTTCTGCTGAAGGTGATTCACCCACCCAGTAGGCCGTTAGTCATGTAATCTTTAGTTTGCTCTCTACCGCTTGTCAACATATCTGTTGTTAAGTAGACAGTGGGTACAATAGCATTTTGCAGGCCAATAATTAGGTTTGTTTAACGTCCTGGTACAGCCGAGGAATGGCATTTCGGGTAAAATGAAACAGAGATGGAATTTGGTACCGGGGACACAGGATCTCAATTAACTGTGTAAATCCCACTGCATTAATTGCGGAAAATGGATGCAGATCTAATACTGGCATAGCCGTCATGGCGTCAGTGATCCGCCGTGCAACAGGGTGAGAGCTGTCATACTTGCTTCCCCTTGCAAGAGATTCTTTAACAGTCAATTGATTTTTTGGTAAACTACTACAAGTAGTCTTCTTGGTCAACTTCTGGGATGAAGATCCACCCCCAGCAGCAGCAGCAGGCATAGCGCTCAAAGATTTAGTTTTTTCTGAGGTGTCCTGGAAAGTGGAGGAGTCACCGTGACTTAGCATTAACAAATTGGATGCTGGACTACAACTGATCATTCCTGAGGATATTAGGATGGAGGTGTTGTCGTTGGAGATTGCAGGTGCAGGGATTTAGTAGAGAGAAGTCATTTAGCTGATGCTGGACTGCTCGTTGTTATTTTTTTATCAGTAGTTTTTGAGGTTATCAAACACTTGTCATGAGCTCGCTGCAGATGACGTAATAGCGTGGAGGTTCCTAGATGCTTAACATCCCTACCTCTACTAATTGTGGTCCCACAAAGGCTACAAATGGCTTGACAAACGTTGTCAGGATTTGGGTAAAAATAATTCCACACAAAAGATGTGGATTTGTTGGTTCTATGCCTAGGTATGGCAATGGCCTTCTTACCTTGGCCAAGAGCTGCTTCCACTGGTGCCTGACTTATACAAACAATATCCTCATCCTTAACATCCTCATTAGTGCCAGCGTCAGCTGCACATATATTCCCCTCATCCTCTTGCAATTTCATGGTGGCATCCTCAATTTCTGTGTCCTTGGCAATACTGCTCATCCCCACAAATATAGATGGAACAGAAACTGTGGAGGGCGGCTTCTCTGAAAGGTTAGGCATACACATAGCAATAGCAATATCGCTCGTGGACACACTTAGACTCTCCTCAGGGATTTCCGAAAATTGTGTTTCTGAAAACACAGTTTGATCTACTGCCTTATTGGTTTTAATTTTTTTTACACTTCTTCTATAGTCATATTGAAAAGGTCTTTTATTGTCATGAGAGGCACAAGATGCCTTACTGACAGTTGCAGAACCATCACTCAGAAATAAAGACCAGTGCCTGAGCCTTTCCTTGCCACTATGTGTGGTGAATGGTATGTTGCCAATTTGCAGTTTTTCTGCACTAGTAGTAGTCTTTAGAGTTTTTTTTTGTCTTTACCCTTGTGAAATCTCGATTTTTTGATTTCAGATACCCTAATTTTTTAAAGCCTCTGCGGCCTTGAGCATCAGCTTTAGATGATAGTGATGGACTTCCAGCAGCTGAAGTGCTAGCATTTGCTTGCTGTTTCTGCTCTCTTCTCGGTTTGTTTAGTGATCCATATTAATTTATCACTGTGAACTGGAGTCACGGAGCTTGTATACTATACACACAGTGGGCTTATGCCCAGTAAGGTCACGGAGCTTGTATACACACTGTGGGCCAGTGGCGTCAATTCATCCCAGACGCCCGGAGGCAAGTTATAATTTGTTGCCCCCGTCACAGCCGCTGACACTAATGTAGCAATTCGCATGCAGACAGGCTATAGATAGAGGAATGCAGCAACTGACTGTCTGACATGGAGCTCTCCGCTAATGTATGGTGGCTTCTCAGGTGCCATGTATTGAGTGGCCGTGACGTTATATTCCAGGTATATAATTACAGCCCTGTGGGGTGAATATGTGGTGGACAATGGAGGAGGTGCCCCTTCAGACCTGGAGCCCGGCAGCAGGCACCTCCATTGTCTCCCATAGTTCGACCCCTGCTGTGGGCTAATGCCCATTAAGGTCACGGAGCTTGTATACAAACTGTGGGCTTATGCCCAGTCACAGAGCTTGTATACACACAGTGGGCTTATGCCCAGTAATGTCACGGAACTTGTATACACACTGTGGGCTTATGCCCAGTCACGGAGCTTGTATACAAACTGTAGGCATATGCCCAGTCACGGAGCTTGTATACACACAATGGGCTTATGCCCAGTAAGGTCACGGAGCTTGTATACACAAAGTGGGCTTATGCCCAGTAAGGTCACGGAGCTTGTATACACACTATGGGCTTATGCCCAGTCACGGAGCTTGTATACACACAGTGGGCTATTGCTCAGTTATGGAGCTTGTATACACACAGTGGGCTTATGCCCAGTAAAGTCAGGGAGCTTGTATACACACAGTGGGCTTATGCCCAGTAAGGTCACGGAGCTTGTATACACACTGTAAGCTTATGCCCAGTCACGGAGCTTGTATACACACAGTGGGCTTATGCCCAGTCACGGAGCTTGTATACACACAGTGGGCTAATGCCCAGTTATGGAGCTTGTATACACACAGTGGGCTAATGCCCAGTCACGGAGCTTGAATACACACAGTGGGCTTATGCCCAGCAAGGTCACGGAGCTTGTATACACACTGTGGGCTTATGCCCAGTAAGGTCACGGAGCTTGTATACACACTGTGGGCTTATGTCCAGTCACGAAGCTTGTTTACACACAGTGGGCTAATGCCTAGTCACGGAGCTTGTTTACACACTGTGGGCAGGGGTGTATCTAGTGATCCAAGCGCCCCTGGCAATGTAATGGACTGGCGCCCCCCACCCCCCCTATGCAGTGCCCCCAATAGTAATCCCCCAGTAGTAATCCCCCCTATGCTGCATTGCCGCCAGTAGTAGCCCCCCTATACAGTACCCCCAGTAGTAGTCCCCCCATAGAGTGCCCCCCAGTAGTAGACCACAGTAGTAGTCCCCCCTATACAGTGCCCCCAGTAGTAGTCCCCCTATACAGTGACCCCAGTAGTGGCCACCCCCCTAAATTGCCCCCAGTAGTGGCCACCCACCCCCTAAATTGTCCCCAGTAGTGGCCACCAGTATACAGTGCTCCCAGTAGTGGCCACCCCCATAAATTTCCCTCCAGTAGTGGCCACTCCTATACAGTGCCCCCCAGTAGCGGGCACCCCCCCATAAAGTGCCCCCAGTAGCAGCCACCCCCTATTTCAGTGCCCCCCCCTGTAGTGCCAGGCTTACACACACAAACACACACACAAAGAACAAAAAAAAATTAAACTTACCTGATCCCCGCTCCTGACGCGACTGCCGCTGGCGGATGTGTGTTTGTAAACTTTGTAGGGCAGACCGCTATCATTGCAGTCTGCCCTACATTTGTGGGGCTGGGGGACTTGTCCACCCCTTGGCTATTGGTGGCACCCCCTTTGGTCGGCACCCCTGGCGTGTGCCATCCTGGCCAATGGGTAGATACGCCCCTGAATGTGGGTACATGCCCAGTCACGGAGCTTGTATACACACAGTGGGCTTATGCCCAGTCACGGAACTTGTATACACACAGTGGGCTATTGCCCAGTCATGGAGCTTGTATACACACTGCGGGCTTATGCCCAGTCATGGAGCTTGTATACACACAGTGGGCTTATGCCCAGTCATGGAACTTGTATACACACAGTGGGCTTATGCCCAGTCATGGAGCTTGTATACACACTGCGGGCTTATGCCCAGTCACGGAGCTTGTATACACACAGTGGGCTTATGCCCAGTCACGGAGCTTGTATACACACAGTGGGCTTATGCCAAGTCACGGAGCTTGTATACACACTGCGGGCTTATGCCCAGTCATGGAGCTTGTATACACACAGTGGGATATTGCCCAGTCATAGAGCTTGTATACACACAGTGGGCTTATGCCCAGTAAGGTCACAGAGGTTGTATACACACAGTGGGCTACTGCCCAGTAAAGTCACGGAGCTGTATATAGTTATACACACAGTGGGCTTATGCCCAGTCATGGAGCTAGTATACACACAGTGGGTTTATGCCCAGTAAAGTGGGCTTATGCCCAGTCACGGAGCTTGTTTACAGTACACAGTGGGCTTATGACCAGTAAAGTCACAGAGTTATACATGCCCAGTTACGGAGCTTTTATATAGCCCAGTCATGGAGCACACACAGTGGTTTTATGCCCAGTAAAGTCACAGAGGTTATTTATTTAAAATATATAACAAACAAAGTCAGAGGGCTAATGCCCTTGAAAGTCCAGCGGCAAAAAGTTAGAAGAAAAACTAATACTACACTGACACACTAATTAAGGCCCTCATTCAGAGCCGTACGCTCTGAGCAGAGCGCACGCTCTGAATGAGGGCCGCCCTCCATAATTATGGAGCGTCCTCCTGGACGCTCGTATAGCTGTGGGTCACCACCCACAGCCTATACGAGCGTGCAGTTTGATGGTCGCAATGGTCTTGACCATCGCGACCATCGCCACTGCGAGCCGGAGCCTGCGGTTGAGGTTTTCAACCGCGAGGCCCAGAGTGATTTTGGCTCTATCAGAGCCAAAATCACTCCCACTGACATCACTAGTGATGTCAGTGGGCCGGCTTCTGACGGTAGGCGTTCCCTTGGGAACGCCTCTGTCAGGGAGGCACGCCCCCGGCACGCCCACCAAAGGGGGCGTGCTGTCAATCAACATCGACAGCACGCCCCCTTTGATCAGACACAACGAGCGAAGGAAAGTCCTTCGCTCGTCGCGTCTGGCGCATGCGCACGACGGAGCTCCCGCCGTCGTGCACATGCGCAGTGCACAACATCGACCCACTTGCGAGCGGACAGCCGCTTGCGAGTGGGTCTGAATCAGGCCCTAACTAAGGACTTCATTCAGAGCCGCTTGCAAACTGCGAGCGCTCGCTCTGAATGAGGACGGACGCATCTGAAAAAAGTGCCGGCCTCCTGGCCGCTCACTAGGCTGTAGCGAGCTTGCTATAGCGAGCGGCCAAAAAGATGGTAGCGATGGTCAAGACCATCGCGACCATCGGGCTTGCGACGAGACCCTTGCGGTAGGGTCTCGTTGCCGCAAGCCCTGGAGTGCTTTTGGCTCTATCAGAGCCAAAAGCACTCCCACTGACATCACTTGTGATGTCAGTGGGGCCGGCCCCAGACGGTAGACGTTCCCATGGGAACGCCTCTGTCTGGGCAGCAACGCCCCCGGCACGCCCACCAAAGGGGGCGTGCTGTCACTCACCATCGACAGCACGCCCCTTTGGTGCGAGACCCATAGCGAGCGGGTCTGAATTAGGCCCAGAGCTGGAAGCTCTCCCACTTACATCACTGGACCCTGGCCCGCCTACAAAACAGGGCGAGCTGTCATTCACCATCGACAGCCGCCCTTTTCGTAGAGAGACCCGGAGCGAGAGAAATTCTCTCGTTCCGGGTCTTGCGCACGCGCAGTGTGGCCGCAGCACGTACGCAGGGCTCACCATCGACCCGCTTGCGAGCGCAGAAGCGCTTGCGAGCGGGTCAGAATGAGACCCTAAGTTCACCTTTGCTCTGTCTCACTGTCTCTGAGAAATGGCGCCGAGTTCCGGGCGCCGCGCCTTTTATAGAGGCTGAACATCATCGGAGTCTTGCGAGAATCCGATGCCAGCCGCGTGACATTCGGCCTCGAGGTGGAATCCGAGTCAGGTGGAAACACCCGAACTTGCGTTCGAGTGGACTCGGATTCCACTTGTTTGGATCGGTTCGGATTCCTCAGAATCTGAACCGCTCATTTCTACTGCACACAGACACACTCTCATTAGGCCCAAGCCTATTTTTACTGCATTTTCCAATGATTCTATGTATTATGGATTAGAGATGAGCGGGTCCGGTTCCCTGAGAATTTCGGGGATCCGGGGCGATCCGAGCCTTGCCTGCCCCGGATCCCTGACCCGAGGCAAAACCTTGCGACCCCTCTGTCGAGTTGCGAGGATTTGTTTTTAGCGGGCTTCATGCTGATTGGCTGAGAGAGTCGTCTGTCATGGCTCTCAGCCAATCAGCGTTAAGCCCATTGAAAACACTACAAGGGAGGGAAAAAATATGGCGCCTGCCATCCCACGCCACCTGACACCACCAGCATCCCCCGCTGCCTACACTGCCGGCACCCCCCCGGCAGCATCCTCCACTGCCGACACCACCGCTGCCGACACTCCTGCATTGCAACCCCACGTACTGAGGACACCGTCAGCGACCCCCACACTGCAGACACTCCCACAGTGAGGACACCACCAGCACCCCTGCACTGCTGACACAGTCAGCAAACCTGCACTGAGGACATCGCTGGCACCCTCACTCTGCCGACCCCGCCGGCAACCTGCATTGAGAACACCCCTGCACTGCCGACACATCCAGCAAACCTGCACTAAAGACACCGCTGGCACCCCTGCACTGCCGACACAGCCAGCAAACCTGCACTAAGACACCGCTGGCACCCCTGCACTGCAGACACAGCCAGCAGTCCTGTACTAAAGACACCGCTGGCACCCCTGCACTGCCGACACAGCCAGCAAACCTGCACTAATGACTCGGCTGGCACCCCTGCACTGCCGACACAGCCAGCAAACCTGCACTAAAGACACCGCTGGCACCCCCGCACTGCCGACATAGCCAGCAAACCTGCACTAAGACACCGCTGGCTCCCCTGCACTGCCGACACAGCCAGCAAACCTGCACCAAGACACCGCTGGCACCCCCGCACTGCCAACACAGCCAGCAAACCTGCACTAAAGACACAGCTGGCACCCCCGCACTGCCGACATCACCGGTACCCTTCACTAAGGACACTGCCAGCACCGCCATTCCATGTACTGAGGACACCATCAGCAACCCCGCTCTGCTGACACTGCTGTCACAGTAAGTGCACTATTGGTGTATCCAACCCATACTGTATAACACACTGTATCTGTGTTGGAAATTAGAAACTGAACTGCCACATGTTAGTGCCGCCCACTGTGTCACTTAGCTTAGTCAGCCAGCTAGCTGGATGCAACCTTTTGGCCTTAACTAGATGAAAAAATAATATTGTGAAGTGGTCAAAATTTATTGGAAATTACTGGAAATAAATGTTATTGAGGTTAATTATACTGTAGGAACAAAAACAGCCCAAATTATGTGATTTTAGCTATTTTTATGATTTTTTAAGAAAAAATCCAGATCCAAAACCCGAAAACAAAACACGGAGGTGAGGTTTTGGCAAAATCAATCCAGATCCAAAACCAGGGTAGATCCAGATCCAAAACCAAAACATGAGGGTCGGCGCACATCTCTATTATGGATATGTAGAAATAGCCTAATGCAGGAACTATAACAGATATCTCCTTTAAAAAGTTAATTAGCACAGCAGACCACAGTTTCCATTATTCTCAATGAGGATTGCAGTTTTATCCCATGTACCAAGCTCCAAAAAGTAGAGATGAGTAGTTCGGGTCTTCTCATTTTTTTTTTTGCCAACTTAAGGTTGGGATTTATCTTATTGGCTATCTAAAACACGTACTGTAGGAGCCAGATATCCAATAAGATTCCGTTTTCCAGATCTGAATATAATCGAGTAGAAACAAACTGCTCATCTCTACCAAAAAAGCTCAGATGGTGTTACCCACTTTTTTCTATGGAGGCAAGCTTTACGGAAAATGACACTGCATGCATGAGTGAGAGAACTGTTCTTTTGTGTAGTGTTGTATTGCTCAGACACAGCGAGTCATGGAAAGCACTGTCCCTGTATATATTTTAAGTACATGCAGGGATATATATGTTACAGACATTAGTACAGTAAATGCAGCTTGCCGGGATTATTGATACATAGCCCCTCAGTCTTTTGCACTAAGGGCCTGATTCAGACCCGCTCACTAGACTGCGTTCGCACGCTGCTGGACGATTGTCGCTATCTGCGCATGCGTGTGCGCGAGCCAGTCATTGTGATCGGGAAGCGATCACACATAACATATAGACTGCTCGCTAGTTTGACTGGCAGAATTTGCCATTTGTGGGTAGTGACAGGGGAAGGTCCTTGAAAACGGGGGAGTGGAGGTGCTAACGCAGGCGTGTCTGAGTGTCAAAACGCTGTTTCTAAGGCCTGCTAATTAAAAACGTAAAAACCAGCGTCACCTGGCTGACTAAAGCACTGAAGCACTTGCAGTGCTTGTGGTAGGGTAAGGACAACCACAAGCACTGCGTATGGCTCCGATGGTTCTTGATGTTGGCGATTGTAATATACACTTCCTGGAGATTACGTGTGCTGCGAAGGGAAAGGGGGCGTCATTGGACTGGCTTTCAAACGCTCTGTTGTCACACGCTAAGACATAGTGGGCGTACTAATGTCTTGCTGTACGATCGCAGCCTTTGCATATATTAGCAGCAGAACGGCTGCAAGCGAATGCATCTAGCGAGCAGGTCTGAATCAGACCCTAAATTTGATGTTACCTCATACTTGCCTACCTTTTAAATCTCCTCCCCGGGAGAACCTGGGGAGGAGAAGCAGCTGGGTCCCGATGGGGGCGGAGCCAAATGATTCACAGCATTAAGCTCTGCCCCCTCCACGGCAAATTGCCGCGATTGGCGCATATTTAAATAAGGGGCGGGGCTAAATGACATGATTCATGAAGAATCGTGTCTTTAAGCCCCGCCCTCTACACAAGTTCTCGCCATTCTGCCCACTTCATTAGGAAGTGGGCAGAATGCGGGAGAAGTGCCTACCTTTCAGGGGTGCGGGGGGCTACCCGAAAAATCGGGAGCCTCCCGCGAAAACCGGGAGGGTAGGCAGGTATGTGTTACCTGTAGCATTGAATAGTGTTAATGATCAGTAAAATGCAATGGAGTTCTGTAGGAACACTCATTTAAGTACATAGCTGCAGTGAAGCTTTGAAATGTATTAATGAACAAGCTGTAAAGCTCTGCTAAAGTGAGGATAAAGCACACTCTATATTCTGAATAATATTTTGTCTATGCTTTAACTTTTGTTGATTTCCAACTCCTATTGTATTTGTGGGAGCAGGGCCGGATTAAGGTCTGTGGGGGCCCCTGGACAACAAACTTGTGGGGGCCCCTGTATACCACCATTTCTTGTCACCCTAGGAACATTTGTTTTCCCTTTATATCCACCTTAATGTCCCCAGTAGTAATGCCCCTCTTCCAATGCCCACTGTAGTAGTGCCCCTTATGCAATGTCCCCAGTAGCAGTGCCTCTTATGCAGTGCCCCCAGTAATGGTCCCCCCAGTGCCCCCAGGAATGGTCACCCCTATGCAGTACCCACTATAGTAGTGCCCCTATACAGTAGTCCCCCCTATGCAGTGCCCCCTGTAGTAATGCCTCTTATGCAGTGCCCCCCAGTAATGCCCCTTATGCAGTGCCCCTTATATAATGCCCCCAGTAGTGGTCCCCCTATACAGTGCCCCCAGTAGTGCCCCTTATATAGTGCCCCAGACCCAGTAGTGGTCCCTCTCTATGCATGACCCTTATATAATGCCCCCAGTAGTGGTCCCCCTATACAATGCCCTCAGTAGTGCCCCTTATATAGTGCCCCCAGACCAAGTAGTTGTTCCCCCCCTATGCAGTGCCCCTTATATAGTGCCCCCAGTAGTAGTCCCCCCTATACACTGCCCCCAGTAGAAGCTCCCCCCTATACAGTGCTCCCAGTAGTTGTCCCCCCTATGCATTGCACCCAGTAGAAGTCCCTCCTATGCACTGACCCTAGTAGTGCCCCCCCAGTGCCCCATGAAGCGGCCTCCCTATACAGTGACCCCTGTAGCTGCCCCCCCTATGCAGTCGCCCCTGTAGCGCCCCCCCATGCAGTGCCCCTTACACACACACAAAAAAAAAATATCACAACTTACCTGAATCCCTGCTCCTGACGCGACCGCCGCTGTCCGCTCCAAGTCCCGGCTCTTCTCCTGTACTATGGGAGAGACGTCAGCGTCATGACGTCTCTCCCATCATCACACATTGCGAGGGGGGGGAGCCGGAAGGAGGCATTCATGAGTGAGCTCCAGCCGGCTCTGTCCATTGACGCAGCAGCCAATGAGAGTCTGACTCTCATCGGCTGCTATAACAAACACACAGCTGCTGGCGGCGGCTGTGTGTTTATCACTGTGTAGTGTGGAACGTGCTCACTGCGGTCTACACTACAATAACGGCGGGTGCAGACAGCAGACCCCGGTGCAAGCCACCAGCAGCACCGCTGCTAGTGGGGCGCCCTCAGTGTGTGGTGGACCAGGGATGCCCCCCCCCCTCCCCCCCCTTAATGTGTGGGAGTCTTAAGTACAAAGTCGCTGAGCAAGTCGCACTAACTTACAAGATTTCACTGAAGGAAAGTTTCACTCTTGTGTTCTTTGGTGCTTCCAGGTTCCAGACACAAAATGTGAATTTTGAGTGCCGGTTGGGATAATTGGGGGACGAGATGATTCCTGAAGAACCTTGGAGGCTTCCACCACATTGAACATCTTAAGAGAAGTAGGAACAAAAATGGAAAACAATATTCTCATTCAGAAGATATTTTACAGAGGTTTTCAGTCATGTGACATATTTAAAATGATTAACAATGACTTCTACAGTGATTACAAATGAGCCATTATGGTGGCAATGGTTATCATACAGCTAAAAATTTTTATGTTCTTTATTGTTTAAGTATAGTAATTAGTAAGACATGGAATGGAATTCACAAAAGTAGCATTGTTTTAGTCATTTAAAAATACTCTTAAAACTGATATATTCACAGAAGAAATGTTCATTTGTGTGTAGCTAATCTGCCATCGGATTTATGAAATGCGCAGGAAACTTAGTAAATAAGGAGTTACGAAAAATGACCTTGACAAAAATAGAGTGGCAGAGATTACTGTGACCATGAAACATAATTACCATGTCCAAAATATTATAGCTGTACAATATCACAATGACATTGCGTTTAATATAGGCATTTATAATTACATTGGCAATTACATTCAATAGAAGAATCAGCTACACCAATAGTTATAATGGCACATAATCAGCAATGAGAGTGATGATCAAATAAAACATTTCACCGTGAAGCTTAAAGCAGAATAGTGTTAAAAGTCTCTGCATAAATCACTCACACTGTAGTGTGGGCTTACTGTGGCCAGTATTCAAGGATACAAGATAATATTGAAAAATCTAGAACCGGGAGAAACACTGGGTATACTGTAACCTGTTCCCTCAATTGGAAAATAAAGAAGGTAGTAATATGTGTTAGTGGGAATCACTACAACAACTATAATATAAAGACAATAATGAAGTATTACATGGAGTTCCTTTATAATAACAGGCGTAACAAAGAACTAGTAAAAACAAGCGCATTAAACAAATGGAAGAGATCAGGAAACTGCAAATAAAAAACTGGATTGGTTCTAATTCCGTCTGGACCTTTAGGTTGGACCTAAACAGCCCATGAACCTCTGCACTGGACATGGACGGATTCGGTATGATTTACCGCCGGTTCAAATCCCGACAGTGGCAGCCCGGCAGGGGTGAAAAACCCGATCGTCCAAAGGTAAATATTTACTAACCCTATTCTCCCCCTAACCCTCCTTTAGGGGTGCCTAACCCTAACCTCCCCTCCAAGTGCCTAACTCTAATCCCCCTTCTAAGTGCCTAAACCTACAGTGCATCTTGAAACTATTCACAACGTTTCACTTTTTCCACATTTTGTTATGTTACAGCCTTATTTCAAAATGGAATAAATTATTTTTTGTCCTCAAAATTCTACACACAATACCCCATAATGACAACGTGTAAAAAGTTTTTTTGCGATTTTTGCAAATTTAATCAAAATAAAAAACCTAAGAAATCACATGTACATATGTATTCACAGCCTTTGCTCAATACTTTGTAGATGCACTTTTGGCAGCAATTACAGCCTCAAGTCTTTTTGAATATGATGCCACAAGCTTGGCACACCTATCTTTGGGCAGTTTTGCCCATTCCTCTTTGCAGCACCTCTCAAGCTCCATCAGGTTGTATGGAAGCGTCGGTGCACAGCCATTTTCAGATCTCTCCAGAGATGTTCAATCGGATTCAAGTCTGGGATCTGGCTGGGCCACTCAAGGACATTCACAGAGTTGTCCTGAAGCCACTCCTTTGATATCTTGTCTGTGTGCTTAGGGTCGCTGTCCTGCTGAAAGATGAACCGTCGCCCCAGTCTGAGGTCAAGAGCGCTCTGGAGCACGTTTTCATCCAGGATGTCTCTGTACATTGCTGCATTCATCTTTCCCTCTATCCTGACTAGTCTCCCAGTTCCTACCACTGAAAAACATCCCCACAGCATGATGCTGCCACCACCATGCGTAACTGTAGGGATGGTATTGGCCTGGTGATGAGCGGTGCTTGGTTTCCTCCAAACATAATGCCTGGCATTCACGGAAAAGAGTTCAATCTTTGTCTCATCATGGTTTGAGAGTCCTTCAGGTGCGTTTTGGCAAACTCCAGGTGGGCTGCCATGTGCTTTTTGCTAAGGAGTGGCTTCCATCTGGCCACTCTACCATACAGGCCTGATTGGTGGATTGCTGCAGAGATGGTTGTCCTTCTGGAAGGTTCTCCTCTCTTCACAGAGGAATGCTGTAGCTCTGACAGAGTGACTATTGGGTTCTTGGTCACCTCCCTGACTAGGGCCCTTCTCCCCCGATCGCTCAGTTTAGATGGCCGGCCAACTCTAGGAAGAGTCCTGGTGGTTCCAAACTTCTTCCATTTACGGATGATGGAGACCACTGTGCTCATTGGGACCTCCAAAGCAGCAGATATTTTTCTGTACCCTTCCCCAGATTTGTGCCTCGAGACAATCCTGTCTCGGAGGTCTACAGACAATTCCTTGGACTTCATGCTTGGTTTGAGCTCTGACATGCACTGTCAAGTGTGGGACCTTATATAGACAGGTGTATGCCATTCAAAATCATGTCCATACAACTGAATTTACCACAGGTGGACTCCAATTAAGCTGTAGGAACATCTCAAGGATGATCAGTGGAAACAGGATGCTTCATGGCAAAGGCCGTGAATACTTATGTACATGTGATTTCTTAGTATTTTTTTTTTATTAAATTTGCAAAAAACTCAAAAAAACTTTTTACACATTGTCATTATGGGGTATTGTGTGTAGAATTTTGAGGACAAAAATGAATTTATTCCATTTTGGAATAAGGCTGTAACATAACAAGATGTGGAAAAAGTGATGCGCTGTGAATATTTTCACGATGCACTGTATACCCCCCTTCCCCGCCGAATAAAACCCGGGGGGGGGGTGCCTAACCCTAACCTCCCCCCGGGGGTGCCTTAACCCTAACCCCCCTTCCAGCTGTCCGCACCCGGCGCCCGGCTTACCTTTGACCGGTAAGCCGGGTGTCGGGCTCCCGGCATAGGTAAAATGACAGGCGTCGGGATATCGACGCCTGTCATTTAACCCTTGCTGGGATTAGACAGTCGGGAAGCCGACGGTCGGGATTCCGTCAGTTGGCTTCCCGACTGCTTCCCGACATGGACACCTTCTGGTCCGGACCTGGACTTCCTCTGGACTGGGCAGCAATGGCAGAATACCCACCGGGATGTCACTTCTCTCAGTGATTCTGGTTGCCGATTCTAATAACCTGGCACCTACTCTTGCTAGATTTCCATCTCTTTCAGCAAGACTTGTTCGGGATTGGCAGCTTAAGACTTTCAGTTCTCTCTATGGCCCCCATTAATTAATGATTGCACTTGCATTGCAATCAGGGCATGTCAGTACTGCCCACGATCGCATTGCAGTATGCGATCATATCGTCCGGATGTATCATGCAGCACATGCAAGGACATGGGCTCCAAAAGAATCCTATATCTGCGATGTGCTCGCAGACCTGCCGGCCAGTGCATGCGCAGTCCCGGTGGCTGCCGGCCATTGCCGGGGGAACCATCTGCTGGCTAATTATGCAGTGATAACCCATAGGCTACAGCGGCTGATGCCATCTTCATATGGGGGATGCGGCTGCCTGCGGTAATGGAGTGATCACAGCAGGTATCGAGCCCTCCTTAATACACACATTAGGGATACTTAATATTTGAGGTAAACCCCCGAAAACAGGTGTTTTTGGGGAAAATACCTCAAATATTTAATGATAAATGGGCCCCTGTAATAGCCGTTCCCCTCTGACTTTACCATTCCTTCGGCACCCTTGTGCACAGTACTCACTCTCCCGTTGACTCTTATGCTATGGTGAGCTTAGTTGCAATGCTTAGGTTTCTCTATCAGCTCATCTTCATAAGGCTGCGATCCCAGCATTACCCAAGCTTTCCTTCTCTCTGGCCGCACTCCTGTGCTTTTACTTCTCTGGTGCAAACTCTCTGCAGCTGGCAAGCTCCGAGGTTACACCCCGCTTCTCGGGCAAGCTAGGAGATTTAGGGGTCTATTTACTAAGTTAGGAGACAAAGTGAAAGGAGATAAGGTACCAGCCAATCAGCTCCTAACTGCAATTTTTCAAACACAGCCTGTGAGGTGGCAGTTAGGAGCTGATTGGCTGGTACCTTATCACTTTTCACTTTGTCTCCTAACACTGCTTAGTAAATAGACCCCTAGTTTCCAATGCCCCAGGAAGCATTAGACTGCCCCCAGTTAGCTGCCCTTCCTTATATCTCTATAATGATCAATTATACAGTGGAAAATAACAGACACTGCATGATCTATTCAATATCAAGGGTTTTTTATTGTCATTTTTTGTTGCACAAAATTATGTTTATTAGCATTTAATAATATTAGCAGTGTCACATATGCCATATTTGCCAACTCTCCCATATTGTCAGGGAGACTCCCGGAAATAGTAACAATCTCCCTGTCTCCCTGAAGAGTCTAGCAGTCTCCGGATTGTACCTTACCCCCATTATAAAGCTGCTGTATTAAAACAAACAGAGATATATACATTCAAAAGGGATCATCAGCATAATTTCCCTGCATTGGTTATAAGGTAATGATTCCTATAGCAGTGATTCCGAACCTCGGTCCTCAAGGCACACTAACAATCCTGGTATCCATGTTTGAGTGGGATGCAATCGGGAAGCCGGCTGACATTACACCGACAGCCGGCTTCCCGACTGTCATATCCCGGCGATGGTGAAATGCCTGGCGTCTAGATGTAGACGCCGCTCATTTCACAGACGCCGGGAGACCGGCGGCCGGCATCCCGATCGACGGGACAGCCGCGCGGGGGGGGAGGGTTAGGTTTAGCGCACCCGGGGGGACTTAGGGTTAGGCACCCCCCCGGGAGGGTTAGGGTTAGGCTAGGTGGAGGAAGGGTTAGGGTTAGGCACCCCCAGGGAGACTTAGGGTTAGGCACCCCCCTCGGGGGACTTAGGTTCAGGCAGCGGAGAAGGGGGGGGGTTTAGGGTTAGGCACTTACAGGGGGGATTAGGGTTAGGCACTTGGGGGGGAGGTTAGGGTTAGGCACCCCTAAGGAGGGTTAGGTTAGTCTATACTTACCTTACAGCGATTGGGATTTCCAGCGCTGACGGGCTCACACTGCTGGGATCTGTTCCAGTGTCGGGCTGCCGCTGCCGGCGGTATTTCATACCGATTCCGTTTGAGCAAAATGAATGCGGTACTAATTAAGTCACCTGTGCTCAAGTATGGCTAACCTTAAAACCTGGGCTATTAAGCTGGCCACACATCTAAAGAAAATCTGGTAACGTATGAGAGTAAATGATTATCAGCAATTTGCTCCTAAATGCCAGAAAACAGATGAAAATGGTCGTTCAGACAAGTTGTTAAATGTTTGATTTAAACCAGTGGTTCTCAAACTCGGTGCTCAGTTCACGTTTTCCAGGTCACCCAGCAGCTGCACAGGTTGGTTCATTATTCACTGGCACATTTTAAAAGATCCACAGGTGGAGCTAATTATTTCACCTGTAATCCTGTGAGGAGACCTGGAAAACATGCACTGTTTGGGGTCCTGAGGACCAAGTTTGAGAACCTGTGTTCTAAACAATTTGGGAGCAAATTGCAGATTGTCATTGCTTTCACACCTTACCAGATTTTCATTCCAACCAATCAACTAGTTGGATGGTTGGACAGAAAATCTTTACGTGTGTATGCAGCTTAAGTGTGCCTTGAGAACCGTGGTTGGGAACCCCTGCTATAAAAGGTATAAGAACCAGCGCTCGTTAAACCAAATATTTAACTAAAAAAGAATTTATGAGAAACGGATGTAAAAACACTAAAGCAGCATATTTATTAAATATAATAATAAAGAATTGAAGCACAATAGCATAAAGGGATCTACAACATATAATCAAATATTGTAAAACCACTGCTAGGAGGACTCCTGTATAACATAGTTTTTAAATGGTATTTAGAACTGAATTTTTGGATAGTCAAAGTGGTTACTGGGTTGGTAGAAACAGTCAGGGCCGGCAACAGAAAGCATGGGGCCCGTTACACACATTTTTTAAGGCCCCCCCCATTCCCGGGTTAGAGGCAGTGGGTAAAGTGTAGTGGATAAGAGAGGCCCCGTAGGGGGGAGGGGATGGGAGAGAGAAAAAAAAAAAACACAAACGCAATAGTAAGGAACTCACCTGTCACCCACTTGCTATCTATGGCAGACATCTGGTAGTGGCGGCGGAGACCAGGACAGCACATATAGTAGATAGCCCAGACTCTACTTCTTGCACCGGGGCCAGTCACTAGAGTTTGACGTCAGGCCCCCGGCACAACAGCAATGTCACAGACGAGAAGGTAAGAGGAGGGGAGGAGACGGTAGGGGTGGAAGGGGAGTGTCGGATCACCTTCTCCATTGCTACGGCCCGAGGCAATGTACTGTATGAGTCACTCTGACTCATTACAGTACTGCTGTTAATGCACCTGCGCGTGCTCTCATTACCACCGGCCATGGTGCATTGCAGCAGAGCAGGCAGCAGTGACAGCTGCGTTTGTCTCTGGGGTCCTCCAGGGCCCCTGGAACCTCGGGGCCCGGTATAAATGTGCCCCATGTACCCCCCTGTCGCCGGGCCTGCATACAGTCCCATTAGCGAGGATCCGCAGGTGGCAGGGCTGAGGTAGACAATCCACTTATAGCTGTGTGTTAGAAAATCCAGATAAAACAAAGATGTCCACATATATTAATGTCCAAAGTCCGCTGGATAATGCCAAGACCAGAATCCACAATTGCGCAGGAGTCTCATCCACAAATACGCATTGATGGTAGGTTTAAATTCGCTTAATTCGTTTCGCTGGAGTATAACCCTCCAACTTCTTCAACAATTCCTATGGCTACATGCATTTTCCGAAAAGTACAAGGGCAAGATGTATGAAGCTCTGGGAACTGATAAAGTGCAGAGTGATAAACGAAAAACCACCTGGCTCCCAACTGTCATGTTACAGGCTGTGTTTGAAGAATGACAGCTGGGAGCTGATTGGTTGGTCGTTTATCACTCTGCACTTTATCACCTCCCAGAGCATCATACATCTGCCCCTAAGTGTGTTTTCATCAACAAATAGATTTTAGTTACTGCTTTGGGGCACATTTACATTTAGATGTAAGTCAATTTTATGACACGCCCCTCAGATGTAGCAGTACACATCCACTTTACCCAGGGTTGGATTAAGCCTTCAGGAGGCCCGGGGCACTTGATACAGGGGAGCCCTCCCCCTCTTGTCAGGACCTCCATGAAGCAGCAATATAAGTCCTACCTGGACTCCCATGTCTCTCTATAGCCCAGAGATCAACCCCTCCCCCCATGTCTTCTATAGTCTAAGCCTTGCACCCCAGTGTCTGCCTATAGCATCAGCTTCTCCCCCTCTGTCTGTCCATAGCCTCAGCTTATGCTGTGGCTCTGAAGTAATCTCAACCCTGCCCCCATGTCTCTCTATAGCCCTCAGCTCAACTCCTGTGTCTCCCTATAGCCTCAACCCTGCCCCTAATGTCTCCCTATAGCCTCAACTCTGCCCCTAGTGTCTCCCTATAGCTCAACCCTGCCTCTAGTGTCTCCCTATAGCCTCAGCTCTGCCCCTAGTGTCTCCCTATAGCCACATTCCTGCTCCTAGTGTCTCCCTATACTCTCAACCCTGCCACTAGTGTCTCCCTATAGCCTCAACCCTGCCCCCAGTGTCTCCCTATAGCCTCATCCCTGCTCCTAGTGTCTCCCTATAGCCTCAACCCTGCCACTAGTGTCTCCCTATAGCCTCAACCCTGCCACTAGTGTCTCCATATAGCCTCAACCCTGCCCCCAGTGTCTCCCTATAGCCTCAACCCTGCCCCCAGTGTCTCCCTATAGCCTCATCCCTGCTCCTAGTGTCTCCCTATAGCCTCAACCCTGCTCCTAGTGTCTCCCTATAGCCTCAACCCTGTTCCTAGTGTCTCCCTGTAGCCTCAGCCCTCACCATGTCTCTTTCTATAGCCGCAACCCATCCCCACTTTGTCTCTATCTTTAGTGTATTATGGGTGTGTTATGGGAGTGTCCACAGGTGTGATGCTGAAAGTGGCAGCATACAGAGACACTCAATCGCTCACATTGGAGGCCATACTCAGATGCATAACCTGCACCCAGCATAGGGCTGGTACAAGATTTAATGGGTACATCTAAAGATGCACCAGGCATGATTTCAGCTGCTGTGGATGCTTGAAGTGGGCATCTCAGTCCTTGCACAGTCAGGTACACAGCTGTACACCAGTGAAGGGCTTTGAAGCAGCATTAGCATATAGTCGCAGACACCGCTGTGACAAAAGATGCACACACGGCCACTACTGCACCCAGCTCAGAATCGAGCCCTATAATGAAGGTAAAAGGATATAGCTATTTGTACAGTGTGATGGTACTAGAATGCCATCTGGCAACACCAGTGATTTCCTCTAAGACAGCCTGGGCCTTCACTTGGGATAGCTGAACCAGCTCTCCCATACCAGGAATCTCTGTAATAAATAGATATCCTAATAACTGTTATTGTATTTACTAATAAATTCAATTTTCATTGAAGTGATTGGTAATGTATGTAAGGGAATCTTACTGAAATCTCTAATGTTTCCTAAAGGAGTCACCGGGTTTCTGTCTCTGTACATTTATCAGGGTCTTTTCTTTGATAAATAACAATTAATACCGCATTGTTTAGCTCTGATTTATTGGAGCCGTTTAGGAATGCTTTCTTGCCGAGACAGTGTTTTCCAAAAATGGCTGTCATGGGGAAGCACGTTCCCCAGCTACCAGAGAAGACTCTGAATATACTTCTTCAAGAATACTGTAGCCCATAGGCTGTGACGGCTAACACCACCTGAAAATGAAGTTAGCTATTGGAACCTAGCTTAGAAAGGCTAAGACAAAAAAAAAACCTATGGTCTCCACCATTAGTTTGGCAGAGACATTGCCTGTGTTCAAGGTTTGCTAAATATGCTAGAAACTGCCTTTTCTGCCTACATTTTGGAGGAAATTAGATTGATTAGTTGACCGGTAAGACCTTAATTAATACTCATATTTGGTATTTTTGAGTAATAGATCAAAATACATACTTATCAGGGCTTGTACTAAATACAGGGTTGCCATAATTAAACTGCCACTTTTCAGAGCCATCTGTAGCTTGATCTAAAGCTGGGTACACACTTTACTATCCATTGTATAATATATTGTTCCAACTCGGATCGGAACACATCATATAGTGTGTACGCCCGATTCCTTGTTCACCACAGTTGTTCATTACATCGTCCCGTCTGCTGTTCTGTACGGCAAATGGGATGATGCACTGAAAAACGCGGTGCAGTTACATGCAGCATATAATAATACATTGTTATGTCATATGCTGGATAGTGCAGATTGTACGGCACAAGTGATGTATCGTTACATCGCATCACATCATCACTGGGTCAAACCATCGGTATTAAGAAAGCTGACATTAAGCTATCCACATGAGACTCCATTTTGTAACAGGATGATCTATGTCTTTAAATAGTTATTCAGAAGTGTATAATTCTGAATTCTGTTAGATAAAGGTTTTAGTGACCTTCATAGAGTCAAGAGATTGGAATTTTTCCTTTAAGATAACAACATGACCATACTCCCTAAGGTATAGTTGACTCCTTAGAAAGTTACTGTAGATAAGAAATAATGAGGAAAGTTTGTATAATTGATGGGCTCTCAGTAATGAACTGTCACAAATAATGAGTGTTTTGAAGAATTACATATGTTACACTATGAGATCATTTTGCTTGTAAGAAAACCTATAAAACTGTGTATCCTTCATAATTATAGCAGAGAATACTGAACACAGACTTGTTGGTCTCACGTCTTCTCTAATCAGCTGATTTACAGAGATCGCTCTGCACAGGGGTTCTGACACACATAAAGAGCTTGGCCCGGTGACCAGCCACAGAAGATTCTATCTATAGATCTGTTAATTGGAGGTCCCACCGAGATGTCCTACGCTGATCCACGGACGGACACGGCAGGAGTGACCAGGACAGTGGACTATGACCCGGGTGAGTGTTTTGTTCTGCTCAACCAGGTTCCATTGTATTGCAAAATCCTGTGTCTGTCTAAGGGTTCAGGGATGGATATCTATGTGTCTCAGACTCTTGTTTTTTTATTTTTTTATTTTATGAAATTACATGTCTAATGAATCTTTAAAAATGTATACAGACTATAGTCCTTATAGATTTAAATGTGAGAAATGCAAATGTGTAATTGTTATTTAACAGTTTGATAATTGGTTTCTTTGGTTGGTATGAGTATTGTCCCTTGATACACCTTGTGATCTTTTAACTTCCAGAGATAGAATAAACAAACATAGAAGTGCCTTTTGTCTTTTGGTAGGTTGCCATATTGATGGAGACTATCTCCAGACCAGAGTAGGAGAATTTTGGGATTTGTTTATAACTAATTTACCAGTCAATCTATATCCCAAAAGGTACAGTCATAGTGTGCCCAGAACTACTAAGGAGACCCACCTTAGTGACATGAAGTAAATAGACTGTGTCTGGTTTCATCCCCTAGGTAGGAGTTACCTCGCACAACAGAACAGGATTTAGTAAATCCACATACATTGTGGATTTACAGTAAGCACCTGTCCGACTGTCAGACCCCATGGATATTGTACTCACAGTTTTAGGTCCTGGGGCAACAGAAGGGATGTCCAAACTTTTTAAAAAGGCTGGCATCCACAGAAATGGCACACTTGACCCGATTAAATTACAACAGATACATAAGTCATATGGCCCCTATATAAAGAGTAACAAACTTGAAGGCAAACTTTTGAATTGCATAAAAGTGTCAGAACAGATCTTGTTAGAGAAAGAATCACGAGAAAGGGAAGAAAACATGAGTTGTATGCGATTTAAGGATTATTCTGAAAGGATACCTGTAAGGATAGTAGGTCCAAGTTGTTCAGTGGGAAATTATATTGCTAAAAAGGGAAGGAGGTGCTCCAATAGAGATTGTCAAGCATGTAATAACCCCAAATATCAGACTTGTTGGAATTGTGGTGCTTATTGGTCAGTAAGTTATAAAGCCTGTAGATTGAAGGGACTGAACCCAGAAAAGATACAAGAAGTTGGGATGGGGATAAGAAATACATAGATCCCTGTAAGAAAAATACATGGAAGTGTGAATGTCCTCAAGTTATGTTGTGAAGAGAACTAAATTGTGATAATTGTAAAAGTAAGCAAAGCGATGCAATCTCTCCCTCAGCACCACCCTCCTATGAAGGAGCAGTTGGTACAGTCCCTTAAATAAAACCATCAACAGGATTATATCCTGTACTTACACAGACATCACCCGGAAAGGGACAACAGGGTTCAAGGCAAGTTTACTGGTATAAGCCGTGAACTCCAATAGACCAAATGGCTTTGGCAAGGGATGTGCCTAATATAAATAAAGACCCTATGGAATGTGAACATTATATGAAACAGCTGCAAGGATTTTATACTGCCACATGGTTAGATTTAGAACAAATGACCAAGACCACAATGGGCAATTTTGAGGCTCACCAAATAGCAAGACAACCAGCCCAAAGAAATAATGTTGCTATAGGTGACCCAAATGATGACCGTAAAAATGAGGCTATCAGTGGGGATGAATGGGTGTTAAAATGTGAAGCTTATTGTAAAGGCAAAAATAATAGTATGCCTGCCCAAGATATCCCACAAGGACCAATCTGTCACTGATTACTATCAGCAATATAGACTGAGACATGAGGATTGAGGGGCTAATTTACAAAATGCTAGAGATCTGAGAATGTTTCAAAATTCATTCCTAAGTGGCATGAAATCTGATTTGCTTAAAGCCCTTAAGATCAGCCATCCAGAATATGGTACTTTAACTCCTGATGTGCTCCTCACAATTGAAAGATCCATTGAGCTATATGTATTAGATAAGCAGAACAAAAAGAAAAATACCCAATTACAGCCTATTTATGTTGCGCAAACATCAGGAAAAGGACAACAGTTGGTACTATTTGGGCAAAATACTGGTGCACGCCTTAAAATATAGGCCAACAGCGCCACCTGTTGCTACAGCATTACCTAATGTTAAAATGAGTCAAAGACCCCAAACTTGTATGAAGAATGGTTTGTGTTTTCACTACCTTCAAAGAGAACACCTTAAAAAAGATTGCCCTGGTCTCAGTGAACCCAGAGCAGAACACATAGACAAACAAGCATAGGAAACCAAAGCCATTGCAGATTACTGTAAATAATGGTGTGACATTAGAAACACAGCGCCTGATTCAGACTCGGTCACAAGTGCTGAGCGCTCGCAACCGGGTCGATGATGGCCCACTGAGCATGCTCACGACGGACCCGGCTCCGTCGTGCGCATGCGCGAGACCCGGATAGCGACGGTCACTCCGTCGCTCCGGGTCTCGCAACAAAGGGGGCGAGCTGTCGATGGTGAGTGACAGCTCGTCCCCTTTGGTAGGCGGTCCGGGGGCGTGGCTGGCCAAACGGAGGCGTTCCCATGAGAACGCCTCCCATTTGGGGGCGGCCCCACTGACATCACGAGTGATGTCAGTGGAGAGATTCCGGCTCTGTTAGAGCTGAAATCTCTCTGGGGCTTGCAGCAACGAGACCCTACCACAAGGGTCTCGTCGCAAGCCCGATGGTCGCGATGGTCTTGACCATCACGATCATCATGGCCGCTAGCAATAGTTGTGGCTGTCCATCCAGCTCGTGAAAATTAATCTTAAAGCCACATATGCAGCCAGTTAAAGTTAAACAATACCCTTTAAGATCAGATCAAGTGGCTGCAGTGACCAAACAGGCAGAAGATTACCTGAAAGCAGGGGTTCTTAGGGAATGCCAGTCCAATTGGAACTCGCCCTTTTTCGTATTAAAAAGATCCCAAATCCAGATGGATTTCCCTTTTTTAGAATAATTCATAATTTAAGAGAAATTAATAAAAAAACTTGTAAAGTATTTAAAGAGAATGGATACCTTGTGCATTAGGTAAATTGCAACTTTTGTATGATGCACTTAAGGGACCTATACTACAGGGTCCACTTGAATTAACACTTGAACAAATTGAAGTCTTTTATGTTTTAAAACAAGATGTCATTAATGCACCAGCATTAGCTTTACCTGATTATAATAAGCCATTTTACTGTTTTGCCATGAGTCTAACTCACATGCTCAGGGGGTCCTTATACAATCACATGGAAACTCTCGTCATCTAGACCCTGTAAAGTGCTGACATAGTGTTAGGACATCCCTTAAGGCTCAAACAAAGCATTTGTCTGTTGCTAGGCTTACGAAATATGAGGATGTTTTGTTGTACAAGTAAAGTCACTCTTAAAAGCTGTACAGTGTTGAATCCTACATCATTGACCCCCAGGAATCAAAAGATGGGAGAGGAGATGATATTTCCCCTTGTATAAGTATAAGCAACAGTAACAGGGATAGTGATAGTGTCAAGAAGGATACTGAAAATATACATACTTTTTAGATTGTGTTGTGTTGAATTTATGAAGCAAAACTCATTGTCCATATCTAACATTTTGGATATTCCTTTTGTAGATACAGACCTTACTTTCTTTGTAGATGGTTCCAGATACTACAATATGTAGATGGAGTTCCACACATAGGATATGTTGGCCACATCAGAGCACTGTCTACTACATTCCAGTTGCCTCAAAGGCTTACAGTGATAAAGATAGACACACTCGAGAGACTACACCTGAAGCTAAAGGCAACAGACTGGTAGACCAGGCCACATGTGCTGCTGTCATAAGCCACTGTTCCCAGGGTGAGCCCACTTATTTGGTAAATCCCACTTCCAAGATTGACTTAAGTACCCTCATAAAGCTCCAGGCACAAACTCCAGAGCCTGAGAAAAGAGCATGGTCAAAACTTGGAGCTAAAGAAACAAATGGTGAGTGGGGGAAGGTCAACATTTGTGTCTACAAAAAACACTTTACCCAGTTATGGTCCAGATAATATATGGTAAGGTGCACTTGGGGACAGATACAGTGGTGGCTATCACCAACCGTAAGTGGATAGCTCTGGGTTTTGCACAGACAGCACAGGCCTTTATAAAAAGGTGTCTAATATGTCCATTGTTCAAACTGGGTAAGTCTGTCTCAACCCCTTTGAAAAGTACTCCCCAGACTCAGTATACCTTTCAGAGGATTTTATAAAACTGCCCAAATGCTCAGGGTATGAAAATGTCTTCTTGTACGAGCCTCTTCAGTTATTGGCCCAGAGAGTGGGCGTGTCAGTGGGCAGATGCAAAGACAGTGGCCAAGAAAATCAAGAAAATTAAGAAAATCAAGACTGAGGTCATTTGCAGATATTCTGTACTATGTATCTATCCTATAGAAACAATTAATTAAAATACATAGGTGTTTTCTTCTATTCCAGTCCCTTATCTTGATACAGGTACCCACCATTTATAACCAGGAGACTGGGTGGTAATTCGGAAATATACCGGTAAGACTATTGAGCCCAGATTTGAAAGTCCATTCCAAATCCTGCTGACTACACCTATTTCGGTGAAACTTCAGGGAAAGGACACCTGGATACATACCTCCCACTGCAAAATCTTCACCCAAGGGGAGTTGGATTAATTTGAAATTATGAACAGATATATAGGGCTCTATTTATTAACATTATTTTTACTAAAATAAAGTGAAAAAGGGTGTTTTCACACCCTTTTCACATTATTTTAGTTTCACCTGTAGTTACTATAGGGCAATTGGAGTAGAATTAGTAAAATTCTACTCCAACCCCTAATTATCACTTATTTTTAGTAAAGCAGATCACATTTCCCATAATTGTAATGGGAAATGTGATCCGACCATAGTTACTAAAAATAAATTGTAAAAAAATACCGGGGGAAGCCCTGTGATAATAACGCCACCTGGAGGTGGCGTTATCCAGGGTCTCCCCCGGTTACCGGGCTCCCACTCTGCTATAACGGGGAGAGCAGAGGCGGGAGCCAGTACCAGTAATCAGCTATGTGGTCTAAATAGCCCGCAAGCTGATTGCTGTAAAAAAAAGAAAAAAAAAATGTAACATTTTTTTTTTACTTACCTGAATCCAGGGACCGGTGATCGGGCCTCCGGTGATGGCTCTTCTCCGGTCAGCTGGTCTCCCACAGTGCACTGCTGCCCGGTCATCAGGTGATCGGGCCCCAGTGCAGTATGGGAGATCACCTGATCGGTAAGCCCGGAGAAGATCACCGGAGGCCAGGAGGATGCAGGTAAGTGTAATGAAGGGAGGGGGGGTCATGGGGGGGGAGGGGGGGTCGCGGGGGTCCGCGATCGCGGGGGGCGGGGCTTAGCGCCGGGGGGCGGGGCTTAGCGTCGGTGGGGGGTAGCAGCGACGGTGGGTCGGCGCATGCGCGGGCTCTTAGTTGCTGTATTTTTTCCGAAAATACCGCGACTAGAGTGCGGATGGGATCCGCAGGGACAGAGCTTTATCGCAAGCTCTGTCCCTGCAAGGGATTTATAGTAAATCCCTGTGATATTGCCTGAATTCGTAATGCGAATTCACTCGGTAATATCACACTACAATCCGCATTCAATATACGGATTGTAGTAAATAGAGCCCATAGTGTTAAACCCAAAGCCAGGCAAAGGCTTGTGGGGAAGTATACTTAGCTTTGTTTTGTTATAGTTTTCATTTTAGCTCTAAACTTTGAGGGTTTTTTTTATCACAAGCACTAACAGGGGTATTCAATATGGGTGCGATAACATCGTTTTTGCGTTAATATCGCAATTATGACGTCATTATCGCAGGTTTTACTTTTACACCCTATTCAATTTCAAAGACTTATCGCAGTTTTGACAAGTCTTTGATAAAAAACGGTGATAAGTTTTCACCATTGAATAGGTGTTGAAAAAAAGTGCAGAATTGGGGTTTAGGGGTGCAGGCTTAAAAAAAATAGCCTGCACCCCTGAGAATGACATTTAAAAAAGAACTGTGTCAAAAAAAGTAAAAAAAAAAAAATAGGGACACCCCAAAAAATTAACTTAAAAATTGGGGTGCAAAAAAAAAAAATGGGGAAAAATTGTTAAACAATAGGGAAATAGGTTCAGGGCTATTCTGCAAGTATGCGGCAGGTGTTTTCTAGAATAGAATTATAGCGGCAGGTGCACAAATGCAGAATTTTTAAAAACTGACTTTAGGGACATCAAAATATGCTAGTAACCATTTTCATGTACCCCAAATTTGATGGGAACACATAAAAAAACTAAAAAAATAACCTAAGTGCTCTTCTGCAACACTTCTTCAATGTCGGGAAAAAAACACCTGCTGTGGCTATTTAAATCCCCGACTCTCAATTAAAGGCTAAAACGGGGGTACCCATAGTGTTCCCCCATGTTTTTACAACTTTAGGGGGGTCTTACAATTATTTTAAGGAAAAATTCGTAACTTTACGCAAATCCAACTTCGGAGTTTCCTGTTTTCGTTAATTTTTTTTTGAATACGGGGATAAGCGGGAGCGCGCACCAGACTTAACGCTGAAAAAAACTCTGATATGAAACGTTAACTTCGCCAGGGAAGTTTACCTTTCATATTGAATACCCCTCTTAGTTTAGTAACTGCACAAATAGCAGTATATCAAGAGACAGGAGGCACTTACAATATCCAGACTTGGTATACAGAATGCTTACAATATAGAAGCTTTAGCCAAATTATTTGATAATGTTATAGATTAAATATTTGATATGTTTGAAATAATCACTAATGAACTGCAATTTAAGGTAAAGGTTAGTTTAGACTGGTCCTCAACTATCTCACGGCTGCTCAGAAAGGTATGTGTCAAATAGTGAGATTAGCCTACTGTACTTATATAGCTCAGAACTTTTTTGACCTGATATATGAACATATGAAAAATCAAGCAATTAAAGGACCAGTTTAGGAAAGCACATAATAATCCAGAGTATGATTTTGATGGTAAAGGATGGTTTTCTTGGTTAAACCCAGCTAAAGGTTTAAGGGATTTGGTGGATGGATATCCAAAATCCTTTCACTTATTACTAAAAGCTTAGATTAGTTTGTAATAATTTATATTGCAGTAAAACTTGCTATTTTTCTGATTAAGAAGTTGTTTACACTTGACTGTTGTTTTCTCCAAGGAAAATACACCAAAGGCCTTGATGATGACTTGAGTGTATGATAACATCTATTTATTTATTTATTTATTACCAGTTATTTATATAGCGTACACATATTCCGCAGCGCTTTACATAGGATATTTGGCCATTCACATCATTCCCTGCCCCCAGTGGAGCTTACACTCTATGGGCCTGATTCAGAGCTGAACGCTCTGACCAGAGTGCTTGCTCTGAATCAGGGCCCTCCTCCCTGATAATGGAGCGTCCTCTTGGACGCACGCATAGCTGTGGGTGACCACCCACAGCATATGCGAGCGTCCATGATGATGGCCGCGATGGTCTTGACCATCGCAACCATCGGGCTTGTGACGGAGACCCTGCGGTAGGGTCTCGCTGCCGCAAGCCCAGGAGTGATTTTGGCTCTATCAGAGCCAAAATCACTCCCACTGACATCACTAGTGATGTCAGTGGGGCCGTCTGGCAGGCACGCCCCCGGCACGCCCACCAAAGGGTGCGTGCTGTCAATCAACATCAACAGCACGCCCCCTTTGGTGCGAGACCCGGAGCGACAGCTTGGCTGTCGCAGTCCGGGTCTCGCGCATGCGCACGACGGAGCTCCCTCCGTCGTGCGCATGCACAGTGGGGGAACATCAACCCGTTTGCGAGCGTCCTTTGCTCGCTAACGGGTCTGAATGACCCCCTATATTCCCTATCACATGCACACACACATACACACTAGGGTTAATTTGTGTTGGGAGCCAATTAACCTACCAGTATATTTTTGGAGTGTGGGAGGAAACCGGAGTACCAGGAACTCACGCAAGCACAGGGAGAATATACAAACTCTATCTAATTCATAAGTGTATAATTCTGAATTCTGTTACAGAAAGGTTTTAGTGACCTTCATAGAGTCAAGAGATTGGAATGTACTGGAAGATAACAACATGACCATACTCCCTAACATATAGTTGACTCCTTAGTAATATAGATAAGAAACAACAAGGAAAGTTTGTATAATTGATGGGCTTTCGGTAATGAACTGTCATGAATTAATTAATGTTTTGAAGAATTACATGTTACACTATGAGATCATTTTGCTTGTAAGAAATCTGGCCACAGAAGATTCTATCTATAGATCTGTTAGTATGTACCCAGCTTAAAAACAGAATGTTAAAATATTTGCTAGAGAGACTAATTAGGACATGGGAAGCAGGAATAACAACAGTCTAATTACGGTGGCAACTAGTGGCGGCTCCAGAGGTGGGGCTGCAGCGCGGTCCAAAATTCAAATATTTAGTGTTTGGGGGGCCACACCAACCCCAATGCTGCCAAACATTGCCGGCTGGGACTCACTGGTAGTTGGTAGAAATTTGAACTATGCTGCAGCCCACCCTTTGGAGCCGCCACTGGTGGCCATCCTCTTACTGAATTATATGGTAGAACTTGTGTTTTTTGGTTAAAATATTATTAATCAATGCATTACTAAAGCAATAACATACAGTATATGTCCGGAACATTCAATACATTTCCTCGAATGGAAGGGAAAGTTAAATACCTCAGGGTTAATTTTGCTTTTAAAACATGGTTATTTTTTAGTTAATTTTCATGTTACCTGAATATGTCCAAGGGGGAGATATATGAAGATGCCCCTTTTCTCTGTGCTAAGATAGCCTGCATCTCTGCTTATCACAGTGATGCTGGATGTCTTAGTGCTGCAATGTATTAAAAAAAAAGGACGTTATGGCCACTCACCTCTACGGCGATCTATGTTCCGCTCTATGGCATCAAACTAGCCAATGTCACAAATCTGGGTCTTAGCATTCCTTACAGACTCAGAAATTCGGTAATTTTGGTTTCCAATACATTCCAGGGTTGCCTCCCTGTGATTATCTAAAGTACCTGTGTACTCGTCTGGTCAGCTAGACCAATAGCTATTCACCACCTCCTATTTAAACTAATTTCTGTGAGGAGCCCATTGCTTGAACGGTATGTAGTCAGGAAGCTGGTGGTCGAAATGCCGACTGCCGGCTTCCAGACTGTGAAATCCCGGCAAGGGGCTAATGATAGGCATCTAAATACCGACGATAAGGTGAGCACTTTATATCTATATATATATACTTTGGCAAGTTTATACACACACACACACTGCATTTTAACTTTAGTTGTCCATTAAGTTGATTTTCATGCAACTAATAAATCTAATTGTAATTTTTTTTTAATGCTCCTTTATTCTTCCTACAGGTCTATTGGCATTACAACAAGTTGTGTCCTGCAGTAGATTTACCTATTGCTAACTTACCGTTTTGTGGAGTAATAGAGTAATACAGGAAGTAAGCACGGCTCAGAAAAACTGTGGAGTTAGTATACATCCTGATATACACATCGCCCGGAGACTCGAACACAGCAATCTTAGGAGATCCTGGGCACAGCACTCCCAGTACTCCCAAATTCTCATCCAGCACAGTAATGTTTTCCTTCGAACAGTGTGCACTTGGGTTTAACCTGGGAAAGCAAATATTCACTGTTAGCATCAAAATAATAACCAACACTGCCAGGGGCGTAACTAGAACTTTGTGGGCCCCATAGCAAAATTTTTAAGGTGCCCCCCAATTCACATTATGCCACAGTTGTACTCCTTATAACCATACTTGCTGACTATTTAATATTCCTCCCCGGGAGAAACCCACATAGGAGATTCTGCAAACATCTTCAGGGGGCGGAGCTGGGCTGAATTGTAGACATCATTAGGCCACATCAAAGGAAAAGACAGCGATTCATGGGTCTGTGAGGAGGGGGCGGGGTTAAATGACGAGACCCATGAACTTCCTCGTAAAATCTCCCCATCCTGCCCACTTCATTTGGAAGTGGGTGAGATGCGGGAGATCTGCCTACATTTTCAAGGGTGCGGGGAGCTACCCGAAAAATTGGGAGCATCCTACGACTTCCGGGAGTGTCTGTGTCATGCCTTCAGCATAGGGTTTGTTATGTTGCACTAATTCACATTAGCAGCCCCACCTAGTAGTCAGGACAGCAGCAGTTTAAATCTGATCTATGTTGTCCTTCTTAGCATTCCATAGCAGTCTAGCAATGCATTCTGGGCCAAAAGAGCTGTAAGCAGCCATTTTCCTTTTCACATGGTCCCAGACAGTCATCATTACATATGCTCAACCTGGTACAGCATCCAATGGTGAGTTCTAAGCTTCAACTGTGCCATACATCTGCTTAGTCAGTTATGTACTGCATGTTAGCTGTACTATGTGACACTACAGTCTATAATTTGCATACTGTATGTTTCATGTTGTTTGCATATCCCATGTTATGTATATGTTTGCCTTGCATTCCCATGTACATATAGTAATTGCTTTATATTGTTTGTTTACAGTTTTACCACATTACTTATCATCACTCATCACACACGTGCACACTTGTTTATACGCATCGATCTGTGTACATCTACGCAAGTTCCTCTATCGAATAATAAACTCAGTTCTTCAGATCACATCTGACTGGATTATTGGAAGATAGAGTATTGGTTATGCTGGCTGCTCCAAATTTGTCAGACACTTAGTGCGGGGCAGTACAGTAAAACATCGTGCTCCCAGCGTGTGATGCATATATCTGACTTAGTCAGCAACTTTTTTGTCAGCAAGTGGGACACATACCGACTCACAGATCTGTTACACTGCCAGCCAGAGCTATCTGCTTATGACAGCACAAGAGTTTCTATACAGTCTGATCGTGGCAGCTCAGCAATAGGAGTACCACCATTGACTACACAGGAATTTCACACTGTCAGTATAGCCACCTACACATGGCAAGACAACAGTCCCTGCACAGTCACACAGCCTAACAACAGTCCCAAGACCCTGACTACTCAGAGACCTCCTACAGTGTCAGCTCAGTTATCTGCACATTACAATACAGCAGCCTCTACACAGTCAAGCATTTCCATTCCATCATCATGTCACAGAAAATGACATCTTCATACAAAACAAGGTCCCAAGTCTCTAGTTCCTCCAAATCTTTATCCGTCAGCAATGCAGCCATAATGGTACTTTCAGAAGCGGAAGCTGCAAAAGTGCGGGCCACCTTTTCCTGAACAAGAGATGCAATTGAAAATAGAAAAATCACATTTAGAAGCAGAGAAAGCAATATAGAGATCACGTCTGGAAGCAGAAAGAGATATGGAGAGGTCACGTCTGGATGCAGAAAGAGATATGGACAGGTCACATCTGGATGCAGAAAGAACATGTCTGGATGCATAAAGAGATATGGAGAGGACACATCTGGATGCAGAAAGAGATACAGTATATAGAAACAATGCCTAGAAGCAATTAGTGAGAAGCTCACTGCAGAGAAGGAGGCAGCAGCTGCTATTGCTGAAGCAGCATTCTTAGAGCCTGTAGAACTTCTTAATATAAGGAAAATCAATGTGCTTGACGCAGAGCTTGGATCGCAGAATTCATTGCAATGCACATCAGAATATGTAAATCAAGCATCCAAAATGGACAGCAAACCTCAATCAGTACAAAGCATGCATTCAGATTTTGTCAGTGAAACAAGCCAAACACACTATGCAGCGCCCCCACTAGTCAACAGTGAACTGCAAACTTGCAAACAAGAGAATTCTAGACACAGGGAACCAATGAGGGACAACCTTTCCCCACACCAGGTGTCTGAATCTGCAAACTACAACAAAGGCACAACTACCCGCACACAAAAATGGTATGATACAAGAAAACAGGAACCATACAATCCTAATAGGTACCATTTACTCACCATGTTAATGCACAAACAAAATCTCCTAGAGCCAATCAAGACACATTAGATTTTGCCAAGTTTCTTGCTTGCCTTGAGCTGGTCACAAAAGGACTCTCAAAGTTCAATGATCGCCCTGAGAGTTTCAAAGCCTGGCAATCCTCTTTCCAAAATGTAATCAGAGGGTTAGGCCTTTCACATAGCGAAGAGATAGACCTTTTAATTAAATGGCTTGGGAATGAATCCGCTGAACATGCTAGAATGTTAAGAGTGATCAATATTAACCACCCTGAGAATGGCCTTAAAAAGATCTGGGATAGATTAAATGAGTGCTACAGCTCACCAGAGATAATAGAAAGTGCACTATTCAAAATAATTGATGATTTCCCTAGGTTACCTAACAAAAGCTATCAGAGACTGAGAGAATTAAGTGACTTACTAATGGAGCTTCAAGTAGCCAAGTGTGAGGGAGACTTACCAGGACTTGCCTTCCTCGACACAGCCAGAGGCATTAACCCTAGAGTGCAAAAGCTACCTTACAATCTACAGGAGCAATGGCTCACCCATGGTTCCAAATATAAGCACCGGCACCATTTCCACCATTCTCTGTTTTTGTGGACTTCGTGCACCAACAAGCTAAGACCAGGAATGATCCTAGTTTTGCCTTTACCCTGACTAGCTCAACCCCTATTCTACCTAACCCCTGCAAAATGTCAGTCGCAGTTCACAATACTAATGTGCATTATACAGATTCTTCCCACAGGTCTACCTATTCTACTCATCAAGAGAATAAAGATAAAGATCCTGCCAAGGAGTGTCCCCTGCATAACAAACCGCATCCTCTCATGAAATGCAGAGCCTTCAGAGATAAGTCCCTGGAGAACTGCAAAGCATTCCTAAGAGAAAATGGCATCTGCTACAAGTGCTGCTCTTCTACAACCCACCTTGCCAAGGATTGTAAGGTTAGTGTTAACTGTATAGAATGTCACAGTCACAGCACAGCACAGAACACAACACAGCTCTACACCCTGGACCTTCCGCATTGACTTTACAACACAGTTATGGTGACACAGAGCATGGCGGGGAGCTCAGTGTGGAGCAAAGAGACACTACTGCAGTCATACCAGAGATAACTTCACAATGTACTGAAGTCTGCAAAGACACTATTAGTGGCAAATCTTGCTCCAAAATCTGTTTAGTCAGAGTCTACCCCAATGGCCAACCAGAGAAAGCTGTCAAACTTTATGCAATCCTAGACGGCCAAAGTAACAAGTCTCTAGCCAGATCAACCTTCTTTGAGACCTTTAATATCAAAGGACCCAGCATTCTATACTCCTTAAGGACTTGTGCAGGGAGTTTTGAGACAATGGGGAGGAGAGCAATTGGCTATCAAGTCGAGTCCATAGACAGAAAGACATGCCTTCCCTTACCCACTATCACTGAATGCAATGAGATCCCTGATAATAGGTCTGAAATCCCTACACCAGACGCAGCTATCCATCATGCATATTTCAAATGTATAGCACATCTGATACCAGAACTGGACCCACTAGCCCAGATAATTCTACTCATTGGGAGAGATATCTTATGAGTCAGATTAATGGTCCACACAATGCACCTTATGCTCAAAGATTAGACCTAGGATGGGTCATAATAGGAGAAGTATGTCTTAGAAAAGTGCATAAACCAGTTACTGTCAACAGCATGCTTACCTGTACTTTAGAAAACGGACGCCCTTCTCTATTTCAACCATGTCACAATCATTTCCTCATAAAGGAACTACCACACTGCACTGTCATGGACTCTCCTAGTGACAACCACATCTGTGACAGCTACCAAGAACGTTTGGGGCGCACAGTCTTCCAAAGAACAAAAAGGGATGACCAAGTCGCAATGTCCATAGAGGACCTTTTATTCCTGGAAATAATGAAAAAGGGACTAGTCAATGATTATGCCAACAGCTGGGTTGCACCTCTACCCTTTAAACACACACAGACGGCGCCTACCTAACAACAGAGAACAAGTTTTTAAATGCTTCTCTTCACTAAAACGCAACTTCCACAGGACGCCAGAAATGAAAGATCACCTCTTCTTTTTCATGGACAAAATATTTGAGAACGGTCATGCTGAGATAGCTCCCAATCTTAAAGACACAGATGAATGCTGGTACTTACCAATGTTTGGAGTATACCACCCAAAGAAACCAGGTCAGATCAAAGTCGTGCTTGATTCCAGTGCCAAGTTCGAATGCATCTCCTTAAATTATGTTGTCCTGACAGGACCAGACCTTAACAACAAACTCCTTGGAGTACTAATACATTTCCGTAAGGACTCTATTGCCTTCACAGCTGACATTCAACAAATGTTTCATTGCTTCCTCATGAGGGAAAGTGACAGGAATTTCCTAAGATTCCTTTGGTTCAGAGACAACGACCCCTCTAAAGATATTGCAGAGTACCGCATGAAGGTACACATCTTTGGTAACAGCCCTTCCCCTGCAGTTGCCATCTACGGACTAAGACGTTCAGCTCAAGAGGGCGAGCTAGAGTATGGTTCTGATGTTAGACAACTTGTGGAAAAAGATTTCTATGTAGATGACTGTTTAAAATCTATGCCAACAGATGAGACAGCAATCAGCCTCCTCAAGAGAGCTCAGGAAATGCTTGCCTTCTCTAATCCCAGGCGTCACAAAATAGCTTCCAACAGCAAAAGAGTGATGGAAGCCTTCCCTTCTGAAGATCATACCAGTAACTTAAGGGATTTAGATTTAGGAACTGATTCTCCACCAGCTCAATGTAGCCTTGGACTCTTACGGGACTTAAAATCTGACTCCTTTACCTTCCAAGTGAACATTGAGGAAAAACCCTACACCCGCAGAGGTGTCTTGTCTGTTATAAACAGCTTGTATGACCCCTTAGGATTTGATGCTCCTGTCACTATCCAAGGTAAAGCCTTGCTCAGAGACCTAACCTGCGAGTCATCCAATGGGACGCGCCACTGTCTCCTCAGAAAAGAGATTTGTGGGAGGAGTGGAAAAGTTCTCTGTCCACCTTAACCAACCTTTATATTACACGTTCATATGCTCCTGTACCTTCTAGAGAAGTACAGAACCAGAAACTATTTGTATTTTCTGATGCTTCAATCCAAGCAATTGCCGCTATTGCATATCTTAAAACTGTGGATATTAGAGGCCAGTGTCATATTGGGTTTGTCATGGGCAAAGCAAAGTTAGCACCACTTCCAGAGCATACCATACCCAGGCTAGAACTTTGTGCTGCAGTGCTAGCTGTGACAACGATCCATACCATGAGCTCACATTGTCAACTTGAGCCACACAGATTCCAAAGATTCTCAACTTGTAAATCACTTCTTAGAGCAATTACCTGCCTAAGTCATACAGCCTGTTCATTTAAACGTGTCACATCTCTAAGAGTGGCTAAATGTAAAGGTTGGCATCACTGCCAAAATATTTACGCAACCAAAGAACTACAAATTCGCTCAAACATCAACACTAAAGGTTTAGAGAGATACCTCAGTGAGCAAAGTTGTACATGGACTTTCAACCCGCCTCATTCTTCTCATATGGGAGGTACATGGGAAAGGATGATTGGCATAATACGCAGAATCCTTGATTCCATATTCCTACAAGTAGGTACTGCAAGACTTACTCACGAGAGTTTAACAACTTTCATGGCTGAAGTCTCAGCTATCGTCAATGCCAGACCTTTGACTTCAGTTTCTAATGACCCAGAAGATCTGCTTCTACTTACTCCTGCTACTCTTCTTAATCAGAAGACCAGGACTATCTATGCTCCTTCTGGAGAGTTCACCAACAAAGACTTATTCAAACAACAATGGAGGCAAGTTCAAAGACTAGCAAACACCTTTTGGGACAGGTGGAAAAGACAATATATCTCTACCCTGCAGCCAAGGACCAAGTGGCAAGTTGCCAAACCTAACCTAAAACCTGGTGACATTGTGCTTGTCAGAGATTGTCAGTCACAACATAACTAGTGGCCTTTGAGTATTGTCACCAAGACGTTCCCGAGCAAGGACGGAAAAGTTCGTAAGGTTGAGGTCAAGATCTGTAAGCAAGGAGAGACTAAGTTGTTTCTCAGACCAGTGTCTGAACTGTTGTTACTGTTACCTACTTAGAGTTTAAATTTGTGGTATCAACGATACCAGACGGGGAGTGTCATGCCTTCAGCATAGGGTTTGTTATGTTGCACTAATTCACATTAGCAGCCCCACCTAGTGGTCAGGACAGCAGCAGTTTAAATCTGATCTATGTTGTCCTTCTTAGCATTCCATAGCAGCCTAGCAATGCATTCTGGGCCAAAAGAGCTGTAAGCAGCCATTTTCCTTTTCAAATGGTCCCAGACAGTCATCATTACATATGCTCAACCTGGTACAGCATCCAATGGTGAGTTCTAAGCTTCAACTGTACTATACATCTGCTTAGCCAGTTATGTACTGCATGTTAGCTGTACTGTGTGACACTACAGTCTATAATTTGCATACTGTATGTTTCATGTTGTTTGCATATCCCATGTTATGTATATGTTTGCCTTGCATTCCCATGTACATATAGTAATTGCTTTATATTGTTTGTATACAGTTTTACCACATTACTTATCATCACTCATCACACACGTGGACACTTGTTTATACGCATCGATCTGTGTACATCTACGCAAGTTCCTCTATCGAATAATAAACTCAGTTCTTCAGATCACATCTGACTGGATTATTGGAAGATAGAGTATTGGTTATGCTGGCTGTTCCAAATTTGTCAGACACTTAGTGCGGGGCAGGACAGTAAAACATCGGGCTCTCAGCGTGTGATGCATATATCTGACTTAGTCAGCAACTTTTTTGTCAGCAAGTGGGGCATATACCGACTCACAGATCTGTTACACTGCCAGCCAGAGCTATCTGCTTATGACAGCACAAGAGTTTCTATACAGTCTGACCGTGGCAGCTCAGCAATAGGAGTACCACCATTGACTACACAGGAATTTCACACTGTCAGTATAGCCACCTGCATATGGCAAGACAACAGTCCCTGCACAGTCACACAGCCTAACAACAGTCCCAAGACCCTGACTACTCAGAGACCTCCTACAGTGTCAGCTCAGTTATCTGCACATTACAATACAGCAGCCTCTACACAGTCAAGCATTTCCATTCCATCATCGTCACAGAAAATGACATCTTCATACAAAACAAGGTCCCAACTCTCTAGTTCCTCCAAATCTTTATCCGTCAGCAATGCAGCCATAATGGTACTTTCAAAAGCGGAAGCTGCAAAAGTGCGGGCCACCTTTGCCGAACAAGAGATGCAATTAAAGATAGAAAAATCACGTTTAGAAGCAGAGAAAGGAATATAGAGATCACGTCTGGAAGCAGAAAGAGATATGGAGAGGTCACGTCTGGATGCAGAAAGAGATATGGACAGGTCACATCTGGATGCAGAAAGAACATGTCTGGATGCATAAAGAGATATGGAGAGGACACGTCTGGATGCAGAAAGAGATACAGTATATAGAAACAATGCCTAGAAGCAATTAGTGAGAAGCTCACTGCAGAGAAGGAGGCAGCAGCTGCTATTGCTGAAGCAGCATTCTTAGAGCCTGTAGAACTTCTTAATATAAGGAAAATCAATGTGCTTGACGCAGAGCTTGGATCGCAGAATTCATTGCAATGCACATCAGAATATGTAAATCAAGCATCCAAAATGGACAGCAAACCTCAATCAGTACAAAGCATGCATTCAGATTTTGTCAGTGAAACAAGCCAAACACACTATGCAGCGCCCCCACTAGTCAACAGTGAACTGCAAACTTGCAAACAAGAGAATTCTAGACACAGGGAACCCATGAGGGACAACCTTCCCCCACACCAGGTATCTGAATCTGCAAACTACAACAAAGACACAACTACCCGCACACAAAAGTGGTATGATACAAGAAAACAGGAACCATACAATCCTAATAGGTACCATTTACTCACCATGTTAATGCACAAACAAAATCTCCTAGAGCCAATCAAGAAACATTAGACTTTGCCAAGTTTCTTGCTCGCCTTGAGCTGGTCACAAAAGGACTCTCAAAGTTCAATGATCGCCCTGAGAGTTTCAAAGCCTGGCAATCCTCTTTCCAAAATGTAATCAGAGGGTTAGGCCTTTCACATAGCGAAGAGATAGACCTTTTAATTAAATGGCTTGGGAATGAATCCGCTGAACATGCTAGAATGTTAAGAGTGATCAATATTAACCACCCTGAGAATAGCCTTAAAAAGATCTGGGATAGATTAAATGAGTGCTACAGCTCACCAGAGATAATAGAAAGTGCACTATTCAAAATAATTGATGATTTCCCTAGGTTACCTAACAAAAGCTATCAGAGACTGAGAGAATTAAGTGACTTACTAATGGAGCTTCAAGTAGCCAAGTGTGAGGAGACTTACCAGGACTTGCCTTCCTCGACACAGCCAGAGGCATTAACCCTAGAGTGCAAAAGCTACCTTACAATCTACAGGAGCAATGGCTCACCCATGGTTCCAAATATAAGCACCGGCACCATTTCCACCATTCTCTGTTTTTGTGGACTTCGTGCACCAACAAGCTAAGACCAGGAATGATCCTAGTTTTGCCTTTACCCTGACTAGCTCAACCCCTATTCTACCTAACCCCTGCAAAATGTCAGTCGCAGTTCACAATACTAATGTGCATTATACAGATTCTTCCCACAGGTCTACCTATTCTACTCATCAAGAGAATAAAGATAAAGATCCTGCCAAGGAGTGTCCCCTGCATAACAAACCGCATCCTCTCATGAAATGCAGAGCCTTCAGAGATAAGTCCCTGGAGAACTGCAAAGCATTCCTAAGAGAAAATGGCATCTGCTACAAGTGCTGCTCTTCTACAACCCACCTTGCCAAGGATTGTAAGGTTAGTGTTAACTGTATAGAATGTCACAGTCACAGCACAGCACAGAACACAACACAGCTCTACACCCTGGACCTTCCGCATTGACTTTACAACACAGTTATGGTGACACAGAGCATGGCGGGGAGCTCAGTGTGGAGCAAAGAGACACTACTGCAGTCATACCAGAGATAACTTCACAATGTACTGAAGTCTGCAAAGACACTATTAGTGGCAAATCTTGCCCAAAATCTGTTTAGTCAGAGTCTACCCCAATGGCCAACCAGAGAAAGCTGTCAAACTTTATGCAATCCTAGACGGCCAAAGTAACAAGTCTCTAGCCAGATCAACCTTCTTTGAGACCTTTAATATCAAAGGACCCAGCATTCTATACTCCTTAAGGACTTGTGCAGGGAGTTTTGAGACAATGGGGAGGAGAGCAATTGGCTATCAAGTCGAGTCCATAGACAGAAAGACATGCCTTCCCTTACCCACTATCACTGAATGCAATGAGATCCCTGATAATAGGTCTGAAATCCCTACACCAGACGCAGCTATCCATCATGCATATTTCAAACGTATAGCACATCTGATACCAGAACTGGACCCATTAGCCCAGATAATTCTACTCATTGGGAGAGATATCTTACGAGTCAGATTAATGGTCCACACAATGCTCCTTATGCTCAAAGATTAGACCTAGGATGGGTCATAATAGGAGAAGTATGTCTTAGAAAAGTGCATAAACCAGTTACTGTCAACAGCATGCTTACCTGTACTTTAGAAAACGGACACCCTTCTCTATTTCAACCATGTCACAATCATTTCCTCATAAAGGAACTACCACACTGCACTGTCATGGACTCTCCTAGTGACAACCACATCTGTGACAGCTACCAAGAACATTTGGGGTGCACAGTCTTCCAAAGAACAAAAAGGGATGACCAAGTCGCAATGTCCATAGAGGACCTTTTATTCCTGGAAATAATGAAAAAGGGACTAGTCAATGATTATGCCAACAGCTGGGTTGAACCTCTACCCTTTAAACACACACAGACGGCGCCTACCTAACAACAGAGAACAAGTATTTAAATGCTTCTCTTCACTAAAACGCAACTTCCACAGGATACCAGAAATGAAAGATCACCTCTTCTTTTTCATGGACAAAATATTTGAGAACGGTCATGCTGAGATAGCTCCCATTCTTAAAGACACAGATGAATGCTGGTACTTACCAATGTTTGGAGTATACCACCCAAAGAAACCAGGTCAGATCAGAGTCGTGCTTGATTCCAGTGCCAAGTTTGAATGTATCTCCTTAAATGATGTTCTCCTGACAGGACCAGACCTTAACAACAAACTCCTTGGAGTACTAATACATTTCCGTAAGGACTCTATTGCCTTCACAGCTGACATTCAACAAATGTTTCATTGCTTCCTCATGAGGGAAAGTGACAGGAATTTCCTAAGATTCCTTTGGTTCAGAGACAACGACCCCTCTAAAGATATTGCAGAGTACCGCATGAAGGTACACATCTTTGGTAACAGCCCTTCCCCTGCAGTTGCCATCTATGGACTAAGATGTTCAGCTCAAGAGGGCGACCTAGACTATGGTTCTGATGTTAGACAACTTGTGGAAAAAGATTTCTATGTAGATGACTGTTTAAAATCTATGCCAACAGATGAGACAGCAATCAGCCTCCTCAAGAGAAATCAGGAAATGCTTGCCTTCTCTAATCCCAGGCATCACAAAATAGCTTCCAACAGCAAAAGAGTGATGGAAGCCTTCCCTTCTCAAGATCATCCAGTAACTTAAGGGATTTAGATTTAGGAACTGATTCTCCACCAGCTCAATGTAGCCTTGGACTCTTATGGGGCTTAAAATCTGACTCCTTTACCTTCCAAGTGAACATTGAGGAAAAACCCTACACCCGCAGAGGTGTCTTGTCTGTTATAAACAGCTTGTATGACCCCTTAGGATTTGCTGCTCCTGTCACTATCCAAGGTAAAGCCTTGCTCGGAGACCTAACCTGCGAGTCATCCAACTGGGATGCGCCACTGTCTCCTCAGAAAAGAGATTTGTGGGAGGAGTGGAAAAGTTCTCTGTCCACCTTAACCAACCTTTATATTACAAGTTCATATGCTCCTGTACCTTCTACAGAAGTACAGAACCAGAAACTATGTGTATTTTCTGATGCTTCAATCCAAGCAATTGCCGCTATTGCATATCTTAAAACTGTGGATATTAGAGGCCAGTGTCATATTGGGTTTGTCATGGGCAAAGCAAAGTTAGCACCACTTCCAGAGCATACCATACCCAGGCTAGAACTTTGTGCTGCAGTGCTAGCTGTGACAACAATCCATACCATGAGCTCACATTGTCAACTTGAGCCACACAGATTCCAAAGATCATCAACTACAATTATCTGCCTAAGTCATATAGCCTGTTCATTTAAACGGTCACATCTCTAAGAGTGACTAAATGTAAAGGTTGGCATCACTGCCAAAATATTTACGCAACCAAAGAACTACAAATTCGCTCAAACATCAACACTAAAGGTTTAGAGAGATACCTCAGTGAGCAAAGTTGTACATGGACTTCAACCCGTCTCATTCTTCTCATATGGGAGGTACATGGGAAAGGATGATTGGCATAATACGCAGAATCCTTGATTCCATATTCCTACAAGTAGGTACTGCAAGACTTACTCACGAGAGTTTAACTACTTTCATGGCTGAAGTCTCAGCTATTGTCAATGCCAGACCTTTGACTTCAGTTTCTAATGACCCAGACGATCCACTTCTACTTACTCCTGCTACTCTTCTTAATCAGAAGACCAGGACTATCTATGCTCCTTCTGGGGAGTTCACCAACAAAGACTTATTCAAACAACAATGGAGGCAAGTTCAAAGCCTAGCAAACACCTTTTGGGACAGGTGGAAAAGACAATATATCTCTACCCTGCAGCCAAGGACCAAGTGGCAAGTTGCCAAACCTAACCTAAAACCTGGTGACATTGTGCTTGTCAGAGATTGTCAGTCATAACATAACTAGTGGCCTTTGAGTATTGTCACCAAGACGTTCCCGAGCAAGGACGGAAAAGTTTGTAAGGTTGAGGTCAAGATCTGTAAGCAAGGAAAGACTAAGTTGTTTCTCAGACTAGTGTCTGAACTGTTGTTACTGTTACCTACTTAGAGTTTAAATTTGTGGTATCAACGATACCAGACGGGGAGTGTCATGCCTTTAGCATAGGGTTTGTTATGTTGCACTAATTCACATTAGCAGCCCCACCTAGTGGTCAGGACAGCAGCAGTTTAAATTTTATCTATTTTGTCCTTCTTAACATTCCATAGCAATCTAGCAATGCATTCTGTGCCAAAAGAGCTGTAAGCAGCCATTTTCCTTTTCACATGGTCCCAGACAGTCATCATTACATATGCTCAACCTGGTACAGCATCCAATGGTGAGTTCTAAGCTTCAACTGTGCCATAGATCTGCTTAGCCAGTTATGTACTGCATGTTAGCTGTACTGTGTGACACTACAATCTATAATTTGCATACTGTATGTTTCATGTTGTTTGCATATCCCATGTTATGTATATGTTTGCCTTGCATTCCCATGTACATATAGTAATTGCTTTTCATTGTTTGTTTACAGTATTACCACATTACTTATCATCACTCATCACACACGTGCACACTTGTTTATACGCATCGATCTGTGTACATCTACGCAAGTTCCTCTATCGAATAATAAACTCAGTTCTTCAGATAACATCTGACTGGATTATTGGAAGATAGAGTATTGGTTATGCTGGCTGCTCCAAATTTGTCAGACACTTAGTGCGGGGCAGTACTGTCTGCGACTATGAAATAATGACAGATAGATAAATGGGCTGTCATTTTCTTGAACGAGAGGTTCCCAAACACGGTCCTCAAGGCTCCCCACCAGTTCAGGTTTTGGAGATATACATGGTTGAGCACAGGTGACTTAATTAGTACCTCAGTCAATTTGATTTAACCACCTGTGCTCAACCATGGATATCTTTAAAACCTGAACTGTTGAGGACCCTTGAGGACCGCATTTGGGAACCTCTGTCTTTTACTTTATTACTGTGATAGAAGAAAACAATAACAGTTTTTCTAAGCAAAATAGATCTGTTACTAGTACAATGTCTGATTTCTCACTCAAGCATGGAGAAGATGAGCCGGGTGGTCTCGTTGGCTGGCCGCAATATGTTTAAGGAGCAGCCTGTGCTTTCATAAGATTGCATCTGGACCGGTTTGTAGGGGTCTGAATAACTAAAATCACATACTTGTGCTGTATCAGAGATAGAAAGTAGGAAAAAGAAATGACAAATAGACAAGTTAGAAACCAAACTCTTGTTGGAGCATCATCATAACTTCATCCTGCTAAAGAGGAAGATGCCGTTTCTTTTAGCCATATAGATTTTGTCAAATTTGTTTTTTCTTTACTTAATATGACCAGTCATTGGCATAAAGAAGGGGCTCAACTTTCATTCTAAGTAAAATGACAAAGTACTATGCACTTTTCTAATTATCCATCGCAGCTGCAGAGTTGATACCTGAGTTCTAGTTGAATAAATACCATGTTCCCTGAATTAATAATATTCCCTGTCCTCTCATGCCTCTGTATTTAATCCTCTCCACTATTATTTTTACTGTATAAAACAGGTTCCGTATCAGTGCCAAAACAGCAAAAAATACTGCAAAAAGTCAATTATGCCAATACAATTTTGTTAGGGTTGTCCCGTGAACAATGGTGTCTAAGGTAGGTGGTCTATATGGGTGTGAGGGTGAATTCAGCCCTGTTACTAAAACTAATGTAGCAAATACCGAACACAATAATACAGTGGCAGAGTTAATTAGTAATTACAAAACAAAATAAGAATGATCCTTCAGTTATTGCTATAATCCTATACTGCGTAGCTGGTCATAAACACAAATAAACATTTCATCTCTGCATTCTACCAGCGTCTAGGATATAAATACACAATCTATTATGGGTCCTTAGCTATGGTGTGTACATACCGTTTACTGATAGAACCTTTTCTTGGGCGAATGCAAAACTAATAAGGAGCAGGGTCGTTAGAAGCCCCACTGGAGACATCTTAAAAATGTGTATTTGTAAAAGAGTTCACATGTATATAGTGAACTAGGAAAATAAATAATTGTATACATACAGGTTTGGAGACCTGCCCTGTCCTTCACAGGTTTTCATTGGAACCCTTTGTGATAACCCCAGCTGGTAATTCCCAGTGTCTATCACACAACCAGCAGAATTATAGGTTATATATGTTTAGGAAATCAACATCTGCAACATTCTCATACTCTACATAGTTTGGCGTCCATATTTGTCGTACTGGTTGCTTAATACTAATCTCTTCATTGTTTTTTCTTTCTCATGTTCAGAAAGATGCAGGACAAAGGGGCCTATTTATAAAAACATACATAAAATGATGTAGAAACTAGTTTCTGCATGATTAGTGTTTTCCTACTTTGTACTAACAGCTTAATGCAGGAGATTTACCAGAAACCTCCAGCAAAAGGCTAGTTAGCATTGCAGTCCACAGTTCCCATTATTATCAATATGGTTTACGGTATACAGCCTTATTACTATGTACCAACTGCAAAGCTTTCCGGAGTTGGACCCCATTGGTTTATGACATCCTCAGATAGCTAATCCGCTTAATACCTATTGAGGCTTTCTTGTTAGTCCGACTATTGTAACAGAGGGCCTGATTCAGACCCGCTCGCGAGCGCACAGCGCACGCAAGCGGGTCGATGTTTGCCCTCTGTTACCATACTCTTCGTGATGTCAGTAGTGGACTTCCTGCTCTATTAGAGCAGGGAGTCCCCTTGGGCTTGCGAGAGCTGAGACCCTACCACAGGGTCTCTTCGCAAGCCTGATGGTCGCGATAATCGCGACCATTTCCAGCCTGCTCGCACAAACTGTGGGTGAGCACCCACAGCTTAGTGAGCGGGCAGGAGAAAAAATAAATAAAAATCCCTGCCCTGATTCAGAATGAGCGCTCGCAAATAGCGAGCGGCTCTGAATCAGACTCCTCCGATACCCTGGTGTAACTTGCAGGGAACAGTTGCTATCTGCAGCAAGTTACAGTAAGTACATAGGGGGGACATTTTTGTCAAAAATTAGTCTGCTGCAGTGTGCTACAATTAAAACTTGGGTCTGCTGCAATTAAAAATTCATAGGTCCCCAAGTTTAATTTGAATAGAAAATAAATTATAATTATGATGTATTTCTGAATGAGCTCATTTTATGTCTCACATTACTGACGGTTATTTCAGGACCAGTAAATATTGTGGACCTCTTAAAGTTCATTAATGCTCCTGTTTGCCCACATTGTGCATTTCATGGTGACAGACAGTTCGCTGCAAGGTCTATGCTAATCTCAAAAGCAGACTGTACCTCGAATTTTGGCAAATGTCCCAGAAAAAGCCCAGGGTGGACATGGTGAAAACGTCACATCAATGACCAAGCTACTTCGAATTTGGACTCACCTACCTCTTCGCTTTCGGGTGTCTGGTATCGTAATCCATTACTACCAAAATATACTGATGACCCCAAGCAGACTTTATTAGAGGTGCTAACAAAATCCATTGCAATTCTCTCAAACAGGACCTCAATAATGGGTAACGGGACAAGCAGACATCTTTAATGTGGCCTGGGAGCATGGTACTCTCAGGACGGGATGCACAGTAGTCGTCAGATACATATTTATGGATCCCTGGCCAGAAAAACTGCATCAAAATTCTCTGGGGGTTTCTCTACCCCTAGATATCCCACAGTTATGTGACCATGAGCCAGGTACCACAACAATCTGCTACATGGGCTGCCATGTGAGGGTATGACAACCTGCTATCATGCTATAGTGAGGTTCCATCAACTGCTGTTACATTATCTCTAGCCTTTACCAGAGTAGTGTCTTTTCTCTCTTCAAGATCAGGCATAATGTCAACTGGTTCATCAATATTTCCTACTTCAGCAGGGGGTACATCATTCTGCCTCCCACTGCAGCTCACATCACTTTCTGACACCCCAATTTTGCCAAGGGAATACTTCAGACTCAGAGAACATTCCAACTGCCACTGTATCAGTAACATTATAAAATGGGTCTGTAATAAATTGGGCTTCCTACAGCTTCCAGAAGTGGTAAAAATATCTCCCCAACATACTGTGGGTATTAAGAATTAGAGATGAGCGTTTCGGTTTTGCTAAAAAGTTAACACACCCGAACTTTGGAGTTCCGAGTTGAGTCCGAGCTTGGATCACTTTTGGGGTTCCAAGTAGCATCGAGGCCCGGCTCGGGCCTTCCCACAAGTTGAATCTCAGATCTAAGAACCGGATCTTGCATGTTTCTGATTGCATGTAAGTCCCCCTCTTGTGATAATTAGTTGCCAAATTTGGTTAGAATTGACTGGAAATTACTGGAAATAGTTGTTATTGTGGGGGGTGGGGGAGCAATCGCACTGATCCCCGTCCCTCCTGGATCTGGTGCATTTACTGATTTTTCTTAATTGTTTTTGTAGGGGGCATGACCAAGTCTCCTCTATTAGCCCACATCCCCTGGAAATGTCTATTGACCTAGATAATGGCTGTGAGTAAATGATTCCGGTCATTATCACATTGTTATTATAACTTCAAATTTTGAGGTGACAAAACCCCACATTGTACTATTTAATGTTGTAACCGCTAAGCTGCATTTAATAAAATTATTTAATAAAATAAACTCCTTATTAAAAAGCTTTTATGGATCATAACCAAGATGATAGCAAGTGGATGAGCCACTTAATTAAAAACTTATGAATGTCTGTACTGTATGGTTTAAGAAAAACAATTGACACTTTTGAGGAGCTCTGGTGTCAGGGAAGTGTATAAAGATACAGGTCATGTTGCATTCACTTAACAAGTCTAAGGGGTATATCACACATTTACTAACAGATCATTTTTTTTAAGATTAGTAAATGTGTGATTTAGCCCCAGAAAGACAACATCGACTTAGAATGATTTGAAATTGATTAAAATGGATTGAAATCGACCTTTAGTAAATATGCCCCCAATTGGTGTGTTACTCTGTAAATAGCCCGTTTGGCTAGTAATGATACCTGCATGGGCACAGCTTTTTCATTTTAATGCTCTTATTAATTTCTAACATGGTTATATAATATTATAAGTACATCTGTGGAAAATCATAGAAATGGATGGGCTCATTTGTTGTGCTGCTTGGACAGGTGTAAAACTCACTGGTCTCTAATAATCGTGAGTGTCTGAGACCAGTGAAAACATTATTGGTCATTTCTTACATTAACTGAATTAATCTTCACCAGAGAAATTAGCGATTTCAGTGATTTTTCAATATCTGGCAACTTGTTTTCCTCAATTTAGAAAACTGGTGATTTAAATGTTGATTTCCTTAATACTTCCAAGGCTCAGAAAATCATTGCGATAAAAAATTATCGCTACAAATGACCTTTATTACAAAACTACCTTAAAGTTTGTTCCCCTCATCCACCCCTATTATTTTTCCTTTTCAACTGAAGATAAGCATCACATTGTATCAATGTCTCCTGAGCCTCTGCTGCAGGTGATGGTGGCTGGTGGTGATGTCACAGTCAGTTATCCAGCATATTATGACATCACAGAGGTGATATACACAGCTGCTGCCTCGGAATCCTCACTTCTCAGTACGAATTGCTTATTGGAGGTAAGTTTTATTTGTGGCTCTAATCCTGTACTTTATTATTGTCTGTTATCTCCAAATGTCATCCTCATTTCTCTTCCTAAAGACTCTATACCATCTCCCTTCTGTCATTCTGTAATATCAGCAAAACTATATGTTAGTTAATCAATTGGCTGTTTCATAATTCATACTAGATAGGTAAGTCCTTAAATAATGGTTGAGTGGAAATAGTATTATAGTAAATGATCTATAATCTTCATTTCTCTGTCAAACAATTCTTATCCAGTTATATATAGTTTATATAAATCTAACCATGTCACTGGTTACGGTGTAAATATTACCAGAGTAAGAGACCGGAAATTATGACTGATATTCTCATTTGTGGCTGGAGAAATAATATTTCGAAAAGTCACATTTTATATATCCTATTTATATTAGAGAAGATTGGTAATAAAGTGTTATAATACACCCACCATGTTTTGGAAATTCAGATTAATTTTATTTGCTGGAACTAGGAAACATCTCTGTATCTGGATTATTACATGTCATTGGCTGATACGTTATGCTGCGCCTGTAGAAGACCTGGGAACACCTAGAGTATTTTAGAAAGGAATATTCTTATCAGAAATTAATTAATCTTCTTACTTATGATGTAAAATAAGGTCCTTCACAGACAGTAACAATGTATTTAATGTATTTATGGTACATTATTTGGAATTGAGTCTAATATTGTTCCTTGTCCTATTTGCCTCACACCCCATAAGTTAATTTTATGCATATTGTTTGCCCATTCCCCACCAACAGCTGATATGTATAAGCAACATCACTGCCCAGTAACCAATATCTCAGAGGTGTAACTAGGGTTTTTCGGAGCTCAGGGAAAATTGAAACATGGTCGCACTAAGCCCCCCGATAAAAAAAATCTATAAAAAAACGACATACATTTTATATAGCTACATAAATTATTAACCCCTAGGTTGGTCAAGGTTTTCCTTAGCTCTCCCCAGTAGGAGAGAGGGTAGCCAATAAGAATCATACTCTTGCCCCTACTTTGAAAATATTAACAGGACACTGGGGGTAGTTTAAATCACACAACTGTAGAAATTGGGAGACTATTTTAAATTTTTTTTTATCTAATATATATTTCTTTTATAACACTTACTATATTGCAAATCACTGTTTATTAAATTCTTCATGCAAACAACACAGGAAAAGAGCACAAACATTGCATCAATAACAAGCAAGGTGCATTCTGGGTAAAATATATTACATATATGCAAATTATCCTACCTATAATGCAGCCCCCTCTGTCGGTCCTGCCATGGCGAACAGGGCACGGGCGTCGTTCAACCCAACCCCCGCCACTGCAATATCTATATTATTTACTGATGCAAATAAAATGCAACATGGAAATACTGTATAATGGAGCTTTAAGCTGCCAAACACAATGGTAACAACAATATAGAAAAAGGTGGAAGCATATACTGTGTTATAGATTACTGCTAGCTGGGACATTTATTATCTCACCACAAGTCAGTGACTTGGCACATGGGACAGTGACACAGTATTCAGTTACCAATTAATACATTTGAGGGGAAAAATGAAATAAGATGCTGTAGTATTGTGATTCTACACCCCTGTAAGACAAAATATTGCAGTACACGTAGTAAGAATATGTGATTTAAATCATCAAACAGAAGTCTTGTGTAATAACACTAAAATGATCACACATTTTAGTTTCTAAATTAATGTACAATTTAATTTGTATACATTATTTGTAAATATAAATGCAGCAATATATCTATATAATAAGCGAGAAAGCGTGTTTGTCTGTCCGTCCTTTATGCACGGCCACAGTTTTGGACCTAGCTCCAACAAATTTAGCATGGTGGGGTAGTTTGACTAGGATTAGGTTTTTGCCTAGGTTTGAACCTCGGCAGGGCCACATACTGTCACACAATCTGCAAAAATAGGGACACTGTTAAATTTCACAGATTCCGGGGCTGGCCCCAGTGGAATTGCCAGTCTGTCAAAATCTGTGAGAATGCAACAAAAGTATATATATATTTTTTAAGTTTTTATTTAAATCAACAAAAAAGAAGAAACACATCTACAGTATTCCACAAAATATATCATACAACATAAAATAAACCACAAATAAAATAAGACAAGTCAAAAATATACAACAAAGACTGGAACAGAACATAAGTTGAGGGTAAGAAGGGAAAAGGAGAGGGGGGGGGAATGAGAGGGGAACCACCCGAGATAATATCCTAAAAATGTATTAAAATATGAGGTGAGTCAACAAGTTCCACTGATATGGCCTGAATAGGACAGAAATCAAGGTCCCCATATGTCACTAAACTCTCTATATCTAGTAGCACCAGACATTATAAGATCATCCATAGACATATAGAAATCCAGTCTGGAGAACCACTCTGCTATAGTTGGGCGGCTCGGAGATCTCCAGTGTACTGGGCAACCTTGGCAGCACTGTTGATGTGACGTGCTGCGAAGGGAAAGTGGGCGGCATTAAACTGGTGTACGATTGCACTGCCGCACGCTAAGGCATAGAGGGCGTCCTTAAACCAGGCCGTACATTGTGGGATTTGCATACTCTGTCCCTTTCGGCTGCGTGCGAACGCAGCTTAGCGTCCGGGTCTGAATCGGGCCCTGAGTCTCCACTATTGAATAGCTAACCGAAAAGGACACAGTGGTCTGCAAAATCTTATCCCAATCTTTAGGGACTAATTGTATACCCAGGTACCTTTCCCAGTCAGCTGTGAAGCGTGGCAATGTGGGCAAAAGTATAATTTTAACCTCAGTCGCTTTCTCTCCATGACTGCCTGCCAGTGTGTCAGCTGTAATCAGCTGGTGGGTCGGCACCAAATCAACATCACTAACACCTGGGCCCCCCTCAATGGCCCTGACTGGACCGGTCCATCATGTGTGCTGGGGGAGCGTCGGGCCACAGAGGCAGCTCAGTCACCATATTAGCCAAACCCCTTGCACCCACGTTAGATACGCCACTGTTTGCATGCATGTTAGCAAACGGTGGGGTCTTTTTCAGGATCAATGGAGTGGGGTCAACGGCAAGGACAATGTTTCACAAATAAAAGCTGCAGCTGAACTTCAGGACCCAGTCTTCAACCCAGGCATCCCAGCTAGTGTGTAATAAGTAGGATTATAAAATAATAGCATAAATAACCCTATCTGACTTGAGTGGGAGAAGAGTCAGTGTCATTATAACTCTCTGCTAGAGGACCTGATATTGCTCCTCAGCTAGGACTTGGTAATGCTCTGCCGAGGTATAGGTTCTATGAACACAGGTGTATTTGCCTCCTGTGGGATCTGTCCCATGTCAGTGCATTTCCCCAGGGTTACAGTAACACACACATCAGGCCACAATACTACATGTACAGGAATCAATGATATGCCCAGTTTTTTGGATCTCATCAGAGTGGCTCTTGTACATACTGTAGAGCCTGAGTTGCACAATATGCTGATAATCACGGCGCTGAGCGATGTTTTTGCTACTGTGCATGTGCAGAACGCTGTGGATATTCCCATTGCGCATGTGCAAACTAAAGTTTGAGATGGCATTCACAATGTCTCCGTGAACACAAGGTCCTGAGCAGACAACTGTGATCCATAGGCATTCCTGGGAGTAGTCAGGGAGGTGGCCTAAAGTGTTTGCAAAAAGGGCTGTCTGTGAGCCTGTTATGGGCGTTCCAGGGGTGTGTCTGCGCTCACGGTTGCGTTCCAAATCGCAGAACCACAGTCTCAGAGGTCAGAGTCAAAGAAATAGGTGACCTGGAATCAGGGCTGGCCCCAGGAGTTGCAGCGCCTTGTGCCGGTCCGGTCCTCGGTGCCTCTTCACTCGCAGAATGGAGGCATGGCCATGCCCCGTAAATGACGTTATTTGGGGGCATGTCCATATGGCACGCCTCCCAGTAACATCAGGCTGGGGGCGAGCCCAGCACTACGTCAGTAGCTGGGCTGCCCCCAGCTCTCTTCCTGGACTGAATGGAAGCCACACGCATGTGCGCGACATCCATTCCTCCTCTCCAGGGCCGGCACAGCTGCGGCGGTGGAGGTGCCCAACTTCGTCCCGCGGGTGGAACAGCGGGGTCAGTTCCTGAAAAACGGGACTGTCCTGCTGAAATCGGGAATGGCTGGCAGGTGTGCTCCCTCTATGGCAAGGATGGGGAACCTCCTGCCCGGGGGCCTTATAAGGCCCTCGGTAACATTTGGTCTGGCCCTCAGAGCTTTTTTTTACTAGCCTCATTTGGCTAGTAGGCTGCCTAGAATGGCACCCTGCAGCCAGAATCTATGCAGCAGTGCTGCCTGGAGCATCTTAGGACGCTTCAGACGGTCACACCGCTGCCCTTACAGCTGAGGATGCTCCGGGCATTGCTGTAATCACCGGTGATTGTGGCCCCGCCCCCATGTGACATCACATGGAGGGGGCATGGCCTGAACCAGGCCCGTAAATAATGTTATATATATCAAAATGGCCCTCAGCAGAAAAAAGGTTCCCCACCCCTGCTCTATGGGGTGGCACCCCTGTTCAACCGCACTGGTTGAACATGCCTCAAGCCGGCCCTGCCCCGGAATCTGTACAGCCCAAGACTTACTGGAGGAGTCGATGTGTGTCCGATGTTGTATCGATGGTGGTGTGTTCCCAACCCTCGGAGGATCTGCACACAAGGCAGACAGGGGAAGTGGGTGTAACAACACTCGCACAGTCCGTCACACACTATATCAGACGGGGAGTCTGTTAGCGGCATTAGCATATTTACGCACATACATTGCCAGCGCAAGCACAGGTGAGAATAGTGTACAGCCCTGGCTCGGGCCCATAGGGGTAACTTGCTCACACACAGTAACATACACAGGAGCAGAACCCAAAGGACCTGTTTTATCACTTCCAATACTCTGCACTGATCCAGCTCTTCCATACAGGGGATGTTTAGTTTCAGTAATAAAAATAGATTTATCTGTTTCTCTTCCAGGTTGTAGGTGCGTTTATTTAGCGTTTGGATAGTGAAAAAAACAAAAACTAGACAGCGATTAAGACTCAGCTGAGACTGTGAGTAATGCATGCTTCTTACGTCACATTGTTATAATGTAATGTGGGACTCATTCAGACCTGCTCGCAAGTGCTTCAGCGCTCGCAAGCGGGTGCGCAAGCTCGGGGCTCACTACAAAAGGGGCGGCTGTCGATGGTGATCGACAGCTCGCCCCATTTTGTAGGCGGGGCGGGGGGATGGCTACACAAACGGAGGCGTTCCCAAATGAACACCTGCCGGTTGTGGGCGGCCCCACTGACATCACCAGTGATGTCAGTGGGAGAGCTTCTGGCTCTGTTAGAGCCGAAAGCTCTCTGGGCTTGCGGCAGACGAGACCCTACCACAAGGGTCTCGTCGCAAGCCCCGCGACCATCACCCACAGCCTAGCGAGCGGCCAGGAGGCTGGCTTAGAAAATGGAAGCGGCCGCCCTCATTCAGAGCGAGCGCTCTCGCATTTTGTGAGCGGCTCTGAATGAGGTCCTGTGTGTGCATATTAGTGAGAGATTAATAAAACAGTCACCAGGAAAGCCAGAGTCAGTGACTGCATCCTATCCCTATGTCACTACAGCCAGTCAGCTCTCCCCAGTAATGGCACATTCTTTGCCCTCACTCAAGGCCAGCGCCCCCGTGAGGATACCAAGGCAATATATTCTGTCTCATCCAATGTTCCTAATGTCCCCATGTTGCCCCTCATTGAGTGCCAGATGCTGACATAAGGTGAAACAGCTGTGAAACTGTCACCTACTGCTCCACAATCAAGGGCACCAAAAGGGGCCTGGGTGTGTTTAGGGGCCCAGGAGTGCAGGCATGGCATTATCGTCCCTAATTATGAAGCTGAGACTATGTTGGCCTCTCCTCGCGTGATACATATTTTACAGATTTTAGCAGGGCCGCTAATTAGCAATCTGTTTGCTCTGCTTCACTGCCAGCAAAGTGTCACTATAGAATACACATTAGGGGCCAGCACTCCCAGTGATCTGCCTTTCTATATAGTATCCATATTGCTAAATAGGAAATAGTGATAGCCCTTCCTTATGTCCTTATTCTCAATTGTATATTCCCAACATCTGCTATTTGCACCTAGTAGCTTCCAAGTTCCAGGCACCCTCTTTCTCCATGTCGGTCACCTGAACAAATAAAGAACATACCTCCAGGTCCCACGAAGAGGGACAGTTTGCACGCTGTAGGACTTCGGGGTAAGGGGGAGGAGCCTCGGGAAAAAAGGGCAGAGTCACGTGGCTTCCTCCCCGTTTCGTCACTATGGGGGTGTGCCATAGTATACTGGTGAACAGATGCTGCACACCCTCAACTTCCCCACCACACCGGGGCACTGCGGGTCTCGGGTGGGACAGCAGGATAGTCCCAGGAAAACGGGACTGTCCCGCTGGATGCTTACAATGGGAGTTTGCTGTATTTCAAAAATAAAAACCCTGGGTACACTCTTGCGATGTACCGATACATCGATATAAACCGATTAGCCCAGGCTGCGAGGGATAACAAGCTGGTAATTTTGCTTGCAGTATGTGCACATCACTCAGTAGCATAGCACAGAGAGAAACAGGCATTTACAGAATTACACTTACACCCTGGCACAGTGATATGTCACAATAGATGCAGGTGGGATATGTTCTTTATTCCAACTTTGCTCATACAATACATAAAAAACTATTCTCAGCTTAAAATAAATGTTACATTTATAGGAGCCTATTCATCATGACATAATTATCACTAGGGGTGTGCACCGGCCACTTTTCGTGCTTTGGATTTCTTTGTGTTTTGGATCTGGATTGGTTTTGCCAAAACCACCCTTCCGTGTTTTGGGTTTTGTGTTTTGTGTTTTGGATCTGTATTTTTTTGAAAAAAAGCATAAAAACAGCTAAAATCACAGAATTTGTGGGTTTTTCAATAACATGAATTTCCAGTCTATTCTGAACACCTCACACCTCACAATATTGTTTTTAGTCCAAATGGTTGCACCGAGGTAGCTGGATGACTATGCTAAGCGACACGAGTGGGCGGCACAAACACGTGGCCCATCTAGGAGTGACACTGCAGTGGCAGACAGGATGGCAGTTTGAAAAACTAGGCCCCAAACAGTACATAATGCAAAGAAAAAAAAGAGGTGCAAGATGGAATTGTCCTTGGGCCCTCCCACACACCCTTATGTTGTATAAACAGGACATGCAAACTTTAACAAACCAATAATTTCAGTGCCAGGGTCTGCCACACGACTGTGGCTGAAATTATTGGTTCGTTTGGGCCCCCACAAAACAAGCTGGCAATTAATCTGTCCCTGCACAAACTGGCTCTACGGAGGCAAGATGTCGTCCTCATCCTCCTCATCCACCGATTCTTCACCCTCTTCAGTGTTGTGTACATCCTCATCCTCGCAGAGTATTCATTCGTCCCTGCTGGAATCCACCACCACAGGTCCCTCTGTACGTTCTGGAGGCTGGTCTCCCTGGAAGAGTTGATAATTCATTTTTATGAACATCATCTTCTCCACATTTTGTGGAAGCAACCTCTTACGCCTTTCGCTGACAAGGTTCCCGGCTGCACTAAACACTCTTTCGGAGTACACACTGGAGGGGGGCAACTCAGGTAAAATAGAGCCAGTTTGTACAGGGGCCTCCAAATTGCCTCTTTTTCCTGCCAGTACAGGTACGGACAGTCTGACATCCCTACTTGGATGCTGTCACCAATGTAATCCTCCACCATTCTGTCAGTGGTGACAGTATCATATGCAGTGACAGTAGACATGTCAGAAATTGTTGGCAAGTCCTTCAGTCCGGACCAGATGTCCAAACCGGCCCTTGACTTATGACACAGGCGCACGCTTGGCACTGTTACTGTGTTGATGCACGTGCGGCTACAGTGCACACAATTCACAAACATAGAAAAAAAAATGTTTTTTATTTTTTGGAGCACTTTGGGGGTTACACCACCCTTTATCAGACTTATGGGACACAGGCGCATGCTTGGCGCTGCTCCTTTGTTAATGCACGTGCAGCTACAGCGCACACAATTCACAAAGACAGAAAAAAAGAATTATTTTTTATTTTTTGTGGAGCGCACTTTGGGGGTTACACCACCCTTTAACAGACAGATGCACGCTTGGCGCTGCTGCTTTGAGGATGCACGTACAGTGCAGACAATTCACAAACACAGAAGAAAATTTTTTATTTTTGTTGGAGTGCACTTTGGGGGTTACACCACCCTTTAACAGACAAATGCACGCTTGGCGCTACTGCTTTGAGGATGCACGTACAGTGCATACAATTCACAACACAGAAAAGAAGAATTTAAAATTTTTGTTGGAGTGCACTTTGGGGTTACACCACCCTTTAAGAGATGAGCCAGCCGCCCCTTCACTTATGGGACACAGGCGCATGCTTGGTGCTGCTCCTTTATTGATACACGTGTGGCTACTGCGCATACATTTCGCACACAGACACAGAAAAAAAAGAAGAATCGTTTATTTTTTGTGGAGCGCACTTTGGGGGTTACACCACCCTTTAACGGTCAAGCCAGCCGGCCCTTGATTTATGACACAGGCGCACGCTTGGCGCTACTTTGTTGATGCACGTGCGGCTACAGTGCACACAGGCCCTGATTCAGAGCCGGACACTCTGAAACAGCGCTCGCTCTGAATCAGGGCCATCCATCTTAATTTTTAGAGCGGCCTACTGGCCGCTCGTATAGCTGTGGGTGACCACCCACAGCTATAGTGAGCGGCCAGTAAGATGGTCGCGTTGGTCAAGACCATCGCGACCATCGGGCTTGCGACGAGACCCTTGTGGCATGGTCTCGTTGCCGCAAGCCCTGGAGTGCTTTCGGCTCTATCAGAGCCGAAGGGACTCCCACTGACATCACTTGTGATGTCAGTGGGGCCGGCCCCAGATGGTAGGCGTTCCCTCCGTCTGGGCAGCCATGCCCCTGGCACGCCCACCAAAGGGGGCGTGCTGTCACTCACCATAGACAGCACGTCCCCTTTGGTACGAGACCCGGAGCGACGGCTTGCCCATCGCTATCCGGGTCTCGTGCATGCACACGACGGAGTCGGCTCCATCGTGCGCATGCGCACTGGGCTAACATCTACCTGCTTGCGAGCGCTCAGCGCTCGCGAGCGGGTCTGAATCAGGCCCACAATTCACAAACACAGAAATAATTATTTTTTTATTTGTTTGGAGTGCACTTTGGGGGTTACACCACCCTTTAACAGATGAGCCAGCCAGCCAGCCCTTTACTTATAACACAGGGGCACGCTTGGCACTAATTTGTTGATGCACGTGCGGCTACTGCACACACAATTCACAAACACAGAAAATTATTTTTTTTATTTATTTTTTTGAGTGCACTTTGGGGGAGCACCCCTGATGGACAAATCACCCCCTGGAGAACACTGCAGCACCCCTTTAAGACTACAGCCTTTATGGGATGCTGCACAACACAGTCCAGCCAGCCCCTATAGACTTTGGAGTGGACACAGCCCCTATGGACAACTGACTGCACAACACAGCCCAGCCAGCCTTTATGACAGCAGCACAACACAACCCAGCCAGCCCCTATGGGCATCAGCAGCACAACACAGCCCAGTCAGCCCCTATGGACAACAGCAGCATAACACAGCCCAGCCAGCCCTAGCTCCCACCCTCCCTCTTCACTGTAGACAGCCGGAGTGAGAAATGGCGCCGACTCGGGGACCTTTTATAGAATCCAAAGCCCGCGAGATCCGGAAGGTGGGATGATGACGTTTTGCCTCGATTTCAGTTCCGAGTCAGGCGGGAAAAACCGAGCCGGACTCGGCTCCCAAGTCTGATCGGGGGGGTTCGGATTTCAGAAATCCGAATCTGCTCATCCCTAATTATCACTAGTGACAATTATGTTTTATACTTGCTGCGAGTTTAAAAAATGTTTTAGAGGCGTTCATCATCATGCCTCCCTAACAAAAGTATCACTTCCGAAAAGCTGCTCTTTATGCTGAGTCAGCTTTTCGGAGTAGTGATACTTCTCTCCATGTAACTGAGGTATCCATAAGGATTTCCTCACTGCTGCATGTCTCCCCCCCTCCCTCACTCTCTATTTCCTTGCTGTGTCTCACCTCCTCCCCCCGCTTCCTCCTGTGTCCCATCCGGCCACAAACCCCACGCGTGGCCACCACAGCTGTCTGATCCGGCCTCCACCACAGGTGTCCGATCAGCCCCCCCCCTGGGTGACCGATGTACCTGAGTAAATACTCTATGTCAGGAGTTCCCAAACTTAGGGGCTTTTTCGGAACTTGATGAATGGCCCTGACACTCAATTTTTACAAAAGTATGTTAATTTTCACCTGTTCTTGTAAAAAATAAGTGATGACTTTTAAAAGTAATATAGCTCTAGTCCCCCATCAGATAGACATTCCCTGGTCTGATCATATACTGGCAAAATGCCAAAAGATTTTTAAAAAATTTGGGTAATGCTGACGAGCCAACAAATAAGGATTGGCGAGTGGTGTTAAGGGCATGTCTTCCACACAATACTGATGTGAAAAAGTTTATCACGGATTGGTTATTGGAGGGAGATGGTCCCTTAACTGACGCGGATAACCAAGGTAACATTACCCGCATAATAACTCAATTGGGTGTAAATTTTCCACTAGTAGTTAACTGGAGTAAAATTTTCACCATAAAACAAAAACAGAGTGAATCTGCAGAGGATTATTGTACCCGAGCTCTGCAGGCTATCACCCAGTACACTGGGATAGAGGATACTAAAGATAGCACCCATTACAGGGAAATGGTCATCACGGTACTTATGAATGGTCTAAAAGACAATCTAAAGACCCGAGGCCAGATCTCTCTACCTGGCTGGAGGGGAGCTACTGTAGACACATTCAGGGAGTCCACTATTGAGCATGATAAAAACATCCTCAAGAAGAGAGACCCAGAGCAAGAAGCTAATGGCTGTTAGTATTCAAGCTCTAGAAGGAATGAATGTAACATCACAGCCACCAGACACATATACACTGCACAGCTAAATGCCCTCGCAAATCCTGTTCAGCCACAAACACAGCCCTACCCCACTTATCATACACAGCCACAAAACCCATACTATCCACAGCCACCATATTACCCTCAAATCCCTATCCACACCCACAATCTTTCTCTACCGCTCAACCAACACAGCAACCTTTTCACCCACCCCACTCACAAAGGTGCTTTAACTGCAACCAAGTGGGACATGTAAGTAGGAACTGTAAGGTGAAGAAAGTAGGACCCCCTAACCAGGGAGTACCTGGATATCCACATAAGGGATATATACAAAATGCAGGAAATTTCCCACAGTCACCAGCTCCAATTGTGGCCTTAAATGCTGTATTGGAGAGTGAGAGTCAATGCTAGGGGTCATGTCATACCTGTAGTCTACAGATAGTCAGGTTAACTGGAAGTACTAGGGAAGACACGGTGATGATGGTTGATGTAGCTGGTACTAAACATCCTTTTCTTGTAGACACAGGGGCGACCATATCAGTAATAAAATCTCCAGCTAACTAACAGGTGACCAGTGAAACAGTACCAGCAATGAGTGTAACGGGTAAAGTGCAACATCCTTTAACCAAATCAACAGAGGTTACTATCGGGCCATTGCATACCAGGCATTCTTTTCTCCTGGCAGCAGCGACTCCTACTAACCTACTGGGAAGGGATTTGTTATGTAAGATGGGATGTGTCATATATTGTACCCCTGATGGTATATTCTTAGATATCCCAGAGAGAGTGGCACATGAGGTGAAGGATATATTGAACACTCCCCAAAGGTTAATGAACTCTATTGGTTCAGATAAAAATCCATCTCAGGTAGATCAAATGTTATCCCAAATTCCAGGTTCACTTTGGGCCAAGGATGGACAGGACACTGGATTAATGGCAAATGTAGCTCCCATAATGGTAAATCTAAAAAGCAGTAGACAAACCCCCAAATTTCCCCAGTACCCATTAAAACAGGAGGTAGAGTTAGGGATCTATCCCATAATTAAGCGGTTATTACAACAGGGAATTTTAGTCGGTACAGTGAGCGTAGCCAACAGTCCCATCTTTCCTGTGAAGAAAAGTGGTGGGAGGGGTTATAGGCTGGTACAAGACCTTAGAGGGCTTAATAAGGTAGTAGAGAGTCAATTTCCCGTAGTGCCAAATCCAGCTGTCATTCTTATGCAGATCCCACCAAATGCAACCCATTTTACTGTCATTGACCTCTGTTCTGCTTTCTTCTCTGTACCTCTTCATCCTGACTGTCAGTACCTATTCGCTTTTACATACATGGGTGTACAATACATATGGACACGATTTCCCCAGGGCTTCATAGACAGCCCCAGTATCTTCTCCCATGCCTTACATGACTGTTTACAATCTTTTCAACCTGCCAATGGATCTGTTCTAATACAATATGTGGACGATTTATTGTTATGTTCTGATTTGTTTATGTCATGTTTAAATGATACTAAACTTTTGTTGCTCCATCTCTCGCAAACAGGACACAAGGTTGCTAAGGACAAACTTCAGCCATGCCAGTCCAGGGTTAAATACTTGGGACATTGCCTAACCCAGGGGTTACGACAACTGACAAATGACAGAATCCAAGCCATACAGACCATGACACAGAACCAACAGCAAATCCGTACCTTCTTGGGAATGTGTGGATACTGCAGAATGTGGATCCCAGGTTTTTCTATTTTGGCCTTGCCATTACAGGAGTTAGTCTCTTCCTCAAAGCCCAATTGTGTCATACACACAGAGGAAACAGAGCAGGCTTTCCTTAACCTTAAGGATAGTCTGACAAGAGCACCTGCGTTGGTAATACCGGATTATGAAAAACCTTTTGATTTTTATTGTACAGAAGCTAATGTTTGTGCAGCAGGTATCCTCACACAAAAACATGGTGATGCCAGTAGGCCCGTAGCATACTACAGTGCACAATTGGACACTGTGGCAAGATCATTCCCAACGTATTTAAGAAGTGTAGCAGCAACTGCTCTATTGGTCAGGTTGAGTGAGGATGTAGTATTAGGCCATGATATGATTGTCTATACTCCCCATGCTGTATCTCCTTTGCTAAACTCTTTCCAAACCAGACATGTCTCCTCAGCTAGGTTCGCAAAATGGGAACTAGCCCTAATAGCACCTGCAAACATCACCATCAACCGGTGCAGTATGTTAAATCCAGCAACGTATTTACCGTATGTGCAACAAGATGCACAAAGGGTGGAGAGAGGTGAGTCGCTGGTGGAAGGTGAGTTCTGCAGGTATATTGATGCACATGATTGTATGGAATATCTGAATCAAACCTTTACTGCAAGACCTGACATACGGGATACACCTTTAGAAAATGTAGATGTGACTTTTTACATGGATGGGAGTTGTCATAGACAAACTGACACTGGAGAGTTATGTACAGTTTATGCTGTGGTAAATGACGAAGACATCATAGAGGCTGTATCTTTTAGGTCCACCTCACGCGGCCCAAGTGGCGGAACTGGTGGCATTAAGGAGAGCATGTGAATTAGCAGAAGGTAAATCTGCTAATATCTACACTGACTCCAGGTACACCTTCGGGTGGTACATGATTACGGTGCTCTATGGCATCTGAGAAATTTTATGACAGCAGCAGGCACACCAATTGCACATTCCAGACATATAAAATGACTACTGACAGCGATCCAATTTGCCTTATGCAGTGGCGGTAATTAAGTGTAAAGCCCATACATGTGAGGATGACCCGGTGTCACTGGGCAACAATAGGGCAGACGAAGCTGCCAAATGGGCAGCAGGGTTACAAGTGTATGTGCCAATTAACCAAATTCTGTTTCAAACGTTTGACATGCTGAAATTAATTGAGATGCAAAATTTGTGTTCCATTCAGGAAAAGACAGTCTGGAAGCCCAAGGGATGTGGGCAAGAGTCCTCTGGACTCTGGAGAGATGGACAAGGTAAGCCAGTGGCTCCCAAGGCATACTACCCAAGCCTGGCTGAGGCAGCACACGGTCTGACTCACTTGTGAAAGCAAGGTATGTGTAAATTGGTGAGAGCATACTGGTGTGCACCGGGTTTTTCTTCCCAAGCGGAAAAGAGAACAATGTCCTGTCTGACCTGCTTGAGGAAAAACATTGGGAAAACGATCCCTACCGAACCATCCCACATTCCTCCGGCCAACGACCTTTTCAGGTAATACAAATTGATTTCATCCAATTACCACCCTGCAGGAATCTCAAGTATGTATTAGTGTGCACTGATGTGTTTTCTAATTGGGTTGAGGCATACCCAGCTGCCACTAATACTGCTGCGTTTACTGCTAAGAAAATAGTTCAGGAGTTTGTATGCAGATACGGTATCACTAGAATTATTGAAAGTGATAGGGGTACTCAGTTCACAGGTGATGTCTTCCAAAACATGTGTAAGCTGATGGGTATTAATAGCAGACTCCACACCCCTTACCAACCGCAATCCAGTGCCAAGGTGGAGAGGATGAATGGTACTATTAAAAATAAATTAAGATCGATCATGGCGGAAACTGGACTGGGTTGGCCAGAAGCACTACCACTTGTCCTTCACAGTATCAGGACAACTCCTAGACCCCCTCTCAATCTGTCCCCCTTTGAAATACTGTTTGGTAGACAACCTCATTTGATTATAAGCCCACAGGAGGATTTGAAAAGTAACAACGAGGTAACTGTAATGTATCTTATAACAATGAGTAAACAGTTAAAACAGCAACAGCAGAAACTGAAATTGTTGTCACATGATATGCCAGAATCAAACTGTCATGATGTTGAACCTGGAGAATTTGTTATGATCAGAAATTTCTTGTGTTCAGGTTGTTTGACAGATTGGTGGGAAGGTCCTATCAGGTGTTGCTGACGAGTACAAATTCATTGAAAGTGGTGGAGAGAGATACCTGTGTCCATTCCACTCACTGTAAGAAGGTCAACCATCCAGTGGAGAGACAAGGCGGAATCAAGGCAGATAACGTAGACCTTTCAATTTTCAGCAATGGATTGGTCTGCTGTGGTTATCTTTGTGTTTTCTCCCAGAGTCCTCATTATCTTTGGTTGTTTCGGGATCCCTGGTTTCTGTGACGGAGGACAGAGGATGGAGAGGGGAGCTGATGGTGATATCAATGGAGTGGAGTTGGGAGAAGGAGTGCTAAACCAACCAGGGGAGTATCTGACCAAACCCAGTACAGTAATTGTTAAGAGATCAGCTATTGTTAAAACTCGGAGACAGTGTGAAGGTCTATCGTCTGAGGATTATTGTATGTGTGAGTTTTGTGGGTCCTTAGTTGATGAGAATTGCATCCAGCAGTGCCAACCTAAGTATAACCAGTATTGGGGTGGGTATCCTTTAGAGAATTATCATACTATGGTGGGCAAAGTTTTAAACCAGACTGACTGTTGGGTGTGTTCTCATGTGCCTCAGGGACAGCATAATGTAGGGTTAGTGCCATTTCCATTAAATATCTCTGAGGTTTTAGAGTTGCAACAGACGCTGGATGGAAAATTCCTAAACACCAAACCACCTCATTTTAAACTCCACCAGTACCAAGTAGATAAATCCCTTTTATGTTTGAACATCACCAACTCCAATAAACCAGGAAGTTGAGAGGTGACTGGGAATAACCAGACGATGACCTTCTCACTAAGAGCTGATCATGAGCCTATAATTTTGAACTGTTACGCACAATTAGGTTAAACGGGAGACACTTCCGGTATTGGTATATATTAAGTAACATCAAAGAAATGGTTGGCAGAGTACCAGAAGGGTACTGTGCCAGGGTTATACAACCAGAGACATGTGTTAGCCAGATGGGAGAACCTGAGATAGGATCATTTGTGAGGGAAATGTGTTGGATGATCATGATGCATTCTATTCCTTATGTTCTCCCCGATGATGTATATTTTATACTGTATGTGGAAGGAAAGCGTACAAGTGGCTCTCTCCGAGTTCTGAAGGTTTGTGTTACCTGGGAAGAGTAGTCCCAGAAGTTATGACCCTTACACATGGTGAAATGCCTGGTATTCATAAAAACACACCATCACCATATCTTCACACACAGTATGAACACAGAGACAAAAGAAATATGATACCCGGTTATGTACATAAAGCCACACAGTTAATTAGTGAGACAACTGGCTTTCAAGTTTTAGTCGCATTGGATCCCACCAGGATCGCTCGGGGTACACTTAAATTTTAGATAGATCCAAGACCTTGCTAAATTAATAGATAATATCACCGAGATGTATGATGACACATTTAGGTCCACAGGTAAGGAGTTACAGGCCTACAAGAAAGAACTGGTGCAACATAGATTAGTTTTAAATTATTTAACAGCTGTCACTGGAGGGTACTGCGTGACCTTAGCCACCCAATTTGGAGTAAAGTGTTGCACATACATTACAAACGATACCAGTGACCCCAAGGAGGTGATCAACTGGAAGATGGATGAAATTCTGCAGTTAAAATGGGAATTTCGAAAGAACCATAATGCTTCAGTGGCTGAAGTAGAGGAATGGGTTTCTTGGTTGAACCCAGTGAAATGGTTCTCCGGTTTAGGAGAATGGGTCCAGGAAATGATTGCTAGTATAAGTAAACTCCTGATCCTTATATTGGTTGTCATCTTAGTAATTGTCGTATGTGTCAGGTGTGTTCCTACTGTGTTGAAATGTGGAAAATGTAAAGATAAGGTAAATCAAAGGAATGAAATTATGATGGTGGTCAGTAGTAACAATATGAATACTGAGGTAAATGTAGGACTGCATTACAACCCTGAACTAGAAGGTACCATCAGATGATGTATAATATTTAGACATGCATGAAATGTATTATGAAATGTTAGTTTTAAACATCTTAAATAATGTAAGTCCCTATTCCCCTTCAAGACTTCCTTTATAGGATTGGTGCATCCCCACATCTTTCCCATGATCTCCCAAGATCCGCGGTGTACGTATAAGGTAGTTTTATGTCCCTCCCAGAGACACATTATTGATGGTTTAAGAACCACCTAAATTAAATGTAAAAATCAGAGTGTGATAAGATGTTGTTTGCTATCAAAGGGTGGACTGTCGAAGCTGGATAATTGGCTGAGACAGAATCTGTTGAAATTAAAATCTGCACAACGCCATTTTGCGAATGGCAACAAGACTCCATTTTGCGAATGGCCGCCCAGCGCCATTTTAGTGAATCTCACACATAAGTACATACGGCGATGCTATTATTTAGCGTCGTATGATTCCCCCGCAATAGAACATTGTTAAAAGTCCCCATTATATAAATGCATACATTGATATAAACATATAATATGATCAACCCTGCAAAACACGTACCACGGTGTACTTCACAAACACTTAGACACACAACACTAACTAGCGTCTTTTCTTAATACCCCAATACTTACACACTGCACACTTACATAAAAAGGTTCCCTAGCATTAGGGTTAATATTTAAGGTTTTATTCATTATCAGTAATGTTGTGAAGTACATGTTAGTTGATATCTAAGGTTTAGTACATGATAAGCAGACTGTGTTTGGTGTCATTCTAAACCACTGTGTCTTTGCAGATTTCCGGTTTCATTGGTGAGGAGATCGCAACATGTGTCTGCAAATTATGGATCATAGAGAGTTAGGCATTAAAATGTACTCAGTAATGCAGCCAGGTTAGATTTGTTATGCAGCGGGAAAATGGACACAAAGAGCTGTTGGAGGCTGGACTGTGACCATACAAACTGACCTATGAACTGTACTCTAACAGAAGAACCAGGAAGAAGAACCAATGGAATCATGCAAACCTGTTCTATTGTATTGACTATCTCTATAAGAGTATATATGCAGGCTCTCTAAAACTAGATGCCACTCATCTTTTCTTTGCTGTTGACGGAGGTTTCATCTTTGATGCCGGGATCTGGATTCAGAGCGCATGCGTATGTAATGACTGTACCTTGTGACTGTATAATTTGTTTGCGCTAATTGTAATTTAGATCACAGCGTGTAACAATCTGCTTTTTGATGAATAATATCTTTTTGTGCTTTGGAAACACAATCAAAGTCTGAAGAGTAATTATTTGTTGTGTGACTTACAATGCTAAATAGCAACATTTTAGAGTGTATAGGTAGTTAGGAATCGATAGGAGGTTAGTGTTAGGCACTAGAGGGGGGAGGTTCATGTTAGGCACTAGAGGGGGGAGGTTAGGGTTAGGCACTAGAGGGGGGAGGTTAGTGTTAGGCACTAGAGGGGGGAGGTTAGAGTTAGGCACTAGAGGGGGGAGGTTAGAGTTAGGCACTAGAGGGGGGAGGTTAGGGTTAGTCACTAGAGGGGGGAGGTTAGGGTTAGGCACTAGGGGGGAAGGTTAGGGTTAGGCACTGAGTGGGGGAGTTTAGGGTTAGGCACTAGAGGGGGGAGTTTAGGGTTAGGCACTAGAGGGGGGAGGTTAGGGTTAGGCACTGAGGGGGGGAGGTTAGGGTTAGGCACTTGAGGGGTGCAGTTAGGGTTAAGCACTGGGTGGGAGGTTAGGGTTAGGCACTGATGGGGGAGGTTAGGGTTAGGCACTGAGGGGGGGAGGTTAGGGTTCAGCACTGAGGGGGGAGGTTAGGGTTAGGCACTAGGGGGGAGGTTAGGGTTAGGCAATAGGGGGGAGGTTAGGCACTAGAGGGGGAAGTTAGGGTTAGGCACTGAGGGGGGAGGTAAGGGTTAGGCACTAGGGGGGGAGGTTTGGGTTAGACACTAGGGGGGAGGTTAGAGTTAGGCACTAGAAGGGGGAGGTTAGGGTTAGGCACTGGGGAGGGAGGGTTAATATGTAGTATTACTCCCTCTGTATACAGAGACTTATCTGCCTCGTTTGCATTCTGGTTTTGGAGATAGAAGGGTCAGTGTGGGGTCCCCTTGCCATAGCACCAACCAGCCCAAGTTTGGTCTGCATGGGGCTATATTGCCTAGGTAGATCAGGCTACATAACATTCCCCTGGATAAAGAGTCCTATGCTGATAGCACTAGGGTTATTCCCTTATGCCTGGGCAGTGGGTGCAAGGTTATTTAATTAAAATAAATGTTAAAATACTCCATAGCACTACAGATCCTAGCATGCCCAGGCCACCTATAAGTGGTTGGTCATGCTGGTAATTGTAGTTCAGGTACTACAATCTCCAAAATACCCCGGACAGACAAAGCATGCTGCCACATTAGTAATCACATGTGCCACCATGCCCTGGCATGCAAAGCCCGCTTGGACCACTTGGGCTGCTTGTGCCAAGTAGATATTAATAAAAATAAAAACAGTCACCTGAAAAATGTATTATCATAAACAAACACATCCGCCCACGGAGGGGCGTTTTAAGAGAGGAGGGGGCCTGTGTGCAGCCTCCGTTTGGGCCCCCCCCTCTCTGTCGGTGGCTCAGGGCAGGCACTGAGCGCTGTAGATTCTGACTTCATGGCAGAATCTACAGCGCATGCGCGGGTCTCCGGGAAATTGGCATCTGCGCTTACTATCCTGGGTACATCTTTTCTGCGCATGCGCAGATCACTGGGAAAATGTCCGCCGCCATTTTCCCAGTGAGTGTTTGTTGCTCTACAGCGCCAGTCCGGCACTGTGGAGCAGCACTTCAGGAATCAGTGGAGAGGTAAGTATGATTACTTGTGGGTGCAGGGTGTGCAGTGGGGGCCCCCCCTGTACCCAGGGGCCTGTGTGCACTGCACATCTTGCACCCAATATAAAGACGCCTATGCACCCACAAACCTTCATTCACCAGTTTATTGCTCATCTACATCCTGGGACCCAGGGAGATTATCTTTAGTTCCTATAGGCTTCCATGACTTGAAAAATAAAAAGATCCCTAATCAAATGATGAATTAGTCCATTCCCAGCCCCAAAGCAAATGGGAAACATGTAACTTTTCACCTAGTCATACAGGTCAGCCCATGGGGTAAATGTAATGGCCTGTAAGTTTCAGCTATTGTGTGATAATATGCAAATGTCACAGATGCCGGGATATGTATTGAGACACTGTATTGAGACACTGGGCCCATTGCAATCCAAGCACATGTGTACACATATGCAGCCGCCATCGCAGATGATTCAATAATCGCCCATCTGAGTAGCAGAATGACCACCTGACCTGAGACCTGATCTTGATTTGCGCACGCAGTTGTAGTCTGAGACATGCCCCAAAAATGTGACACCCCTGTGTTTTTACTGCCACTCCCTGTAACTCTGACCCAAATAGTACCTGAGTGTAAATCACTTTGCAGAGAAATCCTCACTGTGATTGGCATCACTAAGGTACCTTGGCATTGACACATGCGCAGTGTGACCGTGATATATGCACAGTTCTCTGATAGTTCATTGCGTACATATGTGACTCATTCCCTCTTGTCACAGTAATCATTATACCTGCATACAGCCCCCTATCTGACAGTGTGCACATATATCCCATTTCCTGTGCTGGTCACCACATATTTGTTCTGGATTCTCACATTATGTTTCTTTCTCCTGTATTATAGCATCAGTGTTGAGAAGGAGGAGGACGATGACATCAGCTATGAGTATGTATCATCTATCTATCTATCTATCTATCTATCTATCTATCTATCTATCTATCTATCTATCTATCTATCTATCTATCTATCTATCTATCTATCTATCCATCCATCCATTGTATCTATCTATCTTATCTATAAGCGTAACTAGTGTTGTGCGACTGGCCCAAGACATTTTGGTGCCCTGTGCCAGAAAGAGCATTGGCGGCACCCCCCCATGTTTTAAATAGAGACATATTTGAACTCTTGGGGAAGGGGTGTGGCCACACATTAGTATCCCCTATTCAAATTAAGCCACACACTAGTGGAAACTTATTCACATTACACCCCACAGTAGTGCCCCTTATTCATGTTACACCACACAGTACTGCCCCTTATACACATTATGCCACACTAGAGTCCCTTATTCACATTATGCCTCATAGTAGTGTTGTCCCTATAAAATATTATGTCACACAGTAGTTGTACCCCTTATACATATTATGCCACACAATAGTATTACCCCTTATACAGATTATGCCACACAATAGTAGTATCCCTTATACACATTATGCCACAGTAGTAGTACCCCTTATATACATTATGCCACACAGTAGTACCCCTTATTAATATTATGCTACACCAGTGTTGTACTGGGGCACAAACGGCCCACCGAGGGAATGCAGTGATAGGGGCCCATACTTATGGGTGTGGCCAGCCTCCAGAGTGGGTCTGGGCCCCTTTAAGTATATACATACAGTATATATATATATATATATATATATATATATATATATTAGTAAATACTGCTAGTGAATGTATGATAATGTTTCCAGATTAATAACAGTAGTGCATTGAAAATACACAATAGTCCTGTGCAGTATAATTCAAGTGCACAGTCTGGAACCTGATCCTTAGAGGAAGGAGTGGGCCCTCAGGCAGTGGGGCCCACCGGGGGTTTCCCCTGTACCCTGGTGGGCCAGTCCGACCCTGTGCTACACAGTAGTACCCTTTATACACATTATGCCACACAGTTGTACCCTTAATATACATTATGCCACATAGTAGAACCCCTTATAACGCATTATGCAACATAGTAGTAGTGCCTCTTTTTATGGAATACCCACACAGTAGTAGTGCTCCTTATAACACATTATGCCACACAGTAGTTGTACCCCTTATACACATTATGCCACACAATAGTATTACCCCTTATACAGATTATGCCACACAGTAGTAGTTTTCCTTATACACATTATGCCACACAGTAGTATTACCCCTTATTAATATTATGCCACACAGTAGTACCCTTAATATACATTATGTCACATAGTAGAGCCCCTTATAATGCATTATGCAACATAGTAGTAGTGCCTCTTTTAACGGAATACCCACACAGTAGTAGTGCTCCTTATAATACATTATGCCACACAGTAGTGATGTCCCTATAAGACATTATGCCACATAGTATTAGTACCCCTTATACACATTATGCTACACAATAGTATTAGCCCTTATACACATTATGACACACAGTAGTAGTACTCCTTATACACCTTTAAGCATACTTCCCAACATGACCCTCTCCAGGAGGGTCATAATGCTCTGGTCCTGGACTTCCCTGGTAATTTATGATTGGTGGAGGCTCCAGGGGTGGGGCTGCAGCACAGTCCAACATTCAAATAGGGGAGTCACACCAACTGCCAGCGAGTCCCAGCCAGTGTTGTTTGGCAGTGTGTGAAATGACAGTTGGTGTGACTACTCCCCTATTTGAATTTTGAACTGTGCTGCAGCCCCAACTCTTACCAGGGAAGTCCAAGACCAGAGCATTGTGTCCCTCCTGGAGAGGGTCATGTTGGGAGTTATGTATAAGACATTATGCCACATAGTAGTAGTACCCCTTATATACATTATGCCACACAATAGTATTACCCTTATACTCATTATGCCACACAGTAGTAGTGCCCCTTATACACATCATGCCGCACAGTAAAGCCCGGGGCATCCTGAGCTCCGCGTGGAGGCATTGGCTGAACCACCATAGTTACAGCCCTGGCAACCCAGTGCAGGGCTCTGTGGGCAACACCATTGCTACCCCAATGCCCTTGCTTCAGGCTAGCAGGGTGCCGAAAATGACACCCTGCAGCTACTATTACTGCAGTAGTGCTATTTATAGTGTCCTTTGGCTGTATGTACAGCTGCCCGTAGTGTCTTGAAGATGTTCTGGGCACTGCTGGCGGCCCTGCCCCATATGTGCCACATCATGACATCATGCACAAAGGGGGCAGGTCCAACACAGGTTGCTGCTAAGCCCAGTTATGGCACTGTATCTATCTATCTATCTATCTATCTATCTGAGACAACATGTGGAACTACTGTATGTGTGTGTGTTATGCAGTATTTCCCATGTACGTAGAAGACAGAGGGCCTGATTCAGAGCTGGACGCTCAGAGCGCTCGCTCTGAATCAGAGCCAACCTTCTGTTTTTTTAGAGCGGCCTCCTGGCCGCTTGCATAGCTGTGGGTGGCCACCCACAGCTATAGCGAGCGGCCAGGAAGATGGTCGCGATGGTCAAGACCATCGCGACCATCGGGCTTGCGACGAGACCCTTGTGGTAGGGTCTCGTTGCCGCAAGCCCCAGAGTGCTTTCGGCTCTAACAGGACCGAAAGCACTCCCACTGACATCACTTGTGATGTCAGTGGGGCCGGCCCCAGATGGTAGGTGTTCCCATGGGAACTCCTCCATCTGGACAGCCATGCCCCTGGCCCACCCACCAAAGGGGGCGTGCTGTCATTCAACATCGACAGCACGTCCCCTTTGGTACAAGACCCGGAGCGACGGTTTGCCTGTCGCTATCCGGGCCTCTCACATGCGCACGATGGAGCCGGCTCCATCGTGTGCATGCGCACTGGGCCACCATCGACCCGCTTGCGAGCGCATAGCGCTCGCAGGCGGGTCTGAATCAGGCCCAGAGTACAACACTATATTCTCCAACACATATACACACCATCTCTTTGACATTGTCGTAGAACTGAAACGCTGGGTTACTGTTAGTGGCAGGGTGGTGGGTTACCATCAGTTGCAGGGTGGTGGGTTACTGTTAGTAGCAGGGTGATGGGTTACTATTAGTAACATGGTGTTGGTTTACTGTTAGTGGCAGGGTGGTGGGTTACCATTAGTAGCAAGTTGGTGGGTTACTGTTAGTGGCAGGGTGGTGGGTTACTATTAGTGGAAGGATGGTGGGTTAGTGGCAGGGTGATGGGTTACCATTAGTAACATGGTGTTGGTTTACTGTTAGTGGCAGGGTGGTGGGTTACCATTAGTAGCAAGTTGGAGGATTACTGTTAGTGGCAGGGTGGTGGGTTACCATTAGTTGCAGGGTGGTGGGTTACTGTTAGTGGCAGGGTGGTGGGTTACCATTAGAAGATGTAGATTTGACGTTTTACATGGATGGGAGTTGTCATAGACAGACAGATACAGGAGAATTATACACAGGTTATGCTGTTGTAGATGACAAGGATGTCATAGAGTCTATTAAAAAGTGACTATAAGGTATGGTGCGCAAAACCTGCTGCCCCCAGTTCAACACAACAAATGGAGGCTCACCCGACTCCAATACATATAATCCAACAAAGCAAAATTATTGTGTCATCCAGTGGCGCTGGATATAAAATGTTGCAAAACACAAAGTATTGGGATAGTACTTAATCCTTATCAGAAATTTGAAATCCTGCTGGTCATCCTTTTGTATCTGGAGTTCTCAAAATCTTCATACTTTGTCCATATGATACATGTAACAAAAATAGTAAAGGAATGTCTTAATAGTCTGATGTAATTTTCCTATTAATGTTCATATGCAGAATGACGTTGTTCTTATCAAATGGGCACGTATGGTTGATGCGTACCCCACTCACATTAGAAAGTGTGGTTTAACTCCTAAAAAGGTTTCTTTACTCTTCCTTCCTAATTGTTATTCCAAACAAGTCTTTTTATATCGTGACACACAAATGTTTATGAGGGGTGAAGTGATGCGTACCCTATTCACATGGTGTAAATGCTGTAACCTGCATATAATGGTTTCTTTTCGGATATCCTCCTGGAGTATCCTCGGGGTTAATTCCCATATGATGTTTCCTCCTGATAGTAGCAAAATAATCCTCCGTCTCGTCAGAGAGGAAACAGCCAAAGTTGTCCAATAGTTAAAAAATCCCAGTAGCCAACGCGTTTCAACCTGTCCCTGCAGGTCTTTTTCAAGGTATAGGGATTCATGTATACACTAGTGTCTTAAATACCCTGTGTAATCAATTAGTCTCAATTGTCACTTAATTGGTGTATAGACTACACGTTTCTGTAAAGATCTACCTTCTAGAGGTGGAAATACATATTCCGGGGTTGGTGGTTACTTAATGTCTCCCAACCGGATTTCCTCCGGAAATGGTTAAGCACGTTCGTCTCCTATTGAGTTCCCCCAAGGCTCGCTACCCACGTGTATGAGCGTTGAACTTCCTCCACGTGGGTAGCGTGCGCCCGTGCTCCTAAGTCCACAGCACATCACGTTGAAGCCGGCCCCGGCGTCCGACCGGAAGCCGCGTCATTGGGCCATGACGCACGTCCGGCGACAGACAAGCTGGGGCACAGCATACGGAGGGAATGTCTCACATTAGCGGCGGCCATATTGTAGCCTCATGGTTTCAAAGGGGGTGTTTAAATACATAAACTTAGTGTAAAGCACAATAAATAAATAAATAAAAACATGTAAATATGTGACATATAAAAAAATATTATACAAAAGGGATATAAAAGATTTCTCATCCCATATGTGATCAGAATATATATACAATACGCATGAATTCATTACATAAATAAGAATGAGTGGGGATACAAGAGAAGATAGCAGCAAATAATCTTATTAAAAATATATTAAAAACTGAATCTAATATGTCCTAATAAAAATAGCTATTAGAGGAACCATTTTATCTCAAAGTCTTGATTTAGACCGCAGGGGACCAGTGTCTTAAATTTATAGATCAATCTCATCTCTTCCCTTGCGATGGCCCTCATATTATCTTTATTGCGTACGGACCCTTTAATGATCTTAAGTCCCCAGAAATTTTTTATTCCATCTGTGGAACATTGATGTATGTTCTTGAAATGGGCCGATAATGAGTGCGTTTCCAAGCCTTTTTTAATATTTCGGAGGTGTTCCCCTATACGAGTTTTAAGATTTCTCGTTGTCCTCCCAATATAAAACAGACCACACTTACATTCAATGGCGTATATGAAATTTTTGGAGTTACATGTTATAAACTCTAATATATTCAGATCTTGGCCATTTATGTTAACAGATGTGAACTTTCTTTCATTTCCATTTTTTTTTATATTTCTACACCCTAAACATAGGCCACATCTATGGTAACCAATAGTTCTGTTCGTACTCAGGGTATCATCGGATAGGTGTGCACTCTTTACCAATTTTGTGGCAAGATTCGCTGCCTTTCTGTATATGTGCACTGGTCTTCGAGGGATAACTCTACCCAGGATGGGATCCCTTTCTAGTATGGACCAGTGTTTCTTAAATACCCTTTCTATTTCCCTATGTTGGGAATTAAAATCTGAAATAAAAGCCCACTGGAATTTTTCCTCCCTCATTTTTTGGGGTTTAGTAACCAATAGGTCCTTCCGGTCCAACTCCATTACTGTTTTCATTTTCTCTGTTATGGAATCTTCTTTGTATCCACTGGCTATAAACGCTTCTTTCAGTCTGTTTGCTTGTTCCTTAAAATCCTCTGTTTTTGAACAATTCCTTTTTAACCTCTTAAGTTGTCCTCCTGGTATGGAGGTAAGCCATTGATGATGATGGCAACTATTCATTTGTATATATGTTGAAGAGTCCGTTGGTTTCTGGTAGGATTTCGTCTGGATCTTTCCATCTTCCAAAAAGACTGTCACATCCAAAAAATTAATGTGTTCCACCTGGATGTCAAACGTTAGTTTGATGTTTCGATCATTAAAATTTAATTTAACACAGAAATAATCTAAAAAGCTTCTCTCCCCTTTCCAGATAAAAAATATATCGTCTATATATCGGCACCAGAGTACCAGGTTCGCACTATATGGGTTGTGGTTCCAGATATTTAAATCTTCCCATACTCCCATAAAGATATTTGCATAACTCGGTGCGAACCTGGTACCCATTGCGGTGCCGACTTCTTGCAGATAAAAAGTGTCTTTGAAAAGGAAATAGTTGTGCCTTAAAATAAAATGAATCCCCTGAATTAAAAATTCTTGCAGATTTCTATCAATGTCCGATCCTTGTAGTGCTAATCTCACATCTTCAATTCCTTGATCATGTTTAATAATAGTATACAGGGAGCTGACGTCTGCACTCACCATCGTATAGTCTGATTCCCATTCAACATTTGATAGTTTGTTGAGGAAATCACGTGTGTCTTTTAGATGAGATTTATTGAGGAGAACCAACGGTTGTAAATGAAAGTCTATATATTCTGATAAATTTGTTGTTATTGAGTCAATTCCTGACACAATGGGTCTGCCTGGGGGATGTATTGGATCCTTATGTATTTTTGGTAATACATATATTACTGGTATGACCGGCTTTTCTTTAGTCAGGAATTTAGATTCCATATCTGTCAGAATGCCCATATTCATATACCTGGCTATCATGTATTTTAGTTCCTCCTGGAATGCCTCCATGGGGTCTCTTCTTAATTTCTTGTATGTATTAATATCGTTAAGTTGCCTCAAAACCTCTTCCTCATAGTCTGAGGTGTTCATCACAACAATAGCCCCCCCCTTATCGGCAGGTTTTATAATCAAATCCTTCTTCTTAGCTAACTCTTTTAATGCGTTCCTCTCCCCATATGTTAAATTATATTTAATTTTCTTCGATGTTATTTCTTTTAAGTCCTCCAATACTTGGGCTGCAAAGGTGTCGATAAAGCTGCCCTTTAAATGGGAAGGGAAAAATGTTGATTTTGGCCGGAAAGTAGACTTAATTTCTGGTTCTACTTCAGTTCGTGTATTTGGATCTGTATTCTCTTTCATTAAGAAGAACCTTTTTACTGTGAGTTTTCTCACATATTTTTGCACATCAATATATAAGGCGAAATCATTAATTTTAGTCGAAGGGGCATATTTGAGTCCTTTGCTCAACACAGCTTCCTCATTGTGATTTAGAATATAGGTACTCAAGTTGAAAATCTTAACTTTTCCACTTGTAGTAGTCCTAAAGTTCGTATTATGCTCAAGGTTGTTTGGTCCTTGACCTTTTGTTATTCTTCTGTGGACTTTTCTTTTCCTTTTCTTATATTTCTTGCCCCCTCTTTTCCCTCTTTTATTTTTATTTATGTCCTGTGGTCCCTCCTTCCCCGTCTCTCCCCTAAAAAATGTCTCCTCCAAGTAGAGCTGGGTGCTTCCAATATTGGGTCGGACCTTTGGTGATTAATGGGGGTGAAACTCTGGTCTCTATGGGCCTGTTCCTCCCATTTATTCCTCCACCAGTTGTCTTTGTTATAACTCATTTGGTGGGTCTTCCTATATCCTAAATCGTGAGGCCTCACTTGGTTCCAGTTATACCCCCTATTATATTTCTGTGGCATTTTATGATGGTCTCCTAAGTCCTTGTCCCTATAATTTCGATATTCCCTTGGTCTATACTTTCGACTCGTGCCAGGGGAATGTGTATTCCTCTGTGGTACCTCATCTTCTAAACCCTCTCTCTCTGTTTCATTTTCTAGGGGATTTTCCACATTCACTTGATTCTTATCCCTATTGAATTTTTTGAATTTTTTTAGTCTAAGATCTTTCTCAATTTTCATTACTCTCTGCTCCGTTCTTTCTATTAATCTTTTACATTCAGGTGAGTTAATGAATGGTTGTACAAGAGATTTATTTGTTTCAATTGAGTTTTTCAATTCCTCAAATTCAATTTGACGTTCTTCTATAATTAAGTTAATTAACGAGAAAGAGCATTTGTTAATGCTAGAGTCCCATTTATTTTTAAAAGCTTCTGATGTGGTGGAAAAAGAAGCCTTTTTGTCTATTTTCAAACCCTTCGGTATAATCTGGTGGGCTACATATTTTTCTAGGGTAGCTATTTCCCACCAGATCCTACTTTCCTTAATGAGATCCTATTCTAAATCACTCATAATAGTTTCAAGATCATCGTCTCGGATTTCTACATCATCCGAGTTTTCCTCAAACAGGCTGTCGAATCTATCGATCCTCGTTTCTCTAAATGAGAACATTTTACCCAAACAAAAACAATTGCAGCAACCCTTAATAGTCTGGAGTGAAAATAAAGGAATACAGTCTATTAAAAAGTGACTATAAGGTATGGTGCGCAAAACCTGCTGCCCCCAGTTCAACACAACAAATGGAGGCTCACCCGACTCCAATACATATAATCCAACAAAGCAAAATTATTGTGTCATCCAGTGGCGCTGGATATAAAATGTTGCAAAACACAAAATATTGGGATAGTACTTAATCCTTATCAGAAATTTGAAATCCTGCTGTTCAAAATTACATCAGACTATTAAGACATTCCTTTACTATTTTTGTTACATGTATCATATGGACAAAGTATGAAGATTTTGAGAACTCCAGATACAAAAGGATGACCAGCAGGATTTCAAATTTCTGATAAGGATTAAGTACTATCCCAATACTTTGTGTTTTGCAACATTTTATATCCAGCGCCACTGGATGACTCAATAATTTTGCTTTGTTGGATTATATGTATTGGAGTCGGGTGAGCCTCCATTTGTTGTGTTGAACTGGGGGCAGCAGGTTTTGCGCACCATACCTTATAGTCACTTTTTAATAGACTGTATTCCTTTATCTTCACTCCAGACTATTAAGGGTTGCTGCAATTGTTTGTTTTTGTTTGGGTAAAATGTTCTCATTTAGAGAAACGAGGATCGATAGATTCGACAGCCTGTTTGAGGAAAACTCGGATGATGTAGAAATCCGAGACGATGATCTTGAAACTATTATGAGTGATTTAGAAAAGGATCTCATTAAGGAAAGTAGGATCTGGTGGGAAATAGCTACCCTAGAAAAATATGTAGCCCACCAGATTATACCGAAGGGTTTGAAAATAGACAAAAAGGCTTCTTTTTCCACCACATCAGAAGCTTTTAAAAATAAATGGGACTCTATCATTAACAAATGCTCTTTCTCGTTAATTAACTTAATTATAGAAGAACGTCAAATTGAATTTGAGGAATTGAAAAACTCAATTGAAACAAATAAATCTCTTGTACAACCATTCATTAACTCACCTGAATGTAAAAGATTAATAGAAAGAACGGAGCAGAGAGTAATGAAAATTGAGAAAGATCTTAGACTAAAAAAATTCAAAAAATTCAATAGGGATAAGAATCAAGTGAATGTGGAAAATCCCCTAGAAAATGAAACAGAGAGAGAGAGGGTTTAGAAGATGAGGTACCACAGAGGAATACACATTCCCCTGGCACGAGTCGAAAGTATAGACCAAGGGAATATCGAAATTATAGGGACAAGGACTTAGGAGACCATCATAAAATGCCACAGAAATATAATAGGGGGTATAAGTGGAACCAAGTGAGGCCTCACGATTTAGGATATAGGAAGACCCACCAAATGAGTTATAACAAAGACAACTGGTGGAGGAATAAATGGGAGGAACAGGCCCATAGAGACCAGAGTTTCACCCCCATTAATCACCAAAGGTCCGACCCAATATTGGAAGCACCCAGCTCTACTCGGAGGAGACATTTTTTAGGGGAGACACGGGGAAGGAGGGACCACAGGACATAAATAAAAATAAAAGAGGGAAACGAGGGGGCAAGAAATATAAGAAAAGGAAAAGAAAAGTCCACAGAAGAATAACAAAAGGTCAAGGACCAAACAACCTTGAGCATAATACGAACTTTAGGACTACTACAAGTGGAAAAGTTAAGATTTTCAACTTGAGTACCTATATTCTAAATCACAATGAGGAAGCTGTGTTGAGCAAAGGACTCAAATATGCCCCTTCGACTAAAATTAATGATTTCGCCTTATATATTGATGTGCAAAAATATGTGAGAAAACTCACAGTAAAAAAGTTCTTCTTAATGAAAGAGAATACAGATCCAAATACACGAACTGAAGTAGAACCAGAAATTAAGTCTACTTTCCGGCCAAAATCAACATTTTTCCCTTCCCATTTAAAGGGCAGCTTTATCGACACCTTTGCAGCCCAAGTATTGGAGGACTTAAAAGAAATAACATCGAAGAAAATTAAATATAATTTAACATATGGGGAGAGGAACGCATTAAAAGAGTTAGCTAAGAAGAAGGATTTGATTATAAAACCTGCCGATAAGGGGGGGGGCTATTGTTGTGATGAACACCTCAGACTATGAGGAAGAGGTTTTGAGGCAACTTAACGATATTAATACATACAAGAAATTAAGAAGAGACCCCACGGAGGCATTCCAGGAGGAACTAAAATACATGATAGCCAGGTATATGAATATGGGCATTCTGACAGATATGGAATCTAAATTCCTGACTAAAGAAAAGCCGGTCATACCAGTAATATATGTATTACCAAAAATACATAAGGATCCAATACATCCCCCAGGCAGACCCATTGTGTCAGGAATTGACTCAATAACAACAAATTTATCAGAATATATAGACTTTCATTTACAACCGTTGGTTCTCCTCAATAAATCTCATCTAAAAGACACACGTGATTTCCTCAACAAACTATCAAATGTTGAATGGGAATCAGACTATACGATGGTGAGTGCAGACGTCAGCTCCCTGTATACTATTATTAAACATGATCAAGGAATTGAAGATGTGAGATTAACACTACAAGGATCGGACATTGATAGAAATCTGCAAGAATTTTTAATTCAGGGGATTCATTTTATTTTAAGGCACAACTATTTCCTTTTCAAAGACACTTTTTATCTGCAAGAAGTCGGCACCGCAATGGGTACCAGGTTCGCACCGAGTTATGCAAATATCTTTATGGGAGTATGGGAAGATTTAAATATCTGGAACCACAACCCATATAGTGCGAACCTGGTACTCTGGTGCCGATATATAGACGATATATTTTTTATCTGGAAAGGGGAGAGAAGCTTTTTAGATTATTTCTGTGTTAAATTAAATTTTAATGATCGAAACATCAAACTAACGTTTGACATCCAGGTGGAACACATTAATTTTTTGGATGTGACAGTCTTTTTGGAAGATGGAAAGATCCAGACGAAATCCTACCAGAAACCAACGGACTCTTCAACATATATACAAATGAATAGTTGCCATCATCATCAATGGCTTACCTCCATACCAGGAGGACAACTTAAGAGGTTAAAAAGGAATTGTTCAAAAACAGAGGATTTTAAGGAACAAGCAAACAGACTGAAAGAAGCGTTTATAGCCAGTGGATACAAAGAAGATTCCATAACAGAGAAAATGAAAACAGTAATGGAGTTGGACCGGAAGGACCTATTGGTTACTAAACCCCAAAAAATGAGGGAGGAAAAATTCCAGTGGGCTTTTATTTCAGATTTTAATTCCCAACATAGGGAAATAGAAAGGGTATTTAAGAAACACTGGTCCATACTAGAAAGGGATCCCATCCTGGGTAGAGTTATCCCTCGAAGACCAGTGCACATATACAGAAAGGCAGCGAATCTTGCCACAAAATTGGTAAAGAGTGCACACCTATCCGATGATACCCTGAGTACGAACAGAACTATTGGTTACCATAGATGTGGCCTATGTTTAGGGTGTAGAAATATAAAAAAAAATGGAAATGAAAGAAAGTTCACATCTGTTAACATAAATGGCCAAGATCTGAATATATTAGAGTTTATAACATGTAACTCCAAAAATGTCATATACGCCATTGAATGTAAGTGTGGTCTGTTTTATATTGGGAGGACAACGAGAAATCTTAAAACTCGTATAGGGGAACACCTCCGAAATATTAAAAAAGGCTTGGAAACGCACTCATTATCGGCCCATTTCAAGAACATACATCAATGTTCCACAGATGGAATAAAAAATTTCTGGGGACTTAAGATCATTAAAGGGTCCGTACGCAATAAAGATAATATGAGGGCCATCGCAAGGGAAGAGATGAGATTGATCTATAAATTTAAGACACTGGTCCCCTGCGGTCTAAATCAAGACTTTGAGATAAAATGGTTCCTCTAATAGCTATTTTTATTAGGACATATTAGATTCAGTTTTTAATATTTAATATTTAATATTACTGCTCCCACAGGCTGCATAGCCGGAGGCTGCCATAGTCTGTGTTAAGATTCAAAGTGTTCTGATTATAAGTGTAAATACAATTTGATAACTAAGTCGGAGTTACGCTGCAGATCTTATTTGTCATATGCGCACCATGCAAAGACTGATGTGACTTCTTCTCTGCATTCCACAGGTAAATTACAACTACTGCTCCCATCAGATGCTGTTTTAGTGATTGCCTCAGCACAGTTTTGAAAATTTATACTGGGTAAATTACAACTACTGCTCCCATCAGATGCTGTTTTAGTGATTGCCTCAGCACAGTTTTGAAAATTTATACTGGGTAAATTACAACTACTGCTCCCATCAGATGCTGTTTTAGTGATTGCCTCAGCACAGTTTTGAAAATTTATACTGGGTAAATTACAACTACTGCTCCCATCAGATGCTGTTTTAGTGATTGCCTCAGCACAGTTTTGAAAATTTATACTGGGTAAATTACAACTACTGCTCCCATCAGATGCTGTTTTAGTGATTGCCTCAGCACAGTTTTGAAAATTTATACTGGGTAAATTACAACTACTGCTCCCATCAGATGCTGTTTTAGTGATTGCCTCAGCACAGTTTTGAAAATTTATACTGGGTAAATTACAACTACTGCTCCCATCAGATGCTGTTTTAGTGATTGCCTCAGCACAGTTTTGAAAATTTATACTGGGTAAATTACAACTACTGCTCCCATCAGATGCTGTTTTAGTGATTGCCTCAGCACAGTTTTGAAAATTTATACTGGGTAAATTACAACTACTGCTCCCATCAGATGCTGTTTTAGTGATTGCCTCAGCACAGTTTTGAAAATTTATACTGGGTAAATTACAACTACTGCTATACTAAGAGCAATTTATCTAAAGGAAGTTAGGAATGTATTGTGAATCTGTGTTGGCCTCCCCCTTCTCACAAATTGTTTATCTTAGACTTTATTGCATCCCAATTTAGTGTGTGTTAGAGCTTTTGGGGTGGGGTCCCAATCAGTGAGCACAGAGACACATGTTTGTAACTTTAGATATTACTGCTCCCACAGGCTGCATAGCCGGAGGCTGCCATAGTCTGTGTTAAGATTCAAAGTGTTCTGATTATAAGTGTAAATACAATTTGATAACTAAGTCGGAGTTACGCTGGAGTTAAACTGGAGGAAAACGAAACTCAAAACCAGAACACTTTCTGAACAACAAGAAGCAACATACTTATGTGAATGAACAAAATCAACATCTTCTGCTGTATCCAGGCAACTACTTACTGCACTCACTGCTTGGACACTGCAAGTGCTCCCCTGTCTGTGTGCTGCTCTTGTTGATTGATCTTTGTTGAACAGAACACTTTGGACTGGATCAGCTCGGGTACATTGTAATTTTGTCCTCATTCATTTTGTATTGCCTTTTCCAATTGTGTCACATCTATCCACATTAATCATTTGTTTATAAACTAATTCCTGCACCCACTACTCACATACCTCTCCTTTATATATCACTTTTGGAGCTGCGCTCATACATTAGCAGCACTGTTCTTTACATGTATTTTTGAACATTTAACAACTTTAATCCACACTGACTCTATATCTCACTGTCTCTACATCACACAGCCTCCACTCCAGTTTACATCTCAATTATTACCTTGTCCACAGCATGAACACCCTTACTTCACACAACCCCCATATTCTATGTCCACATAATCCTCTACTTTATCCGTCCCTCTCTTCCCCCTCCTGTTTCCTCCACTTGCTGTTCTTCCTTTTTTTCTCTCATCAGTCTGCTTCCAACCCTCTGCTTCTTTCCCCCACTTCTCCTATACCTCCACTCTCAACCACCTCCCTCCATGGTCTTGTTACCCCACTACTAAGCCCCATTCCCTCCTCGTTCTGTCTGTCACCTCCAGGGCTGCCAAGAGAAATTCTGGGCCCGGGTACTGCAACATCCTGTGGGACCACATCATGTATGGCTGCACCCATTTGTGAGTGGGTCTAGCATGTGAGATGCACCCACTCACAGGAGCATGGCATAGCACCCAGCAGCTGGAACTAAAGTAGTCACTACTGTATTAGGATGGCGGGACAGTCCCATAATAGCTGCATTTCTTGTCAGGCTGTATATAGATGCTAAAATGTAACACACAAATTAAAGTGCTTCTACTTTACTTTGTACATCTCTCATGTAAATAACACAAACAATCTATTTTCTATCATAGAGATAGATGTATGAAGGACTTAATTTTTACATAACATCAGGTCGTCTTATACACACACATTCCGTAGCACATATCCTAACCCACTGCTCCATGCTCCTTCTTCACTATCTACCCCTCTGTGTCGCCCCTGTCTGTCTGCCCTTCCCCTTTAGAATGTAAGCTCTCACGAGCAGGGCCCTCATCCTCACGTGCTTCTCCTCCCCCTACTTATAGTATAATTTACTCCTAACTCCCTACAATGGCACCTACCACCTGGTTGCTCATGTCCTGCTGCTTGTGTTTTGCAGCTGAGTTTATAACCTTGTCCTTGTCCTGCATTGTTTTGTATTACTATTAACTGTTTTTCTTGTGTGCTCATTTATGTACTGTGTAAGGCGCTGCGGAACCTTTGTGGCGCCATATAAATAAAGGATAATAATAATAATAATAATAATAATATATTTTTAATAAGATTATTTGCTGCTATCTTCTCTTGTATCCCCACTCATTCTTATTTATGTAATGAATTCATGCATATTGTATATATATTCTGATCACATATGGGATGAGAAATCTTTTATATCCCTTTTGTATAATATTTTTTTATATGTCACATATTTACATGTTTTTATTTATTTATTGTGCTTTACACTAAGTTTATGTATTTAAACACCCCCTTTGAAACCATGAGGCTACAATATGGCCGCCGCTAATGTGAGACATTCCCTCCGTATGCTGTGCCCCAGCTTGTCTGTCACCGGACGTGCGTCATGGCCCAATGACGCGGCTTCCGGTCGGACGCCGGGGCCGGCTTCAACGTGATGTGCTGTGGACTTAGGAGCACGGGCGCACGCTACCCACGTGGAGGAAGTTCAACGCTCATACACGTGGGTAGCGAGCCTTGGGGGAACTCAATAGGAGATGAACGTGCTTAACCATTTCCGGAGGAAATCCGGTTGGGAGACATTAAGTAACCACCAACCCCGGAATATGTATTTCCACCTCTAGAAGGTAGATCTCTACAGAAACGTGTAGTCTATACACCAATTAAGTGACAATTGAGACTAATTAATTACACAGGGTATTTAAGACACTAGTGTATACATGAATCCCTATACCTTGAAAAAGACCTGCAGGGACAGGTCGAAATGCGTTGGCTACAGGGATTTTTTAACTATTGGACAACTTTGGCTGTTTCCTCTCTGACGAGACGGAGGATTATTTTGCTACTATCAGGAGGAAACATCATATGGGAATTAACCCCGAGGATACTCCAGGAGGATATCCGAAAAGAAACCATTATATGCAGGTTACAGCATTTACACCATGTGAATAGGGTACGCATCACTTCACCCCTCATAAACATTTGTGTGTCACGATATAAAAAGACTTGTTTGGAATAACAATTAGGAAGGAAGAGTAAAGAAACCTTTTTAGGAGTTAAACCACACTTTCTAATGTGAGTGGGGTACGCATCAACCATACGTGCCCATTTGATAAGAACAACGTCATTCTGCATATGAACATTAATAGGAAAATTACATCAGACTATTAAGACATTCCTTTACTATTTTTGTTACATGTATCATATGGACAAAGTATGAAGATTTTGAGAACTCCAGATACAAAAGGATGACCAGCAGGATTTCAAATTTCTGATAAGGATTAAGTACTATCCCAATACTTTGTGTTTTGCAACATTTTATATCCAGCGCCACTGGATGACACAATAATTTTGCTTTGGAGGATGTCATAGAGGCTGAACCCCTTGGTCCACCTCACTCAGCCCAGGTGGCTGAACTAATTGGCATTAAGAAAAGCGTGTGAGTTGGCAGAAGGTAAATCAGCTAATATATACACTGACTCTAGGTACACCTTCGGGGTAGTGCATGATTTTGGGGCTCTTTGGCATCTTAGGAACTTTATGACAGCAGCAGGCACACCAGTAGCACATTCACAACACATGAAAGGACTTCTGACAGCAATTCAGTTACCAAAGGCAGTAGCTGTCATCAAATGCAAAGCCCACACATGCGAAGAAGACACGGTGTCAATGGGCAATAACAGAGCAGATGAAGCTGCCAAATGGGCAACAGGGTTACGTATAAATATACTAACTAACAAAGTGATGGTCTTCCAGACAATAGACACACAGAAATTAATTAAATTGCTAAATTTGTGTTCCCTACAGGAAAAGGCAGTCTGGAGATCGAAGGGATGTGGTCAAGAGTCCTCTGGACTCTGGAGAGATGGACAAGGTAGGCCTTTTGCTCCCAGAACATACTACCCAAGCCTGGCTGAGGCAGCGCATGGTCTGGCTCACCTGGGAAAAGAAGGTATGTGCAAGTTGGTCAGAGCATATTGGTGTGCCCCAGGCTTTTCTTCTCAAGCTGGAAAGAGAGCAATATCCTGTCTGACTTGTTTGAGGAAAAATGTCGGAAAGACAATACCAACCGAGCCATCCCATATCCCTCCGACAGATGGACCTTTTCAGGTAATACAAATTGACTTTATCCAATTACCACCTTGCAGGAATCTCAAGTATGTATTAGTTTGTACTGATGTATTTTCTAATTGGGTAGAGGCTTATCCAGCTGCCACTTATACTGCTGTTTTTACTGCTAAGAAGATTGTTCAGGAGTTTTTATGCAGATACGGTATCACTAGAATCATAGAAAGTGATAGTGGTACTCATTTCACTGGTGATGTTTTCCAGAACATGTGTAAACTTATGGGAATCAGTAGTAGACTTTACACCCCCTACCGACCGCAAGCCAGTGCCAAGGTGGAGAGGGTAAATGGTACTATTAAGAACAAACTGAGTAAGATAATGGCTGAAACTGGATTAGGATGACCAGAAGCCTTACCGCTCATCCTCCATAGCATCAGAACCACTCCCAGACCTCCTCTTAATCTGTCTCCATTTGAGATACTATTTGGAAGGCAACCCCATTTGATCATAGGTCCACAGGATGATTTGAAGTGTAATAATGAGGTTACTGTGTAATATCTCATAAAAATGAGCAGACAATTGAAACAACAGCAACAGAAACTGAAAATGTTGTTACCTGGTATGCCAGAAACAAACTGTCATGATGTTGAACCTGGAGAATATGTTATGATCCGAAATTTCTTACACTCAGGTTGTTTAACAGACCGGTGGGTAGGTCCTTACCAGGTGTTGATGACAAGTACCACATCTTTGAAAGTAGCAGAAAGAGATACCTGGGTCCATTCCACTCACTGCAGAAAGGTCAACCACCCGAAGGAGGTACAAGGCGAAGTCGAGACAGACAACGTGGATCTGTCGATTGTGAACCTGTTCCGGGAGAACTAGAGACTGCAGTGAAAATACCTGAGCCAGAGACGTGTACAGACTACTATCCCAGCAATGGAGTGGCGATTTGTTTCTCTTTCTTGTTCCAGGGTTCTTCTCATTTTTATTTGTTTCAGGATTTTCTATTTCTGTGATGGAGGACAGATGACGGAGAGGGAGGCCAATAGTGATGTCGATAGAGTGAAGTCAGAAGAGAGAGCGATAGAACGATCAGGGCAACATATAGTAAAACTCAGTTCAGGGATTATTAAGAGATCTGTTAGCCATGGAACTCGGAGACAGTGTGAGGGGTTATTGTCTGAGTAATATTGTATCTGTGAGTACTGTGGATCCCTAGTTGATGAGAAATGCATCCAACGATGCCAGTCCAAGAGTAATCTGCATTTGGGCGGGCATCCTTTAGAGGATTACCATTCCTTAGTGGATAAGGTCTTAAACCAGACTGAATGTTGGGTGTGCACTCATGTGCCTCAGGGAAAACATAATATAGGATTAGTACCATTCCCATTAAATTTCTCTGAAGTGTTTGAATTACAGGGAGGGAGGTCCATAGACAGGAAGTATAACATCACCAGGTCCCCTAGTTTAAAGCTCCATCAATACTCCATAGATCGGTCTTTGCTGTGTCTAAACATTTCATACATAGAAAGACCTTAGAACTGGGAAGCAGACTTATTGGATCAGACAATGGATCGCCACACCAGTAGTGACGAACACCAGAGACGAGGACATAGGAACAAACCAAGTGTGGCATCTATTGGAAAAGTTCCTATGGGTTATTGTCGAAATGTTATTCAGGCTGAAACGTGTCTTGAGCAAATGAGGACAATAGGCATAGGTAGTTTTGTTAAAACTTTATGTGATATTGTGCAGGATCGTAATATACCTTATGTCCTCCCAGATAATGTATACTATGTTTGTGGAAGAAGGGCTTATTCTGGTTAACTATGAGTTCCAAGGGTTTATGTTTTATAGGTAAATTGGTCCCAGAGGTTATGACCCTTACACATGATGAAATGATTGGTATCCATAAAACCACACCACCTCCATACATACACACGCAGTATGAACATCATGACAAAAGAAATATGATCCCTGGTGAAGAACATATAGCCACACAGTTGATTAGTGAAACAACTGGCTTCCAAATTATGGTAGCATTAGATCCCACCAGGATCACTCAGGGAACTTTAAATTTTAGATATATCCAAGACCTGGCTTAATTAATAGACAACATCACTGAGATGTATGATGACACTTTCAGGTATACTGGTAAGGAGCTACAGGCTTATAAAAAGGAATTAGTAAAACATAGGCTAGTGCTACACTACCTGACATCTATTACTGGTGGATATTGTGTGACTTTGGCCTCCCAATTTGGTGTCAAGTGTTGCACGTACATCACCAATAATACTAATGACTCCAAAGAGGTGATTGACCGGAGAATGGATGAAATCCTACAACTGAAATGGGAATTTCAGAGGGACCATAATACTTCCTTATATGAGGTAAAGGTAGAGAAATGGTTCTCATGGTTAAATCCTATAAAATGGTTCTTCGGTCTGGGACAGTGGGTACAGGAGTTGATTGCTAGTATAGGTAAGCTCCTTATTCTTATACTTGTTGTCATTTTAATAATTGGTTTATGTGTCAGATGTGTACTTACTGTGTTGAAGTGTGGAAAACGTACCACCAAGGTAAACAATGAAAATGAAATCATAATGGTGGTGAGTAGTGGTGGTATAGGTACTAAGGTTGATAAAGAACTGCATTATGATCCTGAAATTGAATGTACCATCAGATAATAGAATGTGAATAGGCTTAATCAGACATAATAAAATGTATTATAAATGTTACATTAAACATCATAGCTAATGTAATCTCAATCCCCCCCAAATTCCTTTATAGATTAGATGAGTTCCCACATCCTACCAATGGTCCCGTATATAGATCCGCAGATGGCGTATAAGGGTTGTTTTACACTTTTTGAGGCGCATTATTAATGGTTCAATGACCAATTTATGTCACATCGTTTAGAACATTGAATAATAATTTATTATGTCTGACTAAATAGGTTAAGAATAGAATGTGATAGCGTTATGTTTGGTATCAAAAGGTGGACTGTCAAAGTCAAATAATTGGGTATGATTGCTTGACAATTATTATCTGACGATATAGTCGTCTATAGTCTGATGACGTGTTACCTGGACGCTACTTTGTGTCGGTGCAATCCAATGTGCACAAATGCGTATTCACATACATACACACACATATGCACATAGGCGTATTCAACACATAGACACACAGGGACACACATAAAATGGTTCCCACACATTATAGTTAATAACCAGAGTTATCAAACGTATTGTTAGCTAATAATTATGATGTAAGATGTGCTTAAAAAAGATCTAAGGTTCAGAATACAGTGGACATGTCATGTCTGGTATCATACTAAATCCCTGTTTATTTACAGACATCCGTTTCTATCGGCAAAGAATTCGCACCATGGTCCGCTAGTTATGAATGATAGGGAGTTATTGAATAGAATGTTATTTCTTGTATGCAGTGTTGTAGCCAGTTTTAACCAGTTCTTCGGCGGGAAAGATACACAATGTGACTGTTGGAGAACTGACCCATACCCCTGATGACACGGTATGAACTGACCAATGACCAGATTGACCAGAAGCAAGAGCCAATGAAAACCTGCCAACTTGTCCCTTTGGTATCTCTGTAACCTGTACCATATACAGGCTTGTGTCCTGACCTCAGTGTACGGACATCTACTTTGAGACTGCAAACTTCATGACTGATGACTGTATACTGGGACCAGTGTGCACGCATATGTATTGGCTGTACTTATTGTTTATTTACTTGCTTTTACTCTAATTGTTAAACTTACATCGTGTTACCCCTTTTACATAAATAACTTTGTTCTTTGGAACCACATGATTAGACTGGAAAACAATTCTTTCTTAAGCGACTTGCACCGCAAAAAAGCGACTGAACGGCATTAATATCGTGTTCATAGGGGCTGGCTGTTGTTGTCCTGTCCGTAGGGGCTGGCTAGCTGTTGTTGTCCTGTCCATAGGGGCTGGCTGCTGCCCTGTCCATAGGGGCTGGCTGGCTGTAGTGCTTTGTTGTCCAGTTGGTGCTCTGTCCTTCAGGGGTGTTCTTCACCCACCCCCAGTGTGAAAAAAAATAGTGTTGGCCACACTTGTAATCAGTGCAAGGGAGCTGTGCTGCTGCCTTTTAAGGGGCTGCTTGCTCTTTTCAGGGGTTCACCTCAGTGTTAAAAAAAATAAAATAACCTTTTTTTTTTGTGTGGTGTGTTAGCCACACCTGTCATCGGCGTAGGTGTGCAGGAGTGCTGTGCTGCTGTCTGTCAAGGGGCTGCTGGCCCAAAAATAAAAAATATTTTTTTTTGTGTGCATGTCAGCCACACCTGGCTGTCACTGTCATCAGCGTAGCTGCGCAGTGCTGCTGTCTGTCGAGGGGCTTGTGTCTAAAAAATAAATAAAAAATTTTTTTGTGTGCGTGTCAGCCACACCTGGCTGTCACTGTCATTGGCGTAGCTGCACAGGGGTGCTGTGCTGCTGTCTGTCGAGGGGCTGCTGCCCAAAAAAAAAATATATTTTTTTTTGTGCGCATGTCAGCCACACCTGGCTGTCACTGTCATCGGCGTAGCTACGCAGGGGTGTTGTGCTGCTGTCTGTCGAGGGGCTTGTGCCTAAGAAAGAAATAAACAATTTTTTTTGTGTGCGTGTCAGCCACGTAGCTGCGCAGGGGTGCTGTGCTGCTGTCTGTCGAGGGGCTGCTGCCAAAAAATTTAAAATATTCTTTTTTTTGTGCGCATGTCAGCCATGTAGCTGCACAGGGGTGCTGTGCTGCTGTCTGTCAAGGGGCTGCTGCCTCTTTCAGGGATTCACCCCCAGTGTGAAAAACAATAATTTTTTTTCTGTGTGCATGTTAGCCACACCATCAGTGAAAACATAAAAACTATTTTTTTATTTTATTTTTTTATTTTGATAAATATTTTTATTGCATTTTGTAAAAACAAACAGTAATAAAAAAATGTATTTTTTTTAAAAAAGCAAACATGAATATTGCAATGAAAACTTTTTTTTAAGTTATTGGTTTACAAAAAGTTGTTTTTTTTTAATCTTAAACATAGCAAAAATGTTATCCTAACCGCTTATAAAGTTAAATGCTCTAAATAACTAAAGCCTATATTTAAAAACCTATATAGATTGGACATCCTAAATTCTAAAACTGTTCTATTCAAAAACATAAACAAAAGCAAAGATTATAAGTCTAGAGTGTTATAGTGTGTTATTATGATGTTAGAATGTAGAAGGCCAAAAATTGGGTGGACCACACATGGCTGATTGATCAACCATGGCGACTGGATTAGGGTCATACGGAAGAGGAGGCTGCAAACTGGGTGTCATGTTATAAGTTGGCCATATGGGGTAAGTTGCTGTTAAGGGATCAGGCTGGTTATCAGTGGACACATTATTATAGTTGTTGTTAATATGGGTAGCCATCCCCTGAAGAGTGTTTACCAATAGACAGAGACTACCTATCAGATCAGGCATAGACATTCGATGAGGAGCAGAGCTCTGCTCTCTGGAGGGAAGCCAAATAGGTGGAAGCCCCTGTCCAACATCTGACGCTCTTCTCTCTCCACATCATCTATCTATTATAGATGAAAAAAATGTAATCGGGGACATCTAGCTCCTCTTTCTGTACTGTGGTTTGGAAGAAGAAGGTCTAGCAACAGATGGGGATGTTCATTATCAAGACCTGGTCCCCCCAGTGGGTGTAGTCTGGGAGGTATTGGTTGGCATGCAGGGAGCGGAATAACAAAGGCCTCCATGTTATCTGTGCTCACTATTCCGTATTTCAGTTTGCGAGTCAGGTAGGAATAAAGTCATCTGCAGAACACAGAATCACTGGATGTCTTAGTGCATTCAGGCCAGATACGATCCATGAATTCCCAGACAGATTCCAGACAGATGAATCCTTTGCTTGTGATAATCTTTGGTAATTCCTGGCAAAGGTGGGTGTTATAGCCAGACACTATGAAGGCTGTGACTTTGAACTACTTTATAGAAAACATGTGAATTAAACCTTTCTACACTGCAGAACATCATGAGAAATCCCTTGAAGTTCAGCACCTAGAGCATCTTTTTCAAGTTCTTTGAGGCCTCTCCTGACTGTGAAGAAAGATTCTCCACACTGTAGTCTTCCATTGTGACTTTTTAATGGTGATTTCAATGTTTTCCACTGGCTGAGATCCATCTCATCTGAGGGTTGTGTTTTCCCCATGCAAATGAGACAATTCACATCCAGTAGGTGACTCTTATGTTTAGCCGTGGTGTCAGTCTCTCTTTTGGCAGAATTTGCACAATCTTGGTCTTGGAGGCACCATAATGAATCAGACAGATCCTCCAGGGTAAACATCTGATCTGGTGTTGTATCTATTTCTATTAAACCTTTGTGTGTGAGTTAAGTCATCTGCCACTTGTGGTGGAGCTCTTTTTCTGCTTTCTAAATGATCTCCAGACACAACGTAAAACTTAAACCTTAAACTGAAATGTTGCATTTAATGCTCTGTTCCGCTTGTTCACATATCTAAGTAATATGGTTAAGTGGACAGTGGAAACAATGGCAATTTGAAGGCCACTAACTAACTCTGTTTTTTTTAATGTCCCTGTGCAGGTTGGGAAATTCCTTTAAAGAACAGAAAGTTTGCAAAGGATTATTTAAGGCAACTGTTTAGCTATTTTTGGAAAGCACACTTCCTGTTCCTGGTCCCCTTCTGGGATGAAAAAATCTACTGCCAGCAAGCAGGCATGGCGCTCAAGAAAGAATTCCCAAGAAAGACGCAACGTAAGACTTAAACCTTAAATCTGAAATGTTGCATTTAATGCTCTGTTCCACTTGTTCACATATCTGATATGGTTAAGTGAACAGTGGGAACAATGGCAGTTTGAATGCCACTAACTAACTCTGTTTTTTTAATGTCCCTGTACAGGTTGGAAAATGCCTTTACAGAAAGTTTGCAAAGGATTATTTAAGTCAATTGTTTTTGGAAGCGCTCTTCATGGTCCCCTTCTGGGGTGAAAATCCACTCCTAACCACAGAAGCAGGTGCAGGATTCTCAAGAAAGACACAATGTAAGGCCTTAAATCAGGGGTAGCCAACCTCGGTCCCCAAGAGCTCAAGTTTTCCAGATGACCTAGCTGGTGCACAGGTGTATTCATTACTCACCAAAACATTTAGAAAGATCCACGGGTGGAGTTAATTATTATAGTTGTGATTCTGTGAGGAGACCTGGAAAACATGCACTGTTGGTAGCTCTCGAGGAACAGGGTTGGCTACCCTTGCCTTAAATCATAGATCTTACACTTGTCCACATATCTGTGCTGGTTAAGTGGCACTTTGAGGCCACTAACTAACTATGTTTTTTTTTATGTCCCTGTACAGGTTGGGAAATGCCTTTATAGAAGGTTTGCAAAGGATTATTTAAGTCAATTGTTTATTTGTTTTTGGAAAGCACTCTTTCTGGTCCCTTTCTGGGATGAGAAAAATCTACTCCCAGCAAGCAGGCATGGCACTCAAGAAACAATTCCCAAGAAAGTCGCAACGTAAGACTTAAACCTTAAATCTGAAATGTTGCATTTAATGCCCTGTTCCACTTGTTCACATATCTGATATGGTTAAGTGGACAGTGGGAACAATGGCAGTTTGAATGCCACTAACTAACTCTGTTTTTTTTAATGTCCCTGTACAGGTTGGAAAATGCCTTTACAGAAGGTTTGCAAAGGATTATTTAAGTCAATTGTTTTTGGAAGCGCTTTTCATGGTCCCCTTCTGGGATGAAAATCCACTCCTAGCCACAGAAGCAGGTGCAGGATTCTCAAGAAAGACACAACGTAAGACCTTAAATCAGGGGTAGCCAACCTCGGTCCCCAAGAGCTCATGTTTTCCAGATGACCTAGCTGGTGCACAGGTGTATTCATTACTCACCAAAACATTTAGAAAGATCCACAGGTAGAGTTAATTATTATAGTTGTGATTCTGTGTGGAGACCTGGAAAACATGCACTGTTGGTAGCTCTCGTGGACCAGGGTTGGCTACCCCTGCCTTAAATCATAGATCTTATGCTTGTCCACATATCTGTGCTGGTTAAGTGGCACTTTGAGGCCACTAACTAACTGTTTTTTTTTTGTCCCTGTACAGGTTGGGAAATGCCTTTATAGAAGGTTTGCAAAGGATTATTTAAATCAATTGTTTATTTGTTTTTGGAAAGTACTTTTTCTGGTCCCATTCTGGGATGAGAAAATCAACTCCCAGCAGCAGCAGCAGCCATGCTCAAGGATTCTTCTGTGGCAAGGACTGATGTAAATGTATCACATTTTTTTGTAAATGCCTCCTCCCCTTCTCCTTCATAAAATTTCTTCGGAATCAAAAAGTGAAATAAAATTTTACTACCAATCAACCCTCCCTGTCCCTGCCCTGCCTTCAACTACATACATACTCCAACTCCCTCAGGCCTCTCTTGAATAATAAAAGTGTTTCCTGATTTGCCAGGTTTCAAGTTGAACTGCCATGTGTTTGTGCCACCCACTGCTGCAGTAAGACAGCTATCTTGGTGCAAATTTTAGGCCTAAACTAGATGAAAATATCAATATTGTGTGCTGTGAGGTTTTCAAAATTGACTGGAAATGAGTGGAAATAAATGTTATTAAGGTTAATAATACTGTAGGAACAAAAAAAGGCCAATTTTATCTGAATTTACATGTTTTTATGATTTTTTTAAAGAAAAAATCCAGATCCAAAACCAAAACCGAAAAACAAAACATGGAGGTGAGGTTTTGGCAAAACCAATCCAGACCCAAAACCAGGGGAGATCCAGATCCAAAACCAAAACCACAACACGAGGGTCAGTGCACATCTCTAAAAGTATGCTGCCACTTGTAGAACTACAAAAACCAGCATGCCTTTGCATCCAGTATCGCATAGAAGAATACTTAAAAAAAGACAAAAATAACAACAACTAAAAATAACTCACATACAGCATAGAAAACATTTAGTCAAATAAATACTCCTTCCCGGTAACTTGTTCACCAAATTATCACACACCCAATTCCAAATGGATCCACTTCTTTTTCTTTCCCTTTAATACAAAGAGAAGAAAGCCCCTCTAAAGAACAAACAAAGAAAACATATGTGCATCACTAAACTCTTCCTTGTGGAGCCTCAATAAGAATGACAGCCAGGAAACCTGTGGGAGTAGAGATTCTACGTCCCTCCACTATTAGAGGTAGAAGTAATCTGGCTAATTTTGCTGCCTTTCAGAAAAATAGAGAAGTCCAGAAACCTCTCTTGGTAAACATACAATTTAGGATCATTCTCTTGGGTGCAGGTTAAATGAGACTGATGTGCAGTAAGCTATACCTAGTCCAAACCTACAATACATAGTGGAATAAAAAAGTTTCGTTATTAGTCATCTAAAGAGTATAAGATTGGTCTCAATGTCTCTTTAGTACAGTAAAGTACAGTATATTTGATATTTGACTAAGACTGGTTAACTTAATTAATAATCATAATGACGCGTTTCATGTGATGTCTGCCTGCTTCATCAGAATGGTTAATCATGTTAGATGGTTGTTTTTGGGATACAGAGCTATTTGGCAAATATAGTTGTGCTGCTTTGGAGGGAATCTTCTGCAGAGCGTTATTCTTCAGCTGACCAGCAAATAGGAAAATGCTCTGCATAGTTATCATTATGTTACAGCATTAATCTTACTTATATTTTTCCATTCAAGAAAATGGGTGTAGTTGTGACATGTGCCATGCAGAATGTGAACTAAACACCACTCTATCTGTAACACTATATTTCATGGTCCATATTACTGCATGCCAGTGTACACAAGCAACATGTCTTCCATTCATTAATTAACCAATCAGTGAAATTCAAACATTATCCCATTGCTCGTCATCACTCCATTATAGTTAGAACATTTACATTTGTTTTGGACTTTTGACATCTAAAAGCTTTGAGGTTACACAGGATATATGTACTTGAACAAGCCCTTACAACTGTGTATTTGAAATTGAAGTTGTTTCTCATATTGGCGTGACACCACAGAACAAACATAACAACAGGTGGAGTAAGAGAGAAGCCATTCACAGCTGCATACACAGGATTATTTCACATCCAGGCTAAATACACTTCTCAGCGGATGTTACAATCTCTCAGGGACACAAGGAAACAGAAACAAAAAACGCTTTCAGTTCCAACTAAAACTATGCTTGCCGACATCCTGGCTTCTCCCTCCTACACAGCGGGTTGGGGGGGGCATTGTGCGACATAGGGAGCCTGGGGTGACATGACGTGCATTGAAGGCAGTGCAGGGAGGTATGACCGTGAGATAGTCACAGCCTTCAAAGCAGCCCAACCTCCACTACACAATGCTGGGATTTCCGACACTGTGAAGCAGGGGGCGAGGCCCTGATTCAGTGAGAATTGCGTCATCAGCCCCCCTGCTGTGATCGGTGTGTGTGTGAGGGAGAGAATGCAGCTGTCTCCACTGACACTCCCATAGCATGACCATGAGACGGCATTTTGTGCGTACACTTCATGCCACCTCCCAGTCTCCTTGGGATGGGAACAGGATGCCGGCGCTCAAGATCCCGGTGGTCAGAATCCCTACAGGGATACCGACACCTGTCAGTCGGAATCCTAACCCTCCCCTTCTCCCTACCCCTAACTCTCCCTCCCCAGTGCCTAAACCTAACCCCCCCTAGTGAATAAACCTAACCCCCCTGCCCCCCCACGCTCTAAACCTAACCCCTCGACCACCCGCACCCTATCCCTAACCCTCTCCCCTTAGTGCCTAACCCTTACCTTCCCTCTAGTGCCTAACCCTAACCCTCCCCCCGCTACTTACCTTTGGGATTCGGCAGTCGGGTTGCCAGTGCTGGGATTCTGACAGGTGTCGGGAGTTTGGCACCGGCATTCTGACCTCTGGAATCCCCGTGGTCGGGATAATGTCTGCATCCCGTCTCCTTCTAGGAATGCCAATGGCTTTCCACCGCCAGCTCAAATGGGAATGATACCATATACTCTGTGTAGTGCATGATGCGCTGTAAGGGTTTCCCGGACTTTCACACATGCGCAGTAGCAAACATATCGCTCACCTTCGCAAACATCGACACTGCGATCACTTCTTTATCAAGCCCAAAGGGCTTTTGGGGTGTTGGGTGGGAATGACTGTCTGCTCCTACATATAACAAATAATAACCCATAGCAGCTCCCCTCCACTGCTGTATCTCACCTCAATCATCTCACACTGCAGACTAGGATTTACAGTTGTGTAATGTTGCACAAAACTAGGTAACAGACTCCCCCTGCGAATCTCTCATTATGTATTGGGAGGACATTGAAGAAAGTAGAAAAGAAAGGATAATAGAAAATTATATGGCAGAGAAAATTAGCACAACATCAGAAGAGAGTAGACAGTGATGTTGTCGGTATTCCAAAAATCATGGCAGCCAGACAAAAACAATACGCAGTATTTGCTATCAGTGTTTAACATATTTGTATAGTGGTTAATGATTTAATAGTTAAAGTGGTGAACGATACGTTAGATGTAGAGAAAGCCTTCGATCAGCTGTCTTGGCCCTTTATGTTTCAGACTTTACAGACATACAGTATATGGCTTTTGTGGTTGTTTCCTGCAGGCAGTCCAAGCGTTGTATTTTCACCCGACAACAACTGTATCAACGAATGGGCTTTCATCACCGACATTTAAGATATGTAATGGTACCAGACAGGGCTGTCCTCTTTCCCCATTATGAATTGAACCCTTGGCGACCAAGATATAGGATATAACCCTGATATCAAAGGTATTTCTATTTTAAATACAGAATACAAATTGTCTCTGTTTGCAGACAATGTATTCTTGACCCTCTCTTCTCACTTGACTTCACCGGTTGTAAAGGTACTATTTTCTATCTTGTACTCTCTATTGGCAAAGGGCCTGATTCACTACGGAATGCAATATTTCGTACACACGTACAAGATCTGACCTTGCTCAGAAATTGCTAACAACCACGCACGCTATGAGACCTGCGTATGGCATCTCAGTGGCTAATTTATGCATGCACCTGCAACGCCATTGAAATGCACTGGCACACTTGCGTTCGCCCGACCACCCCCCCATCACCACCCACAAACGGTACTTCCTGCCAATCGCTGTCTGAAGAAACCGATGATGGGCTTTTAGGCGGAGAAACGCGTTACGGGTGCCCACTGTGGAGAGGCTTACAATGTATGGGCTACTGCTTCCCCTGTTCGTGGGTCCCCATTCATCTGACCATCATCTTGGTAATTACCACTGCTGGCTCGCTGGCCATGCAGTACTCAGTCTAAATAGAAGGTACACCTTCAGGGTAGAAAAACTGAGCGGGACATTTACTAATACACATGCATGTGATTAATTTCTTCCCGTCTGGCAACCCACGCAGCAACTCCACAGCCCTTAATTACCAATATTCCCTTTGGATTTATTTACAGCTCTAACTGGGATTGATACATACCAACGAGCTACAACTTATTAATACCTTGTTCTAGGGAATCTTTTGGTTTGGAAACATTTTTTCTAACAGGGATAATTTCATATACATATTTCTTTGAAGGACATGTATCTTTTTTGCCAAGTGCTATTAGTATTTTAATCTACACTATCAAATATTGTTTATCTTTGTGTGTATATCAAACAGCATTGCTCTGTGTTTTATTACATTATACATAGTTATATGTGTAGCACCATACGAGCAGTGGTGCATGCTGATTTATTACTATTGTGTATGCATTAGGAGTGAGCGGGTTCGGATTTCTGAAATCCGAACCCCCCGAGCCCCCCCGATCCGAGTCAGGCTCGACTTTTCCCGCCTGACTCGGATCTGAAATCGAGGCAAAACTTCATCATCCTGCCTTCCGGGTCTCGCGGGTTTTGGATTCTATATAAGGTACCCGCGTCGGCGCCATTTTCTCACTCGGCTGTGGACAGTGAAGAGGGAGGGTGGGAGTTAGGGCTGGCTGGGCTGTGTAGTGTAGTGTTGTGCTGTGCTGCGCTGTGCTGCTGTTGTCCATAGGGGCTGTATCCACTCCTCCAAAGTCCATAGGGGTTGGCTGGACTGTGTTGTGCAGTCAGTTGTCCATAGGGGCTGTGTCCACTCCAAAGTCCAGTGCAGTGTCCCAGTCCTAAAGGGGTGCTGTAGTGTTGTCCAGTGGGTGCTCTGTCCATCAGGGGTGCTCCCCCCAAGTGCAAAAAAATAAATATTTTTTCTGTGTTTGTGAATTGTGTGCGCAGTAGCCGCACATGCATCAACAAAGTAGTGCCAGGCGTGCGCCTGTGTCATAAGTAAAGGGCCGGCTGGCTTGACCGTTAAAGGGTGCTGTAACCCCCAAAGTGCACTCCAAACAAAATAAAAAAATATTTTCTGTGTTTGTGAATTGTGTGCACTGTGTGCATCAACAAAGGAGCAGCGCCAAGCGTGCGTCTGTGTCCCATAAGTAAAGGGCCGGCTGGCTTGTCCGTTAAAGGCGCTGTAACCCCCAAAGGGCACTCCAAACAAAATAAGAAAATATATTTTTTTGTGTTTGTGAATTGTGTGCGCAGTAGCCGCACGTGCATCAACAAAGTAGCGCCAAGCGTGCGCCTGTGTCATAGGTAAAGGGCCGGCTGGCTTGACCGTTAAAGGGTGCTGTAACCCCCAAAGTGCACTCCAAAAAAAAAATATATATATTTTTTTGTGTTTGTGAATTGTGTGCACAGTAGCTGCATGTGCATCAACAAAGTAGTGCCAAGCGTGCGCCTGTGTCATAAGTAAAGGGCCGGCTGGTTTGACCGTTAAAGGGTGCTGTAACCTCCAAAGTGCACAAAATAAAAAAATATTTTCTGTGTTTGTGAATTGTGTGCACTGTGGCTGCACGTGCATCAACAAAGGAGCAGCGCCAAGCGTGCGCCTGTGTCCCATAAGTAAAGGGCCGGCTGGCTCATTTCTTAAAGGGTGGTGTAACCCACAAAGTGCACTAGTCTCCAACAAAAATAAAAAAATATTTTCTGTGTTTGTGTGCGCCTTAGCCGCTGGAGGACCAAGCTTTCTCAGATAAAAATAAAATAGGGAAAGATCAAGAACCACTTCCTCCTAGTGCTGTTGCTGCTGCTGGGAGTTGTTCATCATCCCAGAGAGGAAGTAGGAACACCACTACTTTTACTAAACAATTGACCCTCCAACAGGCCTTAGCGAGGAGGATGAAGTACGACAGCAGTCATCCTGAAGCAAAACGTATAACTGAGGCCTTGACTGCTATGTTGGTGTTAGACGTTCATCCTGTATCCGCCATTAGTGCAGTGGGATTTAGACAATTGATGGAGGTCATGTGTCCCCGGTTCCAAATCCCGTCTAGATTCCACTTCACTAGGCAGGCGATACCGAGACTGTACAGAAACGTCAGAAAAAGTGTCCTCAGTGTCCTGAAAAATGCGGTTGTACCCAATGTCCACTTAACCACAGACATGTGGACAAGTGGAACAGGGCAAACTAAGGACTATATGACTGTGACAGCCCACTGGGTAAATGTATCACCTTACGCAGCAACAACAGCAGCGTCACCAGTAGCAGCATCTCAGAAACGCCTGCTCGTTCAAACGCCTGTGTATCACCGGTTTCAGTAAGAGGCACACCGCCGACAACCTGGGGATTTGTGATATCTGACAACGCCACCAATATTGTGCGGGCATTACATCTGGGCAAATTCCAGCATGTCCCATGTTTTGCTCACACAATAAACTTGGTGGTGCAGAATTTTCTGAAAAGCGACAGGGGCGTGCAGGAGACGTTTTGGGTGGCCCAAAAAATTTCTGGCCACTTTTGCCATTCAGCGACTGCGTGCGCCTGTGTCATAAGTAAAGGGCCGGCTGGCTTGTCCGTTAAAGGGTGCTGTAACCCCCAAAGTGCACTCCAAACAAAATAAAAAATTCTTTTTTTTCTGCCTTTGTGAATTGTGTGGGCTGTAGCCGCACCTGCATCCTCAAAGCAGCAGCGACAAGCGTGCGTCTGTCTGTTAAAAGGTGGTGTAACCCTCAAAGTGTGCTCCACAAACAATAAAAAAATTCTTCTTTTTTCTTCTGTCTTTGTGAATTGTGTGGGCTGTAGCTGCACCTGCATCCTAAAAGCAGCAGCGACAAGCATGCGTCTGTCTGTTAAAGGATTACATCGGTGACAGCATCCAAGTAGGCATGTCAGACAGTCCGTACCTGTACTGGCAGGAAAAAGAGGCAATTTGGAGGCTCCTGTACAAACTGGCTCTATTTTACCTGAGTTGCCCCCCCCTCCAGTGTGTACTCCGAAAGAGTGTTTAGTGCAGCCGGGAACCTTGTCAGCGAAAGGCATAGGAGGTTGCTTCCACAAAATTTGGAGATGATGTTCATAAAAATGAATTATCAACTCTTCCAGGGAGGCCAGCCTCCAGAACGTACAGAGGGACCTGTGGTTGTGGATTCCATCGGGGACAAATTAAATTAATACTCTGTGAGGATGAGGATGTACACAACACTGAAGAGGGTGAGGAATCGGTGGATGAGGAGGATGAGGACGACATCTTGCCTCCGTAGAGCCAGTTTGTGCAGGGACACATTAATTGCCAGCTTATTTTGTGGGGGCCCAAACGAACCAATCATTTCAGCCACAGTCGTGTGGCAGACCCTGGCGCTGAAATGATTGGTTTGTTAAAGTGTGCATGTCCTGTTTATACAACATAAGGGTGGGTGGGAGGGCCCAAGGACAATTCCATCTTGCACCTCTTTTTTTTCTTTGCATTATGTACTGTTTGGGGCCTAGTTTTTCAAACTGCCATCCTGTCTGCCACTGCAGTGTCACTCCTAGATGGACCACGTGTTTGTGCCGCCCTCTCATGTCGTTTAGCATAGTCATCCAGCTACCTCGGTGCAACCTTTTGGACATTAAAACACTATTGTGAGGTGTGAGGTGTTCAGAATAGACTGGAAATGAGTGGAAATTAAGGTTATTGAGGTTAATAATAGCATAGGAGCAGAAAAACCCACAAATTCTGTGATTTTAGCTGTTTTTATGCTTTTTTAAAATAAAATACAGATCCAAAACACAAAACCCAGAACCCAAAACACGGAAGGGTGGTTTTGGCAAAACCAATCCTGATCCAAAACACGAAGAAAGATCCAGATCCAAAACCAAAACACAAAAAGTGGCCGGTGCACACCCCTAGTATGCATACATTGTGTGTTTATTAAATATTTCATTTTTATTTTTATTTTTTATTTATTTTTTATTTATTTATTATTGATTTTTTATTTAAATTTTTTTCATATTTTTCATTTTTTTCTTTATTGTATTAGATTTAATTTTATCTTGTACGTTCCTCACCACATTAATATAATTTACGTATGTTTATTTGTGTTTTTCCCTCTTGGAGTTTACTCCTATTGCCCTTTATCATTAAATGCTTTCATTATTTTACCTTTGACTAGCGCCCACTATTTCTTCCTTATTCCTGTCAATCACTCTGCGACGGGTCTGCGTAAGTCACTGTTATCGCAGTCCCAATCACAGTGCACTGAGATACACACGCACGTGAAGTACGCAACAGTTAGCCAATTGCAAGCAACTGCGTTCCTTGCTGTATGAGGCTCAAAGTCCCCTTCTGAGCAAAAAGAGCCATTCGAACTAGCTTGGGAAACTGACCTGGGGAGGACTCTTGACAATACAGAGTGGTCAGATTTTTGACAGCTAGTTTCTAAAACATCCATTACTACCAACCTTCAACATTTTTATACCAGATAGTAGGGGAGATGTAATAAGCAGCGGTGGCTCCTACCCTCTTCGAGGAGGGGGGCTGCCGCTGCCAAGAAGACTCACCCCAAGGACGACTCACCACCGGCATAGCTACTGGCCGGGTCCTGGCACCTGCAAAATCAATGTGACAGGCGCCGGGGCCGGCGTATGCGCACTAGCAGCGGGAGCCATGCATGCGCATTTTCACCGGCTTTCAAAGGGCTGCATCGTCTGCAGCCCCTCTGAGCCGGGTAGGGCTGGCTGAAAGGCAGAGAATCGGCTTCCTCCTAGAAGCCACTCTCTGCAATAGCAGCCCGGACTGGCAGTCCCAGGGGGAAGAGACACCTCACCCTGAAACTGCCTGTTGTGTATCTGACTGGCAGATGGCGCTGCCACTGCCAGTCACAGTGTAGCCAGTAGAATCATGGACTGCACTGACTACACTGAGGTTTTGGATTTTACTGGGGGTGCTGCAGCCTGCCACGGGTACTAGGGGCCTGAATCAGAAACGCTCGTAAGCTGCTGCTCGTTCACTCTGAGCGATGTTCACACAACTGCGCATGCGTATGGGTCATAATGCGCATGCGCAAACCAGTCATTGCGGTCAGAAATCGTGCACTCACAAAACAGCGAGGGGCTGCTAATTTGATTGACAGAATGTACCGTTTGTGGGTGGTAACGGGAAGGTGCTTGAAAACGGGGGATTGGAGATCCGAACGCAGGCGTGCCTAACGGTCAAAAGGGCGTTTAATGGGAGTGCATAATTAGTAAAGGAGCGTCATCGACCACGTCACTTGGTTGTCTTTTAGCCTGAACTGCTCACAGTGATAGCAGTAAGAAAAACCTACCACAAGCACTGCGAGCAGTTCAGATGCCTTTTGATGTTCCTCGATTAATCTAATACCGGAGATGACATGTGATGCGAATGGCAAAGGGGCATCTTTACAAAATAGCGAGCGCATTTTTTGTTCGCTCGCTCAGACATAGAGGCGTCAACAAACCGCAAAGAGCGAGCACTCAATTTTAATAGCTGGCCCCTTTTTTAGAACGAGCGTCCGCAAATAGCGTCCGGCTCTGAATCAGGCCCTAAGCTCTAGAAAGTGATGAATGTGAGAGTGATAAACTGCCAGTGACTCAGCTCCTGGCGTGTTACAGGCTGTGTTTGAAAAATGACTGTTTGGTGATTGGTTGTTAGTTTATCACTTTCCAATGTATCACTTTCCAGAGCTTAGTACATCTGCCCCAGTATATGGTCCCTCAAAGACTTCACTCACTCTATCTACCCATTAACATCAGACCCTTGTTGGCGTCAGTGTGGGCAAAAGGACTCCTGCATTCACGTATGGGATTGTCCACTGATTTCTACATATTGGGATGAGGTTTTATCATTGATAGGTGGTATCTTTATCACTGTCCCTAGCAAGGGTGTATCTAGGGGTCCAAGTGCTCCTGACAAAGTAAGGGACTGGCACCCTCCACCAATATTATCAGAAAAACAAAAAACTTAATATAAAGATTAATTTAGTTTAAAAAAAAGTATTTGCAGATGATTATAAATTATATTGCCCAGCGCCCCTGGTGTGTGCCATTCTGGGCAAAGGGCATATATGCCCTTGCATGCCATGACAGTTACATACATGCAATGAACTCACACATGTAATTTAAATGCTATAGACACCTGTGTACAGCAGTATCCCGTTGGCTGAGGACATGCCACTTACATACATGCAATGCACTCACACATGTAATACATATTCTACGGTTTATAGCAACACCTGAGGATGTGACAGGACACTTAAATGCACACAATGCACATCTTCCACCCTCCTGTGAAACAGCACCAGCTGAGGACATGCCATGACACTAACATGCATGCAGTGAAGTCATACATGCAATGTACAACCTATACCCTACCCCCTGTGGACCGCCTTGTTTCTGGCATGGACTGATCCACAGTATGGTATCCCCTAAGACTCATAGCTCCCTCCCCCGATGACAAGGAGGAAAGTTGCTCTCTGCACTCTGTACACGTAACTACTATGTGATTCTATCCGCCCTGGCAGTGGGTGGCACTGCTGGGTCGGTGCGCCCTTTTGGCCAGCGCCCCTGGCGAATGCTATCTGGCCAAGGGGTAGAAATGCCCCATGTCCCTAGTAAGGATCCTTATATGTTTTGCTGTCTAAACCGCTTCCCAACTCTTCTAAACCTTGTAGCAAACTATGTAGTTGTGTGTTTAATGCAGCTAAACATTTGATAGCCTTTAATTGGAAGCAATCTACTGCACCTTCTATTTCAGCGCTAATTAATAGAATTTGGTCCACCACTTCCATGGAGTATATTACTGCTCTCCTCCATGATAAAATTACAAAATTCCATTAAGTTTGGACCCCTTGGTACTTTCATTATCATAGAACCCTTCCAGGCCTGGCATGAACCCTATTCTGCTAGAGAATTAGTACTAATCATTATTTCTAAATAGTTTATAAAGTTTAGTTATGTTCCCAATGCCCTTATGACTCTGCTGCCTAGTGTTTCCTCTCCTTTCCCCCCACCCAAGCCAGTTTTTTTGCATTTTATATCCATTGTTGTATTTACTAGATGATGCTGGCTAACGCATCTTGATTTAAAAAAAAAAAAATGGAAAAATGGTAGTTTGATGTTATACATTGTAGTTTTTTTTTATGAACTGTATTTTAATTTTATAGTTTCAAAAAAGGTGTACAGTACCTTTAAATGCAGAGGATGAGTCTGGGGAAGTGTAGGAAAGTCCAGGAATAGCTAAAGATCAACAGCTAAAGTAGTCATCATTATCTGTGAGCCAGGGTTTAAGAGCCAGATAAGGTAGTCCTCTGAGAGCCAGGGGCCAAAACCCATCAGTCACATCCTCTTTTATTTGACACACACATTTCAAAATACTGTCATACCCTGGGACTCAAACCTCTCACCTCTCACATGGCAGTCAGACACCTGGTACAAATGGATCACAGTAGTACAAAGGGATCGGTACCCCTTCATCATCATACGGTACAAATCAGTTTTGTCATGGCCCTTCCCCATTAGGCCACACCCCTTTTTGGGGCGCACGTCATATGTCTCCATTTGAAAAGGGGGAGGAGGTGGCAATGCTCTTTCTGCCCCAAGGCACCAAAAAGTATAGTTGCAGCTCTGACCAGGAGTAATAAATTCAATGGACCCATTACTGATCAGTCTATAATACAATACAGAGGTAGACAATCGATAAAGCTTTCCATGACCTCAACTTCCATAAATCAGTCAATGGAACATGTTTGCAAAACAAGCAGACAGTTGTAAGTCAAAAATAGTCGAAGAGTCGCTCGTTGCTCAAGGAGGTTGGGGGGGAAGGAGGGGTGTGTGTTTGCTTTTGGTTTCTCCTACACTTTTGCCTAATTTCAATCCTCCAAACACAAACTTAAGGTAATATTTTACATTTGCAGTTTATTAGTATAAATATGTTTCCATGTTTGCATGTGCTGATTTTTTAGAATACTAATAGTGTTTGATATATAACTGGACAATAAAGCCATACAGGTGTTATATAGACTATTATATAATTCCCCAGAGATATTATTTTGATCTATTTCCCAAATGGTTATGTTTGTTTTTGTCTATTTGCTCCATTTTTTTGTGTTATTGTATCTTTGAGCACAAGTGGAATAATATGAAGTTACGTATTTTAAAAGGATCAGCACATAATCCGTGGAAGTACACAGAACAAAAGTTCAAGTCTTAGATTACCTTCCTATTGTGTGGGTCACCTTATTATAACATGAAAGGAAACCAGATGAACTGAGTAATGAAATCGGATACTGTATTGTGCTATTATCAATATCAACATATGGCTTTATTTCTCTTTTACAGACTTTTCTCATTTTCTACTGTGCAAATGAGTCGTCACATAATTCTAGCAACGCTCTAAAAATCTACATAGCATTAACCTGTTCCTTTTCAGGCACATTGTGCAATTTTAGAACATTTATACACATTTTAGCTGTAGGAATAATAATGTGTTAAATATACATTATTATATAAATATATGTATTATACCTTAATTACATTGTCTTTATACTGCATGTATGACATGAAAGTGTTCCAGGAATGTGGTCAGCCATTTGCATAGTTTCAGGTCACATGTTTGTAACTGCATAGACACATGCCTTCCACACACTTAGGATTTTCCTGTGGCAGTCAAGCTCATAAGGATTGTGGCCTTGTGAATACAGATGAGAAAAACATTCTAAACCTGTGAAATATTTGTGTTCTAAAATAGTTGATGTCAAAATTGTGCACATTTCATGGGTGGAAAGTTTCCAATCCTCAACCGTACCACAACCACACCACCGATTATATCTCGTCCCACCTTGTCTTCCCGACTCATATCTGATGCCCTGTCTCTACTATGTCTATTTTGCTCACTTGTTTCAGAATTGCTTCCCAATGCCCAGGGCCATCTCTTCCATTGGGCTTGTTGGGCAGTTGCACAAGTGCCCGAAGCTTGCAGGGGCCCGCCCTGCAGCCACGGCCAGTTTGTAAATTTGTGATATTTTTATAAGCCGGCCGCCAGTGCACTGTATTCTGATCTAACCTCCCCCACCCCTTCTCCCCCATGACGAGTACTCACCTCAGTCCCAGTTTCACTTCATCCTCTGGCTTCAGTCTCTCTGCATGTGTAGGAGGTCTAATGGGCATGCAGGAGGGTTTAATTTTATTGAGCATTTGCATTTTTTTCCCGTGAATGGGTGGGTAGGGACGCCAGTGCATTGCTTTGCCCAGGGCCCACACTGATGTTAAGACAACCCTGCCAATGCCCCCAACATATATACCCAATGTCTCCTCAATGTTTCTTGTATCCACTGTCCCTCCCTTTGCCTTCCCTGCCCCCTTTATCTCCCCATGTCCCTTGCCTCATATGTGCCCCGATTCCACTGCCTCTTTGCCTCATTACTGCCCCACTTGTTTTGTCCAAGTTTTGTCCATGAAATAAGTGAGAAAAAAGATAATATGTTGCCCTTAGTCTGTCATATTCCCTTTCATGTCCTCATGTCTCATATCTGTCTTCCTGAGCCTCATCCTTCTGTCACGGCTGACTCAGGGGAATCTCCTACTGAGAAGCTGAAAGCTGAGGTCCCGGGTTGTGGAAGAAAGGGGCCTGGATGTATGTCCTCTTCATCCACAAGTATCGGATGTTGGTGAGACCTGACCAAAGGCGCGGAGTCTAAACTGCTGGGAAGTGTTCACCAGTGAACCCTCAAAGCAGGATATGGGTTTTAGCTGCACCCAGCAATCAGGTCGCGGCCCTTTGGTCAGATATCCGATACAGGTAGGAAATGGGGGGAGATGACACCGATGAGGCCCAGGAGAATTTACCTCTGAAAGAGCCACTAGCGACGATTTTGTATTTGGGTTTTATACTGAGTATGTGGGCAAGGTATCAGACACACCACTGGCACAGGAGAGTGACACTGTGGTTGTACTCAGAGGATGAACAGAGCACGCGGGCACCATATTCAGCAGCATTGTGTTAGAGTCTGTGGACCTCATTCAGAGGTGGTCATTAGTTGCAAGCAGTCGCACTGAATCAGGGTGGCCGCTTGCATCCTGAATGACCGCCTCCTTGTCGATCGCTAAGCTGTGGGTTAAAACCCACAGCTCTAGCGACCAACCAGGGTGATGGTCACGATGGTCAAGACCATCGTGACCATCGGGGCTTACGACCAGACCCTAAGGTTGGGTCTGGGCACTTGTAAGCCCCAGGGAGCTTCCTGCTCTGATCGAGCAGGAAGCTACCCACTGACATCAGCATTGATGTCAGTGGGGCCGCCCCCAAACGGCAAGCGTTCAGGCGGGAACGCCTCCGTTTGGGCAGACACGCCCCCTGCCGACCTCCCAAACGGGGCGAGCTGCCACTCACCATCGACAGCTCGCCCCGTCTGCTGCGAGACCCCTAGCGACGGAGCGTCTGTTGCTAGCTGGGTCTCTCGCATGCGCACGACGGAGCCGGCTTTGTCGTGCGCATGCCCAGTGGGGCAACATCGAGTCGGTTGCGAGCTCTCAGCGCTTGCGACCGACTCTGAATGACCCACAGTGTTTGTTGTGGACCCGGGGAGGTAACCGGTGCAGACACCAAAACAGGTTTAAACTGAAAGGTAGGTTGTTTAATGTGAATGTTGGGAGACATGAACAATAAGATAATTAAAGTCCAGTAATAACAAACTAATAACTGTAGTAGGAGGAAACTGTAGTGAATGGGATTAAACAAATTTCCAGCACAGTGACAGAGATGAATAAGGTGAATCCAGATAGACTGTAAAGGTGAAATGGATATCCGGGTATGCAGAGTAGTGACTGAGAGGGATATCCGGAAATGCTGTGATGATGGCTGAAGGGAAAATTCTGTAATGCTGTGATGTTGGCTGAGAGGAGAATCAGGTAATGCTGTGATGATGGCTGTGCAGGAATGGGTTAACTGCAGAGACAGGTTCAGGCAGGAGTGGGTCTGGTGGAATGTGCAGGGCGATCTCCAGCAGAGTGCAATGCAAGGCAGAGCGGTGCAAGCTGCAGGGAGCCGAAGGCAGACAAGGAGCTAAGGCAAGCACTGGAGCACAGTCTCAGGTTCAGGAGTGCAGGAACTCTTTCTCACAGCTGACGCTGTGAAACACGTTGCACTGTCAACTACAGGACGCCCCAAATACCCTTAAGTACCCAGCAACAGAAGGTGATAGGCCAGAGGGAGCAGGTGACCCACAGACGATGCTAAGTCACATGGCCAAAGACAACATGGTGAAGCCCAGACAGCCATGACACGGAGATGCCACTAGTCTTACCCCTGTCAGGATGGCCCAACGCTGGCAGACCTCTCCGTACATGCAATGCCAATCTCCACACGCCAGCTCCCCTACCAGAAGGACCACACCACAGCGCCCTCACTGGTAAGGACCTCAAACCTCCACACCGCATAACCTGGGTCATGACACACCACTGGCACAGGAGAGTAACTAGAGATGACTTGAGAGTAAACAGCAAGGGAACCTGGAATGAAGTGATGGCAAGCAAACACTAGTAGTAACGACATTGTACAGGCAACTTCCTGCTGTCCGGAGCCTAGTTATATACCCTAAGGTGGCAGTTCATTGGAGGATAGTGTCAGCTGATAAAAACCATGCTACCATTGGGTAAAGGGTAATCAGGTGATGATGACTGTCATGGCTGCGTCCATGCAGCAACCAAGACACGGAGCAGCTCATGGATGTCTACGTGGTCACTAGGCATAATCCTCAGTGCATCACTCACCGCTGCACCTGACGTCTGACCACTCACGAGGTCAGGGGAAGCCGGCGCTGGGGCGTGTAATGGCCAATCCTAGGCCGCAACCTACACCTTCTTATATGCCACCTTATATAAGTATTTGCTTACACCATTGTCTGTCTTTATCTGCCCCTCATGTCTTCTGTCCACTCCCATGTAACTTATTGCCTATGCTTGTCTAGCCATGTCGCCCCTGTACCCCTTTTTTATCTCTGCCTCCTCTTTACTCAATACAGGTTGTGTGTTCCCCACCCTGGTCCTGACCCTCAAAATACCTCTTAGACTGCTTTTCTACCATTGTATATCCACTTACCATCTTGACTGCTGTTGTACCAGATAAATATGCAGTCCAAAGTTCATCAGGGGTTGTGACAGACCTCTCATTTCTAAAAATGGTCATGGGTAACCTGCATCCAATAAAGAGCCTCCACTCTCCAAAATGCTACTCCATAATCCAGGCTGATGCACCTTACAAAGTTTTGACAGTGTGTGATCCTCCTGACTCTGAAACTTGAAGGAGCAGTGCAGAGAGTGGAGGCTTGCTGTATGGAGTAATTCACCCAAGTTTGCCTATTGGAGTGATTGACAGTGAGAGCAAAATGATAGTTTATCAACATTCTACCACTTAACTCGTATTGCTGTTTCTTTATATAGGCAGGTATTGATGGTCTAAATGCACTATAGGTAATTCTTAGTGTGGGGGCGACCCGGACTGAAATTGTTACATGCCAAGGCCAACTCATTGTAGTTTAGCAATCTTTTCAGCAAAGTGTGTGTGTATGTGTGGGGGGACAGTTGCGCCTCTGTACTCCTTGCCAGCCTGCCATGCATACAGTATGTGAGAGTTCCCTAAAGATGCTGTAACTCTGGGTACACCAAGATGGGGGGGGGATTTTATTAGACCGTTGCAGTGCTGAATAGGGAGCAATGGTGTTATAGGAAGATGAGTGTCTGTGTATTGAAAGGCAGAGGGCCCCTGTTTTTTTAAAAAAAAGGAAAAAAGTGATAAGCGGGCCCAGTAATACTAGCATCCCTATTGTTCTAGTGTAAGTCAAACTGTACTAATTTCAGGGGATTGTCCCACTGTCTGGACTGTTGGGAGGTGTGTGCTACTTATAGTGGATTCTGTGTGCATCAACTACTAGCATGTGTGATAAGAAGGCATCCCTCCTGGTAAAGTGGCATGCCCCAAGGGATGTAACCATGTCCCCTGGCATGACGTGGCCGTGCCCACTTTTTAGAGACAAGACATTGCTTTACCAGTCCAGCACTTATTAGCATGTTGGGAAATTATGTGATCTTTACCCAATTGAAAAATATTACTGTGGTGTCTATTTAGTATGCCTTGGGGAGAGATAATGTGAACGGAGGCAAATTACCAGCCAGTCAGCTCCTAACTGTAATTTTTCAAACACAGCCTGTGACATGGCAATTAGGAACTGATTGGCTGGTACATAAATACCGTGGTAGGCTTAGTAAATAGACACCTGTATCTCTAAAATGTGATATAAACACACACGTGCCCAGGGCCAGATTGGGAATTGAAAGTGGCCCTGGAAGACGTCCTGAAAGCGGCCCTAGCCGCATGTTAAATGCTACGCATGCAAGTTACTCCCCTTATTTTCATCATGCTAGGGTCATGCCCACCGCCCCAGGAGCTAATGGATATGCCCCCAGTCCCTCTGTTCAGTAAATAATCACAGCATGTGCATAAGCATTTTCTTAACTATATGGTTTCTCAGCAGAGGGGCTTATCTGAAGAAATTGACAGGCAGTGTCTTGAGTCGGTACTCACTATTGATGCTGGACATCACATGGTCTCGAAGTCGCCTGTCTGCAGTGCTATCCCCGTACACCTCTCAGCGACATCCCCCTGCTTTTCTTCAGCACTATCCTTCTGAGGCTCCCCAATGCCATCATCCTGCGTCTTCCAGCGCCATTGTCCTTCTCTAGCACAGAATATCCCCCTCCCCCACAGAAAGATCATCATCTCTCCTTAACACAGTCGCCCCCCTCCCCCACACACAGATCATCTTCCCCTAACACAGAATAGCCCCTTCCCCCACACACAGATCATAATCTCCCTTTAGCACAGAATAGCCCCCCTCCCCACAGACAGATCAACATCATCTCCCCCTCGTACAACAAAATCTCTCTCCCTTTCAGACAGACTTATTATCATTCCTCCCCACACACAAACTGTGCTGAGCCATGAATGTTATCCGGGCCCCTCCAACAACACAGGTACTATAAAATAAATAACATTCATGGCCCAGCACAGGCCCACAGGAAAATAAATAAATCTTTCATGGCCCCCAACAGTCCGCAGCAGGAATAAAAGAACATTAACTTCGGGGTAGGGATGCAGCAGGGCTCCTTCCTTGGGGGTGGGGGTGCAGCAGGGCTCCTTCACCTGGAGGTAAGGGTGTAGCAGAGCTCCTTCCCTGGGGGTGCATCAGCAGGGCTCCTTCCCTGGGGGTGCATCAGCAGGGCTCCTTCCCTGGGAGCCGGCTGCCTGACGCCACACTAGCCCCCACAGCCACACCACTCCGCTTCGTCCTCCTCCACTTAAGATTAATGTGGGCGCGATTGAAGGATGGACAGTGTGGGTCTGCGCTATGCAACGCAGTGTGACCTCTGACGTCACGCCGCGCCGCCGCGCACAGCCGAACAGCCGGGCAGCGTCTGAGCTGAGTGCTCAGAGCTCAGTGCTGCTTGGCAATAAAGAAAGCCATTGCACATACACCTGACAGTCCCGGGCCGCGGGCAGCTCTACTAGCAGTGACAGGCAGCCGGCGCCGGGCTGCCTGTCATGCAATAAAACTGACAGCCGGGTGATGAGTTTTGGGGGGCGGGGCCACAGATGTCAGGCGGCCCCATAGTCCAACCGGCCCAGCGGGAATCTTCCCGCTTAAAGTAATGGCCAATCCGCTCCTGCACGTGCCCTATAGCTTTACCTAGTCTGTATAAATGACTTGAAGAAATAACAGAGGCCCTGATTCAGAGCCGGACGCTCTGACAGAGTCCTCGCTCTGAATCAGGGCCGTCCCTCCTTCATTTTGGAGCGGCCTCCTGGCCGCTCGCATAGCTGTGGGTGACCACCCACAGCTATAGCGAGCGGCCAAAATGATGGTCGCGATGGTCAAGACCATCGCGACCATCGGGCTTGCGACGAGACCCTTGCGGTAGAGTCTCACTGCCTCAAGCCCTGGAGTGCTTTTGGCTCTATCAGAGCCAAAAGCACTCCCACTGACATCACTAGTGATGTTCCACTAGTTCCACTAGTTCACTGTTCCACTAGTGATGTCAGTGGGGCCGGCCCCAGACGGTAGGCGTTTCCATGGGAACGCCTCCGTTTGGACAGCCACGCCCTCGGCACACCCACCAAAGGGGGCGTGCTGTCAATCACCATCGACAGCACGCCCCCTTTGGTGCAAGATCCATAACGACGGCTTGGCATGCGCACTTGGGCAACATCGACCCGATTGCGAGCGCTTAGCGCTCTCGAGCGGGTCTGAATCAGGCCCAGAGTCTATTTTAGATTGTGATTCTCTTGGTGGCCATAATTGTGAGAATATAATACAATAAAGGAAAAACTTGTGGAAAAAAGGGAAATTAATGTTTTTCTATTTCTGACTGTTTCCCCATACAGACCTATGATATAATATTAGAGTTAATTAAATATATTTTTCCAAAAGGAACCCTACAAATATACAATTAAATACTGTATCAAAACATTAAATTAAGATATTCTAGTATTAATAATATCATGGAGCTAGCAGTCTAAAGACTCATTTACATAACAATGTATTCATAGTGCTTGGACTGTACAGTTGTGCTCGTAAAAACATTTCTAAACATGGAGATTAGTAAAAAGAAAAGAAAAAAGTAAAATTATTTGAACTTTTTTTACTTTACATTTGTAAACTTGTTATACTTTAAAGCTGAGTGAGCTTCTTGGATACAAGATATGCATACTGGAAAATCATATGTACAGTACGTTTGCTACTCAACATGGGGCATCAGCCAAAAAGAACATTATAGTAAACTTAATATTTTAACAGTCATTTTACAGGGTATGGGTGTTTTGACAGCAGTATGAAATATTGACCCTATAAAATGAGATACGTGTGTTCTGTGCAGGTGTGTTGTACTGTACAATACTGTACCTGGAATTTACAGAGATCTCTCTCCAGGGAGTTTTATATGAAAGGGATTCATTCTCCTCCCATCACTGGTTATTATACTGTACCAGACCCTAACATACAGCTCATTGATCTGTCTGTACAGATGAATACAGGATGTTGCCTTCACCTATGTTACTGGGTGTGTTATGGATTCTGCACAACAAAGGTAATCTGCTGTTGACATAATATAGGCAATATTTAAATCTGTTAGGTGTGTAATATTTAATTAGAGATTTACTAATATTATTTAGATTTGCTAACTTTGTAATTGTCAGAGAACAAAAATGTGTTGTTACCATATCTAGAATCTCATTATTTGTAACAAGATCAGCCTATATTTTTAGCTATAGATGTGTGAAGATATTACAACAGAAATTAACATTTATTCAAAGCCTTTTTTCAAATGAAAGTTGAGAGTAAGGGGTAAATTTACTAAGGGTCGAGTTTGTGTGAGTTTCGGTGAGTTTGGAAACTCACGTGCGTTTAGGTATTTTTTTAATCTTACAAATTTACTAAAGACAAACTCGAGTGAGTTTGAAGTGAGTTCTCTTTTTCACTGTTAAAACTCATGTGAGATTGCAAACTCGCAAAGCCAAAATAGGAAGTACTTTAGATGAAAAAGATGCAACTCGCAAATTTACTAAGATTCGAGTTTCCAATCTCATGTGAGTTTGTAGCAAACTCACTGTGAAATACAAGTTTTAAACACTAACCTCCTGAGCTGCGAGTTTGCCTGAAACATACACAAATCATTGTGATTTGTGTATGTTTTTTATTAACAAGTTTAAGTAGGGTTAATTATTTTTTTCAAAATGACGTGAGGTCCCCCCCCAAAAGACTAACCAGCCCCGGACTTGCCAGCCTGTCCTGATACCTAAAATTACGGGGAACAAAACGCGCGCAGGAAAAAATGGGCGTGGTCACTTAAAAATGGGGTGTGTCAACATGACACACCCCTTTATTTTCACGCTGAACATTCCTATCCATATGAACCTTAACCCCAGTAGTACCCCTTATACAGTACCCCCAGTATGCAGTTGTGGTCCCTCTTATGCAGGCCCATAGTAGTGCCCCTTATACAGTACCCCAGTAGTGGCCCCCCAAATGCAGTGCCCCACGTAGTGTTCCCCTTATGCAGTGCCCCCAGTAGCAGTATCCCCTTATGCAGTGCCCTTTATATGGTGCCCCCAGTAGTAGTCCCCCCCTATGCAGTGCCCTTTATATAGTGCCCCCAGCAGTAGACCCCCCCATGCAGTTTTCCCAGTAGTGGTCCCCTTATGCAGGCACCCTGTAGTGATCCCCCCTATCCAGTGCCCCCTGTAGTGGCCCTTCCTATTATTGCCCCCAGTAGTGGTCCCCCGAGTGCAGTGCCTCTAGTAGGCCCCTTTCATAATGCCCCCAGTGGTAGTTCCCCCCCAAGTAGTAGTCCCCAGTAGAGTAGGTCCTCCCAATGGTGCCCCCAGTAGTAGCCACCCCTCCCCCAGTAGAGGTCCCCCCAGTAGTAGCCACCCCTCCCCCAGTAGAGGTCCCCCCAGTAGTAGCCACCCCTCCCCCAGTAGAGGTCCCCCCAGTAGTAGCCACCCCCCTCCCCCATTGTGCAGATAGGTTACAAAAAATATATATATATATATCTATAAAAATATACTTACCTGAATCCCTGCTCCTGGTCCTGCTCGCGATGCCGCTCCTGCCCGGACGCGCGCGCTCAGCATTATGGGACAGACGTCATTACGTCAGTCCCATTACCCACTTCCGTCCGGCTCTTGCAGTGGGTGCTGCAGCAGTCAATGAGAGTCTATCTGACTCTCATTGGCTGCTGTTTAACACACGCATCGCCGCCAGCGCTGGCGGCGATGCGTGTGTTATGCACAGCCTGAGCCCGCCTCCTGGGGGAGGGAAAGGGCTCAGGCGTGCAGCACAGGACCGGCGCTGGAAGCCTAGCGCCGGTCCTGTGTAAATGTGTAGCGGTGACCGCACTCATTGCGGCCGGCGCTACACTGGCTAACTAGGGCGGGCGGGCCGGTACCGTGGCCGGCGGCGCCCCCCCACGCCGCCAGTCCAACGGCGCCCAGGGCACGAACCCCGCCCGCCCTGCCCTAGTTACGCCACTGGACACAAGTGAGGGGAACCACTCATTAAGCTGCAGTCATGTTTGTCTATCTATTTAATCTACTGATCTACCACACATCTGTCTCTTATGTAATAAATCCAATGAAAGCACTTATGGTCATTTATCCAGCCATGTAAACTGACAGTACATTTTTTTCATTAAAGCAACGTGTGTTACAATACAATACTTGAAACACAGTAATGCATCAAATATAGATATTTTTTTTTTTCATCAGGGCTCAAAAAAAGAAATGAATGAGACAATAGTACAGGGCCAGATTAACAATGGTGCTGATGGAGCTACAACAATTATATTCACTTATATTTTTATTATATATCCTGATGAAATGACTGTTGTAGTCTTGAAACGTCGATTACATGGAATAAATTACAATTGACCTTGTTGTGAAGACCACTGAGTGCTGCCTTATCCTTGCTCATGGAGGGAGTCTACAACTAACAGTACTCCTTAGAGTGCCCATCCACATTCTAGTATATATATATATATATATATTCTGTATATATATGACAGTATTAATCTACGGCACTCAACCATCCGGGGTGCCCTTGGTATGTGACCATACCATCTACATAAAGAATGTCATACTAACTCGGCACTCACTTACTTTTCAAAGTGTAATTCCTTTGAATACAGGGAATGTTAGTTCCAAAATATTGCAATAATTTGTCAAGCTGTCCAACCACTTCACGGTCATTCCCATCTGGCCAGTCCCTGGACACTGACTCTCAGATACAGGGGCGTTTATAGAGAGGAGGGGGCCCGTGTGCAGTCTCCAACACGGGCCCCCTCCTCTCTGTCCGGCGGCCGGCAACGCACTGAGCTGTGCGCGGCCAGTGCCGGAGTTATAGACTCTGGGCGCTAGAGTGCGCCCAGAGTCTATAGAGTATGCGCAGGTCACCAGGAAAATGGCCACGGCGGCCATTTTCCCTGTACTACGCATGCGCAAACAACAGGAAGATGCCGCGGTGACCATTTTCCAGTCATTTGTACAGCACCGGACCCCCGCGCCGGAATGGGACTCCGGAGAGGTAAGTAATACTATGGGTGCAGGGTGTGCGGTGCGGGGCCCCCCTGGGACCCGTGTGCCCCGCACACCATGCACCCATTATAGATACGCCCCCTGCTCAGATATATGATCTCTGCCCTGCCACGTTTGGCTCAAGCCAGCACATAAATTTTAAACCTGAGTATGGGTCCTGGCTTAAAGAGCAGTCATTGATCCCACTCTGTGATTTTACGTGGCCTTCCGCTTTGTGCTGTTGTTCCTAAATGCTTCTACTTTCTAATAATATCACGTACAGCTCATCCCAGCAGGGATCTTATTGCAAAGGTGGCATCCTATCACAGTACCACACTTCCTATCACAGTACCACACTTCCTATCACAGTACCACACTTGACAGGAGCCAATTGTTGGTACTTTATCTATATCCAAGGCTTAGTATATAGACCCCAAATTGTATCACAGTACTGCTGCTTATAAACACCTTTTAACTTGTAAGTATCAAAGCATAAAAAGTATACTGTTTTATATATGTTTTATACATTCAATAGAGCTACAGTAAAAAGGTTGACAGTGTCTAAGTAGGCAACATCTGGCAGACAGGCAATTGATTGACAGGTACAAAGGGTCGCAACACACAAACGGTCAACATGGATGAAGATCGACATGTACAAAGGGTCGAAACCAAAATGGGTCAGAGTTTGGTCGACACCAAAATGGGTCACAAATGGGTCAGAGACACTTACTGGAAGGTTAGGGTTAGGCTCTAGAAGGGACGGTTAGACACTTTGGGCCTGATTCAGACCCACTCGCAAGCGGCTGTCCGCTCGCAAGTGGGTCGATGGTGTGCACTGAGCATGCGCACGACGGAGGGAGCTCCGTCGTGCGCATGCGCCAGACGCGACGAGAGAAGGAAAGTCCTTCGCTCGTTGTGTCTGATCAAAGGGGGCGTGCTGTCGATGTTGATTGACAGCACGCCCCCTTTGGTAGGCGTGCCGGGGGCGTGCCTCCCTGACGGGGGCGTTCCCACGGGAACGCCTCCCGTCAGAATCCGGCCCACTGACATCACTAGTGATGTCAGTGGGAGTGATTTTGGCTCTGATAGAGCCAAAATCACTCCGGAGCTTGCGGTTGAAAACCTCAACCGCAGGCTCCGGCTCGCAGTTTCGATGGTCGCGATGGTCACAACCATCGCGGCCATCAAACTGCACGCTCGTATAGCCTGTGGGTGGTGACCCACAGCTATACGAGCGTCCAGGAGGACGCTCCATTTTCATGGAGGGCGGCCCTCATTCAGAGCGTGCGCTCTGCTCAGAGCGTACGGCTCTGAATGAGGGCCCTAGCCCGATGGTTAGGGTTCGGCACCAGGAGAGAGGAATACGGTTAGGCACCAAGGGGGAGGTTAGGGTTATCGCATATCTATCTATCTATCTATCTATCTATCTATCTATCTCATATCTATCTATGTATCTCATATCTATCTATCTATCTATCTATCTATCTATCTATCTATCTATCTATCTATCTATCTATCATATATCCATGTATCTCATATCTATCTATCTATCTATCTATCTATCATATATCTATGTATCTCATATCTATCTATCTATCTATCTATCTATCTATCTATCTATCTATGTATCTCATATCTATCTATCTATCTATCTATCTATCTGTCTGTCTGTCTATCTATCTATCATATATCTATGTATCTCATATCTATCTATCTATCTATGTATCTCATATCTATCTATCTATCTCATATCTATCTATGTATCTCATATCTATCTATCTATCTATCTATCTATCTATCATATATCCATGTATCTCATATCTATCTATCTATCTATCTATCTATCTATCTATCTATCTATCTATCATATATCTATGTATCTCATATCTATCTATCTATCTATCTATCTATCTATGTATCTCATATCTATCTATCTATCTATCTATCTATCTATCTATCTGTCTGTCTGTCTGTCTGTCTGTCTGTCTGTCTATCTATCTATCATATATCTATGTATCTCATATCTATCTATCTATCTATCTATCTATCTATCTATGTATCTCATATCTATCTATCTCATATCTATCTATCTATCTATCTATCTATCTCATATCTATCTATCTCATATCTATCTATCTCTCTATCTATCAATTATCTATCTATCTATCTCATATCTATCTATCTCATATCTATCTCATATCTATCTATGTATCTCATACTATCTATCTATCTATCTCATATCTATCTATCTATCTATCTATCTATCTATCTCATATCTATCTATCTATCATATATCTATGTATCTCATATCTATCTATCTATCTATCTATCTATCTATCTATGTATCTCATATCTATCTATCTATCTATGTATCTCATATCTATCTATCTATCTATCTATCTCATATCTATCTATCTATCTATCTATCTATCTATCTATCTATCTATGTATCTATGTATCTCATATCTATCTATCTGTCTGTCTGTCTATCTATCATATATCTATGTATCTCATATCTATCTATCTATCTATCTATCTATCTATCTATCTATCTATCTATCTATCATATATCTATGTATTTCATATCTATCTATCTATCTATCTATCTATCTATCTATCTATCTATCTATCTCATATGTATCTATCTATGTATCTCATATCTATCTATCTATCTATCTATCTCATATCTATCTATCTATCTATCTATCTCATATCTATCTATCTCATATCTATCTATCAATTATCTATCTATGTATCTCATACTATCTATCTATCTATCTATCTATCTATCTCATATCTATCTATCTCATATCTATCTATCTATCTATCTATCAATTATCTGTCTATCTATCTATCTATCTATCTATCTATCTATCTATCTATCTATCTATCTATCTATCTATCTATCTATCTATCTCATATCTATCTATCTCATATCTATCTATGTATCTCATACTATCTATCTATTTATCTATCTATCTATCTATCTATCTATCTATCTATCTATCTATCTATCTATCTACTGTATCTCAGTATACGTTTATCAATGTATGAGAAAAGAGAAACAGTGATATAACAAGTACATTTCTTACTCCCTTTCTCCTTTTTAGATGGTAACCTTTTAAAGAAACCATTTTTTCTATTCAATTGTGAATATATGTTTATCTATTCCCCCCACTCCCACCCTCACCGAATGGAATATCGCTGCAATAAACTGCAGTAGAAAATCGGCCTTATTGCCAGATGTAAATGAACAGACCCCTTTGTACACAAAGGGCCTGATTCAGAGCCGCTCGTTCGCACCGAGCTATGTTTGCCCAACTGCGCATGCGTACGGATCGTTATACGCATGCGCGAACCAGTCAGTGCGGTCGAAATTCATGTGCTCGCAAAATAGCGAATGCCTGATAATTTGAGTGACAGAATGAGGCGTATGTGGGTGGTAACAGGGGAAGGTGCTTGAAAACGGGGAGTGGAGATCCGAACGCAGGCGTGCTTAAAGGTCAAAACGGTTGTTTTATGGGTGTGCAAAACAGCAGTGTCATTGACCACGTCACTGGGTTTTTTTATAGCCAGAACTGCTCGCAAGATTGTGGTAGCAAAAACCAACCACAAGAATAGCGAGCAGTTCATACGCTGGTCGATGTACTCGATTAATCTAATAAATAGCGGACATAACGTAGGATGCGAGCGTCCAGGGGGCATATTTATCCAAAAAACGACCGCAAGTTTTGTTCGCTCGTTCAGACCTAGAGGCGTGAACAGACCGCAAAGAGCGAACGGTTCATTTGAATAGCCACCCCTATTTTCTGGACGAGCGAGCGCTAATTGCGTCCGGCTCTGAATCAGGCCCAAAGTTTTGAAGGGAAGAGTGAATTTATCTGATTTTGTGTTCAATGTAATAGAGACTTTGTAATACATTTTTTAGTGTATTTAAAAAACTGTTGCAATAACGTAATCAGGGCTGTAGAGAGCAATGACGGGTCCAGTTACTACTATATGCCAGCGGTGATCACTAAGGAGAGGACAGTTTTCCCTCTGCACAGCTGACTCGGGCCCCTTAGACAAGCCCTGGCTTGGATACTTAGTACCCTATCAACAAGAATGTAATGTCTGCTATTAATAATTACTGTGATGATAGACTCCATTAACTATCTTTTTCCTCCACAGCTACTGCTGGCCCCACAACAAGAAGACTTGCAGGTATCTGACAATTCCTATGTACTCATTCTTACTCGAATCTATCGGTTCTCAGGTTCCACAGTTCAATTATTGGGTTTAAGTGTTAAATACACAAAATTCCCATGACAGCTGTGTGATTTTGGCCACACGTGGAATGATCATGTTGAGCAGTCTGACCCACAATCTCAATCCAGGTACTGTCTGAATAAGAGCTTTATTATGCAGGCTGGTATCTAGTTGATGGATGGTGTATCCTAATGTGGCCACTGCCCCATCGGGTTGGGTACGGTATGCCGGTGCTCGGGAACCCAGCGGTCAGAATCCCGATGCCGGCATCCCGACAGGGTTAGGATACTGACACATGTGTCGGTCTGTATCCTAACCCTCTCCCTACCCACAACCCTAACCCTTTGTCCCTGCAGCCTAAACCTAGCCTCTCCCTAGTGCCTAAACCTAACCCTCCCTCTACGCAGACTAACCCTAATCCTCCCCTCCCTGCAGCCTAACCCTAATCCCCCCCCCTGCAGCCTAACTTTAACCCTCCCCCTAATGCCTAACCCTAACCCTCCCTCTCCACAGCCTAACCCTAGTCCTCCCCTCCTCGCAGCCTAACCTTAGCCCCAGGGCGGGACTGGGACTAAAAATAAGCCTTGGCATTTAAAGAACACACAGGCCCACCTTGGAGTCAACATCTGGCCCCAGGCATTGACTCCTCCCCTTACTATTTCTAACTCCTCCTACTTCTTAGTCTATGCTTTTATAAATATAATTAATAAAATCATTAATAATTAACAACATACAAGTATACATCATTCTCTGTATTAAAATACATACAATAGAGCTCATCCTGCAGGGGATTCATACATGTGCCATATTCAGACATTTGGGGGTAAATTTACTAACAATCGAGATAGGTTGAGATGACCATCTCGGGTGATTATTGATTTTTTCTCTGCTTGCAAATTTACTAAAGGCAAAGTCGGGTGAGTTAGAGAGAGATTTCTCTCATCTCCTCGTAAAACTCGGGTGAGGTAGCAATCTCGAATCGAATCACCATCAGGGCAAATCGGAAGTACTTTTCACCTAAAACATACATCTCTCAAATTTACCAAAAATCGGGATGACAAGCTCAGGTGAGATAGGAGCAAACTCTCTGTCAAAATCACTTTTCAAACTCTCAACCCCCTGAGCTGCAAGATGGTCAGAAACATACACAAATCATTGTGATTTGTGTATGTGTCTTTCTGTAACTGGAAAAAATAGTGATAAATTGTAAAAAAAAAATGAAGTGAGGTCCCCCCCCCCAAAACACTAACCAGCCTCAGGCTTGCCAGCCTGTCCAGCTTCTTAACATTACAGGGAAAAAAATGTGTAGGGATCTCCTGTAATGTAAGAACCAGCACAAGGCTGCAGGGACAGAGCTGGTTTTAAATATACGGTAATAAAAAATTACGTGGGTTCCTCCATATATTTAAAACCAGCCCTGGACCCTTTCTAATGGGGGGCTGATGCCACAGCCAGGGGTGCAATTTCACAACCCCCCAGACACAGCATCAGCCCTGACCATTAGTCAGCCCAGGCCAGGGATCCCTGGGGAGTTGGTGACCCCCCCAATAAAGGGGTCACCCTCTCCAGGGCACCCCTGGCCTAGGCTGATAACCCGGGGCTATCCCCGCCACCCCTGGGTGGTGGGTGGCGGGTTGATTGTGTTAGGTGAAGTGTGAAAAATAGATGCATCATCATTGTCTTTACAGTGGAACTACAGGTCCCAGCAAGCCTCCCCCGCATGCTGATACTTGGAGAACCACAAGTACCCGCATGCGGGGCATTAAGGGCCCACTGGTACCTGTACTTCGCCTGTAAAGAAATGGTTAAAAAAACACACAACACACCTGTAAAATAAAGCTTTATTACATACATTACATACACATACATACTCACCTGTTTCCAGATTCCACTTGTCAACGTAAAGTATCCTATTGGAATTACCTGTAAAAAAAGATCCAATACTCACCTTTCTGTCCCACGATGTTTTCCGCAGAAATCCAAGACGGGTCAATGTAACAGCATGTTACTGCATGCTGTTACTGTACACTGCACTACTGTCTGCTCGTGGGAACGAGCAGACTCAGTCGCGTGCCGCTGGCCAATCAGCGGTGGCTAACATTAGCGGCCGCTCATTGGCTGGGACCCACGTGGGCTTAGCCAATGAGCGGCTCCCAGCCACAGCATCAGTAAATTTACCCCTTGGTATTTGGTTGGTTAGCCCTCTCCCTAGTGCCTAACCCTAACCCTCCCCCTAAACCCAGTACTTACCTTCGGGATCCCTGCGGCTGGGATGCCAGCGTCTATATTTTGACAAGTGTCGGGATTCCGGTGTTTTTTCTATTTCATACATTGGATATCAGTACCACATTATACATTCTGTTCTTCAAATGTATTGATTTTACATCGATGTTGTGTTATCTTTATGTATTTTATATGATGCTTCAAAAAAAAGAAAAAAAAAGAAAAATATTGCAGAGATCCTACAATGGCTGGTAATATTGGTTTCCCCTTATGCAGGGTATCGGTACACGATATATCGCACGTGCATTGGTGCACAATGAATATGTCTGTGAAAGACATCGTTCACAGACATATCAGGTCGGCCCTGCAGCAAAGCCGATGCCGATATACAGTACTTGAAAGATGTATGTGTGCATCTGGCTGTGTTTATGGGTGACCCGCCGACCGCACGTACATTTGCTGCAGGGGACCGCCAACACCGACATCTCAACTGCTGCCCAGTAGTGATGTCAGCCCAGACATATCGAGCGGCCAATTGGTAAGTGTGTGTAGTTTACCAATCAGCCGCTTGGACGACGGATCGATCTACTGACCAATCCATCATTATAATGTGTAACCAGCCTTTGTTAAATATGAAATATCATATCGCCTTAGGCTACTCTTTCTGTGTGTGGGAACATTCACATATACAGTACATTTGTCAACATTGAAATTCAATACATATACATATTGTATACAAAGCAAAATACAGTCAAACCCCTTAGGATCCCCCTCACCTGATTACTCCATACCGCTCTATTTGCTTACCCTATACACATGATACAGTGGTCACACTGATCACAAAACTGATAAACACTATTTACTATACACAGGTCACTGCTATCACACAACTGAGAGACAAAGGGCCTGATTCAGACCCACTCGCGAGCGGCTGTCCGCTCGCAAGTGGGTCGATGTTCTGCACTGAGCATGCGCACGACGGAGGGCGGCCCTCATTCAGAGCGTGCGCTCTGCTCAGAGCGTACGGCTCTGAATGAGGGCCAAAGTACCAACAAATCAGCTCCTAACTGTCAATTTTCAAACCCAGCCTGTAAAGTGACAACTGATTGGTTGGTTCTTTGGGCTTGATTCAGACCCACTCTCTAGATGGGTTTGCATGCTAGATGCGTATGCAAATATTGGCAAGGCAAGCAATCGCACGCCAAGGCATTAGCATGCCCACTATGTTTTGGTGTACGATCGATCTGTGTATGTAGACACCCACCAGCCTGCCCAGGGCTATCAGCCTAGGCCAGGGGTGCCCTGTAGAGGGGGACCCCTTTATTGGGGGGGTTCCCCAACTCCCCAGGGATCCCTGGCCTGGGCTGACTAGCAGTCAGAGCTGATGCTGTGGCTGGGGACCTGGTGATAAGGCTCCCCTGGCTGTGGCATCAGTCCCCCGCTAGAAAGGGTCCAGTGCTGGTTCTGGAGCTTACAGGGGAACCCTATGCAATTTTTTCCCTTTAAGTCCAGAACCAGGACTGGTTCCCAGAGCCCAGTGCTGGTTGTACTAAGGGCCTGATTCAGACCCGGTCACAAGCGCTGAGCACTCGCAACCAGGTCGATGGTGGCCCACAGTGCATGCGCACGCTGGAGCCGGCTCCGTCGTGCGCATGCGCGAGACCCGGCTAGCGATGGGAAATCCGTCACTCCGGGTCTCGCACCAAAGGGGGCGAGCTGTCGATGTTGAGTGACAGCTCGCCCCCTTTGGTGTGTGGGCCGGCTGCCCAAATGGAGGCGTTCCCAAGGGAACGCTTGCCGTTTGGGGGCGGCCCCACTGACATCATGAGTGATGTCAGTGGAGAGCTTCCGGCTCTGTTAGAGCCGAAAGCTCTCTGGGGCTTGCGATGAACGAGACCCTACCTCAAGGGTCTCGTCGCAAGCCCGATGGTTGCGATGGTCTTGACCATCGCAACCATCATCATGGCCGCTCGCTATAGCTGTGGGTGGTCACCCACAGCTATGCGAACGGCCAAGAGGCCGCTCCAAAAAAAAAAAAAGCCCGGCCCTGATTCAGAGCGAGCGCTCTGTCAGGGCGAGCGGCTCTGAATCAGGCCCTAAGTACAGTGGAACACTACATATTTTTTCCCTGTACTTAGACAACCAGGACTGGCTATGAAATGTCCTGGGCTGGTTCTGTTTTAGGGGGGACCCCACGTCATTTTTTTTTTACATTTAACTATTTCTAAGTTATTTACAGTAAGATGTATGCATGTATCTGTGTGAAAACGAACAGTTCATGGTGAAAGTGAAAGCATGTACAGTAGCAGTTCGATTCAGATGGGGATTTGCAGTTCGGTTTGAAGTGGGATTTGCTGCTCGTACATGAACATGTCAAATCGAACAGCAAATCACTGTTCTAAACCGAACCAAATCGAATTCGATTTGGTAAAATGCTTCTCAAATTGAATATTAGTAAATTAGGGATTTGAAGAGGGATTTGAACTTTCGATTTGAGTCGGTTTGAGGTGAGCTAAATCGAACTACAAAACGAAAGTCAAATCGAACCTTAGTAAAGTAACCCATTGGTGTGAAATGCTTGCTCTTTGTACGAATTAAAATTTAAATTGAAAATGCACTGAAGGATTATCTTAGGGGCATACTGTATGTATCTTAATAAGCAAAAGATATCTGTAATTCATGATTTTAACTACAGTATATGTAACATATCCCGATTTACCCACTAGGTGGCAACAGTATTGAGTATTTTCTCTTTAGAATTCCTTCTTTCACTAGCTCCAAGCAGTATCCCACTGTATTATTAATATTACATTTTATTTATATGGCGCCACAAGAGGTCCGCAGCGCCGTACATACAGTAAAGGGTACACAGAACATTACATTACAATACAGTAACCAACTTATAAACAGAGCACAAATAACAGTTAGCAACACAATTCTCCATACACAATACAGCTGGGAAGGTGAAGGCTATCATAGAAGTGCTAGAGAAGAAGGTTGTGAGACAGTGGGGAGGATGACCCTGCTCCTAGGAGCTTACAATCTGGGAAGAGGGGAGATGGACAGATGACATGAGGCATGAGTGTGTAGAGGGGGAGCTGAGTGCAGGAAGTAGGTGAGGTAGACATGGCTGAGGCAGGAGGGACAGAGACTTGGTGATGGTTATGTGGTGGAAGGGTATGCTTTGATGAACAGGTGGGTTTTCAGTGCACGTTTGAAGCTCTGCAAGGTTGGGGAAAGCCTAATCAAGAGAGGGAGCTCATTCCAGTGAAGGGGAACTGCACGAGCAAAATCTTGGATATGTGCATGAGATGAAGTAACCAGGGTGGAGGAGAGGTAACAGTCATTGGCAGACCGAAGTGAGCGGGAGAGAGTATGTAAGGAGATGAGGTTGGAGATGTAGGGAGCAGTAGAGTTAGAGAGGGCCTTGTATGTGAAGGTGAGGAGTTTGAAGAGGATTCTGTAGGGGAATGGGAGCCAGTGCAGGTTTTGGCAGAGGAGAGCAGCAGAAGTGGAACGGCGGGAGAGGAAGATAAGTCTAGATGCCGCCTTGAGAACAGACTGGAGGGGAGCAAGATGGCAACGTGGGAGGCCAGTAAGGTGAAGGTTGTGGTAGTCAAGCCGAGAAATGATTAGTGAATGAATAATCAGTTTGGTAGCATTCTGGGAGAGGAAAGGCCTAATATGAGCGATGTTGCTTAGCTGGAGCTGACAGGATTGAGCCAGAGATTGAATGTGGGGTGTGAAGGAGAGGGTGGAGTCAAGAATGACACCCAAGCAGCGAAGTTGGGGGACAGGGGAGATGATTGTGTTGTCAACAGTGATAGCGAGATTGGTTGGAGTGGAGACTTTATTAGGGGGAAAGATGATGAGATCGGTTTTGTCCATGTTGAGCTTCAGAGAGCGCTCGGACATCCAGGAAGAGATGGTGGAGAGGCAACTGGTTACCTGAGAGAGGACAGAAGGGGAGAGTTCAGGAGAGGTATAGTTGTGTGTCATCGGCATAGAGGTGGTATTGGAGGACAAAGGAGCTGATGAGTTCTCCTAGTTTAGAAGTGTACAGGGAGAAGAGCAGTGGGCCCAGGATAGAACCCTACGGGACACCAACGGGAAGGGTGGAAGGGGGGGAGGTGGGGCCAGAGGCAGATTCAGAAAAGGACCGGTTGATGAGGTAAGAAGTGGACCAGGCATGGACCGTGTTAGAGATGCCAAAGGTCTGAAGGGTGCGAAGGAGGAGAGTATGATCCATGGTGTCAAAGACTGCAGAGCGGTCCAGGAGGATGAGCAGAGAGAAGTGGCCCCTGGATTTGGCTGCAAGCAGGTCATTGGTGACTTTGGCCAGGGCAGTTTCAGTGGAGTGACGTTGGCGAAAGCCAGATTGGAGAGGATCAAGGATGGAGTTGTCAGAGAGAGAGCTGGTGATGCGGCTGTAGACAAACCACTCAAGTAGTTTGGAGGCTAAAGGGAGAAGAGAAATGGGGCGGTAATTGGCAGGTGAAGACGGGTCAAGGTTGGTTTTTTTAAGAATAGGTGTGACAAGAGCATGTTTGAATGATGAGGGAAGATGCCGGTGGAGAGAGATAAGTTGAAAAGGTGAGCAAGGTGGGAGCACGCAGTAGAGGAGAGGGAGCGTAGAAGGTGAGAAGGGAGGGGGTCAAGGGGGCAGGTGGAAGGGGGAGAGGACAAGATGAGGGAGTGGACCTCATCACCCGTGGTGGGGCTGAAGGAGCACAAGATGGGGTGACTGGAAGGTGCGGATGGTGGGGAAGTGGGGTTGCAGCAGGGAGATTGGAGGATATACTGTGACAAATTGCCTCAATTTTGGAAGAGAAGAAGGAGGCAAAGTCAAATGCAGTGAGGGAGGATGGAAGGGGTGGAGGTGGGGGGTGGAGGAGAGTGTTGAAAGTACCAAAGAGGTGGCGGGGATTGGAGGACTGAGAGGAGATGAGCGACTGGAAGAAGGATTGCTTGGCAAGGGAGAGGGCTGAGCTGTAGGAAGAGAGGACAAACTTGAAGTGAAGGAAGTCCGTCAATGAGCGAGATTTCCTCCAGAGGCGCTTGGCTGTGCGCAAGCATTTTTAGAGAAACCGGGTCAGTTTGGAGTGCCAGGGCTGAGGTTTGGACTGACGGAGGGGGACAGAGGTGGAGGGGGAAACGGAGTCAAGTGCAGAAATGAGGGTGATGTTGTAGAAGGAGGCTGCCCGGTTAGGGCAGGCCATGGTTGATAGAGGAGAAAGGAGAGAATCAAGTGAGGAAGACAGGACAGCAGGGTCGAGAGAATCAAGATTGCATCTGGTGGTGGTGGCTTTGGGTGAGGGGAGGAGTGGAGGACTTGAGAGAGTGAAGGAGAGTAGATGGTGGTCAGAGAGGAGGAAGGGAGAGTTGGAGAAGTCATAGAGAGCACAAAGATGGGTGAAGACGAGGTCAAGGGAGTGGCCGAGGCAGTGGGTAGCAGCGGAGGTCCATTGGGAAAGTCCAAAGGAGGAGGAGAGGGCAAGAAGATTGGTGAATGCAGGATTTGCAATGTCAATAGGGATGTTAAAGTCACCAAGGATTATAGAGGGGAGGTCAGCAAAGAAGAAGTGTGGAATCCAGACTGCAATGTTGTCAAGGAATTGGGTGGGGGAGCCTGGGGGACGGTAGATGACTGTAACATGGAGATGAATGGGGTAGAAGAGACGGATAGAGTGGACCTCAAAGGTGGAGAAAGAAAGGGAGGGCTCAGGTGGGATAATGCGAAAGGTGCAGTTGGGGGATAAGAGGATGCCAACTCTGCTACCTTGGCGGTTATCAGGTCTGACAGAGTGGGTGAAGGAGAGGCCCCCATAGGAGAGCGCAGCAGGGGAGACGGTGTCAAAGGAGGAGACCCAGGTTTCAGTGATAGCGAGAAGATTTAAAGAGTGGGAAATACAGAGTTCGTGGATAGCAGGCAGTTTATTGCAAACGGATCTGCTATTCCAGAGGGCACAGGAAAATGGGAGGAAGGGAATGGGGGATATGTGGATGAGATTGTCTGGGTTGTGTGTGAGGGGGTGTGGGCTAGATCTAAGGGGAAGGTGTAAGCCGGTAGAGATGGTTGGTGTGGGGCAGGGGTGAGGAGGCATGGTGGCTGACACAGGGTTGAGGGAGAGCAAAGGATGACAAGTGAGCAAATAGGAGGCACTGTAGGCAGGGAAGCACAGCAGAGGATGCAGGTATTAGAGTGGAGGTAGACAATTAGGCAGTGTATTATGGCGGTGAGGTAGTGGAAGAGAGTAGGTGAGTAGTGTAAGAGAAATTAAAGTCGAATGAAGAATAGTAAATAATACACTGGTAAGAAGTACATTTAGACAGGGCAATCATGTGTATATAAAGCAAATGACATTGTTTGGGATGTGCATTCAGATGTTTTTCAGAAACAGAAACACTGTATGAAAATTGTTTCTTTATTGAGCAATATCTGAAGACTTAAACAAACGTCTTTATTGTTTGACTGATATTTTCATTTTCATTTGTGGTCTTAAAATCATAATATCCCTCTTCCTGCCCTACTCATTCCACAAAATATTCATTCCATGCCTGGATTGGAAATACAGCAAAAAATGTTTTATTTTCTAATTACAATACTGTTACTTCAGCTTTTTGTCCCCCCATAGAAGCGGCACCGGTGAGTCTACGCTTGGCAGAGGGTGAGCATGCCTGTGCCGGGCGTGTGGAGCTGTATCACAGAGGCACTTGGGCTATGGTTTGTGATGATGGGTGGAATAGAATCAATGCAGAAGTGGTGTGCCGGCAGGCTGGGTGTGGAAGCACTATCCAGCCCCTTGCAAGGTATGGACCAGGCACTGGGGACATCATTCTCGATGATGTGACTTGCAGTGGAGCTGAGCCAACTCTCTGGCAGTGCGCTCATCATGGATGGTATATACATGACTGTGGACCTCTGGAACATGTAGGAGTCATATGCTCAGGTAACTATACTGTACAATTTCCTACTATATAGATTGCTTGTTGTTCCTGGGCTTTGTAAAGGAAACCCAAAAATAAATCTGTAGTGTAACAACCATTTTCCAACTAGCAGGACCGTATGGGGGGGGTCTAGTGTCCAGGACCACCTTTATATACTAATCGCTCTGCAACAGATCAGTGGTCAGTTCTGCTGCAAGGGGAGAGGGTGAAATGTCACATGCCCAACACCTTACTACCTTCTTCTGTTCTCCTACCCAGAACTTTACTTAATACTTTAGCGAATTTCCAGCTTCCTCCTGGGACAGGAGAACTGACTGTTGTTCAGATTTTGGAGTAGAGTATCCATAAATAGTTGGGTTCCAAATTCTGATCACCATTATTAACTAGTTCTTTGCAGGTATCAGTACTGTACATTTGTTTTGGGTACAGTATGTTGGATTTGCAGACCCGTAATGAATTGTACTGTTTCAGGGCATGGTGATACAAAGCATAGCCACCAGAAAATCTAAGAGATGACCTGAGGTACAATGTAATATGTCAGAGAAGAGCTGGAATGTTGAGTGCTATTAAATGTCACTAAGATGACCAGAGCCAGGCCAGCCCTTGGAGAATACCTAGGGCTCATTGTACTGGATGGATGCCCAGCAGGCATGGCAGCCCACCCCCACACTGACCACCACACATTGACAGGAGTAGTAGCCACCAGCTGACAGTGCCTCCATGTGTTTCTCTACCACGCTAGTGTCAGTAATGGGATTGTCACATTGCACTTTGCATCATTACTGTTTATTATGTGGTCTCATAACAGCTGCTATATGAAGGTGAGTTTGGCTGTAGAACAAGGATACATTAAATCAGTATTAAGGGGAAATGTATCAAACATTAGAGAGAGATAAAGTGGAGAAGATGACCAGAGCAACCAATCAGTTGTCATTGTACAGGGGAAGCAGTCAGGAATCCGATGGACGGAATCCCGACCGTCGGCTTCCTGACTGTCTCATCCCGGCAAGGGGTAAAATGACAGGCGTCGATGTCCCGATGCCTGTCATTTTACCTAAGCCGGGAGCCCGACACCCGGCTTACCGATCGAAGGTAAGCAGGGTGCCGGGCGCGGACAGCTGCGCAGTGAGGGGGTTAGGTTTAGGCACTCCCCTGGGAGGTTAGGTTTAGGCTAGGGGCAGGGGGGGTTAGGCACCCCTGGGGGGGAGGTTAGGGTTAGGCAACCCCCCGGGGGACTTAGGTTTAGGTGGCAGGGAAGGGGAGGTTAGGTTTAGGTACTTAGGGGGGGGGATTAGTAGGTAATCTGTGTAAAAAAAAAAAAAAATCCTCAGGACACCCCAAAAAATGTACTTTAATTTTGGGGACAATTTTTTTTTTTTTTTAAGGGAACAAAGTTTTAAACTTGCAAAATTGATTCAGGCTGGGTTCTCATGTATGCGGCAGGTGTTTTCTAGAATGCGGCTGTAGCGGCAGGTGCATTTTTGAAGAATTAAAAAAAATAGCTTTAGGGACTTAAAAATATACTTGCACCCATTTTCATGTACACCCATTTTTATGTACCCCAAATTTGATGGGCATACTTATTTTTTCCCCAAAAATACCTAAGTGCTATTCTTCATCACTTTAGCCAAGCCACATTTACGCACCTGCCGCAGCTATTTAAAATACCCCGACTACCTTCAGCAGGCCAAATCGAAGGTCTTGTCAGACCATCTTTAGGGGGGCCAATATGATTTCCTGAAAATTCCCAGAACTTTTAGATACTTACCTTTCCGCCGGATCCCGTTTTCGCCGGATCCTAATTGAATACTGGGATAAAGCGGGCATGCGCCCGATACTTTATCCCTGAAAAAACGGCGATGATGGCGAAAAGTCTGACCTCGGACTTTTCGCCTCAAATTGAATACGGGCCATAATGTACCACACCCATTGACAGATGTTACACAAATAAAGCTGCTTCAGGAAAACAGTACTATGTGAATAAAAGATAAGTTGATTTACATTATTTTATTATATTTATTTGCAGAAGATTCCAGACCTTCTAGACCTGAACCCACAGGTATGTAAAACAGTAGTGTTAGTTTTCATTTATTAATTAATTATCAGGGCCATAACTAGGGTGATGTGACATGTGCCATGGTACAGGGCACCGCAAGGCAGGGGGCGCTGTTTGGGTCTGTCAATTTTTTGTTTATGATCATTGTCACTTGTAGCTTTCTCTTCTTTTATTCCCCGCATCTCCTGGCTGCCCCTATCGCCTCCCTGGATGACTACCCCTCCATCTGGCAACCCACAAGCACCTTCAGTCACATTCTCTTTATTTACCATGTACATTTCAAATTACCGAAATACCCAGGACTCAAACCTATCACCTCTCTCATGGCAGTCACATACCTTACACATAGAGCTATCTGCCCCACAATTTCTAATGGCAGCCCTAAGCTCAACCACCAATTCCAGAACTAGGTGTTACCTGCACACTGTGAGTACCCTTGCTGCCGGTGAGTTCAGCTGCTGGCAAAGGGTACCAGGCAGTTCTTTATCTTATCTGGTCACAACATTTTGACCAGTCAGATAAACAGTTAGGGTAGCTTCAGGAAGAGAATCTTCCTGCAGCTGCTGCTCTCAGACCCCCAACCCCAGTGTCTACTGTGTTGCCGATCACTGCTTATCAGTCAGCAAAGCAGAACCCCCCAAACAGCGGCAGCAGAGATTAGCAGCTGCTGGGAAAAAAAATAAATGAACATTCCCCCTCACCCCCTTAGTGTACCTGGTGCCTGAAACCGGTGTCAAAATTAAAGTCGCAATGTTTCCGATGTTCCGATGTTCCAATGTTTGAAAAAAACTTTTTATCTTTTTTTACAAGTATTTAAAAAAAAAAAAAACTTTTTTTTTTTTAAATTAAATCATTTTGGATAAGTTGAAACAGAGCGTTTTTTAGAAAAAAAAGTTAAATGGTTAAGAAGGACAGAGTTGCAACTTAGCTTGGCCGATTGTTGCATTAGCATAGGAAAGTACTGTAAGTACAATGCCGTGACCATAGAGAAAAGTGCCTGCAGAAGTGTGTGACTCAGAATCCGGCCTCAGTGTCTAGTGAGAAGACGTTATATGGTGAAAAGTAAAATTCACTGCAAGGATAAACATTAGGAAAGTGTGATGAAAATACATGGAAAAGAGCTGAGGAGTAAATGATGTCACTTTAGACCAAGCTTGTTGCCTATTATTAGATCTTCTTGTGCTAAAAATGTAAAATATTAGTTACTGTCATTTCCCAACATCTCTGCTTTCTCAGCGACATGATGGTACAGTAGGTCTTATAGCTTAAACAAGCTGTGGGCCTGATTAGGAGTTGTGTACGCTATTGCACAGGAGCTGCATCTTTGGATGCAGCTATCGTGCAATAATATGGTAATGCTGCAGGAGGCATATTTTATACATAGACCCCTCCTGTCGGCCTCACTGATGCAGGACGCAGCATCGGATCTCTCTGCGTGAACATTGGGCATCTGGTTACCTTCAGCTTACTCAGGATGGCCGGTGGTTTCATGCAGCTGAAGTCAGTGAAGCTACTTACAAGGATGCAGAAAATGGCTTCAGCGTGCCCAGAAATGTGGGCCGACAACCCCCCATTTTCAGGGCCACTCTCTGATGCTGCTCCTGCTCTGCCACCTCCAAACAGACGCAGCCTGCCAATCAGGCTATGGCGACTGGGTGAGCTCGCAGAGGACAAATGCACATGTGAAGTACAGATCCTGCACATGCGGGGATCTTCTAACACCGGAGATATACGCAAGCCATCAGGTGTGTATATATATATATATATATATATATAAAAAGTCCATTCAATTTGGCACTCCTGCTTTGTGATGTAAGGTACCTGGGTGCCCCAGTCAGTATAATATACAAGCTTCTAGGTAGTGCAGTTAAGTACAGACCATATTCGGCACTCCAGGGTTTTTTATTAAATGCTTTATCGCAGAAAGAGTTTCATCAACGTTTCTGGACTTCGCAAATCCCTTTCCTCAGGATGATTACATGTCAGCAAGTGTGTAAAAAGTAAGCTTACCTTATATCCCTTCATGTCCTTCTCCCTGAGCGTGCCCAGTGATGACGTACTCTACAGGCGCCCGGTCGTTGCCATGGCAACGGCAGATGCTGCCTCCTGCTCCGGAGCTGCACTAAAAACAATGCAAACACACAATGTTTGCATGAAAAACACATAGAATAGAATAGGACTTTGGTCTTAAGTTTATATATGTAAGGGTGTAGCCATGGCATCTAGAGCATGTGTGTGCTACAGCACCCCCCCCCCCCCCCCCAAAGTGAGCCAGGTAGCGGCAAATTCAAATTAATGGAAACTAAAAATAAACATTATGGGCAGTATTAAACTGGGGCATGGAAGGCTAGATATATTCCAGCCCACTAAAGTGATTCCACCAATAAAATATAAGCCACATAGTAGCGCCCACAATGACCTCACCAGACTCATCACTCAGGCTCCTCCCAGCAGCAGAACTCGGCTCAGGCCTCCCCTCAGCGGCAGGAACACAACTGCCATGTTCTCTCTTTTGTGCGAACTGGGCCGGCTGATGTCAGGGCCAGGGTGGTAGGTGGCAGGGCCGTAGGGAGCGTGGTGCGGCCGGTGCCTCCGCACAGGGCAGAATCCTCCAACGTCACCGGCCACAAACTGCCCGGCTCCGTAGGTCTGCAGGAAAAGACCTCCTGCAGTGCAGCGCGGCGCTCCAGAAACACAGATGAAGATCCCCGCCCTCCACCCACCCCCTAGTGGAAAAGGTATGCGCTCAGAGGGAGGAGGGGAGTGAGAGGGGCGGTAGTGCAGCACAGGGCGCACTGCCGTCCTGATACGGCGCTGGTAGGTGGGACCCACCTCAGAGGAGGAAAAGAGTAAAAGCCGTGGGTTATGATGGAAGAGGACCACCTCTTCCTCCCTCTTTGTTATTCCCGTGGCTCAACCCTTCTGCTCAGTCCCAGAGCCGGATTAAGACCTCAAAGGGCCCTACGCAAAATACCACCTCAGGGCTCCATATTAATGTATATATAAATACATACATACAGTATATACAATTCTCACGCAGCTCTCCCCCCTCACTCAGATCTCCCCTTACACATATCCCCCCTACATGCACAGCTCTTCCCCCTCACTCAGATCTCCTCCCTTCAAACACACACAACACTCCCCCCTCACTTAGATCTCCCCCTCACTCAGCTCACCTCCCCTTACACAGCTCTCCCCCCTCACACACAGTGCTCCGATTAGCACTGCTCCCCCCTCAATCAGATGAACTCCCTCTCGGAACCCACCACCCCCCTCTCACCCAACCACTCCATCACACACAGCTTTCCCCACTCACTGAGATCCCCCCACACAGCTCTCTCCCCTTCACTCAGACCCCCCCCTTTACATGCACACAAATCTCCCCCTCACAAAGATTTACCCTCCTCACACAGACCAAACCCCGTACACACTCACACACACGGCTCTTCCCCTTAACATAGCTCCCCTCCCTTCACACACACGCAGACATCCCACCTGCCCTTCATCGGATAGCTGATCTCCAGCTCCCTGGACAGAGTAGGCGCCTGGAGCAGGAGCTCCACATAGAACCAGCACCTCTTTTTTTTTATATAAATTTAATTTCTTAAAACTACAGTAGCTCATTAAACAGGAAAAAAATAATATGTAAAGTAATTTTCTAAATTAATTAAATAAGTGTCTGAAGACTTGAATCATGGTGTAACAGGGCCAGATTAACAATTCAGCAGATGGAACTAAAGCTCCAGGCCGCCATGTATACATAGGCCCATCATAATGACAGTATGATGACCAGTGGCTCAGCTGGCCACACAGTCAGCTAAAAAACATTGTATTAATATTGTGTTTCTACTTTTTTCACAAAATGATGCAATTTTCTACCTTAAGTATTTAGGGGGACTTTGGGGCTGATAGTGTAGGGGAGTACACGCCCACGTGGCACTGGTCACACCCACATTTCACAGGTCACACCCACACAGAACTGGTCACAGCTCCTCTACTTCTCACAATATGCTTTAATCATTTTCAGCCCCAGGCCCATGGCCCTTAATCCATCCCTGACTCTAGGTGAATTTTCTGAGCACCGGTACTGTCTTTCATACAATAAAATCACTGCCTAGAACCTATAGTAATAGATGTGTTTCTGTCACTCCAGTATTTCCTGTGGAGGTACGCCTGTCCAATGGGTGGAATCAGTGTGCAGGCCGCGTGGAGCTGTATTACAACAATTCTTGGGGCACAGTCTGTGATGACCTGTGGGACATTAATGATGCGGAGGTTGTGTGTAGACAGCTGGGTTGTGGCAATGCTCTCTCTGCTCCTGGCCTGGCACGGTTTGGTGAAGGAACTGGGAATATCGTACTGGACGATGTCATTTGTGGCGGCAATGAGTCTTCGCTTGGGCAGTGTTCTCATCGACCATGGGGGACCCACAACTGTGTGCACAGTGAGGACAGCGGAGTTATCTGCACAGGTACAAGTATACTCTATAATGCCAAGTGTATAGTTTTATATACAGTACATAACCAAATATACTAATGTAGTGCCAGAGGCATATTAAGAGAGGAGGGAGCCTGTGTGTATTCCCCGTCCGGGGCCCACGCCTCTCTCCTGGCGGCCTGCCGCGTCACTACCGCAGCAGTAAACTCTGGGCACTAGTCTGTGCCCAGAGTCTACTGTGCATGTGCAAATCACCAGGAAAATGGTGCGTCTGCCATTTTCCCGGCGATTTCCCTACTGCGCATGCGCAAAATGCCGGGAAAATGATTTCCAGTGGCCATTTTCCAAGTGTTTTGTGCAGTGCTAAAGAAGACGTGGGACTTCGGAGGGGTGAGTATTAGAGAATATGGGTGAAGGGTGCGCATTGTGGCCCCCCTGGACCCTGGGGCCCGTGTGCACCCCACACCCTGTACCCATTACACAGAGACACCCCTGTGTAGTGGCCTTCTTATAATCACGCAATAGTGTTTTTTTCCATTTGTGACCTCATTAAAATTACCTTATTATCCTTCTCATGGACTTTTTTCTTATATTCATACATGTATTAGACTACCAACCTGTGTCTAATTAATACATTAGGGTAGATTTACTAATGCTTTTAAATTAGACAAGTGGAGGTGTTTCCATGGCAACCAATCAGATTCTGTATGTAATTTTCTAGATTGCAATAGAGAAATGATAGCTACAGTAGGATCTACGGGAGACACCCGTGGGCTGACCTGTAAAGAAGGACCTTGCTGCTTTTACCTTCCTGTGTTCTTCTCTTTAGCTGTTATTACCCTTCTTACATATATTTCCTATATTTTTTTAATTATTTTATGATATCTCCTCTGCCCTGTCTGTCAAAGTTGATTCTGACGTATAATATTTTCCCCACAGCTGCTGGAGCTCCTCCAACAAAAGCCCCAGGTAACTTTCCCAGCACTGTTAACAATTACAAGTAGCAAAAAGCTGCAAAAATTAACTAAAAGTGAATAAAGAATTATCATGCTACATTAAAGAATTATCATGCTACTGTAAATATTGCACACCGTATTTGGTCGTTTTTTAATTATTTTGTGTAGTGTCTATTTTTACTACATTTTTATTTATTTCCCTTTTTTGTCATGTTATAGGTCTTCTTTCTAAATCTTCTGTAAAGCAAAAAACAGGTGAGTCCTCATCTCACATTTTGGTCATTCACATATTGTTTCCTAGCCGGCATTTTTAAAAAAACACTTTTTTTATTTTGTCTACGTTTTAAAAAAACAAAACAAGGTATTGTACCACACGTATTTTTCTCAACACATGTTTTTACCCCATGCTTTAACATATCACTGTCTTAGAAATAGGATTCATAGACAGTACGTAAGAAATAATTCACTTTTCAAGTGCTCAACCATAGTGGGTTGCCATTTATGTAGAGCATTGTATGTGGATTACAAAATGCCTTTGTTTAGTACATTCCTGCTGGATAAGCTGCATGTGCATATTAAGGGCACCACACCCAATGCCAATATTCACGCAAATGGTCAATGTTTTAACTGCGCATGCTTCTAAGTGGCTAAAAATTCGCACAACACATGTATGAGGCGCACAATCTCAGAAATGTTTTGGGCATTCCTGGGCGGTAACTGGGAAGTGGCTATGCAGAAGCACGGGGAGATCAGTGTAAATACAGGAGGCCCCCGTACTGGAGTCGGGTATCTAGGGATAGATTGCCAGCAAGGAATCGTACCAATGAACATACCGTACAAGGGGCAAGGTAGAGGCTAGAGAGCATGGCTACTCCCTTCTTTGTTGGTTCTTCCCCCTCATACATTCAGAACCTGCTCTCTCTGCTGTTGCTGTGGGAGCTGCAAACAGCATTAACAGAAAGACCTGATCGACAACAGGTAGTATGCTGGGGTGTTGGTAGTTAATTGGTGGAGGAGTGTGTGACTGGTTGCTGCTGCTGTGGTTTTGGCATGGCAGTGAAAGTAGGGAGGGAGGGAGAGTGTGTGGGTTCTGCTGGGGTGTTGGAAGCAAATACAGGGGGAGGAGAGTGTCTGGGTGCTGCTGGGGTGTTAGTAGTGAATGCAGGGGGAGGAAAGTGTCTGGGTGTTGCTGGGGTGTTAAAAGTGATTGCAGGGGGCGGAGAGTGTGTGACTGGGTGCTGCTGGTGTGTTAGTAGTGAATGCAGTGGTAGGAGAGTGTGCAGAGCCGTAACAAGACTTTTTGGTGCCCTGTATCAAAGCATTGATGCTTCCCCCCCATTTTTTAAATAAGGACATAATATAGTGCATCTGACAAAGGGCCATGGCCTCGTTGGGAAGGGCCAGGGAACAAACAGGGGAGGCCAGGAGATGCTGGGGATAAAAGATGAGGAAGCTACAAGTGAGAATGATAATAAACAGGAAAATTGACAGGCCCAAATAGTGACCCCGGACCTGCTGTGCCCTGTGCCATGGCACAGGTCGCACTACCCTAGTTACTGCCCTGAGAGTATGTGACGGGGTGCTGCTGGGGTTTTAGCAGTTAATGCAGGGGGTGGAGAGGGAGTGTCTGGGTGCTGCTGGGGTGTTAGTAGTGAATACAGGGGGAGGACAGTGTGTGACTTGGTGCTGCTGGGGTGTTAGCAGTGAATGCCCCCTCACTCTTACTTCACAGCAGCCCAGCACACGCTGCTGTGTGCTGGGCTGCAGTGGGAGACTGCTCGTGGCTGCTGAGCAGCAGCCTCAGCGTCTCCTATACCTGTGGCAGGGAGTGATCATACTGATTGCCTCCCCCATTGCTTTAAGCCGGACTGAGGGGCTCACAGCGCCCCCCCTAAATTGTTTTTTTTACATTTTATCCTAAGAGGGCGTGGCCACACTGCCACAGTTAGACCATGCCTCCAGGCCCGGATCGGTTCTCTACGTCCCTGTATACAATTATCACACTGAATGTAATTTACAAAGCAGCAAAAGTCAGTTCAACAGCATTCATGATGATTTATGTCTATTTACATCTGTTTATTAAGTGGAAGGTTCTTTGGTCAATGGGTATGCGACTATGGAGCCCCATTTTTTGCTTTATGACTGAAGGAATTGGGGGCCCGAGTCAGACCCGGCCGCATAGCTGCGTTTGCACACAGCTGTCCTCAGTCAAAGTATGCAAATCCCACGATCGCAAGCAAAACGTTAGCACGCCCACTATGTTTTGCCGTGCGATCGCGGTATGATATTAGAAACCCACCAGCCTGACATAAGATGCCCACTTTCAATTAGTAACATACGTCATCTCAAGGAAGTGTCTTAAACAATCGGTAACATCGGATCCATACGCACCACTTGTGGTTGACCCGCCCTACCGCAATCACTGCGAGTGCTGCTGTGTATTTTAGCCATGTGACGTGTATGCTGAGTCTTAATTATGCACGCCCCTGAAATGGCATTTAAACGCACAGACATGCCTGCGTTTGCACCACCACACCCCCGTTACCATTGACCTCTCCCTGTCACCACCCACAAACGGCACGCACTGTCACTCATGCTTGCGGAGCGTCTACTGTATGTCCCGATCGCAGGGACTAGTTTGCACAAGCACACTGTGGGGTCTATTTACTAAGCAGTGTTAGGAGAAGTGAAAAGTGAAGAGTGAAAAGTGATAAGGAGCCAGCCAATCAGCTCCCAACTGTCATTTTTCAAACACAGCCTGTGAGATGGCAGTTAGGAGCTGATTGGCTGGAACCTTATCACTTTTCACTCTTCACTTCTCCTAACACTGCTTATTAAGTAGACCCCTGTGTCTTATACGCGTGCGCAGATTGCAAACATCGGCCGGCTGCGTGCGAACGCAGCCTTACGACTGGGTCTGAATCGGGCCCTGGGATCCTTGTGAATTGCAGGAAAATGCACTTGTGCTACACATATGTGTCCTCATGAAAAAGTGGAACATTACACTATGGCAGTGTTGGCTAACCTTGACACTCCAGCTGTTGTGGAACTATATATCCCAGCATGCCCTGCCACAGTTTTAGCATGCCCTAATAGCAAAACTATAGCAGTGCATGCTGGGTTATGTAGTTCCATAACAGCTGGAGTGTCAAGGTTAGCCAACACTGCACTATGGGAAGTGATATTGAAATGAGCTGCAAGGGATGAATAAAGTGCACTCTGCTACTTGGTTAGTCGGGCAGTGTGGGTGGGAAGCAGAGTCCTTTTTTTCCCCCAATAAAGGATGTGAGCTTTACAAATTCTTGGAGGAGACGGAGTTCAGGACTTGGCTGGTATTTTCAATGTAAAGTCATAGCAAGTAACTGTGCATCTTGGTAAAACCATACTGCGCTGCAGATGGGCAGATTTATAATGTGCTGAGAGATGCAGATCTAGGAGGGGTGTGTCCAAACTGACATCTAAATTGCAGTGTAAAAATAAAACTGTCCAGCATTTGTGGGCTACATGCAAAAGCAGCCAGTATTTACCCTGCATGCCAATGTATTTGCACCCCTTACATTGCATCATGGTTTGTTCAGGTTTACGGTTACTTGCTCTTTCTAACTAAAGCTGGCCACACATCTAAAGATTATCTGTTCAACCAGCCAACTAGTTGATTGGTTGGAATGAAAATCTGGTAACGTATGGGAGTAACTGATGATCAGCAATTTGCTCCTAAATGCCAGAAAACAGATGAATATGGTTGTCAGACAAGTTTGTTAAATGTTTGATCTAAACAATTTGTTCAAACAACAGTTTTTGTCCATTTTCTGGCGTTTCGGAGCAAATTGCTGATTGTTATTTGCTTTCATACGTTACCAGGTTTTCAATACCAACCAATCAACTAGTTGGATGGTTGGACAGAAAATCTTTACGTGTGTATGCAGCGTTACTCTTTTCACAGATCTAAATCAGGCTCTTTATATATGAAAGCCCATTGGCTGCAGCAATAGCATAATGTCGCTGTCGCTCTGCGGAGAAAGATGCTGTTAATGTACAGACAAATAACACATTATTGCAGAACTATTCTTATTGTGGGCTGTACTTACTCTTGTGTGTAAATGACCTCCATGATATTTTATACTAGAAAGTGCCATTTGCATTAGCACAGGAATGAGTAGATTGAATGCATTTTGTGCATCCAATCTATTCATTTCTGTGCTAACTATAAACATTGAAGATAAACATGTATTTGCAAGCACATCAAAAAGATTTTATTTAGCTGATACCAGACTTTTCCCATCTGCTTTGTCTGAAGCCATGATTATTTTTTTTCTCTTTTCTCATAGCAACAGATTTTCCCCTCAACTTGCATCTTGTAAACGGAAGCAATCGCTGCGAGGGACGGCTTGAAATTTATTTCCAGGGTGTTTGGGGAACAGTGTGTGACGACTTATGGGGTCTGGCTTCAGCTACGGTCGTGTGCAGGCAACTGGGCTGTGGGCAGGCGCTGCAAGCCCCCGGGATGTCACGCTTTGGACATGGCACTGGGGACATTTTGCTTGATGAAGTGAATTGTCAAGGCACCGAGTCTGTCCTGTGGCAGTGTCCCCACCGACCATGGACCATACACAACTGTGACCACAGTGAGGATGCAAGCGTGGTGTGTGCAACAGGTATAAGCACCCTGTGATGTATGACCAATGTTCATTGTTGGGGTCTAAATGAACCCTACTGATTAAAGGGAAACTATAGTGAGGGCATGGCTTCTTTTTATTTATGTCAGATTTACATATACATCAGTAATACATTATCATCATTTTGTGCATATTCATTGTCCTCAATATAATAGCGTTCCATTGTGTGACAGCATCATGCACCTTATCTACAATATACATACATACATAACAAAGTATACAGCACTGCACATGGATATATTATAAAGAGACCATTTCTGATGTTCTAAACAATATACAATTCACTTCAATATAACAACTGACCATAACAGTCATTACTGTTCATCCATTTTCATCAATTTCAATCCATTCCGCCATACAGCCAGCAATACATTTAAATAACTTTATGCCTTCTGAGCAGTAGGATCAGGAACAGTCCCGGGAGATCACTGGGTTAAGTCTCACATCAGGGAGAGTGATAAAGTACCAACCAATCAGCTCCTGTCACTTTATAAGCTGTGTTTGAAAAATGACAGTTAGGAGCTAATTGGATTCTTTTGAAAATGAATACTCCAAAATCAATGCTGTATGCTATCATGAGTGCAGGGTTCATATGGGCCACTGTGGATGTCCGTGTAGCTATATTTGTCTGGCAGCATCAGTTTTCCGGTACTATATTCGGACAGATGTCATCACACAGGAGCAGCAGAAACTCTGGCACTGTCTCTACTCTCTTCTGTACATGCATCACCTTTCCGACTATGGGCCTGATTCACTACCGATTGCAACTGCGATTACGTATGTAATTGGCCCGATTGTTGCCTTCTGCACTTCTCAGTGACTGCACAGACCCATCGCAGAGTGATTGACAGGAAGTGCTGTTTGTGGGTGGTAAAGGAGTGGGGTGGTCGGGGAAATGCGGGCGTGCCAGTGCATTAGTTCGCCGTTACATAAATTATCCATAGCGATGCCATACGCAGCCTGAGCACTCATAGCGTGCGATGAGGTTAGCAATTCCAGAGTAAGGTCAGAGCTTGTGCAAGTGTGCGTGAGGCTACGGTGGTACTCGATGTTATCGATGGTTTCTCAGTCTTGCTAAACATTACGGATGTGTGTAAGGTAAAGTGGGCATCCTTGTGTAGTGCTGCGGTGGCATAGCGATCGCAATGGATTAGCATACTATCAAAGTTGAACTGTGGGCCGGATTTAGACCCGTTCGCTAGGATGCGTTTGCACGCAGACTGCCGATGTTTGCATTCTGCGTATGTGTACGCATCACAATGCGTGAACCAGTCTGTGAGATCGTGAAGCGCTCGCCCCTTGTGTATAGACGCCTTACTAGCTTGAGTGACAGGACGAGCCATTTGTGGGTGGTGACAGGGGTTGGTCAATGGATATGGGGGAGTGGTGGTGCGAACGACGGCGTGTCTGAGCATCTTAACGCCATTTCAGAGGTGGGCATAATTAAAACGCAGCATCATAGTACACGCCACTTGGCTGAATTTTACACTGAAGCACTTGCAGTGTTTGCGGTAGGGTATGGCATGCCACAAGTGCTGCGTATGCATCTGATGGTTCTCGATGTTACCGATTGTTGCATACACTTCCTGGAGATGACGTGTATTGCGAAGGGAAAGTGGGCGTCTTAAGACAGGCTGGTGGTCACCTGCATACACATGGCGATCGCACCCCAAGACAGAGTGGGCGTTCTAATGCCTTGCTAACGCATCTAGCAAGTGTGTCTGAATCAGGCCCTGTGTGCGTAATCGCTATTGCAATCGCAGTTGCGATCCATAGTGAATCAAGCCCTATATCATCAATAAGATGGTGCCGTTATAACCAATATGGAGCAGGCCCAATGCACACGCCCCCATCCCATAAAACTCCCTTGTCCAAAATGGATATAGAATGCAAACAAAAGAGACAATAAATGTAAACAAAGTTTTCTGCTTTTATAAATAAAGAAGGTAACATATACTGTTCTGTGTAGGAGATAAAGAGATGAACTGTATATAGATAGCTAGGAGGAAATGGCGAGGAGTGGTTACCAATTTTCTAAATAATTTAGTTTTACAGGATTTTTTTACAAAGTGGTTTCACAACTGTCTTATATTTAATTTTCATGTTTATAGTTGTCCTTTAAGTGACACATTTGAATTAAATGATTCACATTATTTTTTTTTTTAAATTATCATAATTGCATAAACTTGAAATACTGTTATAAACTTACAAAAAGACACCAAACTATTATAAACTCCCTAAAGATTGATGGCACATCGTAACCTTCCAGCCATATGTTTTATTAAACATAAACCTTGAACATGATTAAAATAAAAATGACAGAAAGGCTTGGTGTAAAAAGTTCATCATTTATTGATAGCATGAAAAGCATGGTGGCAAAGAAAGAAGGTTCATCCCACAGCATCATATCACGCTCACAAACACTGGTGTTCAACAGATGAACTTCAACTGCCTTACAACATTGCAAACGGAGGGCTTGAGTGAGTAGGGTAGTGTCACTGACAACTGGTAGGGTGGTATCTGCCAAAACCATAATAGAAAGGAGAGTGTACCCAGCTACTTAGGAAAAGAACCACTAATTTGCTGTTCTTTCCTACACAAGCAAGGAGGCGATGTAGATGAAGAGAATAGGGGTGATGGGAGGTTGATAAACAGATAACCTGCTGGAGGTAAAACTTGTAAAAAACCTGCTGTGCTGCCAATAGGCCAGTTGGACAGACATGGTAGGAAAAATCAGAACCATCAAGAACCCTGCAATTAATGGCAGTGAGCAGCCAAAGCCTCAGGTTATCTCGTTCAGGAGCCAGCAAGTACTTTTACATTCCAGATGTCAAGCCTACAGCAACCCAACTTCCATTGGCCAAGCTCTTGTATATCCTGCACCAAAATTCCAGTCGAGGAAGCAGACGTGGCAGTGCCAATCCTCAAAGAATAAGCCCCGAACTGCATGGATGATAAGGCCAGAGCAAAAATGCAATGCCACAAACACAACTGAGTTGGTATATGATTGTGGGGGAGCCATGAGTGTCTGCTTCTAGCGGGTAGCGGTGCAGGATACTGGCACAGCTTTACTATCGCAGGTAATCGTGGTCTCTATATGGAGCTAACCAGGAGACATCTGTTTCCCACTGTGACACTCAACACATTGACAAGATGGCATCGTGCATGCACAGTACTAACCTCGGTGGCCATCTTGATACAGGAAATGAAGCCTCCCTGGAGGCACAGTAATATGGAGTCTGTGCAAGGTACATATGAGAATAGTTACTCTGCGTCAGTCCCGTGAATCCAGAGAAATAACCTGATCTGTAGCCACAGGTGTTCTGACCCAGGGTCTCGTTCAGACCCGCTCGCGAGCGCAGGATGCTCACAAGCGGGTCGATGGTACCCAAATGCACATGCGCACGACGGAGGGAGCTCCTCCGTCGTGCGCATGCGTGAGACCCGCATAGTGACAGCCAAGCTGTCGCTCCGGGTCTCGCACCAAAGGGGGCGTGCTGTCGATGGTGCTTGACAGCACGCCCCCTTTGGTGGGCTCGCTGGGGGCGTGGCTGCCAGACGGAGGCGTTCCCATGGGAACGCCTACCATCTGGGTCTGGCCCCACTGACATCACTAGTGATGTCAGTGGGAGTGATTTTGGCTCTGACAGAGCCAAAATCACTCCAGGGCTTGCGGCAGCGAGACCCTACCGCAGGGTCTCATTGCAAGCCCGATGGTCGCGATGGTCTTGACCATCGTGACCATTATCATGGACGCTCGCATAAGCTGTGGGTGGTAACCCACAGCTATGCGAGCATCCAAAAGGCTGCTCCAAATTTAAATAGGATGGCACTGACTCAGAGCGAGCGCTTAGGTCAGAGCGTCCGGCTCTGAATCAGGGCCCCTGTCTGGTATATCAGTTTGCTTCTGTGTTTAAAGGTCAAATGCAGCTTCAAAACGTTTTACCAAGATATCTTTTTCCTTATAATTATTAATGAACATTTGTCAGGTTTTAATCCCAACACCAATGTCTGTCGTTATTTCATCATGTAATATTGCATTCATTTATGCTTGAAAATGGGTATGAGCCATTAGCTGTTAGGACGTTTAGTATACCAAACACGCTTTTAAAAATGTTATCTGTGAGCCTTGTGTGAAAATTTTTGTCTTGAGGTTTCGTCATCCACCACCCACAAATAATAGATAGGTCAACAAATATATGAAATGCTCTGATCAGTTTACAGAATATTTGCAGGAAATAAGGATTTGTTCTTTCTACACCAGAGAGACAATACACACAGGGCCATACCTAAGGGGCGTGCAATTGGTACAGCACTGGATACACAGCCCCAGGAAGCTCCAGTACAATGCATCCCCTAGTCTTGTTTGCGGGGATTATCGTACTTTAGTTTTCTGATCTATCAAATGCTGATGTGTAAGTATTCACTTCTATTAGTCACAATTCCCAATACTGCTATCGCATTTCCAGGGACACCTTGGGCCTGATTTTGAGGTTTGAGTAAAGAAAAAAAAAGAGAGCAAGTACCTGTGGACAAACCATGCTGCAATGTAATCTTTCTTTTCTTTTCTCCCACAAATACTGGGCAGCATTATTTTTACGCTGCCATTTAGATTTGAGCTTGGACACACCCCTCCCAAATCTAAATCTCTCTACACATTTTACATCTGCAGTGCACAATGGTTTTACCCAGGTGCACAGTTATTGTACTTGCTCTTTTTTTTACCTTGCTTCCATCTCAGAATTAGGCCCTTTATGCATGCTTGGTGTGCACCAGAGTCGGACTGGCCTGAAGGGGTACAGGGGAAATCCCCAGTGGGCCCCACTGCATGAGGACCCCACCCCCTCCTCTAGGGATTATGGGGGTCATTCAGACCCGGTCGTTAGCGCCGATGCGCTCGGACCGGGTCAATGGCCCCCCACAGAGCATGCGCACGACGGCGCCGTCGTGCGCATGCGTGAGACCCGCTATGACCGACAGCGCCGGTCGTAGCGGGTCTCGATCCAAAGGGGGCGAGCTGTCGATGTTGATTGACAGCTCGCCCCGTTTGGAAGGCGGGCTGGGGGGGTGGCAGCCCAAACGGAGGCGTTCCTATGGTAACGCCTGCCGTTTGGGGGAGGCCCCACTGACATCACTAGTGATGTCAGTGGAGAGCTTCCGGCTCAGACAGAGCCAGAAGCTCTCCGGGGCTTATGACAAGTGAGACCCTACCCTAGGGTCTCGTTGTAAGCCCCGATGGTCGCGATGGTCTCTGACCATCGCGACCATCACCTGAGCGGTCGTTAGAGCTGTGGGTGTAAACCCACAGCCTAACGACCGCAACAGAGGCGGGCGGTCCGTATGCAAGTGGCCGCCCAGTTTCTGAGTGACCGCTTGCATCCTCTGTCCGCCTCTGAATGAGGTCCAATGTTCCAGACTGTCCACTGAATTGTACATTGTTACTCTGTTAGAGGGTCAGTTACCTTGTGAAGCGGGACCACTGATAAACATAGGTTCTTGGTTTTCTTCTGTAGAAACTACACCAATATTTGCCTAATGGTTAGCCAAGCAACTGTGGTGGCTGGCCACACCCCCTCTGGTGGATGTCCCTCAAGCATGGGCCCCTGCTACTGCATTCCCCCGGAGGCCCCTGAGGTAATAATAGTGCACACCCAACACTGGTGTGCACTATTATTACCTCAGCAGTAACATATGGCTTCTCCTTGCCAGATTTTTGTGTGAGATTATCGTGATGATTGGGATGCGATTTTTTTTTTTAATAGGGAAACCCAAGCGAATCTGGACATTCCTAGCTAAACATAGTATTGGCACAGAGAAGTGTTTCATGATGTGCATTTAGGGGGCTTTCCCGGTTTAGTAAGTGGCAGCACAATCTTTCGCTGAGGTGACAGAGGTTGACTTTCAACCGTTATAGTACTTTCAATGTACAATAGTGATAATTAGTGATGGACTTTGGCATGAAGAGCCTACCGGGTTAATGCAGTGATAGGGGCCCGTGCTTAAGGGGTGTGGTCAACCACTAGAAGGGGTGTGGCCAGCCATCACAGACCCTTGACTAACAACTATGCAAATCTTGGTGTAGTTTCTATAGAAGTGAACCAAGCACCATGTTGATCAATGGTCCTGCTCCACCAGGTTACTGACTTCCTAATAGAGTAACAATGTATAAATCAGAGGTGGGGGGGTAGGCCCTCAGATAGTGGGACCCACCGGGGATTTCCCCTGTAACCTGGTGGGCCAGTCCAACCCTGGTGATAATACAAGAGAGTCCTTAGGTCCCCTCATTTTCATGATACATATAAGACAAATAAAGGTCTGAATTAGAAGTATTTATAAGAAAAAAAATGGTTCTAAATAATTACCAGGAGGAGCCTAATGTGAGAGAACTGAGACTTCAAAGTAACATTTTTCAGCATTGATCTCATCCCATCAGGTGACAAAGATGATGTATTTTATATTTTAAAGTTGTTTACAAACTGTTTGAACAAATTCATAAAGTGTCTATGATTCATTCCACTCTGTCCTATTTCATCAGCCAGAGATTACATTGCCCACAAGCAGGGCCGGACTAGCCATTTGGCCTTTCTGGCAAATGCCAGATGGGCCAATGGTCTGATGGGCTGGCACAAGTGGCATTGCCAGATTTAGGGATGACTCCCAAGGGGTGACAGTTTGGGGCCAGAGACAGCTCTGTCTACACATTGTGTTATAACCCAAATCAGAGCAGCCGGGTTACCTTCTCTGCCTGCTTTCTGGCCACCAGTTATGTTAATCTAGCAGGGACATTTGAGGTTGCAGCCCATGCTTCCGGTTCTTCTTGACCTGCAGCATCAGACTGGCCCCTTCTATCTGTGAGCCCCTCCTCCTGCCCTTGGTGGAAGAGAGGGGGTGGTACACAGACCGTCCAGTGAGTCTATTGACATTGGTATAAGGTGCCCGGTTTAGGCATCATGAACGTCATGTGACTGTCAATGGAAAGGATCCAGGAGAAGCCACTCAGAGTGATGGAGCGCAGAGAAGAAGATAAACTCATTAGAAGCCTAAGGTTAATATTGCATGGGGAAACCCTGGTGGTGGCTGGAGAGAAGTCTGAACCATCTGTGAATGAGTTTGGATGCAGCCCCATGAAAATAGGTATTTGGGGAATCAAAAGTTGTTGCTTGGCTTACCAGATTAGTGTGGTCATTGCGCCACCTAAACTTATTATGTAAAATTATCGTATTGACCTACTTACAGAAAATACATTGTGCATGGTTACAATAGACATCAGATTTTTCAGTTAGCCCTTTAGGGTGGAGTTCTCACTAGGTTAGACTAACAGAATCAATTTATTCAGTGTACTATAAACAATAAAGCTGATTTGCAAATGGGCACTTAGGGCCCGATTCAGACTTGGGAACAGAATGAGATATCTCTCTCAACTGTGAACCTGAACAAACCATGTTGCAATGCAAGGGGTGTAAATACATAATTTTTTTTTACATGTGGCGTAAATACTGGCTGCTTTTGCATGTAGCACACAAATACTGCACAGCTTTATTATTACTCTACAATTTAGATGTCAGTTTGGAAACACTCCTCCCAAATCTAACTCTCTCTGCACATTTTAAATCTGCCCCACCTGCAGTGCAGCATGGTTTCACCAAGATGATCAGACCCGGTCGCAAGCGCTGAGCGCTTGCAACCGGGTCGATGGTGGCCCACAGTGCATGCGCACAACGGAGCCGGCTCCGACGTGCGCCAGCGCGAGACCCGGCTAGCGACGGGCACTCCGTCGCTCCGGGTCTCGCACCAAAGGGGACGAGTTGTTGATGTTGAGTGACAGCTCGCCACGTTTGGTGGGCGGGCCAGGGGGGTGGCTGCCCAAACGGAGGCGTTCCCATGAAAACGCCTGCCATTTAGGGGAGGCCCCAGTGACATCACAAGTGATGTCAGTGGAGAGCTTCTGGCTCTGTTAGAGCCGAAAGCTTTCTGGGGCTTGCAATGAGCGAGCCCCTACCACAAGGGTCTTGTCACAAGCCCGATGGTCTTGACCATCGCGACCATCATCCTGGCTGCTCGCAATAGCTGTGGGTGGTCACCTACAGCTATGCAAGCGGCCAAGAGTCCGCTCCAAAAAAAAAAAAGCCTGGCCCTGATTCAGAGCGAGCACTCTGTCAGAGCGAGCGGCTCTGTGTCAGGCCCTCTATTCCCAAGTCTGAATCAGGCCCTTAATTTGCTGTAACATGTCTACTCTTGTCTTTACACTGTATGAATTTGGGTGACAAGATGACAGCACCTGAAATAAATTAATGGAGGTCCTAAAGTTGGACTTCATAGTAAACCTTTTTACTCATTCCGCAATGCACTTTTATTTTTAATAAAATATTATTTCAACATTTTCAAAAATATTATACAAAGATTGAAATAACTCTTAATAACACGTAAACCTATATTAAACCAACCATGGCAGAACTTGATATTAAATACCGTACAGGGGAAATAAAGAAAAGAACTACAACCACAGGGATTGATTTTAGCAAGATGTTTGGGATGAATTCAGATCCAGTATATGATTATTAATTAGGAAGGGACATCAGATCTGGGATATGATATTTAATGAGGGAGAAGGGGGAAGTCAAATTCGGGGTCTGTTTTAAAAAGAAGAGGATCAGATTAAACAAGGGAGGGCTCTGTCAGGGTTCTGATGTTAATACACTAATAATAAAAGAAAACCATTATGAATCAATTTATTTTTTCTTTTAACAACATTGTTATTAATTTTGTTCTTAAACTGTTTAGGTGCGTACACACTGGGCGATTAGGAAAGACAGTACTATTACGACATCGTAATCGTACAGTCGTTCTTGATCCCCTGTAGTGCCTACACTGAACGATATGTTGTTCAGTGCAGGCACACTCCATCATTCCTGAACATGGGCAATCTGTCGTTATCGGCAGATTGACCGGCATGTTCAGGCAATGATAGATGTCAGAAACGACCAGCGGGGGCGTGCATCGCTGGTCGTTTCCGACATTATAGTGCATGATTACTGAGTGAATGCACGATTACGATGTCGTAATCGTGCAATCGCTCAGTAACATCACCCAATGTGTACGCACCTTTTGTGTACTTATAGTTGATTATTTGTTCTTAATGTGTAAATAAAATGTTTTTAATAGCAAGTCAGTTTATATTTACATGTTGTGTCAGTCATTATACTAATTAGATCACAGAAAATGAGTATATTAGGAAGCTGTCTCTTGCTGGTGGTAGTCAGTGAAGGAACTAGTAAACCAGACACACGCGGTCAGTTAAATTTTTACTGATGCTGTATATTGTACGGTATATTGTCACATTTATGGCATTTATGTCACTGTGCAATTTCCAGACACACTTCTCATTTACAACACTTGGGCACCTTCAATCCTTATCTTGAATTTCCTGTATTATCTGGAAATCAAAACAAAATCAGAGAGGAGTATTTATTTTTAGAAATGTATTTAGAGAGAATCAATTGGAAAACCACTGCAAATTATATAAAGAGAAAATATTGGGTGTAGCACTGTGTATATCATTGTATAGCCTTATTGCTACTAAAATTACTCAATAAAAATTTTACAGTATTAAAGCATCATGGGGCCTATTCATCAACACTAAAATAAAGTTTTTAAGGACGTTTTCCTTAATTACCGTTATTTTAGTATTCATGAAGATACTTAACACAGGAGATATCACTGATATCTCCTGGTTAAGTCCGCCTGCGTTAATTTCCATACTCCCCATACATTAGTACATTAGTATGGGGATGTAGCAATTAGGCTATTCATCAAATTCTCAAAATTATGTATTTTCGGAATTTGATGGAGTTACTATCCACCACTGTGAGGTTGTGTATAGCAGGTGACACTTACCTGTGTCAGTGTGGGCAGGTCCTCCTCCGCTCCCTCCGGCGCTCCCTCCGGCGCTCCCTGGTCTCTCCTCTGACTCCGGTGGCTGCTCTGACACGTGCTCTCCGGACAGAACACAGTAAAGTTTAGAAAGGAAAAAAAAAAGTTGTTTCTAAACTTTACTGTCTTCTGCCTGGAGAACACAGTGTCAGAACAACAGACGGAGCTGGAGGCGGCTGCAGCGGGCAGGTAAGTCGGGGGGGGGGGAGGGGAGGTGAGCGGAGGGGGGAGGTGGGGGTTGTAATTCCTCTGGTAATTAGATAGAACTCCATGCGAGTTCTAAACCTAATTACCTCCATCATTGTTTCAGTTATGATGAATAGGCCCCTAAGTGGATTATTTATCATTCCTAAAGTAAGGTTTTTATCCTCCTTATTACTTATTTATATAATTTTTAAGATTCACAGCTATTCATATATCCTAGTAATGCAGGAGATATCACTGAGATCTCCTGGTCACAGTCCTGCTGCTTTAATTTTAACCACCCTATACTTTAGTATGGGGATGTAGAAATTATGCCATTCCTCAAATTCCAAAAATTATTTATTTTTGGAATTTCATGGTTACTGTCCACCATCCTCAGCCACCGATAGTGTTTACAAGCTGCCGTCTACACAGCAGCTTGTGCAAGAAAGGGATATTTTCAGATCGCTCCCAGGTGTGTCCTTACTGCCTGCGCCTCTCCATCCACATTCTTGTTACTATCCAGTCTTATATTATACACTTTAGCACCCGCTCACCTGGACCCACGCTCACCTTGAGAACACTAGGTGTCAGCCTGAGTCGAAGGGGGTAGGATTTACAGAGGACGACAGAGGGTGCGGGGATACAGGGTGCGGGGCCACTGGGGGACAGAACCCACTCAGACAGTAGTTATGGGCAGGCCCCTGCACACTACACAATATTGCTAACGATTTGACCGATTCCGACGCATTGGAATTACAAATCGTCAATATCGTGCAGTGTGTATGTACTACATCACATAGCGCGCGCTCCCGTGCGGTCATCAGCCACATCGCCTGATTCTTTTGTACATGCAGGAAGATCAGGCGATGTGGCTGATGATCCCATGCAGCGCTATACAGCGGGGGCCGGCATATCGGACGGTCAGGCACCAGATCGCCCAGTGTGTAGGGACCGCCTGATATGACGGCACGTCAACGCTGGGGTCATGGGTTGCATCGCTGGGTACACATCGTTTAGTGTGTACCCAGCTTTACACATTATGAGCATACATGCAAGTGAGCAGACTCCCACCTTTGCAGTCTGTCTTCTCTGGAGAAATACTTGCAGAAACTATTTTGGGAATTAAGGCAACAATACAGTCATAAAATAAATAATAAAGGCCCATCTGTTCAGAAATGTAGATGGACAATAAAGACTGCAAATAAATGGGAACTAGTATACAGTAGTGGAGATGTATTAAAATCTGTAATAACAATTAATTTACCGATGCTGCAAGGAGAGTTGTATTCTGCAATTGCATATTCATCTGCAAGATGAGAGAAAAGATTATATTAGTAATTATAAGATGTATTTGGCCAAGTTTGCTGTGTTGGGGCTGCCCCAGTAACTATATCTGAGTACTTTGTTAAAGAGCAATTAAACTTAAATTGATTCCTTGTTCCTATCTTTAAAATATCTACAGTAACACTTCAGTGTAGTAAAGAAACCATATTCATCAGATCACATACTTGACAGGATGGTTTTCTAATTTCACAGGTCATTTTTATTGCTTTATTTATTGCACTATGGGCTGGATCCAATTAGCAGCAAAAAGTCGGGTTTTTGCGAATATTTTTCAAAGGTGCAAACTTTTTGCACAAAAATACATATCGTGCAATCTTATTGCCGAAGTTTTTGCACATGCAAATTCTCCATAGACAAAAAACGACTAACAGGGGTATTCAATATGGGTGCGACAACATCGTTTTTGCGTTAATATCGCAATTATGACGTCATTATCGCAGGTTTTACTTTTACGCCCTATTCAATTTCAAAGACTTATCGCAGTTTTGACAAGTCTTTGATAAAAAACGGTGATAACTTTTCACCATTGAATAGGTGTCGAAAAAAAGTGCAGAATTGGGGTTTAGGGGTGCAGGCTTAAAAAAAATAGCCTGCACCCCTGAGATTGACATTTAAAAAAGAACTGTGTCAAAAAAAGTAAAAAAAAAATATAGGGACACCCCAAAAAATTAATTTAAAAATTGGGGTGCAAAAAAAAAAAGGGAAAAAATTGTTAAACAATAGGGAAATAGGTTCAGGGCTATTCTGCATGTATGCGGGAGGTGTTTTGAAGAATAGAATTATAGCGGCAGGTGCACAAATGCAGAATTTTTAAAAACTTACTTTAGGGACATCAAAATATGCTAGTACCCATTTTCATGTACCCCAAATTTGATGGGACCACTTAAAAAACCGAAAAAAATAACCTAAGTGCTCTTCTGCATCACTTCTTCAATGTCGGGAAAAAAACACCTGCTGTGGCTATTTAAATCCCCGACTTTCAATTAAAGGCTAAAACGGGGGTACCCATAGTGTTCCCCCATGTTTTTACAACTTTGGGGGGGTCTTACAATTATTTGAAGGAAAAATTCGTAACTTTACGCAAATCCAACTTCGGAGTTTCCCGTTTTCGTTAATTTTATATTGAATACGGGGTTAAGCGGGAGCGCGCAGCAGACTTAACGCTGAAAAAAACTCCGATATATAACGTTAACTTCGGCAGTGAAGTTAACGTTTCATATTGAATACCCCTCTTAAAGTTTTCACTATCTTAGAGCAGGTGAAAAGTTGTTCAAAATCCCTGTTTTTGGTTGAAAATTTCAGGACTTGGTTCAGAACCCTTTGGACACCCACCTAATGTCAAATTAGGCAAAGATAATTTTTTAATTAGCTTAATTTGACTAATAATAACATGTCATTTTAGGAGTGAAAAAATTAAAAGTGTTGGAAAATGGTTTTAAAGTATTGGGTCTGGTATTTTTGGGGGCTGCGTGGATGGGACATGTGTTTTAAACATAGCAGGTGGCTGCACCAGGTGTATTTTTAACAATTTTTAAATTAGCACTTTTTTGACTCAAAAATATACTTGCATCCATTTCACCCTTAATTTAACTGCAGCATTAATTTTGGCAAAATAAAAATGCTTATTATAATTTTTCCACTGTTACTCAAAAATGCATTAAACAGCCATTTGACAAAATAACTCAAAATACTGTTTTTAGGGCCACTAATAAACTTTTATATTGATTTCCTATGTCAGTTTGCCTTTTATGGGGTACAGACAGGTTTCCTCAAATTCACCTGTGCTTTTCGCAAGTTACTTCCCAAAAAGTTTTCCGCATCGAGTCTTTTGTAATAGGACAGTGCGGAGAAGGGGAGCGTGCATAGACAAAAACGCAAAAATATCTCTCCAAAACAAGTGTGTGAAAACTTCACCGAACTTACGTTTTCGCTTTATCGCATCTAAAAGAATTCCCACCTATGTGGGTAGAGTATTTAAACAACCAGAGGATCAAAGCAACAGATCTCCTCTCGTCTAGCTAAAGTTGAGCATTGATATTCAGTATATAAAAATTTTCGATATTCCATTTGATATGATACATTAGTTGTTGCAATTCATACTGTATATATCGAGTGCATTGAATCTGCCATAAAGATACAGTATATCTTTCCCAACCAACAAGCTACTTTTCCCATCTCTCCTGCAGCCATTTGGGGCTGTCCTGAGATTCTCTGAGAGGCTGAGAGAGCACATTTTGGTATTTTCTGATAGCCCCTTTTCAGCCTCTTAGGGAATCTCATTGCAGCAGCCCCCACCACAGACCTGGTACATACTGCTAATGTGTATGTACAGTAGCGGATACAAGTGTGTTCGAATAACAATACTATTCTAATGAATGTTTTTTGTTCTTCAGAATATCAATGATAAACCACCGACTGGCTACCCTACCTCTAGCCTTGTGTGTCTCTCAATTTTAAAAAGAGTGACATTACCTGTCTCATAGTAATCATACACTTTCACTGTGGCTGGTTTCAGGTCCTTAACTTCAATATCCTGCTCGACTTGGAAGGAGAGATTGATAGAACTTTGACCAAGCTAGAAAGGGAAAGAGGTCATAATCATGACTGTGAACAAGCTGCAGTACAGTGAAGTGCAATAAAGTAATTATTATGAATAGAGATTTGCTGGTTTTGGTTCTAATTCATTGTCTGGTTTTGCCAAAACGCAGTGACTGGTTTTGATTTTTTTTTAAAAATTGACAAAAAAGCTAAAAATCACACTTTTTGAGCCTTTTTTTGTTTCTATAGTATTATTAGCCTCAATAACATTATTTTCCACTCATTTCCAGTCAATTTTGACCGCCTCACAACTCACAATATTATTTACATCCAGTTTAGGGCAAAAGGTTGCTTTGAGATAGCTGGCTGACTAAACTAAGCAACAGCAATGAGCGGCACAAACACGTGGCAGTTCACCTTCCAACATGGCACATCAGAAAACAAATGTTTTCATTAATCAAGAGGCCTGAGGGAGATAGAGCATGTTGTAGGCAGGGAAAATTAAGGGGTGATTCAGAGTAAATTTAAATAAGTTTTGGATTCCAAAGCAAATTTATGAGGGACGAGGGGAAATATTTTAATCATTCACATCAGTCCTTGCCCCAGTTGAACTCTTTAGTGGTTCCGAATATTTTTTAAATCAAAGAGTCATGCAGGAAATGCTGTCTGTGGCCGTAAAAATTTCTGGACATTTTAATCTTCTCTACAGTTGTATGAGGTCATTCTCCTCATCTGATTCCTCCCCCTAATCAGTATGTAGATCATACTCATGCAATAATAATCCATCCCCGCTGGAATACACCAGTACAGGTACCTCTGTATTTTTTTTACGTAATTGGCAGTAATGGTCGTCCTCATCAAATTTCCAGTTCATTTTGATGAACATCATCTTTTCCACATTTTAAGGCAATAGCCTCCTACGCCTATCACTGATAAGGTTCCCGGCTGTGCTGAAAACTCTTTCTGAGTACACGCTGGAGGGTGGGCAGCTTAGGTAATGCAAAGCCAGTCTGCACAAAGACTTTTTTTGCGAATTCTTTTAAACCCAACTAGATGTCACAAATTGACTCCTCTGCATCACCACTGGGTCTTTTGGAAAAGCTGAGTTTTTTCATGCCAGCTGCCGGAGAAACTTACGGAGGAGATATTGTTATGCATCTCTTAGGGTCTGGGTCAGTTGGAAAGAAAGATATGATATATGACTTAAACCTGGGATCAAGCACAGTCATCAATATGTAATGATCCGATTTCAAGATATTGGAAACTCTTGGATCCTGGATCGAAGCAAACAAAAGACTTGATCTACAAGTCCAAATTTCTTAAGCTGATTTTCCAAAAGCCTAATTAGGGGAATCACCTGACTCAAGCTAGGAGTGTCTGAACTCACTTCACAGGTGGCTACTTAGAACGGTTTGAGCACCTTGCACAAGATGGAAAGCATTCTCCACTGCGCTGGACTAAGCAACACTCCCCCTCCTCTCCAAATGTCATGGCTTGTTGTTTAGCTGTGGATGGCTTTTTGCTGTTCATCCATCCGCTGAAGCATATAACGGGTGGAATTCCACTTGGTTACCACTTCTTTCTTCAGTTGGTAGCATGGCAAATTCAACTGCTCTTGCAGTTGCTGCAATCTCCTGCATGCTGCGGCTGAATGGCGAAAATGTCCCAAAATTTTTCGGGCCACAGACAGCATCTCCTGTATGCCCCTGTCATTTAAAAAAAAAACCTGTATCGCCAAGTTGATTGTGTGAGCAAAACATGGGATGTATTGGACTTCATCCAGCTGTAATGCTCTCACAATAATGGTGGCATTGTCAGAAGTCACAAATCCTGAGGAGAATCCAAGTGGGGTTAGCCATTTTGCTATGACATACCTTAGTTTTTCTAAGATGTCAGTGGTATGTCTCTTAGTGAAGCAGGTGATACACAGAGTAGCCTGCCTCTGAATGAGCATGCGTTGTTTGTTAGATACTGCTTCAGCTGCTGAAGATGAATCACCCATCCAGTGGGCTGTTACGTTCATGTAGTCTTTAGTTTGCCCAAAACAGGTTGTCCACATATCTGTGGTTAGGTGGACAGTGGGTATATTGGAATTTTGTGGCCCACTAGTTAGGTTTTTTTTAACATCTGGTACAGCCGAGGAATGGCTTTTTGAGTAAAATGGAAATGAGATGGAATTTGGTACCGGGGACATAGGACCTCAATTAACTATGTGAAACCCACTGCATTAATTGTGGATATTGGATGCAGATATAATACCAGCATAGCCTTAGAGACATCAGTGATCCACTGTGCGACTGGGTGAGAGCTGTCATACTTGTTTCCCCTTACAAAGGATTTTTACACAGTCAGTTGTTATTTTTAAAACAATAGTCTTCTTCCTGGTCCCCTTCTGGGATGAAGATCCAACAGCAGCAGGCCTATTGCTGAAGGATTCTTTTGAGGATTCCTGGTTGATAGGGGAGAAGTCACCTAGACTTAACAAACTGGATCAGGACTAACAATGACCTCCGATCATTACTGTGGATATTGAGGATGAAGGTATTGTCGGTAGAGTTTGCAGGAGCTAGTATCTAGTTGCACTTGAGAGAAAGGAGCTAGCTGATGCTGGACTGCTTGTTGTTATTTATTTAGCACCAATTTCTGGTTTTGTCAAAAATTTTTTTAATGAGTTGAGTTAGCTGCAAATGATGTAACAGGGATGAGGTTCCTAGATGGTTAATACCCCTACCTCTACTCACTGTAGTTTTACAAACACTACAGATGGCTTGACAAATGTTGTTAGGATTTGGGTAAAAATAATTCCATACATAAGAGGTGCATTTGTTGTTCCTATGCCCAGGCATGACAATGACCTTCCTCTTATCATGGCCAATAGCTGCTTACACTGTTGCCTGACTTATACAAACATCCTCATCCTCAACATCCTCATTAGTGCCAGCGTCAGCTACACAAATATCCCCCACACCCTTGTGCACTTCCTTGGTGGCATCCTCAATTTCTATGTCCTCTGCTACATTTGTGCTGCTCATCCCCACATTTGCAGAGAACAGAAATGGTGGAAGGTGGCTTCTCTCCAAGTACAACAGTATAAGAAAGGTCAAGCTCATTGTTACGGTCTCCTAGGACTCACCGTCTAAGACCTCTAGACTCACTCAGATGAGGTCTTCACCAATAGCAGCCACCCGCTGTTACCTTAGAACTGGACATGTTCACCGGTACTTAGATGTTCACCTGGACTTAACTTGTCTTACACCGTTATCCTAGGGCCACAAGATGTTATTCAACTGTAGAATTACAGAAGAGGGTGAGATATACAAGGAGGAGTTGACAGAGTGTGGCCTTAAGAGCTGATGGATGGATATCCTGGCTGAGTAGCAGCCTAGAAGGCTGAGGTGTGGCTTTGAGAGCCGTGTGTACAGCTGGAGAGCCAATAGATGCTCCAACAACAATGCGGCCTTGAGGGCCAAAATGTGGCTTTAAGAGCCAGGATGTGCCTTGGAAAGCTGATGGGAGTAAAGGCTGAGATGCGTCTTTGAGGGCCGAGGTGTGGCTTTGAGAGCTGAGGTGCGGCTTGAGAGCCGAGATGCAGCTGGAGAGCTGATAGAGGTTCCAGCAGAGATGCGGCCTTGAGGGCCGTGATGTGGCTTGAGAGCCGAGGTGCGGCTTTGAGAGCCGAGATGCAGCCTTGAGGGTCATGGTGACAAAGACCCAGAGAATATGGCAGCTCACAGAAAAACAGAACTCTAAATGATGGAATGAGAGTATTAGCTGAGAATCTCCGAAGCACAGGCTGAAAGAGGCACAGGTGGGCACATACACAACTGGCAGGAACCAGAAGCAGACGTCAGAAATGCTATAGCTGGAAAGTTGGCAATGAACTTGCAGGCTTCAGAAAGGAATTGAACCAATAGACTAACAGGGTAGGTGATTAATGGTAATCCACAGGTGAAGAGGACACATCATCCAGTATCACGTGCTGTAACCCGGTGTCCTAGTCTCCTAGCAACAGAAGGTGTTGCCAGGGAGCAGAAGTCCAGGCATGTGGCTGGCGACCTGGAGGAAGAGAGACAACTGGACAACGGGTATTTAATAAGGCACGCTACCAAATTGTTACACTCACACATCGCACTTGCAGACACACTTAGACTCTCCTCAAGGATTTGTGACATTTCTGTTTCTGAACATACAGTTCTACTGCCTTAGTGGTTTTCATTTTTTTACACCTTTTCTACACTCAGAACCACCACTCATAATAAAGGTCAAGGTCTAAGTCTGCGTGTGGTGTATTGCATGTTGCCAATTTTATGTTTTTCTGCACCATTCTTTCTCTTTATTAGATGTGTTTTTTTCTTTAGCACTCTATATTTGTTTTTTGATTTTAGATGCCCTGACTTAGACCCTCTATGTCATTGAGCATCGGCTTTAGTAGATGACGTTGAAAGACTAGCATCATCATCATCATGACTGGTGGCAGAAGCTGCAGCATTTGGTTGCTCTTCTCTAAACTGAACGTTATCCATTTTTCAATTTGCAGATCACTGTGTGGCTTATATATGCATGTGAACAAAGTGCACCAAACAGTACAAACACTACAATTATTGAATGTATTTTATTGATGTTGCAGCTCTATTCCTGCTTGGACTGGAGCCACAGGGCTTATATATGCATGTGAACAAAGTGCACCAAACAGTACAAACAATACAATTATTTAATTTATTTATTTGATGTTGCAGCTCTATTCCAGCGTGGACTTGAGACATAGGGCTTGCCTTATATATGTACGTGAACAAAGCGCACCAAGCAGTACAATTATTTAATTTATTTTTTCATGTCACAGCTCTATTCCTGCATGGACTGGACACACATGAATCGAGTGGAATCCGAGTCAGGCTGGAAAAGATGAGTAAACAGCTCAGATTGACTTGGATTCCTGATGTTTGGGCGGGTTCGGATTCCAAGGACTCCAAACCGCTCATCTCTAATTATGACAGCTATGGTTATTTACTGTTATACAAAATTAATATATAAATAAAATAAATTGAGCTGTACCAAATGGACATTAAACTAAGCAAAAAAAAGGCATAAACATGTAGTTAGGGATGATTGATAGAGATAAAACAACTAAAAGTTTGATCATGTTCAGACAGCACAAATTTATTGGATTGTATATGTCTACTACTATGACTAAATATACAATACAGTATTTTATCATTCTGCAATGTGAGACATTGCTCCTGACTGGCTACCCAGGCACAGTAGTAAGTAGGCTGGGGGCACTATGATTTTTTTTCTTGATCTACTGACATTGATAGTGTCATGAATTATTTATTTACCATTGGGAGCATTATATGTTTATATTTAACAATGACTGCGACACATGTAAAAGGGTAGAGTAGGGGATCCCGGCGGTTCGGATGCCGGCGGTCAGAATCCCGACACAAACAGGTAAGTGTCCTAACCCTAACCCTCCCCCAACCCCTAACCTACCTTTCCCATAGCCTGACCCTAACCCTCCCACCCCGCAACCTAACCCTAACACTACCCCCACAGCCTTACCCTAACCCTAAATCTCCTCCTAACCCTACTACTTAATATCGGGATGCTAGTTGTTGGGATTCTGGTGCTGGGATTTCGACCACAGGGATGCCAACTACATCCCATGTGAACGCCCTTGTGACACTGAAAGTGCATGTATTTACTTGTGCACATGTACAGTACATGTTAGCACTGTATATTGAGAGTATTGCCTGTACAATCACAATTTATGTGCGGAGGCCCCCCTAGAGCAGCGGTCCCCATGCTGAGTAGGCTGAGCTTGTATAACATGAAAGGGAGGGTTTTGTAATTATTTAATTTTGACAGGCAAAGAAGCTGAAACAGCATGTGGTTATCAAACAATGGAGTTATCCCAATATATGTCTAGGGAACCAGGAAAGGTTTCCCATGATCAGTAGAACAATGTATATGGAATAATAATTCATTGCATCTAGCAACTAGTATTATTTCAGGATTTATGATAATCACCAAGTACATATGATGTAGTATGGGTTATTTATTATTAATAATAGGATGTTATTAAAAGCAATCATCCATATCTCAGAATGTTTGGATAATATCGTAGATGATTCTGTTGGTCGAGCCTGTATCTAACTATGAGTAGTGGCACATGTACATGCTATGATTACTACTGTATGACCACAATTACACAGTTAGATGCCATCATCAATGTGGTCACCAATTTTGCCACACAATAGATTTAAATAAAGTGAATTAGAAATGTAATATGAAGTGTTAGGATTAGTTGTTGAATTATGAGAATCACTATATACAAGAAATAGAGTATTAGCTATAAAATAATAAGATGATATCATTGAAAGCAATTAACCTACAGGCACCGATTTCCTTGGATGATTTCATTGGTTGTGCCCATATCTGGGGAGATGCAGTTAGAGAAACATTGACATGTTTTGGTACAATGGACACAGATATGAATTTGGATGTGTGACCGGCAGTTGCCATGCAACTGATCCAAACAAGATACGTCAGATAAATACAGTTTAGAGAGTGAAGTGGCATTGTTTCATTGGCCCCAGAATACACTGAAATGTACAGAAAGTCATTATTGATGGATCTTAAATAAGTGACGTGGGGAGATATAAATGGCTCTAGACTAGGGGTGGGCAATAAGCGGCTGCTCTAGACACTCCACTGAAATATGTAACAGGAAATAAAAGCTATTTCCACGAGATTTAAGAAATTAATTATTTTTAGGAGAATATATCATAGTATGATGGTTTTCAATTTTATGTTCATATGGTTTCATACAGTATGGTGTAGGTGTTTTGGCTCAGATCTTCCCATCAAGTTCGACTGTCAGAAAAAGGCAAAACATCATCTTTCATGGACACCTGTGGTGGGAAGATCCTAGCCCAAACCGAACAGCTCATCTCAAGTTTTTATGCAAAGTATGCTATTTAGCCAATTGTGGATGCTAATTGGTTAGTACTTGTATACATAAAGGAGATTTCAGGGCCCTTGTGCTCCTAGGCAAAGAAAAGAGAAGTTACAGATGCTTCATTTGGGACAATATTGCTCTTCCATGTCTGAGAGTTGGTGCTATCAATTGTGTAAGGAGTATACTGGCAGGGGTGGCGAGAGTAGGGGTACAGAGGTTAAAGTGAGCCAGAACGGGGCAGATCTGTGTTCCATCACCAGTTCCACCTCCTCTGGCCCACCTCTGCCGGGCGCCACCGGGAGGCTCCATTTGCCGGCCGCCCACTGAGATTTTGTTACCAGCGGGCGCCTGGCTCCTTCCCCACAGTGCCAGCAGCAGCCGGAGACTGGAGTTCACTCCTGAGCTCCGGCTTCTGCAGTGTGCACTATGGGAAAGCTGTCATGACGTATGTCTCATAGTTCCGAGGAGCATCGTGTCGGACACCCGTGGACGCAGGAGCGAGGCTTAAGGTAAGTATTGTGTTTATTTCATGTCGGTGGCACTACTACAGGGGGCACTACTACAGTGGGCATTACTACAGGCAGCATTACTATTGTGGGCATTACTATTGGGGGAACTAATACTAGGGGCACTACTACAGGGATAATTACTACAGGGAGGATTACTACTGGGGCATTACATTTGGGGGCACTGCTACATGGTTCATTACTACTGGGACATTATTATTGGGGGCATTACTATTGGGGGCATTACTATTGTGGGAATTACTATTGGGGCACTACTACAGGGGACATTACTTTTGGGGGCACTACTACAGGGGGCATTACTACTGGGAGCATTACTACTGGGAGCACTACTACAGGGGGCATTACTATTGAGGACATTACTATTGGGGGCACTACTACAGGGGTACTACTACTGGGGGAACTACTACTGGGGGCACTGAATAAGGGGTACTGCATAAGGGGCACTACTACTGGGGGCACTACAAAAGGGGCACCACTCCTAAGGGCACTGCATAAGGGCACTACTACTGGGGCACTTCTATTGAGGGCATTACTATTGGGGGCACTACAGGGAGCATTACTACTGGGGCATTACTATTGGGGCACTACCACAGGGAGCATTACTATTGTGAGCATAACTATTGGGGGCACTACTACAGGGGGCATTACTATTGAGGACACTACTACAGAGAGCATTACTACTGTGGCATTACTATTGGGGGCACTACTACATGGGGCTTTACTACTGGGGGCATTACTATTGGGGGCATTACTACAGGGGACATTACTATTGTGAGCAATATTATTGGGGGCACTACTACAGGGGGCAGTACTATTGAGGACATTACTATTGGGGTCACTACTATTGAGTGCACTACTACAGTGGACATTACTACTGGGGGCATTACTACAGGGGCACTACTACAGGGGGCACTACTACTGGGGGCATTGCAAATGGGGAACTGCATAAGGGGCACCACTCTTGGGGGCACTGCATAAGGGGCACTACTACTGAGGGCAGTGCATAAGGGGCACCACTCTTAAGGGCACTGCATAAGGGCACTACTACTGGGGGCACTGCATAAGGGGCACTACCACTGTGGGCATTGCATAAGGGGCACCACTCTTGGGGGCAATGCATGAGGGGCACCACTCCTGGGGGCACCACATAAGAGACACCACTACTAGGGGCACTGCATAAGGGGCACCTGTATTGTGGGCTCTGCATAAGGGGCACTACCACTGTGGGCACTGCCACTATTGGGGGCACTGCATAAGGGGCACCACTCCTGGGGACACTTCATAAGGGGCACTACCACTATTAGGGGTACTGCAGAAGGGGCACCACTACTGTGGGCATTGTATAAGGGGCACTACTACTGTGGGCATTATGTGTATTAGGGGCAATAGTACTGTGGACATGGTGTATAAAGGGCATTACTAAGGGTTTTTATAGTAGGGGCACTACTGTCATAACATGAATAAGGGACACTTCTATGTGGTGTAATGTGAATTAGGGGCACTATGGGCCTGATTCAGACCCGGTCGCAAGCGCCGAGTGCTCACAACTGGGTCGATGGTGGCCCAGAGCGCATGTGCACGACGTGCGCATGCGGGAGACACGGATAGCGACGGGCAATCCGTCGCTCCGGGTCTCGTACCAAAGGGGGCGTGCTGTCGATGTTGAGTGACAGCACGCCCCCTTTGGTGGGCGGGCCGGGGGAGTGGCTGCCAAAATGGAGACATTCCCATGTGAACGCCTTCACTTGGGGCCGACCCCACTGACATCACGAGTGATGTCAGTGGGAGAGATTTCGGCTCTGTTAGAGCTGAAATCTCTCTGGGGCTTGCGCCAATGAGACCCTACCACAAGGGTCTCATCGCAAGCCTGATGGTCGCGTTGGTCTTGACCATCGCGACCATCTTCCTGGCCGCTCGCTATAGCTGTGGGTGGTCACCCACAGCTATGCAAGTGGCCAGGAGGCCGTTCTTAAAAAAAAAAGACCGGCCCTGATTCAGAGCGTCCGACTCTGAATCAGGGCCTATGTGCAGTGAAATGTGAATAAGATTGTGCTACTCTGTGGCACAATTTGAATAGGGAATGCTATTGTGACCACATCCCTTTCATTTGAAACCACGCCCTCTTTTTGACGCACTGTCCCTTTATTGAAAAAGCACAGAGGGGAGGGGGCTGAGTTCCACCACTTCTCTAAGAAGCACTGAGGGGGAGTGTACTCATTACTCAGGCTTGGGCTTGATGGAGGGGCCTGGCGGGGACATGGGCCCGCCACCTGTTAGCGGCAGCAGCCAATATCTCCCCAGCTCAGCATATGCTTATCAGCAGCAGCAGTCTCCTATGGTTAGCTATGTGGGGAGAGGGGGGTGATTACACTGATTGCGTTCCCCCCTCCGTAGATTTGCCACTGGCAGAGAGGAATATGGCGCCCCCATGCAGTAAATAACAGTTTTTCCATAGTTTTTTCTTAGAAGGAGGTGTGACCTCGTCTCCATACATTAGGCTATGACCCCCCAAATTACCCTGGCCCCGCACAGCTCTTGTATCTCGGGACTTAATTTAAGAACTTTACCAACCTGTACCTACATTATATTTGGTGGGAAACAAATGCTGTACTTTAGCAGAAGTTCTATTTGGAGGATAAACCGTATATACAGTATGATTTTAACGTTTTTATATTTTGATAAAGGGTTGTCTAGCTGTTTTCTCTCCCTCTCTCCCTTTTTACTTATCTAATGATAACGAAGTCCCAGTCAGCGAATGGTACGACATTTTTGAAGGTAGATGTAAAAATAATGGTAGACAAGCAGGAAAAGCCTATGAGCATGAGTTACAAGAGAGAAAATACACAAAAATTTGTAATTTGAATCACAAATGGACTACACTGGATTTGGAATAAAGTTGCCCAAGGTGTATTATATATGTGTGTGTATATATATATATATATATATATATAAAATTATATATACACACATATATACACAGTCAGGTGCACAAATATTGGGACATTGACAGAATTTTCATATTTTGGCCTCTATTCACCACCACAATGGCTTTGAAATGAAACAAACAAGATGTGCTTTAACTGCAGACTTTCAGATTTAATTTGAGGATAATTACATCTAAATCAGGTGAATGGTGTAGGAATTACAACGGTTTCTATATGTGCCTCCCACTTTTTAAGAGGCCAAAAGTAATGGGACTATCAACTCAAAAGCTATTTCATGGACAGGTGTGGGCTATTCCCCCGTTATTTCATTATCAATTAAGCAGGTAAAAGGTCTGGAGTTGATTCTAGGTGTGACATTTGCATTTGGAATCAGTTGCTGTCGACTGTAAATATGAGATCCAAAGAGCTGTCACTATCAGTGAAGCAAGCCATCATTAGGCTGAAAAATCAAAACAAACCCATCAGAGAGATAGCAAAAACATTAGGTGTGGCCAAATCAACTGTTTGGAACATTCTTAAAAAGAAAGAATGCACCGAAGAGCTCAGCAACACCAAAAGACCAGGAAGACCACGGAAAACAACTGTGGTGAATGACAGAAGAATTATTTCCCTGGTGAAGAAAAACCCCTTCACAACAGTTGGCCAAATCAAGAACACTCTCCAGGAGTTAGGTGTATATGTGTCAAAGTCAACAATCAAGAGAAGACTTCACAAGAGTGGATATAGAGGGTTCACCACAAGATGTAAACCATTGGTGAGCCACAAAAACAGGAAGACCAGATTAGAGTTTGCCAAACAACATCTAAAAAAACCATTACAGTTCTGGAACAACATCCTATGGACAGATGAGACAAAGATCAACTTGTACCAGAGTAATGGGAAGAGAAGAGTATGGAAAAGGAAAGGAACTGCTCATGATCCAAAACATACCACCTCATCAGTGAAGCATGGTGGTGGTAGTGTCATGGCGAGGGCATGTATGGCTGCCAATGGAACTGGTTCCTTTGTATTTATTGATGATGTGACTGCTGACAAAAGCATGAATGAATTCTGAAGTGTTTCGTGCAATATTATATGCTCATATTCAGTCAAATGCTTCAGGACTCATTGGACGGCGCTTCACAGTGCAGATGGACAATGACCCGAAGCATACTGCAAAAGCAACCAAAGAGTTTTTTAAGGCTAAAAAGTGGAATGTTATGCAATGGCCAAGTCAATCCCCTGACCTGAATCCGATTGAGCATGCATTTCACTTGATGAAGACAAAACTGAAGGGAAAATGCCCCTAGAACAAGCAGGAACTGAAGACATTTGCAGTAGAGGCCTGGCAGAGCATCACCAGGGATGAAACCCAGCGTCTGGCGATGTCTATGCGTTCCAGACTTCAGGCTGTAATTGCCTGCAAAGGATTTGCAACAAAGTATTAAAAAGTTAGATTTAGGATTGTTTAGTTTGTCCCATTAATATTGGCCCCTTAAAAAGTGGGAGGCACATATAGAAACCGTTACTACACCGTGCACCTGATTTGGATGTAATTACCCTCAAATTAAATCTGAAAGTCTGCAGTTAAAGCACATCTTGTTTGTTTCATTTCAAAGCCATTGTGGTGGTGAATAGAGGCCAAAATATGAAAATTCTGTCAATGTCCCAATATTTATGCACCTGACTATATAGACTATATATATATATATATATGTATATATATATATATATATATATCTATCTATCTATATATATATATATTAGGGGTGTGCACCGGCCACTTTTCGTGTTTTGTGTTTTGGTTTTGGATCTGGATCTTTCTTCATGTTTTGGATCTGGATTGGTTTTGCCAAAACCACCCTTCCGTGTTTTGGGTTCTGGGTTTTGTGTTTTGGATCTGTATTTTTTTGAAAAAAAGCATAAAAAGCTAAAATCACAGAATTTGTAGGTTTTTCTGCTCCTATGCTATTATTAACCTCAATAACCTTAATTTCCACTCATTTCCAGTCTATTCTGAACACCTCACACCTCACAATAGTGTTTTTATGTCCAAAAGGTTGCACCGAGGTAGCTGGATGACTATGCTAAGCGACATGAGTGGGCGTCACAAACACGTGTCCCATCTAGGCGTGATACTGCAGTGGCAGACAGGATGGCAGTTTGAAAAACTAGGCCCCAAACTGTACATAATGCAAAGAAAAAAAAGAGGTGCAAGATGGAATTGTCCTTGGGCCCTCCCACCCACCCTTATGTTGTATAAACAGGACATGCACACTTTAACAAACCAATCATTTCAGCGCCAGGGTCTGCCACACAACTGTGGCTGGAATGATTGGTTCGTTTGGGCCCCCACAAAACAAGCTGGCAATTAATCTGTCCCTGCACAAACTGGCTCTACGGAGGCAAGATGTCATCCTCATCCTCCTCAGTGTGTACATCCTCATCCTCACAAAGTATTAACTCGTCCCCACTTGAATCCACCACCACAGGTCCCTCTGTACGTTCTGGAGGCTGGTCTCCCTGGAAGAGCTGATAATTCATTTTGATGAACATCATCTTCTCCACATTCTGTGGAAGCAACCTCCTATGCCTTTCGCTGACAAGGTTCCCGGCTGCACTAAACACTCTTTCGGAGTACACACTGGAGGGGGGGGCAACTCAGGTAAAATAGAGCCAGTTTGTACAGGGGCCTCCAAATTGCCTCTTTTTCCTGCCAGTACAGGTATGGACTGTCTGACATGCCTACTTGGATGCTGTCACCGATGTAATCCTCCACCATTCTGTCAATGGTGACAGTATCATATGCAGTGACAGTAGACATGTCAGAAATTGTTGCCAGGTCCTTCAGTCCGGACCAGATGTCCAAACTTGGTCCTGCCTGCCCTGCATCACTGCCAGTGGGTAGCTTAGGATACCTAAGTTTTTTCCTGGCAGCCCCAGTTGCGGGAGAAAATGAAGAAGGAGCTGTTGACGTGTCACGTTCCGCTTCAGCTGACAGTGTGTTCACCAGCAGGTCTTTGCACCTCTGCAGGCTTGTGTCGGCCGGAAAGAGAGACACCACATAGGCTTTAAACCTAGGATCGAGCACGGTGGCCAAAATGTAGTGGTCTGATTTCAACAGATTGACCACCCTGGAATCCTGGCAAAGCGAATGAAGGGCTTCATCCACAAGTCCCACATGCCGAGCGGAATCGCTCCATCTTAGCTCCTCCTTCACTTTCTCCAGCTGCTTCTGCAAAAGCCTGATGAGGGGAATGACCTGACTCAAGCTGGCAGTGTCTGAACTGACTTCACGTGTGGCAAGTTCGAAGGGCTGGAGAACCTTGCACAACACGGAAATCATTCTCCACTGCGCTTGAGTCAGGTGCATACCCCCTCCTTTGCCTATGTCAGGTGCATGTATAGGCTTGAATGGCCTTTTGCTGCTCCTCCATCCTCTGAAGCATATAGAGGGTTGAGTTCCACCACGTCACAACCTCTTGCTTCAGGTGATGGCGGGGCAGGTTCAAGAGTGTTTGCTGGCGCTCCAGTCTTCGGCACGCAGTCGCTGAATGGCGAAAGTGGCCGGAAATTTTTCGGGCCACCCAAAGCGTCTCCTGCATGCCCCTGTTGCTTTTCAGAAAATTCTGCACCACCGGGTTTATTGTGTGAGCAAAACATGGGACGTGCTGGAATTTGCCCAGATGTAATGCCCGCACAATATTGGTGGCGTTGTCAGATATCACAAATCCCCAGGAGAGTGTAAGTGGGATAAGCCACTGGGCGATGATTTCCCTCAGTTTCTCTAAGAGGTTGTCGGCGGCGTGCCTCTTACTGAAACCGGTGATACACAGCGTAGCCTGCCTTGGAACGAGCTGGCGTTTCTGAGATGCTGCGACTGGTGACGCTGCTGCTGTTGCTGCGTAAGGTGATACATCTACCCAGTGGGCTGTCACAGTCATATAGTCCTTAGTCTGCCCTGTTCCACTTGTCCACATGTCCGTGGTTAAGTAGACATTGGGTACAACGGCATTTTTCAGGACACTGAGGACACTTTTTCTGACGTTTCTGTACAGTCTCGGTATCGCCTGCCTAGTGAAGTGGAATCTAGACGGGATTTGGAACCGGGGACACACTACCTCCAGCAATTGTCTAAATCCCACTGCACTAATGGCGGACACCGGACGCACGTCTAACACCAACATAGCAGTCAAGGCCTCAGTTATACGTTTTGCTTCAGGATGACTGCTGTCGTACTTCATCCTCCTCGCTAAGGACTGTTGGAGGGTCAATTGTTTAGTAAAAGTAGTGGTGTTCCTACTTCCTCTCTGGGATGATGAATGACTCCCAGCAGCAGCAACAGCAGCAGCGGCAGCAGGAGGCGTAGCAATGCAGGATCCTCCGGAGGAATCCCGGATAGGAGAGTCAGTCATGCCAGTGACATGGCCTGCAGGACTACTTCCGATCCTGACTAAGGAGGAAATTGACGAGGAGGGAGTTGACGGTGTGGTTTGCAGGTGCTTGGATACAACAGGACAACGGGATTTAGGTGTCCCTGGACTGCTTACGGTCTTAGCCAAAGTTTCTGAACTTGACAGTAACTTATTATGAACGCGCTGCGGGTGCCGTATAAGGGAGGATGTTCCTAGGTGGTTAACGTCCCTACCCCTACTTATTCCACCTTTACATAAGGTACATATGGCAAGACAGTTGTTGTCCGGATTTGGATAGAAATTTTGCCAGACCAAAGAGGTGGAATGTTTGGTCTTCTGCCCAGGCATGACCGTGATGGGCTTTTTCATCCCACGGACAACAACTGTCTCCCCCGGAGCCTGATTTAAACAAACCACATCACCATCAGAATCCTCCTCGCCAACTTCCTCCTCAGCGCCAGCTACACCAGTATCCTCATCCTGTTGTACTTCAACAGTGACATCTTCAATTTGCATATCAGCAAGTGGACTGTGGGTGCTCCTTTCAGCACTTGCAGGGGGCGTGCAAATGGTGGAAAGAGCCACCTCTTCCCATCCAGTGCTGGGAAGGTCAGGCATCGCAACCACCACCACACTTGGACTCTCCTTGGGGATTTGTGATATCTTCTTAGAAAGCACAGTTCTTTGCTGTGCTTTTGCCAGCTTAACTCTTTTGATTTTTTTAGTGGGAGGAGGGCTTCCATCGTCATGTGAAGCTGAACCACTAGTCATGAACATACTAGGGATCGACCTTAGCCGTTCCTTGCCACTCCGTGTCGTAAATGGCATATTGGCAAGTTTACGTTTCTCTTCAGCTGATTTAAATGTTTTTTTCAAGGTCATTTTCCTGAACTTTGTCATTTGGGATTGTATGTGCCCTCTATTATGACATTGGGCATCGGCCTTGGCAGACGACGTTGATGGCATGTTATCGTCTATGTCATGACTAGTGGCAGCAGCTTCAGCACTAGGAGGAAGTGGTTCTTGATCTTTCTCTATTTTATTTTTATCGGAGAAAGTTTGGTCCTCCATTTATGTTATATCAATTTGATATATACGTGCGGCTAAACACAGAAAATATTTTTTTATTTTTGCTGGAGAGTAGTGCACTTTGTGGGTTACACCAGCCTTTAAGAAATGAGCCAGCCGGCTCTTTACTTATGGGACACAGGCACACGCTTGGCGCTGCTCCTTTGTTGATGCACGTGCGGCTACTGCACACACAATTCACAAACACAGAAAATATATATTTTTTTGGTTTGGACTGGAGTGTACTTTGGGGGTTCCAGCACCCTTTAATGGTCAAGCCAGCCGGCCCTTTACTTATGACACAGGCGCACGCTTGGCACTACTTTGTTGATGCACGTGCGGCTACTGCGCACACAATTCACAAACACAGAAAATATATATTTTTTTGGTTTGGACTGGAGTGTACTTTGGGGGTTACAGCACCCTTTAACGGTCAAGCCAGCCGGCCCTTTACTTATGACACAGGCGCACGCTTGGCACTACTTTGTTGATGCACGTGCGGCTACTGCGCACACAATTCACAAACACAGAAAATATATATTTTTTTGGTTTGGACTGGAGTGTACTTTGGGGGTTACAGCACCCTTTAACGGTCAAGCCAGCCGGCCCTTTACTTATGACACAGGCGCACGCTTGGCACTACTTTGTTGATGCACGTGCGGCTACTGCGCACACAATTCACAAACACAGAAAATATATTATTTTTTTAGCACTTGAGGGGAGCACCCCTGATGGACAGAGCACCCCCTGGACAACACTACAGCACCCCTTTAGGACTGGGACACTGCACAGGACTTTGGAGTGGACACAGCCCCTATGGAGAACTGACTGCACAACACAGTCCAGCCAGCCCCTATGGACTTTGAAGTAGTGGACACAGCCCCTATTAACAACAGCAGCACAGCACAACACAGCCAGCCCCTATGGACTTTGAAGTAGTGGACAACAGCAGCACTACACTACACTACACTACACAGCCCAGCCAGCCCTAACTCCCACCCTCCCTCTTCACTGTCCACAGCCGTGTGAGAAAATGGCGCCGACGCGGGTACCTTATATAGGATCCAAAACCTGCGAGACTCGGAAGGCGGGATGATGACGTTTTGCCTCGATTTCAGATCCGACTCAGGCGGGAAAAGTCGAGCCTGACTCGGATCGGGGGGGGTTCGGATTTCAGAAATCCGAACCCGCTCACCCCTAATATATATATATATATATATATATATATATATATATATATCTTCCATCCAGTCACAGGTTGTGTCCAGTATTGATTACTGGAAATAATTATTATTTATCTTCTTTTGTTCCTTTTAGACACCCCCCCATAAACACATTTTTTATATTCCTTACATACGTGGACAAGTAAACATTATTTGGAGCTGAAGTATATGTTATATTTCAATACAAACTTTACAAATTATCACATTATTAGTGTAAGAAGGTTTATATTTAGGTATTTTTCAGGAGCCCCATTACTTCTGATCCAGTGTTTACTTGTTGGTTATCTTCTCAGTCGAAACCACAATTTTTTGTCTTAATAATAAGCAGTTTTTTGCTATGCAGTTTGGCAAACCACTACTTATATATGGAACGGTTTGTATATCTTCCATGTGTTTAAATTGGTATTGAATTTTTAAGGAAGGTGGTCAGGGCCAGATTAAGGTCCACGCTGGCCTGGGGCCGAAAATGATGAAGGGCCTATTGTGAGAAGCGGAGGAGCTGTGACCAGTGCTATGTGGGTGTGTCCAGTGCCATGTGGGTGTGACCAGTGATGTGTGGGTGTGGCCATTGCTATGTGGGCGTGTACACACACAACTACATTATTAGCCCCAATGTCTTTTTAAATGCATAAAAGTAAAACAAAATGCTAAATTTTGTATGGGAATAGAAATAATTTATGGCTGACTGTATAGCCAGCTGGGTGGTTGGTAGTCATCATGCTGTAATGATATTGGGATTATTTTTTATGTGGAGGCCTGGAGCTGTAGTCCCATCTGTTCCATTGTTAATCTGGCCCTGGATGTGGTTTGATGTGCGGTTTGGCCTATACTAAATCACACGGTTTCAAAACGGCACTTAAAAGTGCATGAAAATCTGCGGTTTGGTCAAACCACAGGTTATAAAATCTCCCCACTGTATCTGAAGAGGACACGTAGCAAGGCTAACCTCTGCCACCTGCACTACAAATGTCTTCTGTGTGCCAGGCGCATAAAATCACTTGGCATGTACTGCATAATTCCATCCAGTTCAATCAGGAGTCAGAATTAATATGAAATCATATGAGTTTTCCTTTAGGAAAAAAAAAAGAAGTCTATTAAAGTAACAAGCACATATGAGAACCCTACACGTGAAATAAACAAGTGATGCCACTGATAGCCAGACTCCCCTGATTGACCAATTCTGTTTTCTATAATGAAGCCACCAGACCCAGTTTGTGACTGAAGCCCCGCCCCTTGTGGTATTTTGGCTCGTCCCCTCTTCAAAGACCTGTGAATTGTGACGTGAGGTGGCAGAGCCTACTGGCTGGTCTGCTGTTGCTGCTTCTGACCCATAAAGACTGGTAAATATGGTGGGTGGGCATGTGTGTGTGTTCAGGGAGATGGAAGACGACAAGTAATGTGTATCACACATTAATTGTATGTGTACAGTCTCCACCCCACTGCCCCCCCCCCCCCCACTCAACTATACCTTCTTTCTGGATGGCCCCACCACCTCTCTATTGTCCTCCTCCTCCTCCCCCATCATGGCTCCCTGCCAACCCCCAACCAAATCCCCCGCCCCACCCTGTTGCAGCTCCATCCTGATCCCCCCTGCTCCCATACTTACCTCGTCAGCCAGTCTTCCTCTCCTAAGGCTTTCCTGTCTCCTAGGGGTAACTGTGACTAGATAATTCTTCCCAGGGGAACCCACACTTCCTGCTGTCTCTTACCTTGAACTATGGTTACCCATCTTCTGTGCAGCATGGAGGCACAGACATTTCATTCCACACTCCAAAAAAATACTGGTTGGTCAATTGGCTGCTGACTAAAATGCAACCAAGTATGCATGTAAGCTCCAATGGCAAAGGGATGAAAAATATTCTCTGTACAGAACTGCATATATAAATAAATAATAATAATAATAATAATAATAATAATAATAATAATAATAATTGTTACGTAGATAGATGTGCAGTTTGTATATCTAACCTCATCCAGGTATATTGTCACCATATCAATCTGGATGTCACTTCTCTGAATCAGTTTGTCCTTCTCCAACTGTGAGAAAAAAAAATCAGATATACTGTATAACATGAGCTTGGCAACAGTCTCCAGAAAAATGGCTGCTACTGAGAAAAATAGGTCTTGAAGTAACTGACCTTCCTTACTGTGCTCTTCACTGGGATGTATCCAGACAGCATCTTCACCTCTATAAGAGCCATGTTAGATTTCTCTCTGGAACCTTTGTAACTGCAGAATAAAAACATAGGGACAGGAGACAGTCTTATGTAATGGTCACTCAATAACTAAATTAACTCTGAAAGAGAGGATGTTATAAGCAATAAAAACTATAAGTAGTGTATTAGAGGAATTGAAGAGATTTACAGTATGTTGTAATTTTTTTTTATTACATTCGCAAACGTTTTATTTAGTTGATTACTTTATGAATAACCAAGTATGTTCCTAAACTGCAAGGCTGGTGAAATTGTGTGGTGGTTGCAGTTTCCGTTTTAAGCTGGGTACACATTAAACGATATGTGTACCTAGCGATGCAACTAACGATCCCCCCCCCCGCCAACGAGCTGACATATCGGGCGGCCATTACACATTAGACGATCTGGTACCGACTGCCCAATAGTTCAGCCTCTGCCGCATCCTGATTCATGGTGTCGTCAGTCGCATCATCAGATTGTACTGCATGTAGGAATGACCTAATGATGCGGCTGACGAACCCGTGGGAGCGCGCAACAGCCGACATAGTGGGTACACACTAGATGATTTGATCGATTTGTCGTTCCGGTCCGTCAGAATCGGGCAAATTGTTCAAAATACCATTAAGTGTATATCCAGCTTTAGCCACTGTTGCCCACTGTTCTGGTCTGCTTTGTTTAATAAATATATATATATATATATATATATATATATATATTTGCTGTTCATGTTTAATTTTTAGTGTTGAGTAAAGTCTCTGCCATATGTGTCACACAGTTCTTGGTCTCAGAGGGAGTAAATTTACTAAAGTGCGGGTCTTTAGAAGTGGAGATGTTGCCCATATAAACTAATCAGATTCTACTTATCATTTATCTAGCACCTTCTAGAAAACAATAGCTAGAATATGATTGGTTGCTATGGGCAACATCTCCACTTCTAAAAACCTGCACCTTAGTAAATATACTCCTCCTTGTCAGTATTGATTGCAAGTTTGCACAGTACGTGTACATGTGATACTCCTGGCTTCCATATAAACCTATGTACGTTGTAGTGCCGGAAGGCTCACACTTGGTGGAGCTGTAGAGTATGAAGAAAGGCATTCTGGTACAGGGATGGCCATTGGTGGGTTAATCATCGATGGTCACCATCGATGGTATGAAACAATCAACCAGGAACCTTTGATGGCTTCGCCTACCAATGGTCAACCCTGCTCCCTTACTCACTGGGTCAATCAGAGGTGAGGACATGTTTTGCGGGTCATGTAAGAGGGTGGAGGTCGGCTCTGTGTCCTGGTACCAGGCAGTAAGAAAAAACAAACATTGTGGGTTATGTGAAATAGTTGGAGGAGAGTCATTGGATCTTTACCATCAATGTCAAAACCATCGGCCATCGGTAGTTAATTCTGAGAACAAGGAAAATACTTGGTAGTTGAACATGCACAGTGGAGACATCAAGTAGCAGAGTTGGAGTAAGGTGCTGAAGGTGTGAGTGAGCAGACTTGGCAAGCGAGTGTTGCCCAGTGCCAGGGCCACTGAGTGCCCACTGAATAGAGTGCTGGGGAACACAGCAGAGTTCCTGGAGAGTGTGAAGGAGATTTATGCAGACAGCGTGGCAGTGCTGAGGGCCGCAGCAGAATCCGTGGAGGCTAACAGTGACTGGAGCTGAGTAAGCGAAAACATCCCTATTGTAAGTAAGCTGCCAACAGTGCAATACGTATGCCGACTGAGTTATGCTTAAACCTAAAAACTGAGGGCCCAATTCTCAGTTGTACAAACATGTCCCCGAAATAGTGCAACACTCCTGCGTTTGAGCCACCACTCCTCTGTTACCGCCCACAATGCTCTCTGACTGTCAATCACACTGCATATAAATCCATGCTGTGACCACCAACGGTAATGAAACTTGACACATGGCCAGGCCACCAATAATCTCTCAACTGCTAAGACATTGGCATCACATGCGCCTCTGAATCACATTGTCATCTGGTAGCCTCTTTAAGAACTTTCCCCAGGGACACCCGGATAACTAATAAGCTTTTTAGATGAAGCAACCACTGTAAACATGGAAGGAATAAGGTCTTTAATTTATTTCCCTGGTGCCAACTGCGTGGTGCCCCCCCAAAGTCCTGGCGCTTTAGGCTGGAGCCTAACCATCCCAATTGTTGATCAGGCACTGGTAAATGTTCTAGCAGAACTGGTTCCCGCAAAAAAACATTAAATACACTAAGTTACAGTACAACAGTCAATCACTTATTCTATAAATGCAGGTAATATCAAAGTATGATTGTACTTTACAAATTACAGATGGTGCGACATGGCACAGAGAGGTGATTCTAAATATCAGATGTCACTCACTTAGCAGTGATGTGGATTTCAAATGTCTTCAGTTGATCTCCTATACAGTCACCTGGCTTTATCTCCACTTTCAGAGCAAACATGGCATCACCTCCAGGTGGAGGCATGTTGTATCTCAGGACTGTCTGTGGGATTAGTAAAATGTATTGAGCAAGAAAGACTGTGAGAGATGGAAGAAGAGTGAGTGGAAGTTTCTTATCACCTGTACAGAGACACAACCACTCCCTGTAGCTGTCACCGTGTACTCTCCAGGGATGGTTGGCAGTGACGTTCTCTGGAGCAGGAGCCGGTTATATTTATCCACATGAAACTGCTCCAGAAACCCCGTCTTGGAGCTAATTGTTACAGTCATATTTCCCTTATCACTAAATTTGACCTCTGCATACTTGGCTAGAGCCTGAAGAGCCACAACTGTGTCCTGTGGAGAAGGAGACAATGGTTTAGAGATAATCTAATAAACATGGAACTGAAACATATCAGGGAAAATGAAGCAGAAGAACATTTTAGATTTATGGCTAGTTGTCAGACAGATATGTTGAGAAAAAATAACATATTGAAAACATTTAAAATGGGTTTACTACACATACATATATACACACACACACACACACACATATATATATATTAGGGGTGTGCACCGGCCACTTTTCGTGTTTTGTGTTTTGGTTTTGGATCTGGATCTTTCTTCGTGTTTTGGATCTGGATTGGTTTTGCCAAAACCACCCTTCCGTGTTTTGGGTTCTGGGTTTTGTGTTTTGGATCTGTATTTTTTTTTAAAAAAGCATAAAAACAGCTAAAATCACAGAATTTGTAGGTTTTTCTGCTCCTATGCTATTATTAACCTCAATAACCTTAATTTCCACTCATTTCCAGTCTATTCTGAACACCTCACACCTCACAATAGTGTTTTTATGTCCAAAAGGTTGCACCGAGGTAGCTGGATGACTATGCTAAGCGACACGAGTGGGCGGCACAAACACGTGTCCCATCTAGGAGTGACACTGCAGTGGCAGACAGGATGGCAGTTAGAAAAACTAGGCCCCAAACTGTACATAATGCAAAGAAAAAAAGAGGTGCAAGATGGAATTGTCCTTGGGCCCTCCCACCCACCCTTATGTTGTATAAACAGGACATGCACACTTTAACAAATCAATCATTTCAGCGCCAGGGTCTGCCACACAACTGTGGCTGAAATGATTGGTTCGTTTGGGCCCCCACAAAACAAGCTGGCAATTAATGTGTCCCTGCACAAACTGGCTCTACGGAGGCAAGATGTCATCCTCATCCTCCTCATCCACCGATTCCTCACCCTCTTCAGTGTGTACATCCTCATCCTCACAAAGTATTAACTCGTCCCCACTTGAATCCACCACCACAGGTCCCTCTGTACGTTCTGGAGGCTGGTCTCCCTGGAAGAGCTGATAATTCATTTTGATGAACATCATCTTCTCCACATTCTGTGGAAGCAACCTCCTACGCCTTTCGCTGACAAGGTTCCCGGCTGCACTAAACACTCTTTCGGAGTACACACTGGAGGGGGGGCAACTCAGGTAAAATAGAGCCAGTTTGTACAGGGGCCTCCAAATTGCCTCTTTTTCCTGCCAGTACAGGTATGGACTGTCTGACATGCCTACTTGGATGCTGTCACCGATGTAATCCTCCACCATTCTGTCAATGGTGACAGTATCATATGCAGTGACAGTAGACATGTCAGAAATTGTTGCCAGGTCCTTCAGTCCGGACCAGATGTCCAAACTTGGTCCTGCCTGCCCTGCATCACCGCCAGCGGGTTGCTTAGGATACCTAAGTTTTTTCCTGGCAGCCCCAGTTGCGGGAGAAAATGAAGAAGGAGCCGTTGACGTGTCACGTTCCGCTTCAGCTGACAGTGTGTTCACCAGCAGGTCTTTGCACCTCTGCAGGCTTGTGTCGGCCGGAAAGAGAGACACCACATAGGCTTTAAACCTAGGATCGAGCACGGTGGCCAAAATGTAGTGGTCTGATTTCAACAGATTGACCACCCTGGAATCCTGGCAAAGCGAATGAAGGGCTTCATCCACAAGTCCCACATGCCGAGCGGAATCGCTCCGTCTTAGCTCCTCCTTCACTTTCTCCAGCTGCTTCTGCAAAAGCCTGATGAGGGGAATGACCTGACTCAAGCTGGCAGTGTCTGAACTGACTTCACGTGTGGCAAGTTCGAAGGGCTGAAGAACCTTGCACAACACGGAAATCATTCTCCACTGCGCTTGAGTCAGGTGCATACCCCCTCCTTTGCCTATGTCATAGGTGGATGTATAGGCTTGTATGGCCTTTTGCTGCTCCTCCATCCTCTGAAGCATATAGAGGGTTGAGTTCCACCGCGTCACAACCTCTTGCTTCAGGTGATGGCGGGGCAGGTTCAAGAGTGTTTGCTGGCGCTCCAGTCTTCGGCACGCAGTCGCTGAATGGCGAAAGTGGCCAGAAATTTTTCGGGCCACCCAAAGCGTCTCCTGCACGCCCCTGTCGCTTTTCAGAAAATTCTGCACCACCAAGTTTATTGTGTGAGCAAAACATGGGACGTGCTGGAATTTGCCCAGATGTAATGCCCGCACAATATTGGTGGCGTTGTCAGATATCACAAATCCCCAGGAGAGTCTAAGTGGGGTAAGCCACTGGGCGATGATTTCCCTCAGTTTCTCTAAGAGGTTGTCGGCGGTGTGCCTCTTACTGAAACCGGTGATACACAGCGTAGCCTGCCTTGTAACGAGCTGGCGTTTCTGAGATGCTGCTACTGGTGACGCTGCTGCTGTTGCTGCGTAAGGTGATACATCTACCCAGTGGGCTGTCACAGTCATATAGTCCTTAGTCTGCCCTGTTCCACTTGTCCACATGTCCGTGGTTAAGTGGACATTGTGTACAACGGCATTTTTCAGGACACTGAGGACACTTTTTCTGACGTTTCTGTACAGTCTCGGTATCGCCTGCCTAGTGAAGTGGAATCTAGACGGGATTTGGAACCGGGGACACACTACCTCCATCAATTGTCTAAATCCCACTGCACTAATGGCGGATACCGGACGCACGTCTAACACCAACATAGCAGTCAAGGCCTCAGTTATACGTTTTGCTTCAGGATGACTGCTGTCGTACTTCATCCTCCTCGCTAAGGACTGTTGGAGGGTCAATTGTTTAGTAAAAGTAGTGGTGTTCCTACTTCCTCTCTGGGATGATGAACGACTCCCAGCAGCAGCAGCAACAGCAGCAGCGGCAGCAGTAGGCGTAGCAATGCAGGATCCTCCGGAGGAATCCCGGATAGGAGAGTCAGTCATGCCAGTGATATGGCCTGCAGGACTACTTCCGATCCTGACTAAGGAGGAAATTGACGAGGAGGGAGTTGACGGTGTGGTTTGCAGGCGCTTGGATACAACAGGACAACGGGATTTAGGTGTCCCTGGACTGCTTACGGTCTGAGCCAAAGTTTCTGAACTTGACAGTAACTTTTTATGAACGCGCTGCAGGTGCCGTATAAGGGAGGATGTTCCTAGGTGGTTGACGTCCCTACCCCTACTTATTTCACCTTTACATATGGTACATATGGCAAGACAGTTGTTGTCCGGATTTGGATAGAAATATTGCCAGACCAAAGAGGTGGAATGTTTGGTCTTCTGCCCAGGCATGACCGTGATGGGCTTTTTCATCCCACGGACAACAACTGTCTCCCCCGGAGCCTGATTTAAACAAACCACATCACCATCAGAATCCTCCTCGCCAACTTCCTCCTCAGCGCCAGCTACACCAGTATCCTCATCCTGTTGTACTTCAACAGTGACATCTTCAATTTGCATATCAGCAAGTGGACTGTGGGTGCTCCTTTCAGCACTTGCAGGGGGCGTGCAAATGGTGGAAAGAGCCACCTCTTCCCGTCCAGTGCTGGGAAGGTCAGGCATCGCAACCACCACCACACTTGGACTCTCCTTGGGGATTTGTGATATCTTCTTAGAAAGCACAGTTCTTCGCTGTGCTTTTGCCAGCTTAACTCTTTTGATTTTTTTAGTGGGAGGAGTGCTTCCATCGTCATGTGAAGCTGAACCACTAGTCATGAACATACTAGGGATCGACCTTAGCCGTTCCTTGCCACTCCGTGTCGTAAATGGCATATTGGCAAGTTTACGTTTCTCTTCAGCTGATTTAAATGTCTTTTTCAAGGTCATTTTCCTGAACTTTGCCATTTGGGATTGTATGTGCCCTCTACTATGACATTGGGCATCGGCCTTGGCAGACGACGTTGATGGCATGTTATCGTCTATGTCATGACTAGTGGCAGCAGCTTCAGCACTAGGAGGAAGTGGTTCTTGATCTTTCTCTATTTTATTTTTATCGGAGAAAGTTTGGTCCTCCATTTATGTTATATCGATTTGATATATACGTGCGGCTAAACACAGAAAATAATTTTTTTTTTGGTTTGGACTGGAGTGTACTTTGTGGGTTACAGCACCCTTTAACGGTCAAGCCAGCCGGCCCTTTACTTATGACACAGGCGCACTCTTGGCACTACTTTGTTGATGCACGTGCGGCTACTGCGCACACAATTCACAAACACAGAAAATAATTTTTTTTTGGTTTGGACTGGAGTGTACTTTGGGGGTTACAGCACCCTTTAACGGTCAAGCCAGCCGGCCCTTTACTTATGACACAGGCGCACGCTTGGCACTACTTTGTTGATGCACGTGCGGCTACTGCGCACACAATTCACAAACACAGAAAATAATTTTTTTTTAGGTTTGGACTGGAGTGTACTTTCGGGGGTTACAGCACCCTTAACGGTCAAGCCAGCCGGCCCTTTACTTATGACACAGGCGCACGCTTGGCACTACTTTGTTGATGCACGTGCGGCTACTGCGCACACAATTCACAAACAGAAAATAATTTTTTTTTTGGTTTGGACTGGAGTGTACTTTCGGGGGTTACAGCACCCTTAACGGTCAAGCCAGCCGGCCCTTTACTTATGACACAGGCGCACGCTTGGCACTACTTTGTTGATGCACGTGCGGCTACTGCGCACACAATTCACAAACACAGAAAATAATTTTTTTTTTGGTTTGGACTGGAGTGTACTTTCGGGGGTTACAGCACCCTTAACGGTCAAGCCAGCCGGCCCTTTACTTATGACACAGGCGCACGTTTGGCACTACTTTGTTGATGCACGTGCGGCTACTGCGCACACAATTCACAAACACAGAAAATAATTTTTTTTTTGGTTTGGACTGGAGTGTACTTTCGGGGGTTACAGCACCCTTAACGGTCAAGCCAGCCGGCCCTTTACTTATGACACAGGCGCACGTTTGGCACTACTTTGTTGATGCACGTGCGGCTACTGCGCACACAATTCACAAACACAGAAAATAATTTTTTTTTTGGTTTGGACTGGAGTGTACTTTCGGGGGTTACAGCACCCTTAACGGTCAAGCCAGCCGGCCCTTTACTTATGACACAGGCGCACGCTTGGCACTACTTTGTTGATGCGCGTGCGGCTACTGCGCACACAATTCACAAACACAGAAAATAATTTTTTTTTTGGTTTGGACTGGAGTGTACTTTCGGGGGTTACAGCACCCTTAACGGTCAAGCCAGCCGGCCCTTTACTTATGACACAGGCGCACGCTTGGCACTACTTTGTTGATGCACGTGCGGCTACTGCGCACACAATTCACAAACACAGAAAATAATTTTTTTTTGGTTTGGACTGGAGTGTACTTTCGGGGGTTACAGCACCCTTTAACGGTCAAGCCAGCCGGCCCTTTACTTATGACACAGGCGCACGCTTGGCACTACTTTGTTGATGCACGTGCGGCTACTGCGCACACAATTCACAAACACAGAAAATATATTATTTTTTTAGCACTTGGGGGGAGCACCCCTGATGGACAGAGCACCCCCTGGACAACACTACAGCACCCCTTTAGGACTGGGACACTGCACAGGACTTTGGAGTGGACACAGCCCCTATGGAGAACTGACTGCACAACACAGTCCAGCCAGCCCCTATGGACTTTGAAGTAGTGGACACAGCCCCTATTAACAACAGCAGCACAGCACAACACAGCCAGCCCCTATGGACTTTGAAGTAGTGGACAACAGCAGCACTACACTACACTACACTACACAGCACTAACTCCCACCCTCCCTCTTCACTGTCCACAGCCGAGTGAGAAAATGGCGCCGACGCGGGTACCTTATATAGGATCCAAAACCCGCGAGACTCGGAAGGCGGGATGATGACGTTTTGCCTCGATGTCAGATCCGAGTCAGGCGGGAAAAGTCGAGCCTGACTCGGATCGGACTCGGATCGGGGGGGCTCGGGGGGGTTCGGATTTCAGAAATCCGAACCCGCTCACCCCTAATATATATATATATATATATAAAACCGAACGGAACCGAGTAGAACCGAGCACATGCACATCCCTAATATATATATATATATATATATATATATATATATATATATATTATCTGCTATAAGAAGTGGGCTTTATGTGTGGCTTGTAGATACAGGAGAAAGCGGGTTAAATATGTAGAAGGTACCAGACTTAAATTTCATAATGTGCCAGGGCAGGTATTTTTTATTTGCTCCTAATGAATGGGGCACAATCCCTCGACATAGCTTTTTTTTTTTTTTTTAAATAATGCTTTATTTTACTTTCATTTGTTTGGTTACAAACATTGGGAGAGATGTATTAAACCTTTGAGAGAAATAAAGTGAAGTTGCTCCTAGCAACCAATTAGCTCCTGTCATTACAGTTAGAAGCAGATTGGTTGCTTTAGGTGATTCTCCACTTTATCCATTAAGTTGTGAATGGATCTGGGCGGAGTACTAGGAAGCAGGGAAAGCTGTTAGAGAGCAAGGAAACATAAACCTAAATAACCTCAACACATCTTTAGATAGAAAAGTGATAGCGCCAATCACCTATCCCGGACCAAAGAGATACACAATCCAAATCTAATACAATAATACATTTATTTATAATAAAGAAGACGAATGTCTTAATAAGCAATTATCTCAAAAGGACTATAATAATCCTGTATTTATGACATATATAGTGTGCAATAACATTATTAAAAAGATCCAATATTCAAATACTATTATATTCAATAGTTCCAGTAATATATTGTAGGTAACTGCGGTCACCTATTTTGCATATAGAATAATAAAAAGATGAATTCAATACATAAAATGCACAAAACAATAAAAACAACAAAAAATGTAAAAATAAATAAAATAAAATAAATGGAAATGAGAAAAATAAAAAAGTAAAAACAGTTCTTAGGTCTTCTTCCACATATTTGATGAGGGTTAGGTTTAGGGTGTAGGGAGGGGGAGGGAGAGGTTAGGTTTAGGCATTAGGGTGGGAGGTTAGGTTCAGGCACCACCTAGGGAGGGTTAGGGTAGGGAGAGGGGGAAGGTTAGCATACCGTCCACCAAGTGTCGGTATGTTAACCCTGTCGGATCCAGCGTCGGGATTCTGACTGCATGGGTCCCGAGTGTCGGTATTACATACCAATTACGATCTCTTAATAGGTTTCCCAGCAGTCGGGACCCCATTAAATGTAGGCTGTTGGTGTCCTTCCCGATTTGCTTGTTATGATTATTTTGTTTGTGCTGCATCCTGTTAGAACTGTTTATCAAGAGAAAGGTAGTGACTACACCTAGTTATAATTTTGTTACACATATTTAAATGACCAGTTAATAGTTATTGTTTTGTATCGTTGTACCTGTTTGCTAGTTTGATTGGAACAAATTATTTGGCAGTTAGAATAAACAGATTGTGTGCCTCTGCCCACCCCCCAAGTGTGCCTCCTCACATTTCCCATTTCCAATTTGTCTCTCTTCCCCATTGTGTGCCTCTGCTGCCCCAAGTGTGTTTTCATTTAGCGCCATTGTGCGTGTGTCGACAGTTATGATGTTGACGTTGGTAAATGTTGACAGGCAACATGTCAACAATCTCAGAATGGTGACATTTTTACAATGTCGACATCTGAAATGCACACATTGTCAGAATGTTGACATTAGGGATAGGCTGCAGGACGTAAGAGTTAAACACTCCAGGAGATTACTCTGCGGGAACTGACAGTCACATACAGTAACTGCTGGGACTCCGAAAACGCCGCTGGAGCTGGAGTTGTACACGTAGCAAACAATGGGCCTCATTTATCAACCAGTTTTATCACTCACAATGAGCGATAAAACTCGCTGTGTATGATAAATGGTGCTCCAGCCAATCAGCTCCCAACTGTAATTTTTCAAACAGATGAAAGTTGGGAGCTGATTGGCTGGAGCACCATTATTAATATTTTTAATAAATTTGTGCATCAAACAAAGTTTGTGTACATACGTAAATTTAATTTATATTTCATATACACACAGCCTGAAGATAATTGTATACACTATTTGGTGCATTAAACAAAGTTTGTGTACATTAAACCATCAGAAAGCAAAGGTGTCACGATCTTAGTCATGCTCAAAAATTTCCGTATTTCGTAATATTCCGTATTTTGAAATATTTGGATATAGGAGACTCAACCTGTATATATTCACATAAAGCAGAAAGGCACTCTCCAGTATTCAACTTAAATGTCTTTGTTTAATATCATCACAACCAAGTGCATACAAAGTTATAACATAGCATCTTTACAACATCCAACAGACACCATACAGTAGGTTCACAGCAGAATGTTAATTGGCAGAAAAATTTAAAAACTTATGTGTCAGTTGACTTCAGTCCCCTTGCAGACCATTCAGAAACATCCAACAATCCATCAGCTGCTTATCAAAGATCATGCAGTATAAAACATATCTATCTATCTACCTACCTACCTATCTCATATCTATCTATCTATCTATCTATCTATCTATCTATCTATCTATCTATCTATCTATCTATCTCATATCTACCTATCTATATATCTAATATCTATCTATCTATCTATCCCATATCTATGTATCTATCTAATATCTATCTGTCTATCTATCTATCTATCTATCTAATATCTATCCATCTCATATCTATCTCTCATATCTATCTATCTTTCTATCTATCTGTCTTATATCTATCTATCTCATATCTATCTATCTCAAATCTATCTATCTATCTCATATCTATCTATCTCATATCTATCTCCTATCTATCGATCTATCTATCTCATATCTACCTATCTATCTAATATCTATCTATCTATCTCATATCTATCTATCTATCCCTCTATCTCATATATATATCTATCTATCTCACATCTATCTATCTAATATCTATCTCATATCTATCTATCTAATATCTATCTATCAATCTATCTGTCTATCCATCCCATACCTATGTATCTATCTATCTATCTATCTATCTATCTAATATCTGTCTGTCTATCTATCTATCTAATATCTATCTATCTATCTCATATCTATCTCTCATATATATCTATCTCAAATCTATCTATCTATCTATCCATATATCTGATATCTATCTATCTCATATCTATCTATCTCATATCTATATCTATCTCTCTATCTATCTTTCTCATATCTATCTATCTATCTCATATCTATCTATCTTTCTAATATCTATCTATCTATCTAATAATTGCCTGTCTTGACCGTGGCCTTGCTACTGGATATCCACTGACCTCTGCTAGTCTCTGGCTGTTAGTACTATAATTCCCTACTACACTGAGCCTAAAGAACTGTGGGCATCCAAGTACCAATAAGAGTGACAAGTTATTTGTGAAAGGCAGCTTACAACAGGTGAAGACCTCTATATGTTTGGTTGTAGGTATTCAATTAGCATTCAGAGTGTGCCATAACACCTTAATTTTCCCAACACTATACCTGTGTAGAGGAGAATCCTCCATATGGATTCTGTTGTTTGATCAACCAGTTCACAATCTTTGTAGCATTGCTTAGCTCTGTGGGGCTTGAGAGATGAGCAAGGAGCACATAGGACGTAATCTCCACCTCTGCAGATGGTGCTCGGTACCAGTATGAGACATAATGCTGAGGTTTAGTCTTACGCTCCCAGTGCAGCTGTCCATCTGTGCAAAATGGAAAATTATCTTATGAAATAAATACACTTTTTCTTTGCTCAACTTACAAAGAAGGCTATAGTGGAAATTATGCTAGGCAAATAATGACTTGCGATGTAACCAAATGTTCTATTATATTCTTTTCGCATGGCTTCCTTTTATAAAGCATTGAAAATAGGAGACATATTTTTACTTGGCTCCCCATCCATATAGCCACTTATATTGTAAATATCAACATTGGTTTTTAATATGTAATGAATGAATGAGAGTAAAACAAAGGACAGTTTGGGCATGCAATACCGATATTCACGCCAATAGTCAATGTTTTTCAACCGCGCATGCATCTAAGTAGCTAAAGAGACACGCAGCACATTCATCCTATGGTGTGTATGCACAGAGTCACAGCAGCGATTGACGTGCGCAGTTTCAGAAATGTACTGGAAATGTATTGGGCCTTCCTGGGTGGGTGGGGACTGGGAGGTGGCTATTTAGATGCATAGAATTGCACTGTCTCTTGGGCGTCTTATGGGAGCATGGCGAGTGTGTCGCATATCTCTTTGTGAACTCAGACACTTGGTCATTCACATTGGAGTGTTGGCTCAGAGGCAGTGGCAGATTTTACCTAGAGTCTGCGGGACTGCAGCCCCCCCCCCAGTAAAATCCACTACCTGCAGGGACAGCATAGCAGTGGTAGTGACTTCTCATTGGAAGGACTCCCTGCTGATCACAGCCAGACAGGCAGCCCCAGGGGAGGTGTTTACTCCCCCTGGGACTGCCACTCCAGACTGCAATAGCAAAGAGAGTACTTCCCATGGGAAGCCACTCCCCTGGTATTATGGCAGTCCTATCTGGCATCTAGTGGCTGCAGCTCATGTAGCCTCTAACAGCCGGCCTGTCTGCTAACAGCTCCAGGCTTAAGCCATGCCCCCTTAAGACTGCCAGACTTAATCACCGGGATGGCAGGGAGGAGAGGGCTGTCAGCCTATGATGTGCAGACCCCCCGGCCAGACAGGTAAGGAGCCACCGCTGATCACAGGTAAGGCATTTCTTGCTTGGCCATGCCCCCTTGCCGCTAAGCCATGCCCCCTTAGGTGCACTCAATTACCCAAAGGTTGGGAGGTATGTTTTTTTCGCACAAGGATAAAAGATTTACAGACCTTACATAAGGGGTAACAATGACAACAAGTAGTGTAGAGAGCCAACCAAAGGACGGCACCGTGTGACAGATCTCACATTGTGACAGTCGGTACAAAGAGGTCAGTCTCACTCTTTATTAACACACATTCCACTCTGCCTCCCCCTACTCACTGCTAGATTGGAATATTCCAGTGGAAACTGCTCTAATTATTGTGCTTGACCTCCTGCAGATAGAGGAGATGTGCAGCTGCAGTATGTGCAATGCTCTGGAAGGAAACTTTGGAACATGACTGGTACTAAAATGGAGTGCATGGCCCTTCTCTGTACCATATGTAAAAGCTGTATGCAACTTCTAATTCTTTTAGACAGGCATGTATATGCCTCTTCCCGGGTGAGTCACTTGTAGGATGGGGTGCATTAGGCTGGGGCCATGCTCTATTTAACCCTTCTAGGATTCTGAATCATGCTGCATTCACCAGACAATAGTACATCTGCTCAATTGTGTGTACTCATGGTTCACTTCTAGGAAATGTGCGCACAAAATGGACCAAAATAGGGGTACTACTAAGATCTTAGTATGGGTACTATTCAGGGCCTTGTTACAGGAACACAGGCAGGCTGTATAGTATGGGCACAGACTGTATGTCCATTGCTGCCAACCTGATTTGGGGCACTGTATTGGAGGATCCTCTCTGCATAATGGGCCTGATTCAGAAATGGATGGTATTGTGCAGTCGCAGGGATATCTGCCTCAGCACTCCAAGGTGACACGGCACCACCCAGCTTAGGGGCATCGGATATGTAAGTAAACCATTGGACCCAATCTCCATTAAATATTCAAATGTTTTGTTGCTTACATAGTTAAAAGCATATAATTACCCGTTAAAACATATTTTTTTTAAAGTGTGAAAAATGCATTGGAAGGGGTTTGATAGTATATAAGGGGCACATGGAGGGGTCTGATTGCATATAAGAGGTATTTGGAGGGGTCTGATAGCTTATAAGGGGCACATGGAGGGGTTTGATAGTATATAAGGGGAACATGAAGAACATGGATGGGGTTTGATAGTATGTAAGGGGCATATGGAGAGATTTGATAGTATATATTTTGACTGTAGTCCTGTCCACTCATCCTTAGAATTATTGTCAGAATACACCCAAGATGGTACCAAAACTTTCATCCACTCTCTCATTTCCTGCTTTAGCTACTGCAACCGCCTCCTATCGTATCTGACGGCCCCCTCACCCACCTTTCCCTATTTCAATCCATCTTAAATGGGCCCAAGCATCTAGCATGCATTTGGATAATTCCTCAATCTGCCGACGCCGGATTTCAGGAGTTTCCCCGATACTGACCTGAAAAATGCCCGGTATGGGCAAGTCAGAGACATGTTGAATATCTCTGACTCCCTGATGTTCGCTGATCTGTGTTTTTGAATGCTGATCAGTGGTTCAGCGTTGGCAAAACAGGGAATTGGGCCGTAGATGTATGGCCCGCATTAGATGCTGCAGCAATTGATTGGGATTTAAATACCGACAGCGATGCCTGACATATGGAGATCCTGACTGGGGTAGGGAAGTATACTAACCCTCCCCTGTCCCCCCCCCGAACCCTTCCTTAGTGGTGCCTAACCCTAACCTCCCTCCTTAGTGCCTAACCCTAACCTCTCCCCAGGGATGCCTAAACCTAACATCTCCCCGCATCCTAAACCTCCCGGGGGGTGCCCAAACCTGACATGCGCCTGCTGGTCTCATCACTACATCCTGCAGCAATACATATCTTCTTTTCTCACAGCTTCACATCTGTGCACCACTTTGCAGCACCGTACAATCGCTCCCCTCTTTCAAGTAGAATGTGAGCTCTTTCATGAACAAGGCCCCTCATACCATTACCCACAGTAAATAATGGTTCACAAGAAATTATTCTATTGAACTTTTGCTTTATTGGCACTTCTGTACACCTTGAACAAAGACTTGATTTGGAGAAAAAGAAAAAACACTATTGTAATAAGGTAATGGGTATGAAATCCCGGCAGTCGGGATGCCAAATAGCAGCATCTCGATGGGTATACTTACCCTCACCCCTTGTCCCCTAACCCTCTGTTTCTACATCCTAACACTAACCCTCCCCCCCACTCCATCCTAACCCTAACCTTCCCCGTTAGTGCCTAAACCTAACCCCCCCCCCCCTTGGTGTCTAAACCTAACCCTCCCTCTTACTGCCTAACCCTAACCCACCCCCGGGGGTACCTAACTCTAACCTCCCCCTCCAGTAGCCTATCCCTAACCTTCCCTGTGATGCCTAAACCTAACCCTTCCCCCCTAAAGGTAAGTCCTAACCAGTCCCGCTATACTTCCTGGCTGGCTGTCGAGATTCCGGCACCGGTCTTCTAGCCGGGTAGTGGCATACTGGTGTCGGGATTTCTTCAGCCGGGATGCCGCATGTCGGTATAATAACTACATCCCGTAATAAGCAAATACTGATGGACTTATCACTCACCTCCTCGTATGGCTTTTTCATCCAGCTTGTCCATCAAAGTATTCCTGAGCTCTGTCTCCCCACCCAAAGTAAAGGCATAGGCCAGCAGAGCCTCCGTGTATACACTGCTCACATTCACAGAGGCCTTCCCTAGACAGGACAGAGCTGCCCTAATCATAGGATCCTGAGATAAAAGTTTATACGGTTACTTGAAAAGCACTTGTTGATCCAATTTAAATTAGGCTAACCCCCTCCAACAAAATTAATGCTGACATCACATGTTTGCAGTTGGTTGTTAACTCAGTGATAAGACAACTTTAATATGACACAGGGCCTGCTTCATGGGCGAACGCAAAGGTGATTACGCACGCAATTGCGCGATTGTTTGCCATTGTGCATGCATGTAAGCCGCACTGCGTGTGCGCAGCGATCACACTGCGATCGCGGAGGCACATAGGAATCCATCACAGAGTGAGTGACAGGTTGTTAGCGTTTGTGAGTGGAGACAGGGGGGTGGTCTCAGAAACGCAGGATGGTCTGTCCGTTTAAATGCCGTTACATGCATAAATTAGCCACTGCGAGTGCATGCGCAGCTCTGTGTTTCAGAAGAGCTCTCAAGGCTGCAGCAGGTCAGTCTGCTGCAAGGCCAAGATGGCCACCGATGTGCCGATATTTACACAGGTAAATGTATAGTTTCATTGTGCTCGGATGATCTTTGCAGACATTAGCATATTTTTGCTGCTGCGTTGCGTGCGAAATCGCAGCTGCGATCGCATTAGCGTCCATCTCGGAATCAGGCCCACAGTACACCAATATATTACCAGTTATTTATATAGCACTTTACAGAGAATATCAGTGGAGCTTACAGTCTATATTCCCTACCACATGCCAACGCACATACAAACTAGGGTTAATTTTAGTTGGGAGCCAATTAACCTACCTATTGTAGGAGGAAAACTGGAGCACCCGGAGAAAACCCACGCAAGCGCATGGAGAATATACAAACTCCACAGTTATGATGGGTACACATTTAACGATGTGTACCCAGCTGATGTGTTGTGCTGCATCGGCAAGTGCATACACACTTGCTGATGCCGGGAGCGACAGCGGGGTCCATGCTGCATTCAGCAGAATAGCACCTGCTGACGATATCGCCCATCGACAGCATGGCTACCGGGTACACACCAGGGGCGTAACTATACCTACGAGGACCACATATCAAAAAATTTTAAAGGCCCCCCCCTCTCAGTCTACCGCCCCCGCTCTCGTCCCGTGGGCCCCCTTGGCCTGAGCCCCCCCCCAGCACCCTCCTTACTCCCCAACTTACCTGATCCATGGTCGCGCTGTGCAGGGCAGGCACACCTTCTCTCCCGGTCGACTCTATGTGACTGACTGATGCTGGGAGGAGACGACCATGCCCTCTCCCCGTATCAGTCAATGGGGAGAGCCGAAGGCGGAGCCGACCAGGAAGAAGCGACCACGGAGCGGGGGGGCCACGACCACGGAGCAGGTAAGTGGAGGGGAGTGAGGAGAGTGATGGGGGAGTGAGGAGGGTGCGGTTGGAAGGGCCGAACCCCGGGTTGGTCCGGGCCCCATGGCATCCGCACCCTGCACCCACGGTAGTTACGCCACTGGTACACTCTACTCGATATGGTCGATATGTTTTCCGATCTGCCGTACTGGACAACATATGGTCTAGTGTGTACCATGCTTTAAATTTTCGTGTACGTACTGTATTAATAATAGCATATAAATTTCCAGTCTCATAAGACGCCATACTCTAATGATTGTCACCAGTCATCTGTTATTCAACTGGCAAACACAAGGAGTGCTGCATTTATTCTTGCGCACAAACTAGTTGCTTTGACAGCTTACCTTAGTGGGCACACCTGCCTCCAATAGTGCTATTGTTACATAAGCAGAGAGGGAAATGTCATCTTCCACTCCTCCCTGCATGAAAACAGCATTAAAATAAAGATTATTTTTTTTATTAGTATTAACATACCATTGTTGTCAATTAATGTGATACAAAGATACATGTTATTTGTACAAGCATGGCATTCAGTGTACAGTACCTTTAGTTCACTACTGAAAAGTTTCCCAACATTACGGAAGCAGCCATTGTCTTTGCGGTTCCGTTTAAGCCAGGAGAATGAATGTTTCAGATGGTTTTCATCTATGAAGATGTACGGCCGAGCTTTACTAAAGGACTTCACTACAAAAGCTGTGAGCCTGGAAATGTCAGGGAAAAGGGAAGGAGACAGAACCAGACAATGGAAAAGAATGGTGCATTATTCAAATCTTTAACTGTTAGTAATTAATTATGGTCATATAAAGTGAGTCTACACAGCGTTGCTGTCCCATGGAAAATTGTTTCTTGAAAATGTTAGCAAGGGTTCCGTAGTGCTGTACATAGTGGATGGAGCTTTCATTGTATGGGAGATCATCACCAGAACAGTTACGGTATATACAAGAACACTTACATATCCTGTATAACAATATACATAACATCATTAGAATCTACAGATTTCATAATTACATAGAGACCACAGAAGTCAAGAGTGCTCTGTTCAGAAGAGCATACATTTTCTTAAAATTTATTTTTATTTTTTTCTCAGAACTGAGGCTGGACGCTGTTTAGCACCGGGGTATGGATATTGCTCCAAGCACAGGAGAGATATTCAGAACACACCGTAGCACAATGAATTGGTAATTGCTGCAAGCACAGGAGAGATATTCTGAACACACTGTAGCACAATGATTTGGTAATTACTGCAAGCACACGAGAGATATTCTGAACACACTGTAGCACAATGCATTGGTAACTGCTGCAACACAGAAGAGATATTCTGAACACACCGTAGCACAATGATTTGGTAATTACTGCAAGCACCAGGAGAGATATTCAGAACACACCATAGCACAATGATTTGGTAATTACTGCAAGCACACGAGAGATATTCTGAACACACTGTAGCACAATGATTTGGTAATTGCTGCAACACAGAAGATATATTCTGAACACACTGGAGCACAATGATTTGGTAATTACTGCAAGCACAGGAGAGATATTCTGAACACACCATAGCACAATGATTTGGTAATTGCTGCAACACAGAAGAGATATTCTGAACACACTGTAGCACAATGATTTGGTAATTGCTGCAACACAGGAGATATATTCTGAACACACTGGAGCACAATGATTTGGTAATTGCTGCAACACAGAAGAGATATTCTGAACACACCATAGCACAATGATTTGGTAATTACTGCAAGCACAGGAGAGATATTCTGAACACACCATAGCACAATGATTTGGTAATTGCTGCAACACAGAAGAGATATTCTGAACACACTGGAGCGCAATGATTTGGTAACTGCTGCAAGCACAGGAGATATATTCTGAACACAATGTAGCACAATGCTTTGGTAACTGCTGCAACACAGAAGAGATATTCTGAACACACTGGAGCACAATGATTTGGTAATTGCTGCAAGCACAGGAGAGATATTCTGAACACACTGTAGCACAGGAGTCGGCACTGGTAATCACAGGAGTAACACAAGAACAGACCTGGAACTAAGTAGCATCAGCAGACACTGAAAAACTACAACATTGCTCAGGCAACTTCCTGTGGTCCGCAGTTGCTTTAACCCCTGCAGTAGCAGATCATTGGTGGACAGCATCAGCTGACCACTGTCATGCTACCATTAGGTATGGAGTCATCAGGTGATGCAAACTGTCATGGCCGCATCCATGACGGCAACCGCAGAAACCAGGCACGCCACAGTCCATGACACTAGGTAGAATACTCAGCGCTTACCCTCCGCTGCACCTGACGTCTGACCCCACGGGAGATCAGGGGAAGCCGGCGCAAAGGTGAGTAATGGCCAATCCTAGGCCGCAACCTGACAGTACACCCCCCTTATGTTTGTATTTTATTCATGTAATATTTCACATATATTTTAACCCCTTTTTTTCAACACTTATTAATTAGTCTTACACATCTATACTTTACACTGCACGGTCACTCTTTTTTCATTTTTCATTTGATGCCCTGGGGGGTCCTGGGCTGGATGTTTTTCGGGGTGCACTGCGCCCCGGACATGAACCCCTTAGTGTTAGGGACTGCTAGTGACAGAGAAGCCGTGACGTGGCCTAGTAGCTTCCCATGTATTTGCAAATGCATGCAACCAATATCTCTGAATTTATTTGACCATATAGTCTTCATATATTGTTGCAAGTATTATTCAGTGTGCTGAGGAACAATAGGGGGTTAAACCCCCCTCCTTTTTCTACTTAGTACACCCCCCTTTCAGTGTGGACTCCGAACACCACAAAAACAAAAATAATCTTTGACTCAAAGAAATTCTGATTGAAGATCAAGATACACAACTTCCAAATGAACTCCCAAGTCTCCAGATACAAGGAAGTTTCAAAACACCATTAGAAACTGATAAATGGAATGTAAAAGATTAATTTATCACAGAAGGATTGGTCACAAAAAAATTCATTGATTTTTCTTCTTCCTATGGGACTGTTGAGGACCATTCAAAGGAGGAGAAGACTTAAGTTGAAAGAAGTCTGTAACGGGATCCACCGAAAACTGTATTTCGTCATGCACAGGATCGTAATCCGAATCCGTGTTGTAATTGAACATCCTTATGGCTCCTTGAGATTTTCCCCTTAGGGCCGATTGTTTTTGCACTGGATTATTTTGGAGAAGACTCAAAGAAGTGCATCTGAGCTTAATAGTAGAAGATGGTACTCCAGGACTAGAGACTCCATTGAGACGAGTGTCTATGAGCGAACTGTTCGGATAAGTTGAACTAAATGCCTTAATTACCACTTCACTAAAGGCTACCAAGTCTCATAGCATCGGATGTTTCGAATCATGAATAGGTACAACCCAGTCCCAAGCTTCACCTGGGAAAAAAGAAATAATAAAATTTACTACATTGGTAGACTTGACTCCAAATGATGGAGAGGATTTCATAATAGCAAGTAAATGTTCCACCGAAGCATAATACCGTGCTATATTTCCATCAAAGCAAATGGGCATAGAGACACCGGATGGATCCTGAGTGACACCTACAGATGTGGCGGTAGCATCATCTTGTAATCTCCCAACTGAAGGGGTGCAGAAACCATTGACTCGGACAAAACACTAGAAGACTTCTTCTTGAGTGAAGAACTGGAGACCCCCTCTTGGTGTATGATATTTGAGACCTTTTTCTGGGGTACAGAACTTGAAACCCCTTTTTGGGATGTGAGACCTGAAACCCCCTGCCGAGGTGTACCACTTGAAAACCCTTGCTGGGGTATGAGACTAGAAACCCCATCTTCGGGTGTGAGACTTGAGACCCCCTCCTGGGGTACACAACTAGAAACCTCCTCCGGAGGTACGATGCTTGAAACTCCCTCCTGGGGTATGACTTGAGACCCCCTCCTGGGGTACGAGACTTGAGACACCTCCTTGGGTGTGAGACTTGAGACCCCCTCCTGGGGTGAGAGACTCAAGGCCCCTCCTGGAGTACAGGACTTAACACTCCCTGTTGGAGTTTGGGACCTAAAACCCCCTTCAGGAGAAGCTGACTTGGCTTTTCCTCTTGGGGTATGAAACATGAAACCCCCTCTTGGGATGAGAGAACAGAGACTCCCTCCTGGGGTGAGTGACTCAAATCCCCCTATTGGGGTATGAAACTTGAAAACCCCTCCTGGGGTATAACACCAGAAGACCCCTCCTGGAGAACGAAACTTGAAACCCCTTCTTGGGGCATGAAACTTGAAACGAAGGCCCCCTCCTGGGGTGTAGGACTCAAAACGAAGGCCCTCTCTTGGGGCATGAAACTCAAAAGGAAAGCCCCCTCCTGGGGTGTGAAACTCAAAACAAAGGCCCCCTCCTGGGGTGTGAAACTTGAAATGATGGTCCCCTCCTGGGGTGTAGGACTTGAAACCTCCTGCTGAGGTATGGGGCTTAAAACCTCTTCCTGGGAAAGTTGACTTGACATTTCCCTTTGGGGTATGGAACATGAACCTCTCTCTTGGGAAGTAAGACCAGACTTCCCTCTGGGGTGAAAGGCCCAAAACGCTCTCTTGGAGTACAAACCTTGAAATTCCCTTTAGGGATATGAGACTTGAAGCCCCGCCTTGGGGTGAGAGACTTAGAACCCCTTCATGGGGTACGACACCGGAAATCTCCTCCTGGGGTATGCAACTTGAAACCCCCTCCAGGTGAGAGAGACTTGAAACCTCCTCCTGGGGTATGCAACTTGAGACCCCCTCCTGGGGTACACAACTAGAAACCTCCTCCAGAGGTACGATACTTGAAACCCCCTCCTGGGGTGCAAAACTTAAAATCCCTCCTTGGGGTATGTCACTTGAATTTCCCTCTTGGGGTGAGAGACTTGAGACTTTGTCTTGAGATATAGGACCTATTCCTCCTATCTTCCCTAGACGAGGAAAGAAGCATCTTGTAGCCGGGCCCCAGTTATAAAGTTCTTTTTGCTGGGAAAGTGTTCCCTTTTTGTTTGAAACTGAAGGAATAGAGGTCATCAGTGGTGATAGGGAAGAACTGAAAGCTTCATCTTCAAGGAACACACCCTTGTCCCCATCTCTTGAAGGACGAAGAGCACAGTCTCTAATAAAATGGTCACCATAACCGCAATACAGGCATAGATGTAGTTCCCGGTGGCGCTGATGTTCGCTCTCCGAAAGTTTGGGGCGTAGGAAGCTTCGATGTCTTACTCCAGTGTCCCTGATGGTAATGTTAGATACATCAGGGGTGGCACCAGAGAACTTAGAAATAATTTGGAGTATTCTGGGGAGGAAACGTTGGAGTTGTTCCAAGACCTGAGAAAAACTTATAAGGAGGTTATGCTTACTGAAAACAGCTGCAGAAGTAGACAGTGGATCCCCGGAAGATAGACTCAAAGACTTAAAGCTTTCACCAGCCATAGAGGAGAGTGGACTCACAGTCTCAGAAGAACCGGACCCAGGAAATTTTGTTGGTGGCATTCGAAAAGTAGCTGGAGATGATACAGAAGAAGCAAAAACATTATCTTTGAATATCCCCAAAAATTCTTGCAGGTGTTGCCCCACAACCCACAGAAATGTTTCATGAGCCTCAATTCGAGAGAGCAACTCGAAAACCCCCACTTTATCCTCCAACCCAGCGGCTTGCATATTTTTTGGGCCTGAGCAAACTGTCATGACCAGCTGTATGGAATCCCCTGCTGAGGGGTGCAAGCTGAGATTCAGGGCTAGAGGAAGTCTGAGACGTGGGGCCTGTACACAAGGTCTCCTCATCCACGATTACCAGTCGTTGGCAAGACCTGACCAAAGGTGTGGAGTCTAACCAGCCGGGAGGTGTTTTTCAGTGACCCTTCTAAGCGGGATATGAGTTTAGCTGCACCCAGCTGGCAAGTCGTGGTCCTTTGGTCAGGTAACTGGTACTCCACGGACTAGAGAGCCTGGCTACCGTGGCCCTAGAGGATACTTCTTACAAGGATTATGCTATATCCTTGTATAGTTTCCAATGTATACACCAGAGGATCTAGGCAGCACAATGACACTGAGGATTGGATACTATAGTGACAGTGGTACTATGGCTGGATGCTGTAGTGACAGCAGAACTGAGGCCGGATGCTGTAGTGACAGCGGTACTGTGACTGGATGCAGTAGTGACGCAGAACTGAGGCTGGATGCTGTTCAGCACCGGGGAATGGCAATTGCTCCAAGCACAGGAGAGATATTCAGAGCACACTGTAGCACAATGCTTTGGTAACTGCTGCAACACAGAAGAGATATTCTGAACACACTGGAGCACAATGATTTGGTAACTGATGTAAGTACAGGAGAGCTGAGCCGTAACTAGACTTTTTGGTGCCCTGTGCCAGAAAGAGCATTAGCACCCCCCCTCATTTTTCAAAGGGACATAATGCACCCAAAAAAGGGCCATGGCTTCATGGGGAAGGGCCAGGGTAGAGATAGGAGAGACCAGGAGATGCAGGGGATGAAACAAGAGGAAGCTACAAGCAAGAATGATAATAAACATAAATTTGACAGGCCCAAACAGCGCCCCCTGACCTGTGGTGCCCTGTGCGATGGCACCGGCCGCACTACCCTAGCTATGGCCCTGCAGGAGAGATATCCTGAACACACTGTAGCACAATGCTTGCTAATTGCTGCAACACAGAAAAGATATTCTGAACACACTGGAGCACAATGATTTGGTAATTGCTGCAAGCACAGGAGAGATATTCTGAACACACTGTAGCACAGGAGTCGGCACTGGTAATCACAGGAGTAACACAAGGACAGACCTGGAACGAAGTAGCATCAGCAGACACTGGGAAACGACAACATTGCTCAGGCAACTTCCTGTGGTTCGCAGTCTGACTTTATCCCCTGCAGTAGCAGATCATTGGTGGACAGCGTCAGCTGACCACCGTCATGCTACCATTGGGTATGGAATCGTTAGGTGATGCAAACTGTCATGGCCGCGTCCATGACGGCAACTGCAAAAACCAGGCACGGCACAGTTCACATGACACTAGGTAGAATACTGACCACTGACGTCTGACCCACGGGAGATCAGGGGAAGCCGGCGCAAAGATGAGTAACTGCCGATCCTAGGCTGCAACCTGACATTTATGTAGAATGGAGAGGACAAGAACTGGTTAGGATTGGAGAGGGTCAAAGAAGTAGAGGATGAAGTGGGAGGAGGAGAGTCTGTTGTGTACAACTCCCTAAAGGAGTTTGAAAGGATGGACCAGTATTTAAAGAAGGAGGAAGGAAGGGATAGTTTCTTGAATGGAGGAGGCGAGGGCAAAATGGAGGGAAGGGACTGAACAGTGGTGTAAGTTAAACAGGTGTGCAACAGACCTGATTCTGCAGATTAATCCGCAGCCACTTTTTTGTTCGGTCGTGGTAGCCTACTCACTTCCTTATGTCAATGCGAGAATCTATTTGTGTATATTACAAATCCATGCACCTGCATGTGGAAGCCTATCCCGCCCATTGTCTTTACATCTGCTGTCGCAGTCATCATCATTGGAATTTGGATTTGTACCTACCCCATGCTGGGTGCAAAAGATCCACCTGAAACAGGTATCCAATTTTCATAAACACACTGCGATCGAACAAGGAAACTGGCATTCTCGCCCACGACTTTTCCATGACACTCCAACAAGACTTAAGAGTACTGTACATCCTCATGGACATCACCCAGAACTGCTCATTTCCTAGATAGTGTGCTCCGTTGAAGGATGGATCAATCTGTACCCACTAACGAACACTGGGCCTCATTCAGAGCCGCTCGCGAGCGCAGAGCGTTCGCAAGCGGCTCGATGTTTCCCACCTGTGCATACACCGCGTCCGGCGTGCGCATGCGTGAGCCCTGCTGAGCAACTGAACATCAGTAGTTGCGGGGCTCACTACAAGACGGGGTGGCTGTCGATGGTGAGTGACAGCTCACCCTGTTTTGTAGGCGGGGAGGGGGGGTGGCTGCACAAACGCAGGCGTTCCCTTAGGAATGCCTGGCATTTGTAGGAGGCCCTACTGACATCATTACTGATGTCAGTAGTGGACTTCATGCTCTATTAAAGCAGGAAGTCCACTTAGCCTTGCGGTAGCCGAGACCCTACCAAAAGGTCTCGTCGCAAGGCCGATGATCACGATAATCGGACGGCCTCCTGGCCGCTCACACAAGCTGTGGGAGGTCTCCCACAGCTTAGCGAGCGGCCAGAGAAAAAAAAAAACACGCCCATCAGACCTGCAAGATGCCTCCGGCAGCGAGCGGGTCTGAATCAGGGCCTCTGTCCGTGTGCATATACAGTACCTGATCCAGCACATGCACAGAAGCCTAGTTCATTCTTTTTCTCATGCACAGTATGCTGAAATCGCCAAGATCTGTGTACATTGCTACTTGCGTTCAGTCCCAATATGAAAACAGGCCACGAGAGGGAGTGACCAGAGGAGGTGAGAGGAGATAGGGTAAATTGTTAATTTTTAGCACTGTGAGGCTCCAATACACACAGTGACAGGCTTGGACACATGCAGACCCTTTTATAGAGCCAAGTAAACAAGTCTTGCACCTGCAGTCTAATTAGGACGACCTTTAAGTCTGGTAACTCAGACATGTACAATAGACACGGACTGTTATTGTGGCTGATCAGTCATGCACAGTCAATAACACAGACATGTGATGTTTTTGAGTCAGATGAGTCATACACAGTTAATGTGACAGTTTGCAGCATTTAACCATTTAACTACATGTCACAAGTAAAAATGCTACATCCCATTCCACACCCTGTGCTGTTAGATGTTATGTATAGTTATATATATTTTATATTTTACAACAAGGAAATGGTTTAAAAATACAATTGTCATATTTAACTTGGATTATATTATACAGCAAGTAACATGTCTGGCATTCAAAAGTAGCATAGCAGTGCCATGCTGCTGATTTATTTTTTAAATAACTACATGTTTGTCCTCTCTATCTATTTTATTACATGATTTGGCTTCTATCTACATGTCAGCCATTCTGTATTACTATTAGCAATACATTGTCTTTCTCATATCAATTAGCTACTGGCTGATGCCCATCTTGGTGTATAATTTATTAAACAGCCCTGCCATGCTCAGCTAGCCCTGTAGTGCACCAGTAAAGAATATAAATTAAATTTTTTACAAAAAAATTATTAACATCAGGTGGATTTCTGGAGAATTTGCGTATATTCGTATTCTACTGTATCATGCACGCTGACTTTAAATTCCCTAGAGCAGTGGTTCTCAAACTCGGCCCTCAGGACCCCACACAGGTCATCTTTTGCAGGTCACCCAGCAGGTGCACAGGTATAATCATTACTCACTGACACATTTTAAAAGGTCCACAGGTGGAGCTAATTATTTCACTTGATTTAGTGTGGAGACATGGAAAACATGCACCGTTTGGGGTCCTGAGGACCGAGTTTGAGAACCTGTGCTCTAGAATAATGCACGTTTTGCAAAACTGGAGCTATTGCATTCCCCCTTACATGCATTCAGCCAATAAGCAGCGGCCACTGGTTGTAATTATCCGTTTGTAACTTGCACCATGAGTCAGCAGCAGCACCTGATCCACCTGCAAACATGCTCATTTGTGCCTACTGTATTTAGTACGCAGGATAGGATGTATGACCATACCCTTTGGCTGTGTCTCCAAGCCCCCTCCCACCCCAATGCAGCCCCCTTCACGCATGGAGTCTCAAGTGCAAAATGCATTTCAGTTGGCATGGCTACAAAAGCGTAAGGCTTGTTGGTGTGCATTCAGGTTAGAAAATGGTGCAAATTATAACTAAAAAAGCACACAGAATACGTTTGTGCCTGACCACATGAGCCCCTGTATTTCCACTGAAGATCTGCTGTCTTGTGTAAGGCACCATAATTAATCAGATCTACCTAATACAGAGGTTCCCAAACGCGGTCCTCAGGGCACCCCAACAGTCCAGGTTTTACAGATATCCATGGTTGAGCACAGGTGACATAATTAGTACCTCAGTCACTTTGATCTAACCACCTGTGCTCAACCATGGATAGCTCTAAAACCTGAACTGTTGGGGAGCCTCGAGGACTGCGTTTGGAAACCTCTGACCTAATATAAAGAACTCTCTGAAGGTAGAGTTACCTTTTAAGGGAATTTCTGCAAAAGAGGAATATTGACAATTAAAATTTATAATAATCATAATTGTTTATGTGAAAGGTGCCATAAAATCTATAGTGCCAGGCAGCATTACAAATCATAGAAATGAAAAATAAAAGCCTGATAAGTACTGTACATATGAGGCAGATGAAAGAGGTGGATAGAAGAGAAAGAGGGTAGAGAGGGCCCTGCTTGTGAAAGCTCCTAGTCTTGAGGGAGTGGTCAAAAGCAGAGACAATAGGGGGTATATTTACTAAAGTGCGGGTTTATAGAAGTGGAGATGTTGCCCACAGCAACCAATCAGAATTTATTTATTATCTTCTCGAAGGAGCTAAATAAATGATAAGTAGAATCTGAACATCTCCACTTCTATAAATCCGCACTTTAGTAAATGTACCCCTAGGAATTAATCAGGAACATTCTAAGAGAGGAGGGGGCCAGTGTCCTGACTCAGTGTGGGCCCCCTCTTCTCTCTAGCGGTGCAGTACATTCTACCTTAGTGCCAGAATCCACATGCGCAGGTCTCCAGGAAAATGGCCGCCGCCCAGTGATTTTTTCTGCTCTGCATCGCTGGCCCGGTTACTGTCCATGCTGAGGTTACCGGCATTGTAAAGTGGGGGCTATGATGATGACATTCAGCGTGGATCACATCATCAGTCGTCCGGACCGCCCACTTTATTCGGGAAGTGAGCAGAGCTGGGCGGATGCAGTGCAGAACTGGGAGACTGAATGCTCTTAACAGGCAGTGTCAGAGTACACGTCACCTGGTTGAATTATACACTGAAGTGCTCGCAGTGCTTGCTGGGAGCAGCACCGGAGACTTGGGAACCTCCCGCCCATTCCGGGAGAGTAGGCAAGTACAGTATGCTTGGATGTAGTTTTAGCATATAAGATGCATCCCTGATATTCTCTTATGTCACTTAGGAGCTCATTCAGACAAGTTCGCTAGCTGTGGCCGCTCGCTCCCAGCGTATTTAAATTTTGCAAAGTGAGGTCAATGCAGCCGCTCGCTCGGCAAGTGATAAGCACGCCCACTAGGTCTTGGCGAGCGATCACTTTGTGTTTTCAGACGCCCACAGGCCTGTCTTTAGCCGCCCACTAGCGTACGTCATCTCCAAGAAGTATATATCATACAACCTTCAGTACAGCGAGCAAAAATAATCAGATTGCTCGTACTAGTTTGCGCATGCGCACTGCGAACTACACGAAAGCGCACATTAGCGAACATCGTCTGCAACGAGCGGCCGCTTGCTAGCGAGCAGGTCTGAATGAACTCCTAAGTTGCTTAGGGTGATATGTATCAAGCCTTTTAAAGAAGACAAGTAGAGAAGTTGCCAAAAGCAACAATAACCATTTACAGTCGCGATCATTTATCTAGTACACTATACTTTCTATAAAATTATAGGTATAATCTGATTGGATACTATGGGCAACCTCTCCACTTGTCCTCTTTAGAAGATTTGATACATCTCCCCCCTTTAATCACTTACCACGTGTTCCCGCTGTTATCACTTTTCCCGAATGCGCTGTATGATCCATCATAACGTTTGTACAACAGCTGTCTCTGATATCCTGAATTACAGTAAATACACATATTAGTTCTCCATCAGTTACACATGCCAAAATGACCACGATCTGCATTTAATTACAGCATGAATGTGTAATAATTGACCCGTGGAACCAATAAAAAAAGATTAACAAAGAATTTTCTTGTCATGAAAGTTATCGCCTGCTAAATGAAAACTTCACACCTGGGGCTTAGCATTCCATCAGTGGCACTTATGGTCCAGTATTATACAGGTTTCAATCAGACAGCAATGTTGTCGGTGGTCTTGTGAACTTCCAATTCATGTAACAGGCATGAGTTACACAGCTGGGGCTAGATTTACTAATACCCCTTTTACACCAGAGCAAAAACCTGGGTTTTTGCTGGGTCTACCCGGGTCGCAGCTCAGTGTAAAAGGGTCCCTGAAAAATAACCTGGGTCAAGTGACCCTGCAATCCAACCCAGGTAGCTACCAGGGTTGGACCCAGGATGGACCCAGGTAATGGTGCAGTGTAAACGGTGCAACCCAGGTTATCTGACCTGGATCATGCCTAAAATGAGCGGATTGGTGGTTGTCGAGCATTCACCTCCCACTTTTTATGACCTCACAGGTTTAGCAGGGCAGACCTGAGTTCAGTGTGAACAGGGCTGACCTGGGAGTAACCCAGATCAAAGGTGCAGTGTAAATGGGTCTGACCTGGGTCTGACCAGGGTTGGAACCATGTCCAAAAACCCAGGTCGGACCTGGGTTTTTGGTGGAAAAGAGGTATAATACCACTGTCAGACAGAAAATGGCAAAAAAACCCGGCTTTTACCCGGCATTTGCATGCCAAGTTTTTTTCCCATTTTCTGTCTGATACCCTTTTCACATAGGAAAATTAAATTACCGGGTAAAACAACACCCCTGGGTAAAGCACTCTTTTCCACCAAAAACCCGGGTCCGGCCTGGGTTTTCAGACATGGTTTCAACCCAGGTCAGACACTGTTTACACAGCACCATCAATCTGGGTTATTCTCAGGTCAGCCTGGTTCACACTGAACCCGGGACTGCCCTGCTAAACTTGTGAGGTCTAAAAAGTGGGAGGTGACTGCTCCACAAGCACCAATCAGCTAATTTTAAGCATGACCCAGGTCGGATAACCTGGGTTGCACCGTTTACACTGCACCATTACCCAGGTCTATCTTGTGTCTGACCCTGGTAGCTACCTGGGTTGGATTGCCGGGTAACTTGATCCGGGATATTTTTCGGGGACCCTTTTACGCTGAGCTGCGACCTGGGTAGACCCAGCAAAAACCCAAGTTTTTGCTCTGGTGTAAAAGGGGTATTACCTGCTAATTTGCTGAACAACACGGGTTTTTTTTCTGCGTGAAAGGGTCATAATTCCCAGGTCTCTGGACATGCAAAAAACCAGGGTCAGAGACCCGGGAATTACATCCCGGGTTGACCCTTTCACACAGAAAAAAAACCTGTGTTCATCAAATTACCCGGGAAAAAGTGCTTCCCCCTGTAATTTTATTTCCCTGTGTGAAAGGGGGTACAAAGTGGAACCAGCAAAAAAACCTGTGCTTCATATGCCGGATAAAAGCCGAGTTTTGCTAGTTTCAGTGTGAAAAGGGTTTAAGTGTAAAACGTGCTGCGCTTTGCACTTCATGAGAGTGCTCCAGAGAGCAACATATTTAGGGAGGCTGCAGTATGTAAAAGGAGACAAAGGCCTGATTCAGTGATGTACGCCGATGCCACCACTGCTGCAATTTGTACGCAACGGCTGTGCGCAAATACACCAAAGTGAAAATGGTCACATCACGTCTGTGTATGAGTAGCCACCTCCCCATTGCCTCTCACACATGGTCCCTGCGTGTAAATCACTTTACGAATAAACCCTCAAAGGTATATTTACTACAGGTCGATTTAAATCGATGTTAATAGATTTAAAATCGATCAAAATCAGTTAACATTGATGTTGTGTTTCTGAAGCTAAATCACACATTTACTAATACTTAAAAAACTAAATAAAAAATGATCTGTTAGTAAATGTGTGATTGAGCCCCAGAAACCCAACATCGATTTTAAATAGAATAAAATCGATTAAAATCGACCTTTAGTAAATATACCCCTCACTGTGAGCGACAATTAAAATTAAACTTGATGCTTGCGCAGTGCAACTCAGAAGCAGACTACCGATAATCACTCAACTGAGTAAACATCGGTGTTGCGTCCATCTCCAAATCACGCCCAAAGTGTATTGGTAAATATAAAGAAAAATAGATCTCTCACCACTCTCAAGAAACAAGATTGCTTTTTCCTTGACCTCATTAGTTAGCTGACGAGACCTCTCCAGATATTCCAAAATGAAGATATTCGGTACAAAGCGCACCATGTTTTGCTCCCCACACCCATACGGCATGGCCAGGAGATTGTCCACGTTCTGCATAGCTGTGCCCATCACATCTCCTGTTGGAATCAGAGAGATTGTTAGCTCTTTTGTTTGCAGTGATGTTTATCACTATGTATTGAGGATACTATACAATATTTAAAAAGTATATTGACTCTGAGTTCCAGGTGGGCTGTTCCTTCACCATCTACATGTCTAATTATTCCACCACATTACCTGTCACAGCTAAGACAGCCAATATTTTCTTGCAGCACTTTTAGAAAGTAAAGGAGATAATTACATTTTGTGAAAAGCATAATTTTCAAAACATAATATCTGTATGAAATCTGAACCATTCTGTCTGCTCACTAATGTACAAACCTCTACAAAACCACCAGTTTTGGAAGACACCACTAAATACAGTACATTGTCATGCCAATTTATTTTTACATGTAAAGCATACAAACCAGAGACAGAAAACTCACAATAAATGAGTTGCCTCTAACGGGCAAAATTAATAGAAATAACAGCAAGTGTTCTTTGTATAAAAAACAAAATATAAAAAACAGCATGACCGGTTGCTCTGAAATTATTACCAGCACTAGGCTTAGGGGTCCATTTATCAAGCAGTGAAAAGTGTGGAGAAGTGAATCAGTGGAAATGTTGCCCAGAGCAACCTACCTATTATTTTATAGGCTGTGGGCCTCATTTATTAATGAGTTTTATCACCAAAACGAGTGATAAGTTTCACTGTGTATGATAAATGGTGCTCCAGCCAATCAGCTCCCAACTGTCAACTGTTAGAAAAATGACAGTTGGGAGATGAATAGGACAGGATGCAGCTATTTCAGTAATGTGGTCAAACCCACGTAATTGCAATTTTGGGGGTTTGACCACATTTCTCATATGCACCAGTCCCAAGAATGCAATGCGTTCTAGGGCTTGGATGCGGTGGGTAATGCCATCTTCAGCCTGTGGGCTTCTAATCGCAAAGAGATGTGAGAGAGATCCAATCGGAATTTTTTTTTATTGAAATAAAGCCTTCAGTAGCAACAACCCTTGTTTACCTATTTATTACTCAACTATACCCCAAAGATCCATGCCGCCATCCACTATTCATGCTTGGAAAAATAACAACCACTTAGGATGATGATAAACTTCCTAGGATCCCAGCATAAATGACAGGCTTGGAAAGTGTCCTATTAAACAAAATCGCTTCACTGTGATAAGTCAGAGAATGAATGTTACCACTACTAGCCTACTGTAGGTTAGCAGTTTAATAGTACTGGATGACACTCATGAGGGATGAGAATACAGGGGCCGATTCAGACCCGGATGCTAAGCCGTCATCGCTAGCATCCAAAAGGGGCCGGGTATGCAAATTCCGCGATCGCACTGTCTGGCGTAAGGACGCCCTCTATGTCTTAGTGAGTGACGGCAGAGTGAGCGCACGCCGGTGTAATGACGCCCACTTTTCTTTCTTAGCACACGTCATCTCCAGGAAGTGTATGATTAATCAGTAACATCGAGAGCCATCGGAGCAGCACGCAGTGCTGGAGGTAGACCCTACCCCGCTGCAAGCACTGCGATCTCTGCAGGCTGAAATAAAACCAAGTGACGTGTACAATGACATTTCCATGCTAATTATGGACGCCCATTATACGCCATTTTGATGCCCAGACACACCTGCGTTTGCACCACCACTCCCCCGTTCACAAGCACCTACCCCTGTTCCCACCCACAAACGGCGCTATCTGTCACTCAAAGTAGCGCTCAGTCTGTGTACAATGAGCGCATGATTCCCGATCGCAGTGACTGGCTTGCGCACGCACACTGAGACGCATACGCATGCGCAGACGGGTGACAATCGCCCATAGCGAGCGATCGCGGCTTAGCGTCCAGGTCTGAATTGGCCCCACAGTTTTTTTAAAAACAAATACAATTGACATAGCAGCTACCTTACTGTATGTTGGTTTTGCAGAGGCTTTTGGCTGCAGTTTGGCCATTTTTAAACTAAAGGGCATCAACAGCAGTTTTAGGACCTGATTCAGACCCGCTCATGAGCGCACAGCGCTTGCAAGCGAGTCGGTGGTCGGGCAGTGCGCACGCGAACTTCACTCGCTCAGGGCTTGCAGCAAAACGGGGTGGCTGTCGATGTTGATCGACAGCTCGCCCCGTTTTGTAGGCGGGTTGGGGGGGTGGCTGCACAAACAGAGGCGTTCCCGAATGCCTGCCGTTTGTGGGTGGCCCTACTGACTTCACACGTGATGTCAGTAGTGAACTTCCTGCTCTATTAGAGCAGGAAGTTCACTAGGGCTTGCGGTGGACGAGACCCTACCACAAGGGTCTCGTCGCAAGCCTGATGGTCGCGACAATCATGACCATTGCCAGGCCACTCGCACAAGCAGTGGGTGGTCCCCCACAGCTATGCGAGCGGCCTGGAGGCGGATTTAAAAAAATAAAATAAAATCCGCGCTGAATCAGGCCCTTAGTTTGGAAAGTCCCCTTTCGTAAGGTGAAACCAAAACTTAGTAAATTTAACCCAATATGTAAAAGACTACTACTGTATTTTTAATTGCATTATACTACCAACATTTAAATAGCCAAAGAGAGACTTCAACCTTTTTCCATGCATTCACAGTCATTCCTGTGGCCTCAGCAGATTTGTGTGTACGCATTATCAGAAACACAGTTGACTATACGAAGCTACAAGCATCATATAAATGACTAACATACATAAGAATGTAGAAGGTTTAAATTATTATAGATTAAGGGGCAATTGTGAATATCTAGCCTACACAGATCTAAAAGAGCGGTCAGGTGTGCTGGAGTCTGTGAGGTAATCCTTACCAACTACTGTGACATAAGCTCTCTCAGAGTCCTTTAGAATGTTCTCAGGCACCTTCAGAAAGATCTCTTCCTTTTTAGAATGATCTAGGACAAACACGGAATTAGAGGGACATATAAAATAAATATAATTCTATGACAAGAGAGGAGTTGACAAGGTGCCAGAGCAGAGATTAGTTATCTCAGGAGAGGGAGTAGGAGAGAGAGAATGAGGAAAAGGAGAGGGGGCAAGGTTCTAGTTGAGAGAATAGGGGTCCCTGGAGAAAGAAACGAGCAGTGGTGCAAGTAAGGTGGTACAGGCCAGTACAATGTAATACTAGTAAAACACCTTCCCGTTGGTGCTATTAGCTGAGCGAGTGGCAGCACTCAGCATCAAAATGGACCCCAGGCTGTGAGTGAATGGGGGCAAGCCAGCAGCGCCCAGAGTGATGAATGGATGTGACCATGCCCCTATGATGTATGGTCATGCCATTTTTCATGCAGAGAGTACCAACAAGTATTAATATCTACCTGCACCACTGGGGAGGAGAGGAGGGGACTCAAGAGAGAAAGAGAAGAGGGAACAATGTGGCAGGGCAGAGAGGAGAGGTACCAGGAGAGAGAGAGAGGTAGGGTCGGACAAGGTGCTATGGCAAAGAGTAGGGGTCCTTGGAAAGAGAGATAAATTAAAGTTGGACAAGGTGCCAGGACAGAGAGGAAGGGTCCCAAGAATGAGAGAGAGGAGAGGGAACAAGGTGCCAGGGCAGAGAAAAGGGTTCCCAAGAGAAAGAAGAGGGGGAAAGGTGTTAGGGCAGAGATAAGGAGTCCCAGGAGAAGGAGAGAAATAGAGAGGGGGAAAATAGCGGCATGGCAGAGAGGAGAGGTACCAGGAGAGAGATAGAGAGGGACTAAGGTGTCAGGGCAGAGAGAAGGGGGGCCAGGAACAAGAGAGAGGTAGAGAGAGAGGAGAGGGAACAAGGAGCCAGGGCATAGAGGATGGGTTGTAGGAGAGAGAGAGGAGTCTCAAGAATGAGAGAGAGAAGAGAAGATATGGTGTCAGGGCAGAGCGAATCGGTTGTAGGAGAGAGAGAGGAAAGGTGGACATGTTGCCAGGGTAGAAAGATGGGTTCCCGAGAGAGAGGAGAGAGGGGTTCCCGAGAGAGAGAGGAGAGAGGGGACAAGGTGCTAGGGCAGAGAGTAGAGGTCCCTGCAGAAAGAGAGGATAAAGGAAAGGCGCTGTGCAGAGAGGAGAGGTCTCAGGAGAGAGGAGAGGGGGCAAGGTGCTAAGGCTGCGAGAAGCCATCCCAGAAGAAAGAGCGGAGAGGGTTGCAAGGTCATAGGGCAGAGAGGAGGGTTCCCAGGAAAAGGGTACAAGGTGCCAGGGCTGAGAGGAGGGGTCCCAGAAGAGACAGAGGAGAGGGGACAAGGTGCAAGGGCAGAGAGTAGGGGTTACAGGATAAAGTGAACAAAGGGGACAAGGTGGCAGGAGAGAGAGAGAGAGAGATGTGTTTGGGACAAGGTGCCAGGGCAGGGAGGAGAGAGAAAAAAAAACTACCGTTACACAATACGAAGTGAAGGGAGAAATTGGGGGAGGGAGAGAGAGGGGAAGGCGTTGGAAGAGAGAGGAACAAAAAACCCTGCACAATAGCTAGTGACCCGGGAAAAGACATGTTCGAAATACTAGTTATAGTGCTTATTGGATATGTGTATAGGTCCCCTCACACCTATCCTAACAACCAAGATATTTCCTCACCTTCACTACAGAGCAAAGCACTGTAAGACTTTTCCACCAGGACACCTCCAGGCTGAAAATAGAGATTAAATGAGAACACAGTGTATGGGGCATGTTCCTTCTATAATGCGGCTGTGTCAATCAGTATAAACTTAACTTTTAGGCTGTAATAGTTTTAATTAAGTAAACTGACCTGAACAAGCAGGGGCTTAATCACCGTGTCAACACTTCCTTGTTTTGGAACAACTGGCACCTCATTGTGGCATAACTCCTGTGTATACACAGCCTCTGTCCTTATTGTGATATTCACCTCTCCTGGAAATACATAGTTAGTACTGAGGATGGAAAAGACACAGGTCCATTAAGCTCCTTGTTTCATAAATTCTAATTGAGTAAAAGGGGGACTTTGAAAAAAAAAATCCATATTGAGTATTCATCAGCAGTGCTGTACAGTGTAACTATACCAATATGTATATATATATATATATATATATATATATATACTGTCAGGTATATAAATATTGGGACATTGACAGAATTTTCAGATTTTGGCCTCTGTTCACCACCACAATGGTTTTGAAATGAAACAAACAAGATGTGCTTTAACTGCAGACTTTCAGATTTAATTTGAATTACAACGGTTTCAATATGTGCCTCCCACTTTTTAAGGGGCCAAAAGTAATGGAACTATCAACTCAAAAGCTATTTCATGGACAGGTGTGGGCTATTCCCTCGTTATTTCATTATCAATTAAGCAGGTAAAAGGTCTGGAGTTGATTCTAGGTGTGACATTTGCATTTGGAATCAGTTGCTGTCGACTGTAAATATGAGATCCAAAGAGCTGTCACTATCAGTGAAGCAAGCCATCATTAGGCTGAAAAAATCAAAACAAACCCATCAGAGAGATAGCAAAAACATTAGGTGTGGCCAAATCAACTGTTTGGAACATTCTTAAAAAGAAAGAACGCACCGGAGAGCTCAGCAACACCAAAAGACCCGGAATACCACGGAAAACAACTGTGGTGGATGACAGAAGAATTATTTCCCTGGTGAAGAAAAACCCCTTCACAACAGTTGGCCAAATCAAGAACACTCTCCAGGAGGTAGATGTATATGTGTCAAAGTCAACAATCAAGAGAAGACTTCACAAGAGTGAATATAGACGGTTCACCACAAGATGCAAACCATTGGTGAGCCACAAAAACAGGAAGACCAGATTAGTTTGCCAAACAAAATCGAAAAAAGCCATTACAGTTCTGGAACAACATCCTATGGACAGATGAGACAAAGATCAACTTGTACCAGAGTGATGGGAAGAGAAGAGTATGGAGAAGGAAAGGAACTGCTCATGATCCAAAACATACCATCTCATCAGTGAAGCATGGTGGTGGTAGTGTCATGGCGTGGGCATGTATGGCTGCCAATGGAACTGGTTCCCTTATATTTATTGATGATGTGACTGCTGACAAAAGCAGCAGAATGAATTCTGAAGTGTTTCGGGCAATATTATATCCTCATATTCAGTCAAATGCTTCAGAACTCATTGGACGGCGTTTCACAGTGCAGATGGACAATGACCCGAAGCATACTGCAAAAGCAACCAAAGAGTTTTTTAAGGCTAAAAAGTGGAATGTTATGCAATGGCCAAGTCAATCCCCTGACCTGAATCCGACTGAGCATGCATTTCACTTGATGAAGACAAAACTGAAGGGAAAATGCCCCAAGAACAAGCAGGACCTGAAGACATCTGCAGTAGAGGCCTGGCAGAGCATCACCAGGGATGAAACCCTGTGTCTGGTGATGTCTATGCGTTCCAGACTTCAGGCTGTAATTACCTGCAAAGGATTTGCAACAAAGTATTAAAAAGTGAAAGTTAGATTTAGGATTGTTTAGCTTGTCCCATTACTTTTGGCCCCTTAAAAAGTGGGAGGCACATATAGAAACCGTTGTAATTCCTACACCGTTCACCTGATTTGGATGTAATCACCCTCAAATTAAATCTGAAAGTCTGCAGTTAAAGCACATCTTGTTTGTTTCATTTCAAAGCCATTGTGGTGGTGAATAGAGGCCAAAATATGAAAATTCTGTCAATGTCCCAATATTTATGGACCTGACTGTATATATATATATATATATATATATATTTATTTATAAAACCATGGTAACCATTGGGGTGCCATATGAGACATTGGGAGGAGGGGTGTTTTGGCGATGGTCGCGATTATCACCACCATCGGGCTTGCGAGGAGACCCTGTGGTAGGGTCTCAGCTCTCGCAAGCCCGAGTGGACTTCCTGCTCTAATAGAGTAGGAAGTCCACTACTGACATCACAAGTGATGTCATTAAGGCCACCCACAAATGCCAGCAGCCACCCCGCCTACAAAACGGGGTGAGCTGTCAATCAACATTGACAGCCGCCCCTGCTTGTAACGAGACCCGTTCTGATGGAGCTGCCGTCACAGTACGGGTCTCGCGCATGCGCACGCCGGAGGCGGCGCATGCGCAGTCAGGGACCATCGACCCACTTGCCAGCGCTGTGCGCTCGCGAGTGGGTGTGAATCAGGCCCTTAGTCCCTGAACTAATAAATCAGTTTTTGGCACAGTTTTCCTAGTTACCACAGCACATTGCTCTCTAGCTTTAGGTGCAGTGTAGAATATTACCCAGTTTAGAGGCTTTCAGGTTCCAGGAGAAGGTTTTTCTCTCATCTGCACACAGGCAGCTGCTATACTGACAGTCAGCACACGGCCTCTCTTCTAAATGTGCAGAGGGTTGAAGGGTAGTCTTAACCTATTAACAGGAAAGATGAAGTCTATCACTTTAACAGTTAAGGTATGGATGGAGGGTTATGCTATGTGGGGAAGTGAATAGACAGAAAAAAAACAATGTACAAATGAGCATAACCTAGAGGTAACAAAATATCTTTGTGAGGAACTGACTAATGTGGGTCTCCCCCCATCGTGCCTAAACCTAACCCTCCCCCCTTAGTGCCTAACCCTGACTCCACCCAGTGGTGCCTAGCCCTAAACCCCCCCCAGGTGTGCCTAACCCTAACCTTCCCCCAAAACCTAAAGCTAACCCCGCTATGCTGCCTAACTCTAACACCACCCCGCAGCTAACAGCTAAGACGCCCACGGCTTACCTCATTCAGGCTGGCGTCTGTCTGTATTCTGGCATTGGGATTAAGATAGGAGTCGGTATTTCGACGCCTATTGTAAGGAAATAATAATAATAGTACCTTGTGATTAAATATGGAGTGGTTCAATGACAAGTGAAATGATTCAATCAAACACAAGCTTCCCCACTCTCTCATTATCGGTTCAATGCGTAGGAATCGGAATAACAGGTAACAGCAGAAGTGGGGAATACTCCGTGTGTCTTACTTATATATTATTCTGTTTAACATATATATAAAAATATATACCTGCTATTATATTAAGGATTAGGAGTCTATTTTGTGATGTGTTATATGATATAATTGATTGAATCATTTCACTTGTCATTGAACCACTCCATATTTAATCACAAGGTACTATTATTATTATTTCCTTTTGGTGAATACCAAATATTATTTCACTAAAGGGTTTCTTACTATGACTCAATTAATGTGACTCTTATCGCAAATATGAATATATGCTATTTTTGAAGCAATGAATAAGAGAATATTAACATTGTTTATTAATTGATACTATACGTTCTATACATGATCGTTAGAGAATGTGTAATGACAGCACGAATGTCTTTTTTCAGATTTGATATATAGGAATTATACAACATAATGATTATCCTGTGCGAGTAAATTACCCGGAATTACTGCTATAGGGGATACATGCTATTGAATTAGGTTTTGCAAAGTTCACTCTTACTTTCATTAGAGAGATGTAATATTAATTTTGTGTACTCTCTCAAAATTTGTGAATGAGGTGACATTGCAATATAAACAATTCCTGTATCAACAAGGGCCCTGATTCAGAGCCGGACGCTCTGACCAGAGCGCTCGCTCTGAATCAGGGCCCACCTCCATTAATATGGAGCGTCCTCCTGGACGCTCGTATAGCTGTGGGTCACCACCCACAGAATATACGAGCGTGCAGGATGATGGTCGCGATGGTCTTGAACATCGCAACCATCGAAACTGCGAGCAGAAGCCTGTGGTTGAGTTTCTCAACCGCAAGGCCAGGAGTGATTTTGGCTCTATCAGAGCCAAAATCACTCCCACTGACATCACTAGTGATGTCAGTGGGCCGGCTTCTGACGGTAGGCGTTCCCTTGGGAACGCCTCCGTCTGGCAGGCACGCTCCCGGCACGCCCACCAAAGGGGGCGTGCTGTCAGTCACCATCGACAGCACGCCCGCTTTGATGAGACACTACGAGCAAAGGAAAGTCCTTCGCTCGTCGCGTCGGAGCTCCCTCCGTTGTGCGCATGCACAGTGCAGACCATTGACCCACTTGCGAGCGGACAGCCGCTCGCGAGTGGGTCTGAATGAGGGCCAATATCCAATACCTTACAGGTAACGTGCAATATTTCTTGATTATATGTTGATTATCTTTTACCTATATGAACTGGTGCTATATGGAATACAACTGTCTCATACAAATCTGCATTAATCTACGCATATATTTTTTCTAATTTATGAGTAAGGGATCAGTGCAATATATTGTGTTTATTAAATATTTACTACCTCAGAGGCAATATGTAAATTGCTGACCAAATGCTGCTAGTATATTGCTTCATTGTCCTTTCTTTTGTTTACAGGGAATTGTGCAATATAAGATTATCTAGTGCAATTGATGTATTACTGAACTTCTGTTATAGGGGATTTGTGCAATTCATGGAAACTGTGCAATAATTATCTTTATCTCCAACAGAGCAGTGCAATATAAATATATTTTGCACAAACAGCATTTGTTACTTTACGGGCAATGTGCAATAAAAAGGATTCCTGTTATATTTCATCTAAACTGCGATTTAGCTAATTGACTGTGGGAACCAGATACTGATATCCCATATACCATAATCCTATAGATCACCACCTTAAGTATATGTATCATATTATTATTATTACTCTTTTGCATACTACTAATTTATACATGATCCCATGTTATTTGAATATATAGCAATTTTCATATATGCTATCTATTTGCGAATAGGACCGGATAATTACTATTAAATACTTCATTTTTTCGCCATTATTGTCTATTATTATTGTATTTTTTTTTTTGCATCTATTTATTTTAATTAGTAGGTCAATTAAAAGTTAAGTTTGAATTAATATCACATTACACTAGTTTAATAAGAGTGCCCCAAAAAGGAATTTTTTTCTTTTTTTGCTCTAGCAAAAATATTTTTGAGATACATTATTTCATTGATTCCTGGGAGCACCACCAACATAGTGCTACGAATACGGACTTATACCAAGAATCATTTACTGTTGGTTGTATTACATTATTTTCTTATCTTTATTACTGTGCGGGATCTACTTTCCCATTTCCCCTTTCCCATATGATTATATACTTTGTAAAATAATGCAACTATGTATTATCTGTATCATCTACATATCATCTGTATCATCTATATCATCTGTACTACAGGTAGTAGGAGATGGCAGGACACTAGCATACCATCTGTACTACAAGTACTAGGAGCTGGCAGGGCACTAGCATATCATCTGTATCATCTATGTATCATCTGTACTACAGGTAGTAGGAGATGGCAGGACAATAGCATATCATCTGTACTACATGTACTAGGAGCTGGCAGGACACTAGCATATCATCTGTACTACATGTACTAGGAGCTGGCAGGACACTAGCATATCATCTGTACTACATGTACTAGGAGCTGGCAGGAAACTAGCATATCATCTGTACTACAAGTACTTGGAGCTGGCAGGGAACTAGCATATCATCTGTACTACAAGCACTAGGAGCTGGCAGGGAACTAGCATATCATCTGTACTACAAGTACTTGGAGCTGGCAGGGAACTAGCATATCATCTGTACTACAAGTACTTGGAGCTGGCAGGGAACTAGCATATCATCTGTACTACAAGTACTTGGAGCTGGCAGGGAACTAGCATATCATCTGTACTACAAGTACTTGGAGCTGGCATGGAACTAGCATATCATCTGTACTACAAGTACTAGGAGCTCTCAGGGAACTAGCATATCATCTGTACTATAAGTACTAGGAGCTGGCAGGGAACTAGCATATCATCTGTACTACAAGTACTAGGAGCTCTCAGGGAACTAGCATATCATCTGTATTACATGTACTAGTAGCTGGCAGGGCACTAGCATATCATCTGTACTACAAGTACTAGGAGCTCTCAGGAAACTAGCATATCATCTGTACTACAAGTACTAGGAGCTGGCAGGGAACTAGCATATCATCTGTACTACAAGTACTAGGAGCTCTCAGGGAACTAGCATATCATCTGTACTACAAGTACTAGGAGCTGGCAGGGAACTAGCATATCATCTGTACTACATGTACTAGGAGCTGGCAGGGCACTAGCATATCATCTGTACTACATGTACTAGGAGCTCTCAGGGAACTAGCATATCATCTGTACTACAAGTACTAGGAGCTGGCAGGACACTAACATATCATATGTACTACATGTACTAGGAGCTGGCAGGACACTAGCATATCATATGTACTACAAGTACTAGGAGCTGGCAGGGAACCAGCATGTCATCTATACTACATGTACTAGGAGCTGGCAGGGAACTAGCATATCATCTGTACTACATGTACTAGGAGCTGGCAGGACACTAGCATATCATCTGTACTACAAGTACTAGGAGCTGGCAGGGAACAAGCATATCATCTCTACTACATGTACTAGGAGCTGGTAGGACAACAGCATATCATCTGTACTACAAGTACTAGGAGCTGGCAGGGAACAAGCATATCATCTCTACTACATGTACTAGGAGCTGGTAGGACAACAGCATATCATCTCTACTACATGTACTAGGAGCTGGTAGGACAACAGCATATCATCTGTACTACAAGTACTAGGAGCTGGCAGGACACTAACATATTATCTGTACTACAGGTACTAGGAGCTGGCAGGAAACTAGCATATCATCTGTACTACAAGTACTAGGAGCTCTCAGGGAACTAGCATATCATCTGTACTACAAGTACTAGGAGCTCTCAGGGAACTAGCATATCATCTGTACTACAAGTACTAGGAGCTCTCAGGGAACTAGCATATCATCTGTACTACAAGTACTAGGAGCTGGCAGGACACTAACATATCATCTGTACTACAAGTACTAGGAGCTCTCAGGGAACTAGCATATCATCTGTACTACAAGTACTAGGAGCTCTCAGGGAACTAGCATATCATCTGTACTACAAGTACTAGGAGCTGGCAGGACACTGACATATCATCTGTACTACAAGTACTAGGAGCTGGCAGGGAACTAGCATATCATCTGTACTACAAGTACTAGGAGCTGGCAGGGCACTAGCATATCATCTGTACTACATGTACTAGGAGCTGGCAGGACACTAGCATATCATCTGTACTACAAGTACTAGGAGCTGGCAGGACACTAGCATATCATCTGTACTACAAGTACTAGGAGCTGGCAGGGAACCAGCATATCATCTGTACTACAAGCACTAATGAGCTAGTAGCACATTAGCATATAATCTGTACTACAAGTACTAGGAGCTGGCAGGACACTAGCATATCATCAGTACTACAAGTACTAGGAGCTAGCAGGACACTAGCATATCATTTGTACTACAAGTACTAGGAGCTGGCAGGGAACCAGCATATCATCTGTACTACAAGTACTAGGAGCTGGCAGGGAACAAGCATATCATCTGTACTACAAGCACTTGGAGCTGGCAGGGAACAAGCATATCATCTGTACTACAAGCACTAGGAGCTGGCAGGACACTAACATATCATCTGTGCTACATGTACTAGGAGCTGGCAGGGCACTAGCATATTATCTGTACTACAAGTACTAGGAGATGGCAGGGCACTAACATATCATCTGTACTACAAGTACTAGGAGCTGGCAGGAAAATGACGTCATTTGCAAAAAAGTTTCTCCGAAACGGCTTTTCACTTCAAATTGAATATGGGCATGTGAAACTTATATAAATCTGTCTGATAAGCTCCTGATTATTGTCTGACAACTCATGTGGAAGCTATTCAGCTGGATAATCTTCAAGGAATCCAAAATAATTAGAGCCTCTTTAGTGTCACTTTAATGGACTCCTTAGAGCAGGGGTGGGCAATAAGTGGCTCTCCAGCTGTTGTTGAACTACACATTCCAGCATGTTTTGCAGCAGTTTTAGCAAGGCCAAATATAAAAATGGTGGCAGGGCATTCTGGGATGTGTAGTTCTACAACAGCTGGGGGGCCGATTATTGCCCACCCCTACCTTAGAGTATGCTAATTAGAACATGCTGTTACATCTGTTATTAATATTTTTGCATTTAAAATATTATCATGTTAACACATGTTCATTAAGGGTTTCATTGCTTTATTAACATCCAAGATAATACTTTGTTTTGTAGTATGTATCCTATCTTCAGTGATATTTAAGATACATTGAAAAACCCCTGTGTTAAATAATACTACCAATGTGTCTTCCATGTCAGAGGGCATTTTCCCTGATATAATACATTGGGGTAGATTTATGACAGCGGCACTTAACATGCCGCTATACCGCTTCCTGCTTCGCCTCTTTACCAAGGCGAAGCAGGAAGCACTACCGATGAGATGTAAGAACATCTCATCGGCCGGAGAGGGGGAGCGTTAACTCCCCCCTCCGGCGCTACCCGCTAGAGACAGCAGCGCATCAGCCTAGTGCTGATGCCCTGTGTCTCTGTCCCGGCCGGCTCCACTGAGCATGCACGGGATCTCGCAAGTATCGCGAGATCCCCGCATGCAGCCATGGAGTTGGCAGCAGCCCCAGCAGGGACAGCGCTGTCCCTGCTGTGGGGATAGGCTAGTGACAGCTACAGCCGGCCGAACGGTCATGCGGTATGACCGTTCGTACATGGCCCTGCCGCTCAGCGCTGCTATCTTGTAGATAGCAGCGCCGATAATGACAGGGGCGCATAGCGGCCCTGTCATTTCCCGCCCAGACCCCCGATCATACATCGGGGAGAAGCGGTATCAGTGCACATAACGTGCGCTGATACTGCTTCTAGGCTTCGTATATCTACCCCATTGTGAGCTGCTGCCAATTTATGTAATATATCTGTACATTATTCTCAATAGTGTTCTTATATTTCTCACGTGTCTCTTATATATGGTTCTTGTTCTCATACTGTACTTTGTGTTATTTCTCCATACAGACCTTAGTATTGTTCCAGGTAGATTTATATTATATACCAAGAGCTCCAAATCCTTTGATTGTGACCCATGTACTATTTAGTCTGACACAATCTATTGATAATAATATTTTTTGCCCACCTTGTTAACTACAATATAACCTTTTCTTGGAACTACATTTTTATAACAATAGGATTATAGACTTTGCTATCTTTACACGGAATATGGACAGTTCCCTGCCAATCCAGTAGAGAAGTTTTATGGTGCATACACACAGTTAGATATGTCAGATTTTCCTGCAGATATGAACGATTGAACAATTTTTTAAATCGTTATCGTTCAGATCCGAAGAAATATTTGACCGTGTGTATGCACCTTTAGAGATCACATTTACACAGAATCCTTAATATTTGTATGTTCCATGGTTACTGTTTTTTTTGTTTTTTATGTATTTTTATATTTACAGTATACCAGAGAAAAAAAGGGATATTCCCTCCAGCACACTGCAGCAATATTGGCAAAAATACTTGAATCCGACATGATAATAGAAATTCAGAGGTATTAGTTGCACACATTTGCAAATATATGATTAAGCGCCGGGCCAACATAATCCAAAATGTGCCAAACTGTTAAGGATCAACGCAAAATAAAGAAGTTTGAGGTTAAAGGACAAAAATACACTATAAAATACACACGTAACTCAAAAAATATTGTATATGCCATTGAGTGTAATTGTGGTTTTGTATATATTGGCAAAACCAGTCGGTGTCTTAAAATCAGGCTAGCGGAACATCTATACAATATTAAAAAAAGTTTAGAAACGCATACTGTCTCTGCACAGTTTAAAAATATACTGTACATAATTCAAATACCCATGAAATTAAAGCATTCTGGGGAATAGAACAAATTAATCCAAAATGGAAAGAAAAAAATGTGGAAACAAGATTAGCTAAATCTGAGATGCTTTGGATATACAGATTAAAGACTCTAGTTCCCCATGGTCTTAACAGTGACTTCGAAATTAAGTGTTTTTTATAGGGGTGAGCGGGTCCGATCCGAGTCAGGCTCGACTTTTCCCGCCTGACTCGGATCTGAAATCGAGGCAAAACGTCATCATCCCGCCTTCCGAGTCTCGCGGGTTTTGGATCCTATATAAGGTACCCGCGTCGGCACCATTTTCTCACTCGGCTGTGGACAGTGAAGAGGGAGGGTGGGAGTTAGGGCTGTGTAGTGTAGTGTAGTGTAGTGCTGCTGTTGTCCACTACTTCAAAGTCCATAGGGGCTGGCTGTGTTGTGCTGTGCTGCTGTTGTTAATAGGGGCTGTGTCCACTACTTCAAAGTCCATAGGGGCTGGCTGGACTGTGTTGTGCAGTCAGTTCTCCATAGGGGCTGTGTCCACTCCAAAGTCCTGTGCAGTGTCCCAGTCCTAAAGGGGTGCTGTAGTGTTGTCCAGGGGGTGCTCTGTCCATCAGGGGTGCTCCCCCCAAGTGCTAAAAAAATAATATATTTTCTGTGTTTGTGAATTGTGTGCGCAGTAGCCGCACGTGCATCAACAAAGTAGTGCCAAGCGTGCGCCTGTGTCATAAGTAAAGGGCCGGCTGGCTTGACCGTTAAAGGGTGCTGTAACCCCCAAAGTACACTCCAGTCCAAACTAAAAAAAAAATTATTTTCTGTGTTTGTGAATTGTGTGCGCAGTAGCCGCACGTGCATCAACAAAGTAGTGCCAAGCGTGCGCCTGTGTCATAAGTAAAGGGCCGGCTGGCTTGACCGTTAAAGGGTGCTGTAACCCCCAAAGTACACTCCAGTCCAAACCAAAAAAAAAATATTTTCTGTGTTTGTGAATTGTGTGCGCAGTAGCCGCACGTGCATCAACAAAGTAGTGCCAAGCGTGCGCCTGTGTCATAAGTAAAGGGCCGGCTGGCTTGACCGTTAAAGGGTGCTGTAACCCCCAAAGTTCACTCCAGTCCAAACTAAAAAAAAAAATATTTTCTGTGTTTGTGAATTGTGTGCGCAGTAGTCGCACGTGCATCAACAAAGTAGTGCCAAGCGTGCGCCTGTGTCATAAGTAAAGGGCCGGCTGGCTTGACCGTTAAGGGTGCTGTAACCCCCGAAAGTACACTCCAGTCCAAACCAAAAAAAAAATTATTTTCTGTGTTTGTGAATTGTGTGCGCAGTAGCCGCACGTGCATCAACAAAGTAGTGCCAAGCGTGCGCCTGTGTCATAATTAAAGGGCCGGCTGGCTTGACCGTTAAAGGGTGCTGTAACCCCCAAAGTACACTCCAGTTCAAACCAAAAAAAAAATATTTTCTGTGTTTGTGAATTGTGTGCGCAGTAGCCGCACGTGCATCAACAAAGTAGTGCCAAGCGTGCGCCTGTGTCATAAGTAAAGGGCCGGCTGGCTTGACCGTTAAAGGGTGCTGTACCCCCAAAGTACACTCCAAACCAAAAAAATATATATTTTCTGTGTTTGTGAATTGTGTGCGCAGTAGCCGCACGTGCATCAACAAAGTAGTGCCAAGCGTGCGCCTGTGTCATAAGTAAAGGGCCGGCTGGCTTGACCTTTAAAGGGTGCTGTAACCCCCAAAGTACACTCCAGTCCAAACCAAAAAAATATATATTTTCTGTGTTTGTGACTTGTGTGCATCAACAAAGGAGCAGCGCGAAGTGTGCGCCTGTGTCCCATAAGTAAAGAGCCGGCTGGCTCATTTCTTAAAGGGTGGTGTAACCCACAAAGTGCACTACTCTCCAGCAAAAATAAAAAAATATTTTCTGTGTTTGTGTGCGCTTTAGCCGCACGTACATATCAATATAACATAAATGGAGGACCAAACTTTCTCCGATAAAAATAAAATAGGGAAAGATCAAGAACCACTTCCTCCTAGTGCTGTTGCTGCTGCTGGGAGTTGTTCATCATCCCAGAGAGGAAGTAGGAACATCACTACTTTTACTAAACAATTGACCCTCCAACAGTCCCTAGCGATGAGGATGAAGTACGACAGCAGTCATCCTGAAGCAAAATGTATAACTGAGGCCTTGACTGCTATGTTGGTGTTAGACGTGCGTCCGGTATCCACCATTAGTGCAGTGGGATTTAGACAATTGATGGAGGTAGTGTGTCCCCGGTTCCAAATCCCGTCTAGATTCCACCTGCATCCTCAAAGCAGCAGCGACAAGCGTGCGTCTGTCTGTTAAAGGGTGGTGACACCCTCAAAGTGTGCTACACAAACAATAAAAATATTGTTCTTTTTTTTTCTGTCTTTGTGAAATGTGTGGGCTGTAGCCGCACCTGCATCCTTAAAGCAGCAGCGACAAGCGTGCGTCTGTCTGTTAAAGGGTGGTGACACCCTCAAAGTGTGCTACACAAACAATAAAAATATTGTTCTTTTTTTTTCTGTCTTTGTGAAATGTGTGGGCTGTATCCGCACCTGCATCCTCAAAGCAGCAGCGACAAGCGTGCGTCTGTCTGTTAAAGGGTGGTGACACCCTCAAAGTGTGCTACACAAACAATAAAAATATTGTTCTTTTTTTTTTCTGTCTTTGTGAAATGTGTGGGCTGTAGCCGCACCTGCATCCTCAAAGCAGCAGCGACAAGCGTGCGTCTGTCTGTTAAAGGGTGGTGACACCCTCAAAGTGTGCTACACAAACAATAAAAATATTCTTCTTTTTTCTGTCTTTGTGAATTGTGTGGGCTGTAGCCGCACTTGCATCCTCAAAGCAGCAGCGACAAGCGTGCGTCTGTCTGTTAAAGGGTGGTGTAACCCTCAAAGTGCTCCAAAAAATAGAAAACTATTTTTTTATGTGTTTGTGACTTGTGTGCGATGTAGCCGCACGTGCATCAACATAGTAGCAGCGCCAAGCGTGCGCCTGTGTCATAAGTCAAGGGCTGGTTTGGACATCTGGTCCGGACTGAAGGACGTGCCAACAATTTCTGACAAGTCTACTGTCACTGCATATGATACTGTCCTCAAAGCAGCAGCGACAAGCGTGCGTCTGTCTGTTAAAGGGTGGTGTAACTCTCAAAGTGCTCCAAAAAATAAAAAACTATTTTTTAAATGTGTTTTTGACTTGTGTGCGATGTAGCCGCACTTGCATCCTCAAAGCAGCAGCGACAAGCGTGCGTCTGTCTGTTAAAGGGTGGTGACACCCTCAAAGTGTGCTACACAAACAATAAAAATATTCTTCTTCTTTTTTCTGTCTTTGTGAATTGTGTGGGCTGTAGCAGCACCTGCATCCTTAAAGCAGCAGCAACAAGCGTGCGTCTGTCTGTTAAAGGGTGGTGACACCCTCAAAGTGTGCTACACAAACAATTAAAATATTGTTCTTTTTTTTCCGGTCTTTGTGAAATGTGTGGGCTGTAGCCGCACCTGCATCCTTAAAGCAGCAGCGACAAGCGTGCGTCTGTCTGTTAAAGGGTGGTGACACCCTCAAAGTGTGCTACACAAACAATAAAAATATTCTTCTTCTTTTTTCTGTCTTTGTGAATTGTGTGGGCTGTAGCCGCACTTGCATCCTCAAAGCAGCAGCGACAAGCGTGCGTCTGTCTGTTAACGGGTTGTGTAACCCTCAAAGTGCGCTCCACAAACAATAAAAATATTCTTTTTTTTTTTTCTGTCTTTGTGAATTGTGTGGGCTGTAGCCGCACTTGCATCCTCAAAGCAGCAGCGACAAGCGTGCGTCTGTCTGTTAAAGGATTACATCGGTGACAGTATCCAAGTAGGCATGTCAGACAGTCCATACCTGTACTGGCAGGAAAAAGAAGCAATTTGGAGGTCCCTGTACAAACTGGCTCTATTTTACCTGAGTCGCCCCCCCTCCAGTGTGTACTCCGAAAGAGTGTTTAGTGCAGCCGGGAACCTTGTCAGCGAAAGGCGTAGGAGGTTGCTTCCACAAAATGTGGAGAAGATGATGTTCATAAAATGAATTATCAACTCTTCCAGGGAGACCAGCCTCCAGAATGTACAGAGGGACCTGTGGTTCCAGCGGGGACGAATTAATACTCTGTGAGGATGAGGATGTACACACTGAAGAGGGTGAGGAATCGGTGGATGAGGAGGATGAGGATGACATCTTGCCTCCGTAGAGCCAGTTTGTGCAGGGACAGATTAATTGCCAGCTTGTTTTGTGGGGGCCCAAACGAACCAATCATTTCAGCCACAGTTGTGTGGCAGACCCTGGCGCTGAAATGATTGGTTTGTTAAAGTGTGCATGTCCTGTTTATACAACATAAGGGTGGGTGGGAGGGCCCAAGGACAATTCCATCTTGCACCTCTTTTTTTTCTTTGCATTATGTACAGTTTGGGGCCTAGTTTTTCAAACTGCCATTCTGTCTGCCACTGCAGTTTCACGCCTAGATGGGTCACGTGTTTGTGCCGCCCACTCGTGTCGCTTAGCATAGTCATGCAGCTACCTCGGTGCAACCTTTTGGACATAAAAACACTATTGTGAGGTGTGAGGTGTTCAGAATAGACTGGAAATGAGTGGAAATTAAGGTTATTGAGGTTAATAATAGCATAGGAGCAGAAAAACCTACAAATTCTGTGATTTTAGCTGTTTTTATGCTTTTTTTCAAAAAAATACAGATCCAAAACACAAAACCCAGAACCCAAAACACGGAAGGGTGGTTTTGGCAAAACCAATCCAGATCCAAAACACGAAGAAAGATCCAGATCCAAAACCAAAACACAAAACACGAAAAGTGGCCGGTGCACACCCCTAGTTTTTTATAAATTAAAAACACGTCTTTTAAGAAACCTCTTTTATTATCTTATTCTCCTGTATTTTATTCTTCTATTCTTTTGTCCATATTTAAATATCCTAAATGGTTTTAGTATTGATGTATTCGATTTATGAATATTTTATGTGTTTTTTATGTACATTTATCTTTTTATGTTTCATGTACTCCCGGCCCCGGAGAAATCATACAAAAAGTGGATTTTAATATGAAGAAAACATCTATGAGGTCACATTGTTTAATCAATGTGACATTCTTGAAAATTATGTGAATCTTTTATATTGCTTGTAAATTTTATATTGCCTGTACAATATGTAAACCACTGAATATAGGAAATTCATGAGTGGCATTTCTTCTGGTTAACTTCCGGTTTGCGTTCCACAATTACATGTGGAACGCAGGACGCGATTTCCGGTGATAGATTACCAGGTAGGCACTCCATGTTGGGAGCGCCTCATAACATCCGGTGTTATACTTCCTGGTGTGCGCGCTTGACAACATCCGGTGACGGACGTCCGGTCATGGCGATGTCCGGAGATCCTACTGCACCTATGTTCCATGGTTCAATTAAGGTAATTCAAAGGGGTATATAAAGGGGGTCTGTATTGTTGTATCCCAATGCTTCTGAGGAAGAGCCATTCAAGGTTTGAAACGATTTAAGCTAAGGATACAAGGACATCACCGGCAGTGGCTGAATGTTGGACACCCCGTTTATGAGCTCCATTTCAGGTTCCCGGGACCCATTATAGAAGACTCCATCTGTTCCATCTTTTGAGGGATGTCCTGACTGTGCCCTGTTTCCAGTGAACCATGCAAAGAGTTCACCTATGGTGATATATGCTGATTTTGTGATGTTTTAATGTGAGTGCAACTTGTAGAAATAAATGTTATTGTTTTTTATGGGTGTAGTAGGTATTACTGTCGGCCGCATGGCCGGTGGTTCAAAACCCGACAGCGGCAGCCCGGCAAGGGTGAAGATCCCGATCGTTCCTAAGGTAAGTATCGCTAACCTAACCGTAACCCTAACCCTCCCTTAGGGGTGCCTAACCCTAATCCGATCTAAGTGCCTAAACCTAACCCCCCTTCCCCGCTGCCTAAACCTAAGTCCCCCGGGGGTGCCTAACCCTAACCCCCCTTTCTTCTAGCCTAAACCTAACCCTCCTGGGGGGTGCCTAACTCTAAGTCTCCCCGGGAGCCCTAAACCTAACCCTCCGCCCCCCCCCCCGTGGTTCTCCGTGCCCGGCTTACCTTCGTTCGGTATGCCAGGTGACGGTCTTCCAGCGTATGGTTAATGACAGGCGTCGAGTTTTCGACGCCTGTCATTAGTACCACACTGGGATTAGAGAGCCTGGGAGCTGGCGGTCGGCATTTAGACCGTCGGCTTACTGACTACATCCCGTTTTTTATGGCAATGTTGCGCTATTAGTTTCTCTCTTCTTTTTGCATTGAGATACTAAACATCTGGAAAGAACAAGTTACTTCATAACCACACCAATTGAAGAATAGAGACGTTTACAGAATTTATATTTTTTTGAATCCCAAAGGAATTGTTCCCTTTAGGTGTGGACTTGATTATCATATGAGCACTAAAGGAGTCTTGTTGGAAAAATAAGAACTAATTTCCAGGACCTCAGAGGATGTGTAAAAACAAAATAGTTTTTTTTACGGAAGTTGGATTTGCAGCAGCCTAACTAACCACGAACACCCTCACACTGTGCAATCCCCACCCAAGGAACCACTTTTAAATGTCTTGTGGCCTGACACCAAACCCTCTGTTTGCATTAGAGAAGAAGATTTATTACTATGCCTCACTCATTTTCATTATACAACGCCCCATCTCTCATCAGAAGTAGCTATATTATTACAGCGGCTGTCGTCTTGGCATTCTGATCCAAAACTAGTGCAACAGTGCAGAAATAGTTGCAGGACATCATTAACAGGTTATTGTGGTATTTGCGTTGTACGTCTGTATTATTGCAGCTTCATACATCACCATTTCAGTGTATTATATTTTCTTACATGTTCAAAACAAATAGAGATTCCAACAACAACAAGATAATCCTGCCACAAGGAGATTGAACACAATGGTCCTTATACATTACCTTTATACAATATTCCAAGTAATTAAAGACCGAGGCTTTGAGAACGAAAATTTCCCCTCTGACCACAGAATAAGGTAAAGTGAGATCCACAAAGAATGGCTGAAAAACTCGAAGGTATGTAGAAGACGAGAGCCCGAAACCACTGGGACCCATACAGAAGGCTCCTCCGTTCCAGTCTGTGATGGTGTGTGGGGCAGCATCTTGGAAGGCAACACTGCCAGAGTCTCTGAGTGAAAGTAGGTTAGAAGAGAAGAATGACATATGACAATCTTATTTCAAGTTCACTAGGCCTGCACAGAACTATGAGAAATGAACGGGAGAATTTGCTGCACAATGTGACCCTTGTACAGCAGTGCCCTGCTGAATGCAGATTCCTGTCAGTCTGTTGCTGTTTGGGGGTGGCAGCTGATGGAGATTTCCTAGCCTCTTCCTCTCATCCGTGGTGGCCGGCTTGCGTGACCCCATGGATCACTTAGCCAGCTGATATTCCTGCAGATTATCTGATGCTGCGTTGGACCCAGGTGCCTGTGTGCCACGAGCACACTGCGCCCATTATAGATATACCCCTGCCTGTGAGTCATAGAGCAGGCATGACCATCGGTGGGTGAAACTATCAATGGTTTTCTGTTGATGGTTTCATACCATCAAAGTTAACCACCAATGGTACCATCAATGGTGACCATTGATAGTTAACCCACCGATGGCCATCCCTAGTTTAGCATAGTCACCTTTCAAAATATGCAACACTGAATTAAAGACTTCGGGGCTGGTTCTGAGTCCGACACATATCTTTTTTCAGAAGTAATAGAGAGTTTTAGCATACGTTTTTTCTTTAATATCTGATCCGCCATGTTTGACTCCTACCTTAACAAAGGCTTTTAATCATTTCAATATAGAGAGAGCAAGCACTGCCACTACTTTTCCAGAATTTTAAGTTAAGGATGATCTGGAGCCTACCAACTTAAAATGACACCACCGCTCAGTCCTATTCTATTATAATTTACTTCTTGTCATTTTAAGAATTATATTAAATTCAACATTTCATCAAGATAATTGCACTGTGGGTCTCATTCAGACCCGCTCGCAAGCGCTTGAGCGCTCGCAAGCGGGTCGATGTTGGGCCCTGCGCACGCTCCGGGGCTCACTACAAAAGGGGCGGCTGTCGATTGTGATCGACAGCTCGCTCCGTTTTGTAGGCGGGGTGGGTGAGCCAAACGGAGGCGTTCCCGACGGAACGCCTGCCGTTTGGGGGCGGCCCCACTGACATCACTTGTGATGTCAGTGGTGAGCTTCCAGCTCTATTAGAGCCAAAAGCGCACTGGGGCTTGCGGCAGATGATACCCTACAACAAGGGTCTCGTCGCAAGCCCCGATGGTCACGATGGTCTTGACCATCGCGGCCATCAACCTGGCCGCTTGCTAAAGCTGTGGGTGGACACCCACAGCCTAGCGAGCGGCCAGGAGGCCGTCTCTTTTCAGAGATGCGGCTGCCCTCATTCAGAGCGAGCGCTCGCATTTTGCGAGTGGCTCTGAATGAGGTCCTGTGTGTGGATATTTCGCTCTCCTATTCACATATGCCATTTAGGAAACACTGGGATAAATTGAAAAATCTTCATACACCTAAAAACCATCATCTGTACATAAGTCATCACCAAGGGCCTGATTCAGTACGGATCGCAACTGCGATTACGCATGCAGTCTCACTGTGATGATATGCTAATCCATTGCGATCGCTATTCCATTGCAGCACTACATAAGGACGCCCACCTTACCTTACACACATCCGTAAGACTTAGCTAGACTATGAAACCATCAGTACAATCGGGTACCATCGCAGCCTCACGCACACTTGCACAAGCTCTGACCTTACGCGGAAATTGCTGACCTTCCGGTACGCAGTGAGAGCTCAGGCTGCATATGGCATCGCAGTGGATAATTTATGCACGCCTTGCGATGGCGTTCAAATACACTGACATGCCTGTGTTTCGTCAACCACCCCTCAGTCACCTTCCACAAATGGTACTTCCTGTCAATCACTGTGCAATGGGTCTGCGTAGTCTCTGTGATCACAGTGGCTGTTTCGTGCACTCCCATGCATGCACAGAATGCAACAATTGACCGATTGCGTGAGTAATCGCAGTTGCGATCCTTGCTAAATCAGGCCCTAAGTAAGCAGGACACCTGAGGGGCTGTATTAAACCCTGAATACTTCAACAGTTTTCTGTTATGTATGTATTACTTATCCCTACTGTTATCCACCATCAGGATTAATTACATTTTATTACACTATTGTAGCCTTCCCTTTGTCTTTTTGCATACAACCGGACACATTGAAAAAGGGAACAAGGGAACTTTTATTTATGTATTTGTCACATAGATACTACTGTGTTATTACTAAGGTTTAACTGTATATTTACTAAGGTGCGGGTTTTTAGAAGTGGTTTTGTTGCCCATAGCAACCAATCAGATTCTAGTTATTACCTTCTAGAAGGTGCTAGATAAATGTTAAGTAGAATCTGATTGGTTGCTATGGTCAACAAAACCACTTCTAAAAACAAGCACCTTAGTAAATATACCCCTTAGCATCTTTGAGGGAATCCTGCATATATATTTTTACACCTAAGTTCAATGATAACTTTAGGCACTAGATGGCAGTAGAACCACACCTCAGCATAGCAGTAAAAAATAATAGTGAATTTCATATGATTTATTATGACATATACAGTATAATACATACATAAATAAGAGACTAATACAATATTGAAAAGCGACTATGGGCCTGATTCAGAGATACACACAGATGTGGCCGCGGTTGCATCTTTTTCAGCAACAACGTTTGCGTCTTTATGCTAATACCATGACAATTCCCAGTCTACCGGGGCCCTCACTGGCTGTTCCATCGTAGCAGATGCAACATTGAAGATTGCACCAGACCTATTATACTGTACATACAATTTGCCATCTGCGTATGGCCTCCTGTGTCAGCGCAGCATGCGTTTTTTGGCGCAGTCACTGTCAGCGACATAACCACAATATGCCCGCATCTGGCTAGTCACCTCCGTTACTTCCCTGGAGCCAGTGTCTTAGGGCCTGATTCGCTTCCCAATCTTTTGCACTGGCTCGCGCACGCGCACTGCATATGCATGCACAGAATGCTAAAAATTGTCCAGCTACGAGCGAATGCTTCCTAGCGAGCGGGTCTGAATTGAGCCCTCAGTTCCAAACCTCAATCCTCATTAACCAGCATAATCCATGTATGGAAAAAGAGAGACGTCCCCGCTTGTAGTGGAGGCTACGCACTTGGTCCTGAAACGACTATGTACTTTTTAAAACTATGTATAATATAATTGTTTAGCTGAAATATGCACAAATGTTACAATTATCACTCAATGAGATTGCAGGACTGCTGACAACGGACAAGACTGGGTACAGGTGTGGCAGTCCTTCCACAACTGGAGCTAACTGGCGTGAGGTTGCAGAAAGATGACATACACAGAAACAACACAAGCAGCGGTAGGTCACTATGGTATGATGAATGTCTAGGGTCTATAGTGCAGCTAGGATACTAGACAGAGACTGACTAGACACAGGGTACGAGCTGCAAGGCAGGAGTGACCAGGACTGTGATATGCAGGATTTCAGGCAAGACTGGATTGGCAAGACAAGACAGGAAAGACTAGACTGACATGGAAAAAACAGGCGTGACTGGTCTGACAAGGACAAGACAGGCAAAACAGGACTAGAGGGCTGAGCTGCGACTTGAGATGGACTTGAGTGACCTTGAGGGCCAATGCCTCTTGCATGCATTACTGACCCGAGCTGTATCCAAGGTCACAGCATTGGATCATCTGTGCTACCATCATCTGGCTGAGTGACCATGGGGTCATGCAAGCTGGCTGTCGCAGATGCGCAGAGGCCAGGAAATCTCAGTCAGCTGATGGAGATCCTGGCCTTTTTCTCTCCTCCCCCCCCCCCATCGCTGGCAACACAATTCCATTTTTGCGAAACGGAGGCTACAGGCCCCTGCTTGTCACTCCTGCTTCTTATCACAGCCCCCTGCATCTCACCAAAACTCCCTGCTTCTCACTCCTGCCCCCTGCATCTAACCAATGTCACCACATCCCCCAGTACTGCTTCCCTGCAGCTTTCTGTGGCCTGGCCACTGGGATGTGCCGGGAAGGGCAGGAGGATCATGAATGAGAGATTTGTATTGCAGCTACCGTAAACATTATCCCCGGGCTGGGACACCTGTGCATAATTTTGCAGCCTCATGCACCCCTCTGTCCAGCTTCTGAACATGACAATGAGCATGTCCTCTTTGCACAATGTACCCTATGTTTCCTGGGCTTCCTGTTGAGCTTCCTTGCCTTGGTGGTCCTGTCTTAGAAAAGTATTGACTTCCATGGGTGGTGCCTCCTATTCATCCAGGGCATGTGGCTGAGTGGGTACATCAAATTGGAGAGGGAACACTTTGCAGTGGAGGAGTTGTGGCAGGAGTACACCTTCAAGTTCAGCATAGGGATGGACATCGGAATTTGATAGTTACTAACCATTGATGTCTTTGTTCTGATGGTAGTGTTTGTACCATTTGATGGTGGCGGTCCGATGCTTTCCACCATCAAATGGAAATCATTTGATGGTGTTCCAATGCTTTTTTTGTTTTTATTAAATTCCTGATAGTTATGCCTCCCATGGCTCCTTCCTGGCTAATGTGACTACATCAGGGCATTTTCATGAGAGAGAGAGAGATGCGCCAAATCAAATATACCTCTAATTCCTTCGTATTCTTTTGCTCATCAACTTTTAATAACTTACCCCACAGCTACCAGTTTCCATATCCAGGTTTCAGGGAAGTATGTTCTAACTTTTTCTGTTCTATCCACCTCTGCCACTTCTGGGATTATATTCACTTCCGGCTCGATACCTGATGCCTCTCCTGCAGGAAAAAATAAATGAATATATGGAATTATTTCTAATACTGAGGGAAAAACTTACAGTTTCTCAATTCATTGGGATGTATCATGCTTACATTACTCTAAGGACCTGATTCAGATCTTCAAGCAATGCTAATATTCACGCAGTTTGAGCGATTGTTAGCCACTGCACATGTGTGAAAGCCACACTGCTCATGCACAATGGTTTGCGATCATACACACACAGAGAAATCACTCACAAAGTGAGTGACAGGCTGTCAGCGTTTGGGGGAGGTAACGCTGGGTGGTTAGGAAAATGCAGGCATGTCAGGACCATTCAAACACTTTTTTAGGATGTGCATAATTTTGCCACTGTGTCCTTGCTCGCAGCAGGAAAGCCCTCTGCGTGTCTGGAGACCTGCTGTATCTGCAAAAGCTTAGACTTAGACAGAAGGCTAGTGGCCGCCTGATCTGGGTTTGACGTTTCCGATGTTTCCAGTTTTGTGAGTGAGAGGTCGATGTTAGATGCTTTCAGTGGGTGTCTCTAAGTACTGGATGGCGAGTTAGTCATTAGCATATTTTTGCAATTGCAATCTGATCGCAGCTGCGATGGCATTTGAGTGCATATATACAGTATATCAGGCCTAAGTGGAGGAGCTGATATAAATGAGCAAAAGAGAGATTACACTAACCTAGGCTTTTTGTGTGTGATATACTACGTTTTTCCGAAGGTCAGTAATAATTACCCTGTGGTCTGAATCAGTAGACTTGATATGATAAACTATTTACTGGAACAGCTGGCCTGTAACCCTTACCAAAAAACACCTTCAATGAAAAAACCCGTTAACCTTAAAAACACTTACTTAAATCTATAAATAAAAACAGAGACACCTGTAATCAGTGTTTAAACAAGTCATGTGTGTTTTATATGCAAAATCAATTTTTATAAATGACAGATGACAATGAAATATGCAAAAAACAAACAATATTTATTTTCTTCGATAAACTTCTGTGCATGGCAGTAAATTATATATATTCAAGGGACAATATAAAACCATAGCGTTCCTGCCTCACAGCACTCCCTGTGCTTGCGTGGGTTTCCTCTGGGTACTCTGGTTTCCTCCCACATTCCAAAAATATACTGGTAGTTTAATTGGCTCCCAACAAATTAACCCTAGTGTGTGTGTGTGCATGTGGTAGGGAACATAGGGCCTGATTCAGACCCACTCGCGAGCGGCTGTCCGCTCGCAAGTGGGTCGATGGTGTGCACTGAGCATGCGCACGACGGAGGGAGCTCCATCGTGCGCATGCTCGAGACGCGACGAGCGAAGGACTTTCCTTCGCTCGTAGTGTCTGATCAAAGGGGTCGTGCTGTCGATGTTGATTGACAGCACGCCCCCTTTGGTGGGCGTGCCGGGGGCGTGCCTGCCAGACGGAGGCGTTCCCAAGGGAACGCCTACCGTCAGAAGCCGGCCCCACTGACATCACTAGTGATGTCAGTGGGAGTGATTTTGGCTCTGATAGAGCCAAAATCACTCCTGGCCTTGCGGTTGAGAAACTCAACCGCAGGCTTCTGCTCGCACTGGCGATGGTCGCGATGGTCAAGACCATCGCGACCATCATCCTGCACGCTCGTATAAGCTGTGGGTGGTGACCCACAGCTATACGAGCGTCCAGGAGGACGCTCCATAATTATGGAGGTGGGCCCTGATTCAGAGCGAGCGCTCTGGTCAGAGCGTCCGGCTCTGAATTAGGGCCATAGACTGTAAGCTCCACTGGGGCAGGGACTGATGCGAATGGCCAAATATTCTCTCTGTAAAGCGCTGCGGAATATGTGTGTGTTATATAAATAACTGATAATAATAATGATTAAGGTCATATGTTCCCAAAATTGGTTGTATCTTTCCAATATATGGATTATAGATTTCATTAACAGGATTAATATAAATATAAAATCTATAACAATATATAAAAGATAGCCGGCTTTAAATCTATAATCCACATATTGGATAGATACAACCAATTTTGGGAAGATATGATCTTAATAGGTTTATATTGTCCCTTGAATAGATATCATTTACTACCACGTGCAGAAGTTTAGTGAAACCAAATATGCTAAAAAAAAATTTCATTGTCATCTGTCATTTATAAAAAATGATTTTGCGTATAAAACATACATGACAAATGTTGTAATTTCACACTATGGTTGAGCGCTTGGTATTTTTGATTTAAAGACAATTGTGACATTGAGGGTTGATACCCCTCATACCTATAGCAACTCCATCAACAAGAGTGTTTTTTCCTGGAGCGCATAAACACACACAAATCATTGATCCATTCAAATAAGTCATCAATTTTATTGATAACATAAAACTATAAATTATTTGAAGTGGCAAGGGGAAAATAGGAGCAGGCCGATCAATGTGCTAATTAGAAGGAATTGCAAATTGTGCATCTGCAAAAGTCGTAAAACATCAAAAAGGATTGTATTCAACCATCTCCAAAATAATGCACAGCTAGCAACAAGCTCTCCTTCATATTATGCTTATAAGGTAAGGCCCATTCGGTAAGATTGTATTGGAGGCCTCAACACTGGACGCTAAGGACTACAAGCCACCGCCACCCCACCAAAACTACCCAAAACCTAAACTAACACAATGTCCAGAAATCTAAAGAAAGTACCTACAAAAGAGGAATACTTTCATCAGTCAAGTGTACCCAGTGAGGCCGGTAAAGATGGACATCATGAAACTGAATAAGAGGATAGTGATCAAGAACCCCCCCCACTTCGAGACAGCAGAAAATGGGCCTCATCACAGTTAACTTTACAAAGGCAAAGTTGATGACAGCGCCCCCGAGTGGCAATGCTAGAACCATTTAGTCAATATGTCAGACCAAACTTCAGGGCCAACTACCCAACAACCAAGTCAAGTTTTGGATGACTGCTCACCATAAGGCTAAAGACTTCTGCTTCCCAGAATCGATAACCCCTCAAATGCACAATGACATCAGGAACCCTGTAACGCGTAGCAGCCTCAAATATTTTGCTACAAAAAGAATCCCAACACAAACTTTGGAAACCCAACCATCGTATTCTAGCAGCAACCAGGAACTGAGTAGTGTTTGAGGTGACAGTGAATCTAGCAGCCCAGAGCTGTAAAATGGACATAGGGTCCAAAAAATTTACCTGTAAACAAGAAGCGCAAAGAGGAGTCAGCCAAGGCCATATCAAGCAAACAACAAAAATCTAAAATGTCACACAAACAACTTTACTGTTAGGGGGAAACAAGGAACAAACAATACAAGAGTGGGCCTGATCTGAGGTAAAAACTCCTGAAAACCTATTGGAGTACCAAAAGCCAATGAGGTCCATCATAGGGCAAAAAAACCAGGCAAAACAAATCTCTCAATACCTATGCCAGAAGCTCCCTCTAACTAGTGATGAATGACAGCAGCTTCAGGTCCCTACATGTGGGGATGCAGCTGGCACAGTGGGAAGATGGACATAACGCTTATAGTAATCTGAATTCCAGTGGCCTAAGGCCTAAATGTGCTGAACGGATAGGCCCACTGCAGAAGTAGCAGACCCAATCCAAAATGAGTGGGTGCTGTACTCAGAATGAGAAAGCCCCAATGCTACTGCAAAATGCCGGAAAAATGCAGTGAAGACCAGTCCTTATGCACCAGCAGCGGGCATCTAGCCAAACAAACGGGGGCCAAAGACACCAGACAGATCCAGGCATCACTACAAGCCTAGAAAGAGGCAAAGTGATGTGCCATGGCTGATCTGTTTTTGATCTCTGCAATTTACATATGAAAATGGCTGCCCCCAACATAGCATCAGGGAAAGGTAAAGCAGACACTGCTGATGTGGAGGACAAAACCAGTTCACACACTCAAAAAGTCCCATGAAACACCAGTGCAAAAGCAAATCTAAATAAAAGGGTCTTAAAGCAAGAGACAGCAACCTTGGACAGTATATACATAAAATGCAACAAAAGAGGCAAGTCTATAGGCCTCCTTTCATCCATGGGAACCGGGTGCATCCTGGGCCTTCATCACCAAAAATTCCTTGGTGAAGTCCGGCCACCCAAGGAGGCAAGCAAAATACAAGATGCCCGATAAACACCTGGCCACCTCTGCCTGGGAACTACCAAATAATATTGCCAACTAAATGATAACATGGCCTCCTGACCACTCTCATCTACCGCAAGAAGCCAGGTATACATTCCAGCTGATCCAGGCCACACAATAGTTCTGAATAATGCTAGGGGCTATAACCCTCTGGGCAAAAGGTCAGCAGGACGTGAAGGAGTCCTCAGCAGAATGGAGGGTGTGAGCGGGGTCACCCTTGGTACCCAAATGAGGGCCAATAGCACCAGCCATAGGCTGCAGGGGCAGAACCACCGCAGCAGGAGTGGGGCCGGTACATGGACCAAGGAAGGGTGTTGAGAGCCCTTGGGGGCACAATATCCAGTAGAGGGGCCCTTGTCTTGCATACACTATAAACAAAAATTATAACAATAGTACATTCTATACCCAAATGATTAAGAAAACACAAATTGCAAATGATTTGCTCTGTTTAGAGCATGCACAGAATGATTTTATGCATATTACTCCAACCAGTATAGCACTCACTCTGCATCAACTGATATACCTCTATTTCCTAACTACTCCATTGTGACCAGCATTGGGCTGGAGTTCCCTAGGTCAGTGGACCTTATTATTACAGTGGAAACCAGTGTAGTATGTGCAGTGCTGGCGCTGATTGAGGATTTAGAAAGGGGGTTACATAGCTAGTAAGTTGAATACGTTTAAATAAAAGAATGAAATAAAAATAAATCAATTATTAAATAATTCATTCAGGTCCAGTTTGGCACTAAGACATTATTCTTAATAAATCATTAAAAAATTAAAATATTATACCATCAGATAAATAGTCCGCATAATCTGGTCTAGCACAAGGGAGAGGTTTGATAATCCCACCATTTGTCATTATCTTTAATTTCAGCTTCTGGAAGTGAGAGAGAGAAAAACAATCACATTTCTAGACTTTGCTTAAAGATAATTGGCCTGATTTAAAGATGGACGGATTTACATGGGCGCACACAAAGCGGCTGTTCAAATCCGTCCATCTCAGGTGCAACAGCAGGCTGGGATCACAAACGGAACCATCGCTACCGATGTACCATGTCTTAGACATTTTTAATGCATCCCTAATAAAAGTTATGTATTAATATTTAATGCAATAGGATCTTGTGCCTCCAACACAGGGCCTGATTCGGCAAGGATCACTATTCTGCTTATACGCAAGCAACGCAGTTATTAATAACAGCGGTGATATGTAAATGTGTGCATTCGCATCGCGATCGCAACCAGACATAAGGAAGCCCACTTCCCCTTATTCACATCCATATACTAGGGCAACATAGCAAAACAATCTGTAACAGCGAGTAACATCGGACCCATAAGCACAGGTAAGGCAGGTCAGACCTCACTCAGGAATTGCTTACTTCAGCGCACGCTATGAGGCCACAGGCTACGTATGGTATCGCAGTGGATAATTTATGCACACCCCTGAAATGGTGTGCGAATGCCGGCATGCCTGCGTTCAGCCGACCACCCCCCCTCACCTCCCACAAATGGCACTTCCTGTCAATCACGCTGCCATGGGTCTGCGTAGCCTCTGCGATCGCAGTCCCGAATCCAGTGGCTAGTACGGGGAATGGGCACTGCGATGCATATGCATGCGCAGAGCGCAACAATTGGCCTAATGCGTGCGTATAAGCTACTGTGTTCCTTGCTGAATCAGGCCCACAGAGAGTACTTTGTCTTTTTTATAGTCCTGGACAAAGGAAAGATAAGTAATCTGCCTAATCTGATGAATCACCAAATCTCTGGATTTTATTAGGATTGACCACCTATTGTGTAACTAAATTGAAGGTTATTTGATTATATTTAGACAGGGCTTGCACTATATTTAAATAATCGTAATAAAAATACCTCAAAGCTGCTGAGTACATGAAGATAACCTTGATCAGTAGAGTATTGCGCTCTATAGATGCCATTTTCATCCTTGCATCCCATATCATCCACGACTTGTCTGTCATAAACCTCATAATTACTCAGGCTAGGGAAGAGATCATGAACCTTGGGAAATGAAAGATACAGAGAAAACCAGGTTATCAACAAATAGTGTCTTGTAGCACAAAACAATATAAACATTTGAGAAAAATATTCCAAAAAATGAACCACAATCAAATGTATGAGGCCTCTTCATCACAGCAATGCTGATCACTTTTTGTTTGCAAAAAACCTCCCCCAAAAATAATCTAGGTCAAAGGGGACAATCCAATTAGGTGCGAGTTGTTTTTATTTTTTGCAAACAAAAAGTAGCACCAAGGAAAAAATTAAACATACTAATTGTTGTAGAAAACAATAACAAAAAAAAGCATCTAGGTCAAAGGGGGCAATCCAAGTAGGTGCAGATTCCAAACTCACATTTTTGTTTCAGAGGAAACTTGCGTTTTTTTATTTTTTTGTGCGCACAAAAATCACCTTTTTCTTAGATTGCATGAATCTCGGGAGCGAACATTCGTGTGCAGTGCGTGAGTTTCCTGAGACAAACTCTCCACGTTTTCATGCACTTCTCCCAAATTGCATACTATCGGGAATTCGCAAACCCTCGAGGGGAGTAGTGTGAGTTGGTATTTCTAATTGGATTGCGTGAATCTCGGGAGCGAGCATTTGTGTGCAGTGTATGAGTTTCATCATGAGACAAACTCGCACTTGCAAACTTGCTCCTAATTGAATTGACCCCAAAGAGTGATGTAATCTATTACCTATTCTTTGTTGTTTATGGTCATTTTAATCACAATCCTCAGTTTTAATACAGTTGTGATAAATACTTTACACCCAAATTAGCAATGTGGAAATAAATCATATCGTCAAGAATTGCCTGTTCAGAGATGTGGCAGGATGACTTCACTGAAAGATATATTTCATTGTGTACACTCAATATTGTTTGTCCTGCACTACAGAAAGTTCAAGGGAAATCTTTCACCAATATCGTTCATACAGCACATCGTCTAGTGTGTATGCACTTTACGCTATCACACTGCTTCCTGTTCAGGTCTCTGACAGTCAATGTGAATGCACTGCTTCCGACTCGCTCTCATTAAAAATTTGTGAAGTATAGAGTAATGTCATCCAAAATAGCATTATCCTATTGGGGCCAATCTCCGGAAAGCTTTGCTGCGGCTGCTTTGGAAATGGAGGCTATATCTGCTGTGGTTCCTCCCTTGTACATTTGGGGGATACTTAAAATATATGGATATCCCCCAAAAACGGGGTTATATTTGTGAGCGGATGTTTGAATATATGACACCACTTTCAGATAGGGTAACACTGTGTGCTTGTTTCCTGGATAAGAGAATGAACAACAACATAAATGAATGAAAAAGTTCCTGAGGAATTTTTGACACTCCTCCTGATCATAGATAGTACTCAACATACCAAATTTCCAAAACATCGTTGCTAATTATAACTTTATTTCCAGTAATTTTTTAACCTTTCATATTCTGTCTAAACAACATTGTAGAGACCTTTGGGCTTCTGAAAGAGTTTCTGGGGACTCACTGTTATGTTCAGGACATTGAAACTCTCTTGATGTTTCTTCTTCGGCCTTAAGGTGCCCACACACACAGCGATATTTTACACGATTTGGCCGATTTCGACGAATCGTGACGACGAATCGGGTAAAAAAAGTACAAATCGTGAGTTTATACTCATGAGCACGATGCCGATGCGCGTCCCCGCTCGTCGTACATCGCATCTTCTGATCTGCCGTGCTGTAGGGCAGATTAGCCAATCTGGGATACAATGCATTGGCTGCAAGATAGATCTTTAGTCAGATTGGACATTTTTAACTCCAAATCGTGATCACGACGGCAAGGGAGCTCCCGTGAAAGTTCATGAGGAAATTGGCCATAAAATCGTATCGTGAGGACATCGGTATGTGTGTGGGCACCTTTAGAGTCCATACAGTCAATAACTAGTTTGGATAAAACCTTGATCAAATTATCAGGGTTACTCAGCTCTGGAGGTTTCTTTAAAGGAGGCAAGTAAGTTAATGTTCTTTATGCTAGGAAGGCTTCAGGTCATGTTGAATTAAACAGACCTACTGGACTCAATGATCTGATCATCATCATGTTGCCACAAGTATCCTCCAGGCTGAAATTTGTACATCAATGATCCATTATATTGGAGATCACATTGCTTGCTTGTCATTTATCTGCTCCGAAATCAAAAGAAAGCACATCTTGGTCAACAGCAAACTCTATAGACCTTTTATCCTGTATCTCTTTCCTCACATCTGGCTTCACTAACACCCACTGACCTGAAAATCCCAGGTTATTGCATGTGAACGCACATCAACCAGGGATTTTGGTCAATGAAAATGGCTCCTCCAAGGGCCAGTCACCCGGGAAGCCAACTCTGCTAGCAAGCAGGGTTTTTCCCAGGAAGGACCTGGGCACGGCTCAGTGTAAATGGGTAATCTGGGTCGTCCAGCAATGTGAGAGCCGCATTCCATTGTAAGAAGATTATGTCATCTCCAAGTGCCGGCATGGCACCTGAGTTCAGTGTGAACAGCACCGATCCGGCAATAACCCGGATGTAAAAGGGGTATGTCTGGGGTATGCCCTAATTTGAAACCATGTTCCAAATCCTGGGTCAGACCTGGGGCATTATTGTAAAAGGGGTGTTAGTCACACTAAGACCTCAAGTTTCTCTGTAGGAAAACCGTGGTTGGTGATTGCCCAGTAGTAGAGGCTTCCGTATTGTGGTAGATAAATATAATGTTATCAATATTTTGCTGAAGCAGCATCAGATATTTACTCATGGCCTTAATACTGTAGCTCTTTCAAAGGTCTGTAGAAATCTCTCAGCCAGGCCATTAGTGACCTAATGACGAGGAGACAATGTACAATGCCCTGTGTAAGGGGCACTAATGGGAGCTTGGCTGCAAAAGGGCGATCTCTACTGGGGACACTGGACACTAACGGGGGCCAGCATAAGGGGGACCACTACTGGGGGGGGCACTGTGTAAGGGACACTAATGGGGGCCTGGCTGCATAAGGGGGGTCACTACTGGGGACACCGGACTCTAATGGGGGACTGCATAACGGGGACCACTACTGGGGGGGCACTGTGTAAGGGGCACTAATGGGAGCCTGGCTGCATAAGGGGGCCCATTACTGGGGACACTGTATAAGGGGCACTTCTGGGGCCTGCATAAAGGGTACTGCTACTGGGGTATTGTATAAGCGGCACTAATGGGGGCCTGCATAAGGGGGACCACTACTGGGGGCATTGCATACTGGGGGCCTGCATAAGGGGCACTACTGGGGGCCTGCATAAGGGGGACCACTACTGGGCCATTGAATACTGGGGGTACTGTATAAGGGGTACTACTGGGGACCTGCATAAGGGGGACCAATACTGGGGCACTGCATAGGGGGGACTGTATAAGGGGCACTGCATTAAGGTGCATATGGAATGGAAAGGAATGTTCCCAGAGTGACGAGAAAGAGGTGTATGTCATGTTGACATGCCCCATTTTTCAGTGGCCACGCCCCTTGTGGCATGTGGCCACACCCATTTTTCGGCGCAGACCTCTTCAGCACGCGCACATAAGTGAGGGGGCTCCTTTTTTAAATTTGCCCTGGTCTCCAAACAGCTAAGTATGATCTATGCTGTGCTATTGACTGTATGTGAGTTGCTCGCAACACAGCCTCTATTTTTCCTTGGATTTGTGTAGCTCCTTTTTGTCGATCACGTGTCCACAGTATGATATTTGATCCTTGAAAAATTCTCATTTGTAAATGTAATAGTCAGCGAGTTGCAGGCAGCCGCAGGAGTTTGGCAACTTAGCCAATACACTTAAAGCGGTAATATATTAAATCCCATGGCTGCTTGCAACCCTCAGGCTATTATATTTACTTCTAATTCCATATTCTGTCGATGAAGGACCTTCATGAAATTGTCTAGGTGCTCGGCTCAATTTGTCAGTGACAATAATATCATCCAGATAACACTACATATCTGATATGGAATCGGTATGTAATACCGCCAGACCTAGGCCCTGCAGATGAAATTCCAACACCGGCAGGCTGGCAGATGGAGATCCCGACTAGGGTAAGTAAGTACCCTAACCCTCCCCTCTCCCCCCCTAACCCTCCCTTAGTGGTGCCTAACTCTAACCTCCCTCCTAGTGCCTAACCCCCAGGGGTGCCTACTCCTAACCCCCCCTCCCATACCCTGAACCTTACCCTCCCGGGGGGGGTGCCTAACCTCCTCCCCGATGGTGCCTGACCCTAACTCCCCCTTCCCCTAGCCTAACCCTCCTGGAGGGGTGCCTAACCCTAAGTCCCCTCGGAAGACCCTAAACCTAACCCTAAGAGCTCCCGACGCCTGGCTTACCTTCATTCGGTATGACGGGCATCGGAATTTCGGCATGGGGCTATTGATAGGCGTCATTATTTAGATGCCTATCTTTAGTCCCATGCCGGGCTTTCGCTGTCGAGATTTCGGTGGTCGGCATTTCGACCGCCAGCATCCTGACTACATCCCATCTGATATCTATTGCAATACCTGGTCCACTGCTCTTTACCAGAGCCTGGCAGCTGAAGCCCTACAGATATGTCCTTGTCATGTAGCCTCGGTACACCATGCAGCGCGACTTGCCAGGTGTGAGTGAGCCGCCAGGTCCCGTGCAACGCTGTTAACATCGGGTGTCTTTTTTTTTTTGGGCTGAAATTGCATATAAATGATGTGACTGGGACGCACCAGCAAACTGTGTTGATTAATTTGATATGTGACACTTGTATACCTGTGTCAAATGAGTCGGTAAACGGAACTTAACGTGGAAAAAAGCTGCGGCCCCTGCATCATAACACTTCACATGCTGATTAAAAGACTCAGTCACACACAGATATACAAGTGTCACATATATTAAATTAATCAGCACAGTCTCCTGTTGCGTCCTAGTCGCATCGCTATGCAAATTATACGCATTTTTGACAAAAAGAGATACAAAAAAGACGGCTGTCGCTAGCAGAGACTCACAAGACCAGGTGCGCCGAGAGGGACTGTTTAGCTCGCATGCAGCAAAGACAAGCGAGGACACATCTGTACGCCAACTATGGGCCTGTTGTATTGTAACAGTCCTTTGCGTATGACTATGTTTCTGGTGAGGTATTTTCTTTAAGTGTTGTCCTTCATCTGCCCATACACTTGTGCTAGGTCTATTACACCGGGGAACAGTCAATCTGTTGCCAGGGATTTAAGAGTCGATTTCGATTAATTTTGTGCTCCTGATCATGAATATGACATGCTTTTTTCTACAATTGGCTCAAGTTTTTGAGATATGCATATGTCTTTAATAATTATGAAAAATTAAATAAAACAATGTTAAAAATAGTTAAAAATATATTTTTTTTTAATTCTGATTCAATTTGATTTGTAAAATGTTATAAAAGGACACAGGATAATTACATACATAAGTGTTAGGAAGCTATGAGAACCGTTTTTTGTAGGATTTTCTTTTGTATTCTTGTCGTGGGCAGTCACTCTGCAGACACCAACAGTAATCGGCAATCATGTGACGATCCCACCTTCCTTGATATCTTTTTTTCCATTACTTGAATATCCTGGTGGAACCGCTCACCCTGTTCTTCACTTAAATCTCCTAGACTGGACAGGAAGTGATCTAAAGGGCTGTACATAAAATGTACTTTAATACTCATGTTGGCACCAACTTTCTCTAAACATTTTAGCATGTTGTGGACTAGTAAATGATAGTTGTCTGACTCCCTAAAAAAATTTGAATGCCAGACACATAACTCAGCCATGCTTCAGATTCGGTTTCAGTCATAGATGTGGTAAAATGTGGATCCTTCACCAGTTTCCATATCTGTGAGCAATATACAAATATATTTGAAACAATCACCTTGTCACAACCCTGGCTAGTTTTTCACCTTTTGCCTTGAGACTTACCCCTGTCAGCTGTCCCGTGGATCTGTATGTGTAAACCGCATTGGAGATATGTCCTGATTATGCTGGCTGCAGCACTTCTGTGTATGCATTTGGACTGTGCTCTCCTTTCCACAGTGATTGTTCACCTGGGCCCTCTGTCTGTGGACACTGCTAGCCTTGATTGGAATCGCAGGTGTAGGTTTGATTCCCAGCACTGCAGAGAAGATTACTCCCTCTGCATGTTGTGCCCTCCACCACTCAGAGTGCTACTACCAGACCTCTAGACCGTATCCACCAATTCCTGCCAGACCCAGGGTATATACATTCTCCTCTGTTAGCATTCTGGCCTGAACATCTCATTACTTCCTGTGGTGTATAGTTCGTGCTACTTCTGAGTACAAGAGCATCCCAGGCTCCTGCTTCTGCTGGTTCCTAGACCAGTTAATCCGGAAATCCTGCTTACAGCAATACCTGGCATATCCATAAATCCTGCTTACAGCAATACCTGGTATATCCATAAATCCTGCTTACAGCAATACCTGGTAAATCCTGAAATCCTGCTTACAGCAATACCTGGTAAATCCAGAAATCCTGCTTACAGCAATACCTGGTATATCCAGAAACCCTGCTTATAGCAATATCTGGTAAATCCAGAAATCTTGCTTACAGCAATACCTGGCATATCCAGAGGTCCTGCTGCAGCATGACCTGTGTACCTGAGTTCCTAGTGTGAAACATTTGCTTCTAAGTTACAAATTCCTTGCTACTCCAGTGCGGAGTCAGATCCAAGTTCCATGTTACCCCTTCCGCTCTACTCCAGTCCGGAGTCAGATCCAAGTTCCAAGTTATCCATTCCACTCTACTCCAGAATGGAGTCAGATCCAAGTTCCAAGTAATCCATCCGCTCTACTCCAGTCCGGAGTTAGAGCCAAGTTCCAAGTTACCCATTCCGCTCTACTCCAGTCCGGAGTCATATCCAAGTTCCAAGTTATCCATTCCACTCTACTCCAGTCCGGAGTCAGATCCAACTCCAAGTTCATTCCATATTGCTCCAGTCCGGAGTCAACTCCAAGTTCCAAGCTCACCAGTTCAATTCTCATTACTCCAGTCCGGAGTCAAGTTCCAAGATCACCAGTTCAATTTTTATTACTCCAGTCCGGAGTCAAGTTCCAAGTTCACCAGCTCAGTCCACATTACTCCAGTCCGGAGTCCAAGTCCAAGTTCTTCAGTCCGATCCACATTATTCCAGTCCTGAGTCAAGTTCCAAATCCTTTAAGTTCAAACCTCATTACACCTGTCCGGAGATCCAGTATCAGTTCACTTAAGTTTCAAGTCTACAGTTTCTTTTCCAGGTTCAGCGATTATTGGAAGACTCTTTCCTTCAGTCTTTTCAGCTACTCTTCCTGCCGGTCCCAGCCCAGTCCCTCCAAGTCACCTACTGATATTCTGTCCAGTTCAGCAAGTCTTCCTGTCAGTCCCGGTCCGGTTTCTCCAAGTCTACTGGTTCCACTCCAATGTTACATGTTTCCTGTTCCTGTCATTTATCACCAAAGGCAGTTCTCACTGCTATACAATTCTTTTGCAAATAGAGCTATTTACCTCAACCATGGTTCCAGTCAAACCGGTCTCCGCTGAATCCAATTCAACACCTGAGTCAGGTAATTCTCAGACTCCAACCGTGACACGCCTGACTTGTCCAGTGCTTTTACAAATTGTTTCATTCAACCCAGTTTGATATGGAGAGGTGGCAGTATGATTTTTTTTCCTGTCAAGTAAGGGTTCATGAATGATGTTGGCTTCTCCTACAGTTATAACTTCTCTTGGAGGCCATACGGTTTGCTGCCAGTAATTTTGTTTTGCACGACTATCCCATAAACATATGTGACAAGAATACATAGTATATCCACTTTGATGGCCAAGAAGAAAGTTTACCATTTTTTAAATCAACACAAACAGATCACTGATGCTGAGAATAAGCAATTTTTCCTAAGACTAACTTAATATTTTCATAGTGTTCTTTAAGTTTTGTTGAATGACCGATAGTAATTGATGCAATTTTTTTCCCCATTGTGCAGTAATACGCATTTTAAACTCCTTTTAGAACTATCCAAAAAGAACCGCCAGTCTTCTGCTCGATATTCTGGTAAACCCATAATCTGGAGAAGTTCCGGAATATTGTTGCTATACACAAGATTGTTATCTTGGCTAAAGAACATCAGTATGGCTTGCTCGCTATTTCGATATGACGTTATAGTAACAGTAAGACAGTGCTTTCTTAAAGTCTGGATGCTAAAAGCTCAGTTGCTTTTTTCAATAAATTCAAGTCACGAATTAAATCGTTTAGTTCCTTTTGAGAAATCTGTTTGGAGTAGAGGAACTTTCTTTGAACTCACTTTCATCTGTGTTGTCACTTGCACTGGATGAAATTAACATTTCCACATCATCACATTGAACTATGCACAAAGAACTGAATGATGGTACAGGTAAAGCTTCGCTATGTGGTATCGGTTTTTATGCAGAATTCATACTTGGTATTCCCATTTGCGTTTATTATATCGATTAATACCCTTCACATTTACAGCATAAAAATAGCAGCCACTCAAGTGATCTTTTGGCTCACACCACATCATAGGTATGTCGAAACTAAATCCTTTTCAAACACCTTTAGTCCAATTGCGGAGTGATTCCACGCAGGTTTACAAACTTTGTGAGACACCCAAATCCTGTATTGCTGGCTTATGTGACGTCCAAAATAAGCCTGATACGCTTGTTTTACGTATACAGTTATATTTTTTCTTTCTTTTGCAACCCTATAATTTGCCACAAATATAACAAAAAAAACCTTCAATTTTACCGCAGAAACTGTTTGTTTCAGACATTCGGTGCTATCTCCCCACAAAAGCCGAGGACATACTGAACAAAACAAGCCCAACCAGCGTGTAATTGGTTGTGGTGGGACAAACAAAGGAACAGGAGGTGTGCTAGCTGCGTCACTCGGTCCTCTCCATTGCTCCTCTCTGTATGCTGGGAGGAGGCGTGGCTGTGGTGTGAGGATGTCCCAGCAGGATCAGCAGTGCACGGCCACGCCTCCTCCCAGCGTTAGTGAGGAGATATGAATGTGTTATGTGTAGCTCCTCTCTGTATGCTGGAGGAGGCGTGGCCGTGGTCTGAGGATTTCCCAGCAGGCTCAGCAGTGCACGGCCATGCCTCCTACCAGCGTTAGTGAGGAGATATAAATGTGTTATGTGTAGCTCCTCTCTGTATACTGGGAGGAGGCGTGGCTGTGGTCTAAGGATGTCCCAGCAGGATCAGCAGTGTACTGCCACGCCTCCTACCAGCGTTAGTGAGGAGATATGAATGTGTTATGTGTAGCTCCTCTCTGTATGCTGGGAGGAGGCGTGGCTGTGGTCTAAGGATGTCCCAGCAGGATCAGCAGTGCACTGCCACGCCTCCTACCAGCGTTAGTGAGGAGATATAAATGTGTTATGTGTAGCTCCTCTCTGTATACTGGGAGGAGGCGTGGCCGTGGTCTAAGGATGTCCCAGCAGGATCAGCAGTGTACTGCCACGCCTACTCCCAGCGTTAGTGAGGAGATTTGAATGTGTTGTGTCTCAGACGTGTCTACCAGCTACATTGTTACAATTAAAACAAATTCTTGTTTTTGTTGACAGAGGGTAGTTGTTAAAAAAGCAAAACTAAGTCAATTCTGTTAAGTAAAGCGGCCTAGAATAGTAAGATACTTCAAGTGGAGAAAATAACTGAATTTTCAAATTTTTCATTAATTTGAAAACTGGAGCCAATTCAGCTATAGCGAAGATCTAATGCGAAAATAGGACCTGCGAGTACTCTCACACCGATCTTAAATCCTTGGCAAGAAAAAAAAACATGTTTTTGTTCCCAGGTGTTATCATAGAACAGTTGCGCAACTGATAAGATTGTGAAGATTTCTAGAGAGGGAATTTTGCACCATGTGCAAAACTGGATTTATTGTAGAATTGATAGTATCAGTGTGGCCCACCCACTTCATTCTACTAGAGAAAACACCCCGAAGTCTACTAGTTTGGGCAGGTTCATAAGTTCATACGAGGAGACCAGAGGTGAGATGTTGGTGCCCCCCCAAGCTTGCATTCACTACCAAAACCCAAATCCCAGCAGATCTCACACACACTCCCCCTAAACCAAATTTACTAACAATACCCCAGCAGCACCCAGTCACACACTCTCCTCCCCCTGCATTCAATTCCAACACCCCAGCAGCACACAAACTCATACTCTCCACCCCTGCATTTACTGCCAACACCCCAGCAGCACCCAAACACACCATGCATTCACTGCTAACACCCCAGCAGCACCCAGACACACTCTCCTCACCTACTGAATTCATTACTAACACCCTAGCAGCAACCAAACACCCACTCACTCCCCTGATTTCACTGGCAACACCCCAGCAGCAGCACCAAGACATACACTCCTCCCCAAGTAACTACTAACACCTCAGCCCACAAACACTACCTGTTGCTGATCAGGGTCTTCTGTATTTGCTATTGCTATTCCCAAAATATCAGCAGAGGAAGCAGGTCCTATGTAAATGAGGGGGAAGAACCAACAAAGGATGGAATGGCCATGCACCACAGACTCTGCCCTGCCTCATTCATGTACAATGGTGCAGTTTCCTTGCTGGAGATCCGCCTCTAGAGACTGGACTCAGAGTGAGGGCCCTGGGAGAGGGAGTACTGCAGCACAAAGCCTCTTGGATCCCTGCTTATTCCTGCTCTGGGGCTGCATAAAGCAGAACCTGGAACAATGGAGGAGGTCAGTGTGCCCCCATTGTCTCATATATTTATGCCCTGAGGTTGGGTGCGGTATATCCTGAATTCAGCTACATATTTTGTTATGGGGTTGCTCTGTGTTGACATTCTCTATGATTCCAAAATATCTCAGCAATTGCTAGTGGCTTTGGATTAAGGGGATTTCATTAATTCTGTAAAATGTTCACAAATATCCTTAAAAGGCTTATCAGCAGGTTTGCCCTGTAAAATATACATTTTAGAGCCCATGGTGCTCGGTTAGACTGCCATTTTCTTATCTTGAATATTGTTAGCCTGGCAGTTCAATATACGTAACCCTGTACCTTAATATGTATGGTACTAGTAATGACCAAGCCAGGCCTAAGCACACAAGGCAACTGTCTTGGGTCCTAAACTTTGAAGGGCCCAACATTTTCTAATTATTAATTTTTTTTATAAGGGAACTTACATTTGCCATCATCTTTTACTTAGTAAAAACAAAAAATAGACGGTTCAACATAGAGTGTCAATTACTTTATCAGCGCTCAGTTCTTTTTCAGGTTTCATTAATACCACGCTCTTATCTACCACTCTCAGTCCACAGAGAGAACCTGGAGCAGCCCGAACTTGGTAAGACAAATCCGATCCAGGAAGAACGCTAACTGGTGAGAACTTGAGTGTCACCTGGCAATAGAGAAAGATAGTAGGAGATGAGCTTAGTGTTATGTGTAGGTGGGATAAAGTAAAGCTTACAAAGAAGTCAAATAGCCATTTTGACCTTTATTATTACACTACTTTTTAATTGCTATTACATTCATGCATATCTGATATCCATTAATTACTATTATATAAAAAAAAATAATTGTTAGAATATACATAGTCCTGCTAGATGTACCTGTACTTAAACCTAGGTCTTCAAAGTGCATGCTTTGTTATCAAGTTTTGTTATTTTCTTTGTACAGTAGCATAAATGTATTGTTTGTATTATGGGACTCACTTTATTCTTGAAACATCTCTGCATGCTTAATTTAACCATATCTGTTACAATATCTCCATCTGGCAGCAAAATGTAGCCAATAATGTAAAAGGTCGGAGAGAAGTCAACAATCAGAGGAAGCGTAAAAGAGGCCTCGCCGATTATAACTGTATAAAGGAGACAGGTATTAACATTAGAAGGACAGTATGGACAATAATAGGAAAGAAATGGGTGTACTTAATAACACAAACGTTGTGACATGAAGTAGCCCAACATGTCTTAATTTACTTAGGCTCATCACAGATGGAATCACAGATGGAAGAGGATGAAGATATACATAAGAGGTGATGAGAATCAGAATTTTAAAGGATGGTTGTCCTTCATTTATGCAGTTACTACTCATGATGACTTTCCTACATTTTTACTTGCACCTGTACTTATTTAATGCAAAGTTAGGTGTCTCTTACAAAACTAGCTATGCCTAGAACACCCCCCCACCCCCCCACTAGACTTAGTATGTCACAACAAGGAATCCTGGTCTATAACTCAACCACCGTTATTTCTGCCACAAAATCCTGCCTTTATAAATGAGTCATAACCTACTGTATAATGCTATTTGTCACCATGTTCCTGTATACCCTCCTTTCAAAATACATTATCAACTCTTTGCTGACCTAAAATAGCCAAACCATCAGTTACAAACTTACCATTTGGGCAGCCCAATTTTTTGTTTAAACAAATTATTTTTAATAAACTTTATAAATGACCGTAGTAGTCAATCACCAATGCACTCAACCTACGCGCGCACACACATACACTATGAATACTAATTTAAATTGTAAACCTTAAAACTGCATTTTTGTTTACAATTGAGTCACTGAATTGTGGCCAATATTATGTCTGTGCTTGTTTCCAAATTTTTAAAAATAAGTCATTGGACCAGGGTCATGATAGTGCTAGTAGCTTGATTCTTCACTTGTATAGTTGTGTGATAAAAGGAAGGGCCATAACTAGGAACGTGTGAGCTGTGCGGTCGCTGCTCACCCACGGCCCCTGAATCTGGCTAGTAAGATGCCTGTAACGACATCCTGCAGCCAGAATTTCTGCAGCAGTGCCGTCTGGGGCATCTTAGAATGCTTCAGGTGTGTACACCACGACCCTTACAGTGGTGGAGGATGCTCTGGGCATTGCTATGATTACTGGTGATGGGATGATTCAATGAACGATGGCTGGCAACGATGGATCAGGCATACACACTATACAATGTGTATGATATATTGTTGAGATCCACATCGGAATGATATATCGTATGATATATTATATGGTGTGCTCCCAGGTTAAGGCATAAACAAAGCGCCCCCTGACAGGCTCTGCGGCCTATCTCTCTCTTCACGGCCCCTGTAGCTGGCTCCCTGACCTCAGCTCTTCACTCCCCCCTCAGTTTCTGCCCCTGTAAATTGTTCCTCTTTGTAAAGGCAGAAAACAGACCTTCCACTCTTATGGGGCTCTCATATACTCAGCAGCTCCCTCCTCAGTGGGCAACTACGGTACCTCAGCTCCCACTGGCACTCTGCTTGCCTGACTGCCATCTATAGCTCCCTTTAGGTTGCCATGGCAAGCTACTTCATTTCACCTTATAACTGACAGCATAATGGACATTCCTACATTAACCCCACTCACCTCTGACATTAGCACAAATGGCAGTGAGGGGTTACATACAGTATATTATTTTGCATTCTTAATTGTAGACCCAATAAGAGTGTATAAGACTTCTCATATGCCGCCCCTAAATATTGTAAATGAGTTCCGTACTTTATTCACAAAGTGAATGCACATCCATATTTGGAGTTTGTATATTCTCTCTGTGCTTGTTTAGGAGTTCCTCCGGGTACTCTTTTTTTTCCTCTTACACTCCAAAAAATTATACTAGAAGGTTAATTGGCTCCCAACAAAAATTAACCCTAGAGTGTATGTGTGTGAGCGGGATGCACCGGCTTCCCGACTGACAAATCCCAGCAAGGTACTAATGACAGGCGTCGAAATCCTGACACCTGTCATTAGACCTACGTCAGGAGCCCGACGCCTGGCATCCTGAAAGAAGGTAAGCTGTGCGCCGGGCGCGGACAGCCGTGGGGAGGGATGGTTAGGTTTTAGGGCTCCCGGGGTGACTTAGGGTTAGGCACCCCCCCGGGAGGGTTAGGTTTAGGCTACGGGAAGGGGGGTTAGGGTTAGGAACTTAGAGGGGGGTTAAGGTTAGGCACTAGGGAGGGAGGTTAGGGTTAGGTATCCCAAAAGGAGGGTTAGGGTTATGGGGGGGGAGTAGGGATAGTAAATACTTACCTTTGGAGCTGTCGGGTTCTTCACTGCTGCCGGTCTTCTGGTGTCAGGATTTGAGCCACCGGACCTACGTAGAGTATATCATACCGATACCGTGTGAGCATGTGGTAGAGTATATAGATTGTAAGCTCCACTGGGACAGGGACTGATGTGAATGTGCAAATATTCTCTGTAAAGCGATGCGGAAATATGTGTGAGCTATATAAATAACTGGTAATAAATAAATAATAAATAATGGCCACTTCCAGTTATTCCTCCTGTTTTAAACTAGCCCTCTCACTTTTCCATACTATGGGGTAAATTTACTACGATGGGAGTTCTATTAAGAAGTGACGTTGCCCATAGCAACCAATCAGATTCCAGGTATTATCTTCTAGAAGGTGCTAGATAAATGAGAAGTAGAATCTGATTGGTTGCTATGGGCAACATCACTTCTTAAACAGAACTCCCATCTTAGTAAATTTACCCCTATATCTCATTCTTAATACATTTCTTGTATCACTTATTTTCTTTCACTTGTTATGCCTTTATCCTTTTTACACCATATCATCTTTCTCAATGCCTCTTTTTTAATATATATTTATTTTCAGATTTTGTTTTATTTATATACATACTTTCTGTAATTGTGTACTAGATGTCCTGTGCATCTTAATTTTGAGACTTTTAAAATTTTGTGTTTTTGTATTTCTATTTTTCACTAGATTGTGCCTAAAAATAGGAATTTTTTAATGTATGGTGCACCCAAACAGTCCAACAAAATTAACACATATACAGTTTATATATTACACACAGATAGCCTTAGTTACAAGAAAATAGAAGCATAGTATACTGTAGATGTAATTTCTTACCCTCATCTATATTCTTTGTTGGAATTTCTAACTGTCCAGTAAGTTTTATAGATGATCTGGAAACACCCTAAACAAAAAAACAAGTAACATTAGCTACATTACCCATTTTTACATATATGTGTGTATGTATTTACAAACAACGCCCTCATGTTCACCATCGTGGGACACCCAGGTGAAAGCTAGTGCAGGACTTTATTTTCACTTTTTCTCTCTGGAATTCAGTTACCTTTTAGATTACTTTGTGTACAGCACTTACACAGAGAAAGGTCTATTTGCACTAACAAGACACCATTTATTATTAAATAAAAATAAAATAATCAGGGGGTCTGAAATTCACCAATATATATATATATATATATATATATATATATATATATATATATATATATATATATATATAATTATTAGTATATTTTACATGCAATGTAAATTTACTATTCAGACTAGAATATGACTAGCCATAATGTAAACATTAATATTTAGACATGTAACACATAAATACCAACAAATACCGCATATAAAAAAATACGTACAACCAACAAAACAACTATAATGATCACAATAACTCTATGGAGATCTCCAAGTCTAATATGTGAATAGCACTGTGCTTTTAAAACAGTGGTCGGGGAACAGGGGTAAATTACCCCACATGGGGTAAAAATGAAATTCCTGGGGGTAATGGACGGACAGCCAGGCATACTTATGAATCATTCAATAATAAATAATGATTCATATGCATGCCCGGCTGTGCTGCAGGGAGGCTCTAAGCCGGACGCCCGCTGAGATGTTATTACCAGTGGGCACCCGGCTCCTTCCCTGCAGTGCCGCGTTAGCCGGAGGCTGGAGTTCTCTTCTGAACTCCAGCTTCCGCCTCTCGCCATGCACACTATGACGTCTCTCCCATAGTTCTGAGGAGCAGCCGGGCAGACAGGACGGCAGCGGATGCAGGAGCAGGGATTAAGGTAAGTGGTTTTTTTTGTACAAGCGGCACTACAGGGGCATTATATGGGGGCACTACTACAGGAGCATTATATGGGGGCACTACAGGGGCATTATATGGGGGCACTACTACAGGGGCACTATATGGGGGCACTACTACAGGGGCATTATAAGGGGGCACTACTACAGGGGCACTACTACAGCGGCACAACTATGGGGGCACTACTACAAGAGCATTATATGGGGGCACTACAGGGGCACTATATGGGGGCACTACTACAGGGGCATTATATGGGGGCACTACTACAGGGGCACAACTATATGATTTCCTTCCTTTCAAATCAAGGGGGTAACGTTGGCGTATCTACATATATTTTGGGGTAAAAGGTAAAAAAGTTCCCTGACCCCTGTTTTAAAAGGACTCAGTCCATATATTCATAAGATATCGCTCCTGGTTTTAAGCCACAGATGAAAATACAAATGGAAATATGAAAACTTGTATAGTCACCACTCTCCACTAATGTTAGTAGTCAGCACTCAGTATGCTGTACGGGAATAGGCAGTCCTGAACACCCCCATGCTGTAAAGAGAGGTGCAACGGCTGCAATTGCAGGCCGCTCGTGTTTCCACCTGCGGGAGTCTGCCTGGACCACATATGTTGACGCTGGAAGTGGACGCCATAAGCCTCTAAATTCCAGATGGTATGGAGGATTCCCCAAGTGGACAGCAACAACAATAAAAAGTATGTGGCAACCAGTTTCAACGATGGCAAAGGAGCGAATGCACTAAGATAACAATTGTACAGTCATGCATTTGCGTAGGGCTTTGGATCCTCTAACCAGTTTCGCTCCTGTAAAGAGGGACTCTTTGAAAAAAGCTCCCTCTATACAGGAGCAAAACCGGTTAGAGGATCCAAAGCACTATGCAAATGCACGACTGGACAATTGTTATCAATTGTTATCTTTTCCAAATAGGGACATAAGATGCACCCCAAAAAAGTGTTGTGGCCTCATGGGGAAGGGCCATGACAAATCTGATTTGTCCCTGATGAAGATGAAGGGGCACCAATCCCTTTGTACCACTGTTATCCAGGTACAGATCCATGTGTAATGTATGCAGTGTGAGGTGATAGGTTCAAGTCCTGGGTATTACATTATTTTAAAATGTGTGTTATAAATAAAAGAGGATGTGCCTGAAGGTGCTTGGGGAGATGGTGAAATGTAGGGGGTCGGCCAAGGAGGAGATATTGTTGGCCAGGAGATGCCAGGGATAAAAGAAGTGGAAGCTACAAGTTAGAATGATTATAAATAGAAAATGAACAGGCCCGAACAGTGCCCCCTGCCCTGTGGTGCTCTGTGCCATGGCACATGTCTCACCACCCAAGTTATGGCCCTGTATTGCATTGATGGTTTGCACTGGTGCAGGAGATCTAATGATTCTCCTCCATTGATAGCAGAGAGTCAACAATGTTTCTTTCTCTTTTACTGGCACAGGTGCCCAGTAAGCAACTAGTCCTTCCTTTGCACTAATGGACCCATCACCCACTCTGTCACACAGCATGGATGTCCATTGATGGTTTCCCATTTATGGTTCATACCAAAGCAAAAGGGTAAAAAAGAGGCAGGGTTTTATATGTAATTTATTGTGCAGATACTGGTAAATTTTACAGGGATTTAAGATCTTTTCAAATGGTTATAATGTTAAAAGGATTGGCTTAGTGTTTCAAGATGTTAATAAAAATAGTTTTTTTCAGCTACTACTACATATATGTTTACAAAACTGAATAATTGATTGAGAGGAAGGAGTTTGCCTCAGTAGAACTCATAAAAGTAGTTTTGAAAAAGTCTAGGTAAATGAAATGCATTAGCGTTGCCCTGCTCGGCACACTCAAGTGAGAACTATTATCTCCCAGAGGAGCCAACAGTGAGGCTAAGTTGTTTCTAGTTGGAGAATTAGGGCCAAATGTCATAGGCGGCAGGTTTTTGAACATTCTGAGATCTTGATAAGTTAGCTGTCAGATTTAAAATTACAATTTTTTACTAAGTCAAAACTAACCATTTTTTTTACTAAAATAACACTGCCTCTTTAAATCTAACTGCTATCACAATTAAATCTCAGCACTGTAAAAAACAAACTACCTATTACATTGGTCTTGTTATGTTCTGGGTTGTTTGTGGACCCGGGGTGGTAGCAGGAGCGATCACAGAAGCGGGTTTGAATATAAAACTAGGTTTTCCTTTAGGTGTTTGAATAGACATAAAATATTACAGTAAATAAAAGTCCAGGTATATATAAACATGCACTAGAGTTCTGTTGTGGGAGTATTGGGTTAATGTCCAAGTAGAAACAATTAGAACTGTCCAGGTGTGCAGGTAGTGAGACTGGAATAATCAACCAGTGATGCAGGAAAATAATAAGCAAGGTATGCAGGTAGTGAACTAAGGCAAATGAGCAGGATGTCAGCAGGCTCAGGCACTCAGGTATGGGCAAGGGTGGTGGAGGAAGCGGGGTAGTCCAGCCTAAAGGCAAAATGGCGGTGCCCATGCCAAATGGAACGGAGATGCCGCCAGGCCTTACCAGCGCAGAGTGACAACAGGCCCGCACAACAACGCACACAGCCAAAGCCCCCTGCTAGACACCAGCTCCACCACCAGACAGCCTGCGCCACAACAACCTCACAGGTAACACCCGCCTAGCGCCATGCTGAAATACCCTGGCCATGACAGTACCCCCCCTTTTGGAGTGGCCTCAGGACACTCACCAGGCTTCTCTGGATGGGCAGAATGAAATCTGATGAGCATGGACATCACGAGCATCGGTCCAGCAACGTTCCTCTGGACCGTAACCTTTCCAGTCTAGCAAATACTGTAGATGACCTCTGCTTAGACGAGAGTCCAAGACCTGGGCGACCTCAAACTCAACTCCTCTCTCCGTCTGTACTCGAGGAGAAGCAGGTAGAGCACCATGGAACCTATTCAGAACTAGGGGCTTTAATAAGGAAACATAGAAGGAATTAGGGATTTTTAGGTATGGGGTAACTGTAGACGATAGGCCACTGGATTAATGACTTCTGTTATGGTGAAGGGACCAATGAAGCGTGGTGCAAATTTCATTGAAGGAACTCTCAGACGAAGATTCTGGGTGGACAACCAGACCTGGCTTCCAACTTGCATGCGTGGAACTATTCTACGCTTCCTATCGGCCTGGGTCTTATAGCGAGAGGATGCCTTCAACAAATCAGACCGTACTTGAGTCCAGATGGCAGCAAATTTCTGCACCGTGTCCTCCACGGAACATCAAAAACAGGCAGGCTTCAGAATTCGGGAACACGAGGATGAAGGCCATAAACAACCTGAAATGGTGTTTGGTTAGTTGACGAGTGGTAGGAAGCATTATGTGCAAACTCGGCCCATGGCAGCAAGGCAGTCCAATTGTCCTGGGAAGATGTCAGAAAAATTCTTAAGAAAGTCTCTAGATCTTGATTAACTCTCTCGGTGGAGCCGTTGCTTTGCGGATGGTAGGCCGTGGAAAAGTTTGACTTCACTTGAAGAACAGAACGCAAAGCCCTCCAGAATTTTGCAGTAAACTGCACACCACGGTCAGAGACAATTTCAGCAGGAAGGCCATGAAGACGAAATATGTGTTGGACGAACAACTGTGCCAGGTCAGGAGCAGAAGGTAACTTCTTCAAAGGTATATAGTGGACCATCTTAGAGAATCGGTCTATTACAACCCAGATAGTATTGAAGCCTTGAGAGACTGGCAGGTCTGTGATGAAATCCGTGGAGAGATGCGTCCATGGACGTGATGGAGTGGGTAGTGGAAGCAATTCCCCAGCTGGAGCTTGTCGTGATGATTTATGCTGGGCACAGGAGGAGCAGGAAGAGATAAAATCCATTATATCTGCCTTCATAGAAGGCCACCAATAGTGTATTTTCAGGAACTCCAAAGTCTTCAGAGTGCCTGAGAGCCCTGCGAAGCGAGAGGAATGTGCCCAAGTGAGAAGCCGCTTCCTTAATTCCAGGGCCACAAATGATTTTCCTGTAGGAGGCTGAACCTGTAATGTGGCAAAAACTCTTGATTCCAAGACAGGGGTATTGCTTTGATTTTCAGATTGATCATCACAGAGGAGAGATCTCGATAGGGCATCAGACTTCTGATTAAGTGCTCCAGACCGGAAGGTCAGTGTGAACTGAAACCTAGCAAAGAATATTGCCCAGCGGGCCAAACGAGGACTCACACATTGAAGGTTTTTGAGAAATAGGAGATTTCTATGGTCCGTAAATACAGTAAATGAAAACTTAGCTCCATCTAGCAAATATCTCCATTCCTTCAACGCCAACTTTACAGCTAGTAGTTCTTGCTCACCTATGGCGTAGTTCCTTTCGGCAGGTGAGAATTTTTTAGAAAAGAACCCACAAGGATGGACTCGATTGTCCTCATAACATTGAGACAGGACTGCTCCCACAGCTTCAGATGATGGGTCTACTTCCAAAAAAAGGCCTGTCCAGATCTGGTTGTCGAAGAACTGGTACTGAGATAAAGGCCTGTTTTAGAAGATGAAAAGCGGACTCTGCCTCAGGTGACCATTGGGCAGGATTAGCACCTTTGCGGGTCAAGGCTGTAATGGGAGCCAGCAATGTAGAAAATCCCTTAATGAAGCATCTATAATAATTGGCGAAGCCCAACAATCTCTGGATGTTTTTCAGTGTCTGAGGTCAGGTCCAATCCAGAATTGCTTGTACCTTTTTGGGGTCCATTTCCAAACTGGAGCCAGAAATTACATAGCCGAGAAAAGGTACACTGGGCACTCCAAAGACACACTTCTCCAGTTTGCAATAAAGGTGGTTCTCTCTCAAACGGGTCAAAACTTCTTTAACATGTTCATGATGTTTAGCTACAGAGGATGAAAAAATCAGTATATCGTCCAGATAGACAACAACTGAAACATATAACAGGTCCCGGAAAATCTCATTAACGAAACTCTGAAAGACAGCAGGGGCATTGCACAATCCAAAAGGCATTACTAAATATTCGAAATGTCCATCTCTGGTATTAAAAGCGGTCTTCCATTCATCGCCAGCTCGAGTACGAATGAGATTGTAAGCCCCTCTCAGATCTAATTTAGAAAAAATGACAGAGCCCTTGACCCTATCAAACAACTCAGTAATCAGGGGAAGAGGGTATCGATTCTTTACAGTAATGTCATTAAGGCCTCGATAATCGATACATGGTCTGAAACCACAGTCCTTCTTGCCAACGAAGAAAAATCCAGCTCCGGCAGGTGAAGTAGAGGGGCAAATGAACCCCTTTGCCAGGTTGTCCCAGATGTACTCGGTCATGGCTTGAGTCTCAGGCAAGAACAGCGGATAAGTACGACCACCAGGTGGTATCTTATCAGGTATCAAATCAATTGGACAGTCCCATTCCCTATGAGGAGGTAAAATATTTGCTTGCTGCTCAGAAAACATGTCGGCAAACATCTGATATTCCTTGGGAATGGCAGAAGAAACTAATGGAACTGTCTTTCTTACAGGTCGAATTTTTGGAATACAGGATTTCTGACAGTCCATACCCCATGACAGAATCTGCATAGAACTCCAATCTATCCTGGGATTATGTTGACGCAACCAGGGTAGACCAAGAACAATTTCTTGAGAGGCCTCCAATATCACCAGGAATTTTAAGGACTCAGAATGAAGTGCCCCAATTCGGACCAATACTGGTTGAGTCTCCTTGGTGACTATACCGTTAGTTAGAGGGCGTCCGTCTATAGAGGTCAGAGAGATGGCATGGTTGAGAGAAAAACAAGGAATCTGAAATTTATCTATGAAACTAGACGTTTCCGGCTGCTCCCGAGTCAAGTAGAGTAGTAGCAAAGACAGGTTTGGGTTTAAGAACTAAAGCTAGGGTAATCGTGAAATCTTTAATTTTTGCAGACGGGCTCATAACTCCTAACTTGATGTCTCCAGGGTCAGTTAGGATTTGGCATTTCCCGGTTTACGGGGGCAGGAGATCAGCAGGTGACCGGACTCTCCGCAGTACAGACAGAAGATCTTTTGCATTCTTCTCTGACGTTCTTCTTTGGAGAGGTGTGTATGATTCACTTGCATAGGCTCCTCTTCAGTAGGAGAAGGAATGGGACTGGTAGAAATGGAGGGGGCAATTGACCTTTGCCGGTCAGTTCTGTGTATTTCAGCCTGACGTTCCCTGAAGCGTAGGTCAACTTTGATACACAACGAAATCATGTAGTTCAGATTAGTAGGAAGTTCTTGAGTGACTAGATTATCCTTTAGTCGGTCTGACAACCCATGCCAGAAGGCCGAGTTGAGGGCTTCCTCATTCCATTTGAGTTCTGTTGCTAAAATTTGATATTGCATGGCATATTGACTGACAGGACGGACGCCTTGTCTCAGTGTCATGATGTTTGATGATGCTGATACAGTACGCTCAGGTTCATCGAAAATCCTCCTGATGGATGACACAAAGCCTGCGTAATTATCCAGCAGCGGATCTAAGCGCTCCCAGAGTGGGGAAGCCCATTCCAAGGCCTGGCAGGCATAACAGAGAGACTATATAAGCCACTTTAGTTCTTGCAGTTAGAAAGTTGTCAGGCTGCAGGGTAAAATGTATGTCACACTGATTTAGGAATCCTTGGCAGAGTTTAGGGTTGCCGTCAAATTTACTTGGTAAAGGAAGATGTAAGCGGGGAGATGATCTGCCTCCTGAATTCCCAGACGCTGATGCGGATGTGGTTGCTGGTACCCCAGGGGTAGAAAAGGAAGTTTGTAAACTATCCTGTCACTTAGACATCTCTTGCAGGAATTGAGCCAATTGATGCAGCATGTTTTCTAGATTTTCTAAACGACCAGAAATGCACCGGAACAAATCCACTCCTGACTCCTGATCCGTGGCCAGTTCCATGGGGCCAGTGCAAACTGTTATGTTCTGGGTTGTTTGTGGATCCTGGGTGGTAGCAGGAGCGATCACAGAAGCGGGATTGAATATAAAACTAGGTTTTTTAATAGGTGCTTGAGTAGACATAAAATATGGAAGTAAATAAAAGTCCAGGTATATATAAACATGCACTAGAGTTCTGTGGTGGGAGTAATGGGTTAATGTCAAAGTAGAAACAATTAGAACTGTCCAGGTGTGCAGGTAGTGAGACTGGAATAATCAACCAGTGATGCAGGAAAATAATAAGCCAGGTAAACAGGTAGTGAACTAAGGCAAATGAGCAGGATGTCAGCAGGCTCAGGCACTCAGGTATGGGTAAGGGTGGTGGAGGAAGCGGGGTAGTCCAGCGGAGGCTAGGAGCTGACAGGCAGACTGGCAGACAGCGAATTTCACAGGAACAGGATAAGTATAGAGAACTCCCTCTCAGCTAGGCTGAGATACACGTTGCACTGGCAAAGAAGGAAGGCACTGACCCTTCCTAAATACCCCATGCCGTGCTGTTACTGGCCGGAGGGAACATGTAACTCACCAGGATTGGCCAGCCGCATCACATGGCCAGAAGGCAAAATGGCGGCGCCCATGCAAAACGGAACGGGGACGCCGTCAGGCCTTACCAGCGCAGTGACAACAGGCCCGCACAACAATGCGCGCAACCAAACAGACACCAGCTCCACCACCAGACTGCCCGCATCACAACGACCTCACAGGTAACACCCGCCTAGCGCCATGCTGAAATACCCTGGCCGTGACAGGTCCATTAAGGGCCTAGTAAATACACCTTTTACACTGATATTGGAATTGATATGTAATCCCGGCGCTTTAATAGCAGCTGGGTCAAAATCCCAACAGTGGAAGACTGACGGATCAAAACCGACGGACCGGGGGCAGCTACAACTGAAGACAACCAGTTTACCTTCGTTTGGTATGCTGGGCATCAGGATTTCATTGTGGGGCTAATGATAGGAGTCTGGATTTCGACGCCTATCGTTAGTCCCATGTCGAGCTGTCAGTGTCAGGATTCTGGTTGCCGGGATGCCAGCTTCCGGTAACCTGACTACATTCCCGGATTTTCACATGTAAATCTCATATTTCAGTAGCTGTTTTGCAGCAATGTACTAATGAAAATCATGACCCAAAAAGTCCAGTATATAAATATATATTCTTTTATCTTGAGACTATAATTTTATTAAAGTGTTCTGCCTGCATTAAACATAATCCTCTACATTTTCTTTTATACTGTATACTAATTCCTTGCATTGTCAATCTTTTTTCCATCTTTTTTCCTTTACTGATTATTTCACACCAATTGAGCGTCATCAGTTTTGAACAGGGATATTCTGCTTAACATGTTAAAGGATCTGAAGAACATCATTAGGAATATACACAAGGTGATGAAGAATTTTAAAGCTCTAATCTAGCAAATGAATACATACAACTGAACATCTATTACAGGCATCTTGAATGACTTTATGAGAGAATGTCTGACTATGGGCCTGATTCAGAGCTGAACGCTCTGACCAGAGCGCTCGCTCTGAATCAGGGCCCTCCTCCCTGAAAATGGAGCGGCGTCCTGGCCGCTCGCATAGCTGTGGGTGACCATAGGGGCGCCGAGAGGGGGGGGAGCGGGTACAATTTACCCGGGCCCGGGCTTCCAGAGGGGCCCGGGTCCGGCGCCGACCCCCCTCCCTCCTCACTATCTCCCAGCACACAGCGTGTGCTGAGATGCAGTGGGAGATTGCTGTGGCTGCTGCTTAGCAGCTGCGAGCAATCTCCTATGCCTGAGGGGGGGAGCGATCACACTGATCGCGCCCCCCCTGGCTTTGCGCCGGGCTGAGGGGCTCGCAGCGCCCCCCTCCGGCGTGCGGCGCTGCAAATGTATACCTTTTTCTCCTTTTTTATTCGAGGGGGCGTGGCCACGCCTCCTGCGATTAGGCCACGCCCCTCTATACCGGGGCCCGGCAGCGCTCTCAACAGCCCTGGGTGATCACCCACAGCATATGCGAGTGTCCATGATGATGGTCGCGATGGTCTTGACCATCGCGACCATTGGGCTTGCGACGGAGACCCTGCGGTAGGGTCTCGCTGCCGCAAGTCCTGGAGTGATTTTGGCTCTATCAGAGCCAAAATCACTCCCACTGACATCACTAGTGATGTCAGTGGGGCCGGCTTCAGACGGTAGGCGTTCCCATGGGAACGCCTCCGTCTGGCAGGCACGCTCCCGGCACACCCACCAAAGGGGGCGTGCTGTCAATCAACATCGACAGCACGCCCCCTTTTGTGCAAGACCAGGGCCATCTCTTCCATTGGGCTTGTTGGGCAGTTGCCCAAGGGCCCGTAGCTTGTAGGGGCCCACCAACCCGCCCCCCTACAGCCGCAAGTACTCACCTCAGTCCCAGTTTCACTTCATCCGCCAGCTTCAGACCAGTCAGACAGAGTCTCTCTGCATGTGTGGGAGGTCTGATTGGCATGCAGGAGGGTTTAATTTTATTGGCCATTTTAATTTTTTTCCCGTGAATGGGTGGATAGGGGCCCCAGTGCATTGATTTGCCCAGGGCCCACACTGCTGTTAAGACAACCCTGTGCGAGACCCAGAGCGATGGAGAGCCCGTCGCTCTCTAGAGTTCTGCATCAGCGCTGCTCAACTAGCTCTCTGGAGATTTGCAAATGCGCAGTACAGAAATGAGCCATATTCCTAGAGACCCACGCATGAACAGTGTACTCTGGTGCAGTGCCAGTCTACTTGCATCGGGCGCCATTTTCCCAGAGACCCGCACATGCACAGTACAGAAATGTGCCATATTCCTAGAGACCCAAGCATGAACTGTACAGAAATGTGCCATATTCCTAGAGGTCCAAGCATGCGCAGTACAGAAATGTGCCATATTCCTAGAGACCCACGCATGAACAGTGGGGCTGATTCACACCCGCTCGCGAGCGCAGGACGCTCGCAAGTGGGTCGATGGTGCCAAATTGCGCATGCGCACGACTGAGGGAGCTCCGTCGTGCGCATGCGCGAGACCCGAATAACGACGGCCAAGCCGTCGTTATGGGTCTCGCACCAAAGGGGGCGTGCTGTCGATGGTGAGTGACAGCACGCCCCCTTTGGTGGGCGTGCCGGGGGCGTGGCTACCAGACGGAGGCGTTCCCATGGGAACGCCTACCGTCTGAGTCCGGCCCCACTGACATCAGTAGGGATGTCAGTGGGAGTGATTTTGGCTCTTATAGAGCCAAAATCACTCCAGGGCTTGCGGTCACCGAGACCCTACCGCATGGTCTCGTCGAAAGCCCGATGGTCGCAATGGTCTTGACCATCGCGACCATCATCATGGACGCTCGCTATAGCTGTGGGTGGTAACCCACAGCTATGCGAGCATCTATTAGGCCGCTCCAAGTTGAGGGAGGAGGACGCTGATTCAGAGCGAGCGCTCTGGTCAGAGCGTTCGGCTCTGTATCAGGCCCTGTGTACTCTGGTGCAGTGCCAGTCTACTTGCATCGGGCGCCATTTTCCCAAAGACCCACGCATGAACAGTACAGAAATGTGCCATATTCCTAGAGACCCACGCATGAACAGTGGGGCTGATTCACACCCGCTCGCGAGTGCAGGACGCTCGCAAGTGGGTCGATGGTGCCAAATTGCGCATGCGCACGACTGAGGGAGCTCCGTCGTGCGCATGCGCGAGACCCGAATAACGACGGCCAAGCCGTCGTTATGGGTCTCGCACCAAAGGGGGCGTGCTGTCGATGGTGAGTGACAGCACGCCCCCTTTGGTGGGCGTGCCGGGGGCGTGGCTACCAGACGGAGGCGTTCTCATGGGAACGCCTACCGTCTGAGTCCGGCCCCACTGACATCAGTAGGGATGTCAGTGGGAGTGATTTTGGCTCTTATAGAGCCAAAATCACTCCAGGGCTTGCGGTCACCAAGACCCTACCGCATGGTCTCGTCGCAAGCCCGATGGTCGCAATGGTCTTGACCATCGCGACCATCATCATGGACGCTCGCTATAGCTGTGGGTGGTAACCCACAGCTATGCGAGCGTCTATTAGGCCGCTCCAAGTTGAGGGAGGAGGGCGCTGATTCAGAGCGAGCGCTCTGGTCAGAGCGTTCGGCTCTGTATCAGGCCCTGTGTACTCTGGTGCAGTGCCAGTCTACTTGCATCGGGCGCCATTTTCCCAAAGACCCACGCATGAACAGTACAGAAATGTGCCATATTCCTAGAGACCCACGCATGAACAGTACAGAAATGTGCCATATTCCTAGAGGCCCAAGCATGAACAGTGTACTCTGGTGCAGTGCCAGTCTACTTGCATCGGGCACCATTTTCCCGGAGACCCGCGCATGCGCAGTAGATTCTAAATGTACAGCGCTCAGTGCGCTGACAGAGGGGAGGGGGCCCAAACTAAGGCTGCCCATGGGCCCCCTCCTCTCTTAAAATGCCCCTGCCTCCTCCTCTCTTAATGCACCCTTGCATTGTAGTAAAGTCAGGCCTGGCCAAACATGGACATCAGCACACATAAGCTAGATATTCTCACGAGACATATTACTTAATTTTTTTTAATGTCAGGTGTCCTGTCACTAAGGTGCCCAGTATAATTTGCATGTTGCTCACCAGGTAATGTAAGTCAAGATGATTCATATCTTCCATTAGCTCTGTGTGTTTAATGATATAGTCCAGGTGCAATTCCTGCTGCCCCTCACACGGGAGTTCTCTACTCAGGGAGCGGAACTTCAGGAAGTTGATGTAATGCGGGAAGTATGGGTGTAGGTTTAGGTGCCCGGAGCCATGTCGAGGGGTAAAATAGTAATGATTATTGTAGCTAGTTGTTGTTTTCTCCTTTGCAATTGCCTGTGAAAAAAAAAACAGAAGCAGAAAATAATTTAGAAATAGCTAGATATAGATTTGGTGATAAGATAAAATTCCCTGAGGAGATGAATGTATGACCATATAACATTGCAGCAAACTAATTTCTAGCATAAAGGAAAGCAATAGGGGTTGGTCCAGTTAACATTTAGGGGTATATTTACTAAAGTTAGATGAGTTGTATACATTTATTGAGATAGTGATATATTATTTCTTGAGAGATTCCTAGATGTCTCTTCGGCATTGTCACACCTTCCCAATCAATTAGCTATAAATCATTAGGTGGACTTACAAATATACAAACATGTATCTTATACAGGGCAGTTGCATAACACTACCTCACACATTCATAAAAGCATGTCTATAATGACTTGGTACACTTAGGGTAATTGGCAAAAGAGTTTATCTATAGAGACAATAATTGTATATACTGTATATGTTGACTCATACATAGATCTTATTTGAAGCATGAACCACGGCTGGTTCAATACACATTGATACGCAGGCTCTCACACTCTGAGGCATCCTGTCACTGTTCGAATAACACAGTGAAATTTAAGTATTCTAATCATATTACTGATTTTTGCAACATCTTATTTAACTAGACGTGGAGTGCACACGGAGGGCATGCCGACGCGCATTTCGCTGTTAGCTTTTTCAAGGCAAGACAATTGTCTCCACTATCCCAAGCTATATTCATACATGAGGACCAATGAAATCATGTTTCCTGGTCATGTTATCTTTGAGACCAATCCTGTGTTTGTTTACAGATTCACTGTGAGTTCCGTGTCTCAGCCAGTGAAAACTGAAGTCTCAGGGGTCGTGGACAAAGGGTGTGTCCCCCTCCACCAATAGGGGTTGCGGTCACTCATAGCTATACAATGTGACTGATACAACTCCGGCAGGTATCGTATGTGCATACCCAGGGGGTGGGGGGTGTATTCACCTCCTCCAATCAGATGCTTATTTACATAAAACATCAATTCCGGGTGTTATATTTGTTAATATTATTAATTCCTTACTATCCAACATTCAGTTGTTACTAGCTGTAAATACTAATTCTAAATAATCAATACACATGTTTAAAGTGATGATACAAGAGATATTTAGAAGGCTCATAATTACCTTAATTACTGATCTCAAGCTGTAATACAATACCATAATGGAATTTACACTAATGTAAATGGATGATACGACTATGAACATGTATAATTGCTATTGGACATTGCATTATTCTCTTATATATTATAATTACTGAATAAAAATGAAAGGGCTCATAATGTCCAAGGGAATTATATTCATTTATATATTGAATTATTATATATATTTTTAGCCAATTGGTATTAGTGAATAATATATAACATGCCATATTACCCTAAAGTAGATATAGAAATAAAAATGACTTCTATTACATGGTGAGTATTAGTGGGAATTGGTAATAATAAAATATAATAATATTAATAATTGTATTGTGGTCTAATTAATGATTTAAATAGAGTGAAAACTATTAGATTGTGCGTATTACATGATAAATATGTGAATATTTGATATGTTCATATCTATAGTGTGTTAAAAATTAGATTTATATTAATGTGGTTCTGACTGTAACATTGATCTGGACTTACTCATTTACATCTCTCCAATAGAAAATGATAGTTTGTATTATATAGATATCACCCATACAGGGCCGGTTCCAGGTATGTTCCTGGCTGTGCGGTCGCACAGGGGCGCCGGGGTCTGGCAGTAGGAAAGTCCCACCCTCCACCCCGTCGGTTGCAGTGCATATGTAAGCACAGGGGGAGGGCGCAGTGAGAGAAGGGGCGGGGGGTACACGGGTTGGCACAGGGTTCCGAGACACCTAGCGCCGGACCTGCACCCATTCATAAGTATTTGGATAATCATCATAGCAGAACTTTAGTGCTTTTTGGACTTTTTCAAGTTGGCAGCTATATGGGTTTTTTGTAATAATATATTTTATATATTAATGTCCCTCAATACACATGTGTGTTTTAATTAAACTTTTTGTGTTTGAATAAAAGTGCTATCCCTTTCTTTTTTTCTATTGGTACACATATTATCAGACAGAGGAAGTCCAGAACATGAACTGGGTCAGTACTTGGTTATCAAGCAGAGCAAGTGCAGAATGCAAGCCGGGTTGGTACACAGGTTATCAGGGGCTTACAGATTCAGTGGTATGGGAATCAGACAGAGTTTTGCGAGAGTCAGAGCAACAACCAAAAAAAAAATATTCACCTAGCACTTAGTGTCAGGTGACTTACATCTTTATAGGCAAAAAGGATGTGTCGTAGGGTCCGGAGAAGTGAATCCATTATACACATGCATCCATGCATCAGTGGACTCAATATTGAAGGTTGTTTCACCATCCACAGTCCCAGGAGAGGTTGAAATCCATAATGCTTGGTCAATTTCTTACTTTAAAAGAGCACACTGATATCACAGAACATACTATAGCGCAGGTTTTGAAACTAACAATAAATTAAGGAGGGGGGGGAAGCTTGACAGCTATTTGGGCAGAACGTGAATTCTCTGTGCTCCAGGCTTCATTCTCCAGGTTCAAGTTTTTAACAAACTCCCCAAGCATTCTTCAAACATTCAGGACCAACTGCGGTCCATTAATCCAGTAATTGGCAGAGCTCAGCCCATTCCATAGTAAACAAGGCCAGCAATTTTGGGAAGATCTTGCAGCTCTGATACCTCCATTTAGCCCAGAGTGCTTGACTAGCATTTATGGCACCATTGGACTTGTAATATCTGAAGGGCAGAGCAGCATTTTATGTACGGACCATTTTGGTGTCAACATTTTGACCCTGTCGACCTTTTGTTCCTGTCGACCTATTGCCTGTCTAACAGCTGTTGTTTATCTAGACATTGTCTATCTAATTACTATCTTTTATACCAAACCTGTTGCATTTAAAGTAGGAGTATATATGACAGTGCTGCAACAATAAACTGTTTCTGTGTATTTAAAGGAACCAAATGTGCACAAAATGATCCACAAATATAACCTGGGTTCCAGTGGTTAGAACTGCTTTATTAGCTCTATTGCATTACCTTGTTTTTGGACATTACCACCCAGTATAAAGAACCATTGATCTATTAAAGAAAAACTTTTTTGAACCAAACCATATTGAGAGTGTATAGCAATCTACAGTATGTTACTAAATTATTCCATGTGTAAGTAACTAGCTATAATTGTGAACTGTTAAGTAGATATTATAATGATCTGCTATATATAAATATTATTGTGAACTGCTAAGTAGAGATGATTGAGAATAATTTCTTATGAGCTACTGTGAGAATTATTGGTACATACTTTGCATCTGTCAAGGGCTAGTGCTGTATAGTCAATGAGGGAAAATGTAGTAAGAAGTGTTACTTAGGCATTTGAGATATTGCATCAGTGAGTCCCATATTTAATGTGATTTAAGAAATGCTTGCCATATGTTCCATTAATAGAAGAGACCCATTCTAACCTGTATTTGTAGTCACTAGAAATAAAGTAAAACATGCCTTTGCATGCATTCTGTATGCCATTTTGTCTGTGTCTGGGAAAGGGTAAGATTCCCTTGCCTTTCTGCTGTGGTGTGAAGGAGGGAAGAAATAACAGTGCTGCCGAGGACAGAGTGCCAGAGCAAGAGTGAAACCCTTCCACACACTACAACCAGGTAACATTAGGCCTGTGATAATCCAACACACTTTAACATATATGATAATTTTATTTGGTGTACCACACCTTCATCATCATTTCACTACTTATGCTCCCCAAGTACTCTGTAGAGAAGCCCAGTTCAGACCAGCAACTTCCATCAAGTGGTGAGTCATACCATATACTATAGTAGCCACATTGGGGGACAACTGACACCAGTACTTAAGACCTGGAGATCATCTCCTCTTTAATCAAGTGTGACTGCTTTGCTTGCTTTACTTTTGGTGGTAATTGCTCTACTTTTTAATGTCACTATTATTAATATTAAGGATATCTTAATCTGTTTAAAGTAAACTAGTAAGCTGTATAGAAAGTTACAGCATTACTATTTTCTGTGGTATTTAGTATCAACACAAGAGGGCACTGTGAGCCTGATTTTGCAATACCAAAGATTGTTCTGAGACTATTTATAGGTTTTGGACAAAATTTACTAAACAGCGGGTTCTAAATCCCAGCAGTTTCTAAGTGATTTTGCAACCCACTGGTTTGCTTAGGCCAAAACCTCCAAAAACCACAGAGAAAGCACACTTTAAAGTAGAATATCAAAGCGCCATTACTGTTTTAGACAAAAGAAAGAATACAATAGCAACTTTTAGTGGGGGTTTTGAAAACAGCCGTAAAACCGCTGCCAAACCCACCAAAACAATAGACCTGCATGCCTGGACATTAAGGGCCTGCTAGCACTTGTAGTCTGCATGTAGCAAGATATTAAAATGAAGACACACACCGAATGTTGTAATACTTTATAAATAAAAAACCTACCCATTCAGCCCTCGTTATCCAATTTAATACTCACAAAAACTATGGATCAGGTCCTATTCAGTCAACGTAGGCATCCACAGCATCTTCGCAATAAAAACAAACCAACGGACTGGCTGCTTGCACAGCCACAATAAAATGAAAGGACACTTGCAGGCTTCCATAGAAATGAATGGAAAAGTGCTTATTGGTTGAGAGTGCTGCTGGTTATCCCTTGGGAGGATGGACCCCATTTTTTTGTGATCGTGACTTTCCGAGGGATTCCAGCCCTAGGTTAACCAGTTTCAGGCTGGTTAGTGTTATGGCAAGGGGACCCCACACTGTACATCTCCCTGCAACCCTTCTCCAGTTTTCCCCCTTATTTTTTAGTATCAGACCAGGCTCAGTGTTCCAGGGCTGGTTATTGATTTGGGGCCAAACATTTTTTTTTTTAATTATTTCTATCCTTTTACACATAATGAAACCTGCATAGTGAAAAAAAGCATAGAATGAAATCCCATTAAGGCAAAAAATGTACGTTGAGATAAGCAGGAAAAACTCAAGTATAGAAATCCTATTAAAACAGAAAATGTACGTTGGAACTCCTCAGCTGTGGAGCTCTGCCTTTCAAGGTCACTTAAGATTACCAGCCTGAGGAAGTGGTCAGGGGACCACAAAACATGTAGCTCTACAGCTTAGGAGTCCCAATATACAATTTTTATTTTATTAGGATTTCTATCCTTGATTTTCCTGCTTATCTTCAATAGGGTTTATTTTTAACCCATAGGGGTATATTTACTAAATGTGGGTTTTTAGAATTTGAGATGTTGCCCATAGCAACAAATCAGATTCTACTAAACATAGCTAGAATCTGATTGGTTGCTATGGGCAACATTTCCACTTCTAAAAACCCACACTTTAGTAAATATAATGCATAATAGCCACCTGTTTCCTCCTGCATGCTAGCAAACATGCCCAGGCTGTATTTATCTTTATTTCATTTTCCTAAATGTTTTTTATTTACAGTCTATGCACATGAGCATGTTTAGCTTTATTTATATTTATGTGTAATAAAACAGTATATTTTTTGCAATCATACCCTCAAACCTTGTTTTTTTTTTACTGGGTCAATTGAAAGGTTCCATTGAGATAAGTACTAAGGTCCTGATTCAGAGCCGGACGCTCTGAATCAGGGTGTTTTTTTTTTTTTTTTTGTGAGTCCTCCTGGTTACCACCCACAGCTTATGCGAGCGTCCATGATGGGGCGAGCGATGCGAGCGTCCATGATGTCAGTGGGGCCGGCCCCAGACGGTAACGCCTCCGTCTGGGCAGCAATGTCCCCGGCACGCCCACCAAAGGGGGCGTGCTGTCACTCACCATCGACAGCACGCCCCCTTTGGGGCGAGACCCATAATGGCGGCTTGGCCATCGTTATTCGGGTCTCGCCATGCGCATGACGGAGCAGCCTCCGTCGTGCACATGCGCACTTGCACAACATCGACCCGCTTGCGAGCGCTCAGCACTCGCGAGCGGGTCTGAATCAGGCCCTAAGTACATATTGTCATCTGAGAAAAATACCCTAATGGACATCAGGATATATAAATAAATGTTTAAAGACGTTTATTCACCAATAGGTGAGTACAGCACTTAGAGAAAAATTATCCCATCTTTTTTGTCTACATTCTCACTCTTCTCTGAGAGTCTGCATCATAAACATCTGGACAAGTTATGGAAACACCACTGTATCAGCAACCACCGTAAGAAAATGGTGTGATGTTTTTCCAAAGCCTACCTGTGTCATACTGTCATACACAGGGTGCATATATCTCCCATTTATTTACTTGTCTCAGATTTAAACAGGATACACTATATATTTTTCTCTGCTCTTCACAATACATCGAGGAGGACTACATAAAACACCATTAAGACAAAGTGCCAGGATGAATCCTTTTTATCACTACTACTGTACATCCACAGGAACTTTGGTTGAACAGTTCCATTGTCCCAGACAGCACATCTCTGGTCTCTGCATACCCAATTACATATATCGCTAGTCACGCACAAGGCAACAGTGTCCTCACATATAACACTATCTACCAATCCTATCAAAAGGTTCTGGACACTGCTAACCAAACATATTTCCAATCTCTTATCTCAAGCTTCTAACCTTAGGCAACTTTATAATACATATACATTACTTTAAGTTCTTACCCTTCCCACACCCAACCTAACAGCTACTATGAGTGCCCAAGATATTTCTTATTATTTCAAGGACAAGATTGATCAGATCCGACTTGAAATGGAATGCTCTTCCTTAGCCAGCGAGCTGCTGAATTGCTTCCCTGAACCCTCTGGCTCCTTTTCTTCATTTGATTCTACAAATGTCGATGAAGTATCTACACTTCCTACTCTATCTACTACCTCTCCTCTTGATCCTATACCTTCACAAATCAGTAGAGTTCTGTCTCCTGTGCTCATCCCAACCTTAACTAAAATCTGTAATCTCTCTCTTTCTACTGGTATCTTACCATAACTATTCATGCTTGCAGTGATTATTCCTATGCTGAAAAAACAGAATTCTGACCCTCACTGAGGGCTCTATTTGCTACAATCTGCATTTGTATTGCACATTGTAGTGTGATATTACCAACCGAATTTGCATTGCGAATTCATGCAATATCACAGGGATTTATTACAAGAGCGAGAAAGCTCTGTCCCTGCGAATCCCCTCTGGAGCCTTATTATGGTATTTTCGAAAAAAATACAGTGACAAGTGCCCCGCGCATGCGCCGACCGGCCGCCGCTGCTACCCCCCATGTCGCCAAGCCCCGCCCCATTGCTAAGACCCACCCCCACAATCGCGGACCCCCCACGACCCCCCCTCCCTTAATTACACGTACCTGCAGTTATCGGGCCTCCGGTGATGTCCTCTGTCGCTCTGGTCAGCTGACATCCCATACTGCACTGGGACCCTGTTAGGTGACGACCGGGCCCCAATGCAGCATGGGAGACCAGATGACCGGAGGGAGGACATCACCGGAGCCCCGAACTCCGGTCCCTGGACTCAGGTAAGTTTTTTTTTTTACAGTAAATCAGCATGTGGTCTGTTTAGACCACACAGCTGATTACTGGGGCCAGCTCCAGGCTCTGCACATTACAGCGGAGCAGGAGTCCGGTAACCCTGGTAGACCCTGGATAACGCCAGAGGGCTTTCCCCGGTATTTTTTTACATTTTATTTTTAGTAACTTTGGTCAGATCACATTTCCCATTACAATTATGGGAAATGCGATCTGCTTACTAAAAATAAGTGATAATTATGGGTTGGAGTAGAATTTTACAAATTTTACTCCAATTGCTCTTTAGTAACTGTAAGTGATACTAAAATAATGTGAAAAGGGTGTAAAAACACCCTTTTTCACATTATTTTAGTAAAAATAATGTTAATAAATAGAGACTGAGAGACTTAAAATATAAAAAAGGTGCCAATCACAACATATGTATAATCAGGGCCGGTGCAAGGTTTCTCTGCACCCTAGGCACAATGTCTGCCTGCTGCCCCCTCTTCCCCAATATCCATTTTCCAGCCCCTCAGGCGAAAGTGTGGACGTGGCGTTTTAGCAGTTCCACAGCCACTGCTGTCAAATTGAAAAATGCCCCAGAAATAAAAAGGTAAAAAGACACTGTGCTCGACTGGTATAGTGTAGGGGGGACACAAACAGATTATATATATATATATATATACATATATATATATAAAAATAAAAACAGAAAACTCAGCACTCACCATTGTTAAATCACTCACAATAATATATAAATATATATATATCTATATATATATATCTATATATATATATCTATATATATATCTATATATATATATATATCTATCTATATATATATATATGTATATATATATATATATATATATATATATGTGGGCTGCAGGCTTAAATGCATTGATCAATCCATGAACCAAAACCCCATTTTTATTTATATATTTTTGTGAGTGATTTAACAATGGTGAGTGCTGAGTTTTCTGTTTTTTTTATTTAAGCAATGTGGTCACAAGCCACTTGCACCCCATGTCTGGGAATGGCAACTGCAGGTCTGCACCCAAAATCTGGGAGTGGCGAGTGCAGTGGATTTCTGACTTATATATATATATATATATATATATATATATATATATATATATATTAGGGCTGTGCACCGGCCACTTTTCGTGTTTTGTGTTTTAGTTTTGGATCTGGATCTTTCTTCGTGTTTTGGATCTGGATTGGTTTTGCCAAAACCACCCTTCCGTGTTTTGGGTTCTGGGTTTTGTGTTTTGGATCTGTATTTTTTTGAAAAAAAGCATAAAAACAGCTAAAATCACAGAATTTGTGGGTTTATCTGCTCCTATGCAATTATTAACCTCAATAACCTTCATTTCCACTCATTTCCAGTCTATTCTGAACACCTCACACCTCACAATATTGTTTTTATGGCCAAAAGATTGCACCGAGGTAGCTGGATGACTATGCTAAGCGACACGAGTGGGCGGCACAAACACGTGGCCCATCTAGGAGTGACACTGCAGTGGCAGACAGGATGGCAGTTAGAAAAACTAGGCCCCAAACAGTACATAATACAAAGAAAAAAAAGAAGTGCAAGATGGAATCGTCCTTGGGCCCTCCCACCCACCCTTATGTTGCATAAATAGGACATGCACACTTTAACAAACCAATCATTTCAGCGCCAGGGTCTGCCACACAACTGTGGCTGAAATGATTGGTTCGTTTGGGCCCCCACAAAACAAGCTGGCAATTAATGTGTCCCTGCACAAACTGGCTCTACGGAGGCAAGATGTCGTGGAAAGAGCCACCTCTTCCCATCCAGTGCTGGGAAGGTCAGGCATCGCAACCACCACCACACTTGGACTCTCCTTGGGGATTTGTGATATCTTCTTAGAATGCACAGTTCTTCGCTGTGCTTTTGCCAGCTTAACTCATTTGATTTTTTTAGCAGGAGGAGGGCTTCCATCGTCATGTGAAGCTGAACCACTAGTCATGAACATAGGGAAAGACCTTAGCCGTTCCTTGCCACTCCGTGTCGTAAATGGCATATTGGCAAGTTTACGTTTCTCTTCAGATGATTTAAATGTTTTTTTCAATGTCATTTTCCTGAACCTTGTCATTTGGGATTGTATGTGCCCTCTACTATGACATTGGGCATTGGCCTTGGCAGACGATGCTGATGGCATGTTATCGTCTATGTCATGACTAGTGGCAGCAGCTTCAGCACTAGGAGGAAGTGGTTCTTGATCTTTCCCTATTTTATTTTTATCGGAGAAAGTTTGGTCCTCCATTTATGTTATATTGATATATACGTGCGGCTAAGGCGCACACAAACACAGAAAATAATTTTTAATTTTTTGTTGGAGACTAGTGCACTTTGTGGGTTACACCACCCTTTAAGAAATGAGCCAGCCGGCCCTTTACTTATGGGACACAGGCGCACGCTTGGCGCTGCTCCTTTGTTGATGCACGTGCAGCTACAGCCCACACAATTCACAAACACAGAAAATATATTTTTATTTTGTTTGGAGTGCCCTTTGGGGGTTACAGCACTCTTTAACGGACAAGCCAGCCGGCCTTTCACTTATGGGACACAGGCGCACGCTTGGCGCTGCTCCTTTGTTGATTCACAAACAGAAAAAATATTTTATTTTTTTTGCACTTGGGGGGAGCACCCCTGATGGACAGAGCACCCCCTGGACAACACTACAGCACCCCTTTAGGACTGGGACACTGCACAGGACTTTGGAGTGGACACAGCCCCTATGGACTTTGAAGAAGTGGACACAGCCCCTATGGACAACAGCAGCACAGCGCAGCACAGCACAGCACAGCACAGCACAACACTACACTGCACTACACTACACTACACAGCCCAGCCAACCCTAACTCCCACCTTCCCTCTTCACTATCCACAGCCGAGTGAGAAAATGGCGCCGACTCGGGTACCTTATATAGGATCCAAAACCCGCGAGACCCGGAAGGCGGAATGATGATGTTTTGCCTCGATTTCAGATCCGAGTCAGGCGGGAAAAGTCGTGCCTGACTCGGATCGGCCTCGGATCGGGGGGGCTCGGGGGGGTTCGGATTTCAGAAATCCGAACCCACTCACCCCATATATATATATATATATATATATATATATAGGATGATTTTTGCTGTTGACCCTTTTACTTACTTGGATATGTGCTACAGACAAATCAGAAAGTAACAGCCACACTTATTATTACACATGAACATAGACGTGCACAGCTCCCCAGCTATTTATCCCTTTTGTCTCTCAGCCTCAGCGGGCCTCCTCCTCCGGCACCAGAAAGTGCAGGGAAGCTGCTCCTCCTTGCGCCCGGCCGAGCAGCATGGAGTACAAGCGGACTATGATGGAGCCACAAAGGCTCTGGACGGCAAGTAGGGGCAGCAGGCCGGCAGCATGCAGTTGGCGCAGTCCTTCCCTGGAGGAGGCAGCGCAGGTGGCGACTGTCAGAACACTTCCGCCTCTGCTGGGTCCCGCAGCCGCCGCTTTGATTCAATTGTTGTTCCCCTTTCAGCACCTGCGGACCCGCTGATCCTCCCCCAAACAAGTACACCCTCTCAGCGGCAGTGGCCCAGGATGTCTAAGCTAGCTGCCCCCTCAGGTCCCAGCACCCATAGGCAGCTGCCTAAAGCTGCCTAATGGAAGCGCCGGCCCTGTGGTAAATTAAATCTGACAGCCTGCAGCCTCTAATTAAGGGATTACCAACCTTCTCAGAACATAAATAAAAGTATAAGAGGCGCTAGTTGTCAGAATAATTAATATACAACAACATGATAAAATGGCTATAACAACAGATGGCCAGTGTAATAAAAACATACTACAATCTCTGCATAGAACAATTAAGGGCCTGATTCAGCAGTGAACGCAAGTTCACTGCTGATCACAGATTCACGATTATCTGGAATTCTGTGAGTACAGAATGGGTCCTGCATAGTCGCCAGCATAAACCTTGAATGCATCTGCCTTGTTGACAGGCAGAGGCATTTAAGGGGTGGTTTGGGGACAGGTTCGGCCGCCGTTCCTGGAAACGGGGGCGTGAACGCCCCATTTTCCGGGAGTGGCTAGCCCAGGATCTGCGTTTGTCAGCACAGTGTCCTGGGCTAGTAAGCCGGCCAGCCTAAGTAAGCTGAGGCATCCACCATCGCGACCATCGACCACCGATGGTCACGATGGTGATCCCAGCCTATGACCTCCGTCGCAGTGCTGGGATCGCAAATGCAGCAGGGGTGTCATACACCTGCTGCATTTGCATTATTGCAAGGATCACATTGTACAGCTGCCTGTGCGCATCTTTGCAATTGCAATTCTTGCTGAAACAGGCACTAAATACTGTCTCACATCAATCCTTAAACACTGCAGTTGAAAATATTACACATTGCCCATGCACATGCAGGTTAGATAAGCAGAATATAGTTGTAACTCTGTTAGTTAGGAATTGATTATTCCACATGTGTTAGTTCATCAAATCTCCATGTTAGTAGAATTTAATAATTTCATAACTTACATCCATCGTATCATTGTCCAGTCCTGACCATATGCAATTTGCAAGATATATTAAGATGCAATCTCAGTATAATTCTGGTTAGCCAACGATTAAAATGATTGTCTTTTAGTTTTTCTCTGTCAGTCCCTCCATTGGTTACCTATTTTACCAAATTCAATATAAAATACTCTTACACATAAGGCTATTAACCAAACTACACCAGCATACATCTCTTTCCTTATCTCAAAATATCTCCCAGCCCAACCTCTACATTCTGCTCAAGATCTGTGTCTCCTATCTTCACTCATTTCCTGCTCCCATTCACGGTTACAGGATATTATTTTGGGCCGCACCCACTCTGTGAAATGTCCGCTCATGAATAAAACTTTCCTCTAGTCTCCAAACTTTCAAGCGTTCCCTAAAAACTCACCTCTTCCGGCAAGTGTATCAAATTCCAGAACCACCCACATATCCACCATAAGCTATCCTACCCAATTACATCCCCAATATACAGTGCTCACATAACTTTACTGTACATAATTGTATACTTTAACATCTCACTGAGCCTTGGCTTTCATTCCTGTGTGGCTGGATCATACAGCACACCAAGATCTTATGCAATCTGGCTGGACTAATTTGCAGTACATGGCACTGATCCTTCTGTAACAATGCCTATTTCTTTACAAATTGTAAATGTGCAAGTAGTGGCACCACCCTTCCCCAAGTGCCTAACCCTCATCCTAACCTTAACCCCCTAACCTTAAAAATGTTGGAAGAAAAATGAAAAAAAATGTTCCATCCATTTTTTGTGTTGACCATTTCAGCATGTTATACCCTTTTAACTATGGCGACCTTCTGCACTATCGACCATTTGTCAATCAATCTTTTTTTACCTGTCAACCTTTTTAACCATGTTGACATATTGCATGTTGACTATCTGGTGTTGACCTATTGACTATCCATCTAAGCATTGTCGATCTTCCATCTAGATACCCTGCTTTTACCCAGTCTAATTTTATTACTGTCTGGTTCCCAATTGTAAGGGGCAATGAAATATACTCACACTATATACAGTAAGTCAATGCTGATAATAATTATAGATCCAAACATAATACACCATGTGTAGCAGCAGTATAAAAATTATGGAAAAATGGTCCCTTGACAATATGAGAAGAAAGGTGGGCCTCGCCCAGAAGCAAAATCATGCAAAAAAGACAAAGTATGCCCTTTTTTAATGAATTATTAGTAAAGACTAATTTTTTAATACACTGTAACACCAAAAGTCCCTTGTGCCCCACCTTGTGTGTGTTTTTGGCCGATTATTAGAAAAGAAGTAGCTAATTCATCCATTTTTACTCTGATTAAGGAGACCTCTATACAGTATAGTATAAGTTCTGATTAAATTAAACAAAAACTTTCCTTCTATCTCTCCCATTTGTTGGTGAGGCTGTGGTCACAAGGGAACCTTATTCTCATTTGGTGGATTGTTCGATGAGATCCAATTTTTGGTCAGATACATACTGTACTTTTTTTGTGTGGAATATTACAAAAAACTTGCCTGGTCTTGCATTTAATATAAGTACCACTTTAAATTTTGAGGTGAAACTGAGAAGCAGCAGAGTAGAAAAGTCACTGCTTAGTAAATCTAGCCCTAAGTCTATCAGGAGGCCAGATGTTCAAATTATGGAAACACCAATTACCCCTCACTTTAATAATAATGGGGATTTTTTTTTTTTTTAAATAGTGGAGCCCTGCTTCATTTTTAACTTAGGAACCAGGGGTGGGCTGGGCAGGGTAGCAGGGGTAACATGACCCAGGGCTGGATCAATTTTAAATGTTTTGGACCACAGTCACACTGTCTAAAGCAGTGGATAAAACTATTTATCTGGGTTTGTCATTTATAAAAACAGGCACCATAATCCTTCCCCTTTTCTGTTGCTTAGAAGTCTTGAACTATTGCTGAATATGTAGGATGCCCATACGAGACAAATATTTAAACTTACCACTACCCTAAAGAAGTAATTTGTGATAAAACATGTTGGGTAATAAGGGTGTCATTTACTGGTTGTACTATCGCAACATATATATTTATTATAAAACAAAAGAAAGCCAAGCAATGGTGGGCAATGGTAAGTTCGGACAGGGATCTGCCATCTTTTCAGAACACCCAAATATTACCAAGCTGTGCTAGAGGGAAGAACATAAAGGACCAAGTCGTCAACTTGGATATGACCGGCTTCAGCAAACAGTTGGCTATTTTAAATGTTTGGGGTGTGTAACCTGCAGGTCATTGTCAGTTGGCAATACTTTTATTCATCCTCACATGGAAAACATATATAATTAATTTTGCAGAATCCTGTAGCGCTACTTTTGTTGTATATACGCTAACGTGCCCTTGTGGCTTGTCTTATATGGGTAAAACCCAAAGACAATTTAAGGACCCCATGACATTACACATTAGACCAGCTTTGAAGTCGGGACATAGCACATTGCATCCAGGCTAAACATTGAGGAGCCAGCATAAGGGACATAATCATAGATCACATACCAGCACATATCAGAGGAGGGGACAGAGCAAAAAAATTGTTGCAACAGGAATGTACAGTACATATATTTTTACTTTAACTACCTACTGTATATATATATATATATATATATATATAAATTATTTTCTTTTAGTTTCTTCTCTTCTCTATAGCCACACTCTACATTAATTATTTTTATTTTTGCTACTTAAAGGTTAAATCAATGCATGGTATCAATAACGCATATGTTCTTTATTCTTCATGTTGTTTGTGATGATAAACAGAATTGTATTAAAAACAAAAGAAGTAAAAAAAACTGAGATTCCATTTTATTTTAAAATCAGCCTCTCAATCTATTAATTCACTTCCTCAACTGTGTATAGGTGATGCTTATACTTTATCATTTATTTTTGGACTGTTCTACTTCTTCAGAAGTATGTGTACTTGTCTCAACTCTCTTCTAATTGCACAGTGTAGTAAAGGCAGATAAACAATATGAAAGTAGACAAAAGCAAAACAATCTGGCGTGTTTGTTTTAAGCTTCTAGACATTGCCTGAATTTTGAATGAATTTATGAAAGAATGCCTTATATGAGACTTCACAAATGGAGAATATTACCCAAGGCTAATAACTCTCACAGATAGCCACAATGAGAACAAAACGAATGCCAGGAAAAAATGGTCCTTACCCTGATAGACACCACATTTCTCCAGTCAGCTGTATTATTAAGCATGAAGAAAGCTCTTCCATCCTGATCTGTCTCTAAGGTCTGGGTCGTAGTACTATATGTATAGGAACAGGTGAGTTCTACAGTATGTCCGGGGATGGCATTGTCATTGGCATCTACCAGTTTAAGCTGTGTATTGAGATATTGGATGTGAGCACCAAAGAGACCATGAACATACATACAGTACATACATTTGATACAGAACATTGATATACAAACTTGATGGAGAAGGTATAGGAATAAGACATACAGTAGGTTAGTGAGTTCCCAGCTTATGAGCATTTACAGTCTAGTGCAATACTGGTACAATAAGAACTAATGGAACAGGACTGTGGTAATACCCACGGAGCAGTATCAGGTGGGGACAAGAGAGACTTTAGTGAAATTTGGGGGACCAGGTGGGATGAAGAGTTCATAACAGTGGAGCAGCACAGGAGAAGTCTTGGAGGGGGAAGGCAGAGGTGAGAGGTTATATATAGAGAGTAGATGAGGTCAGATTCAGGTCTAAGTGGGCATGAGAGAGAGTATCTCAAGAACAAGTCACAGATCATACGTTGGTGAGGAATTTAAAGCTGAGGCTACACAAAGATACATAAAATAAAGATACATAAAAGGAAAGAGACTATGAGGAAAACATTGTTTAACTCACCATCCCCCTATATGGAATCCCAGCCCTGTAGTGAGCGTCACAACCAATAAATTGCACTGAGGAGATTAAATCTGTGATGCTGATTTGCCTCATTGTTGATAACGTTACTCCTATATGGAGAGAAGACATCACATTTGAATAAAATGTTTTTTAAAAATAGTACTAGCAGATAACTAGAGCTCTGATCTGTTTGTTTCAGAAATCCTACTGTACATCACATTTCAAATTGTCAATACCCCTAACAATGTCGCCCTCTGCAGCTCCAAGACCACCAATGAGCTAAAACAAATAGAAAATTGTAGCTAAGTACTGTAGAAACAGTTTGTTCACAGTTTCCAGCAAAATGGTGGTACAACTATAAGCATAATTGCCAACTCTCCCTCATTGTCAGGGAGACTCCCTGAAATAGTAGCAATCTCCCTGACTCCCTGAAGAGTCTAGCAATCTCCCTGATTGCGCCTTACCCCCAATATGTAGCTGTTATATATGTAAAAAATAGATATATATACATTCAAATGGGATCATTGGTATAATTTCCCTGCATTTGCTATGAGGCACAATGATCCCTATGGCTACATGTATTTTCTAAAAAGTATCAGTGTGTTTTCATCAACAAGTAGATCTTACTAACTGCTTTAGGGCTCATTTACATTTTGATATAAATCAATTTTATGACGCCTCTCAGATATAGCAGGACACGCCCACTTTACCGCCACGCTCATAGGTGCTGCTTTCACAATCTCACTAAAATGCTTTTTTCAAAAGTAGACAGATATGACTTTAAGTAGGAAGTAGAATGAATTACCTGAGAAGTAACTGCATTCTCCCCACCTATATAAAATAGTATAGAAAAGATATAGGGCCCGATTCAGACCCGGACGCTAAGCCGCGGACGCAAGCTATGGGTGATTGTCACCTGTCTGCGCGTGCATGTGCACCGCAGTGTGCGAACCAGTCACTGCGATCGGGATTCATGCGCTCGTTGTACACAGACTGATTGCTACTTTGAGTGACAGCGCCGTTTGTGGGTGGTAACAGGGGAAGGTGATTGTGAACGGGGAGTGGTGCTGCGGATGCAGGCGTCTCTGGGCATCAAAACGGAGTTTTAAGGGTGTGCATAATTAGCATGGAAGCGTCATTGTACACGTCACCAGGTTGCTAATCAGCCTGCAGTGATCACAGCGCTTGCGGTGGGGTAGGGTCTACCTCAAGCGCTGCGTGCAGCTCCGATGGCTCTCGATGGTTCTGATTAATCATACACTTCCTAGAGATGACGTGTGCTAAGAAAGAAAAGGGGACGTCTTCATACCGGCGTGCGCTCACTCTGCCATCGCTCTCTAAAACATAGAGGGCGTCCTTACACCAGACAGTGCGATTGCGGAATTTGCATACCCCCCCCTTTTGACAGCGAGAGAGCGCAGTTTAGCGTCCGGGTCTGAATGAGCTCCATAGTACTCAATGCAGTAATTAAGGAGTAGACACTCTACATGACGTGCACACACATACAGTATCTTATGTATTATGCCTGAAGCATAGAAACATATAGGGGCCTATTCATTAAACCTAAAAATTCTCTGGAGATAATTAGCTTTAGAACTCGCATGGAGTTCTAGCTAATTATAGTTGGAATTCATCATTCCACCTCTCCATAAGTATCTATTCCGAAAAGCTGTCATTTTTGCGATGACAGCTTTTTGGGAAATAGATACTTTCCCCTGCCTACACTACCTTATCGCATCTGGAAACAGTGCTGCGCATGCGCTGTTACATCTGTAAAACCAGCGCATGCGCAGCACTACCGACAGATGCGTTAAGTTTGTGTACCCCCCCGACACCCCCCACCCCCCAATTACCTGCAGATAAATCTGACCTCCTACAGTTCCCAATTAAGGGATTACTCACCCTTAAAAAAAGAAAGTAACAATAAAATAGAATGCTCGATGCCTCTTTAATAAAAATAGCTTTAATACAATGCAATAACAGCTGGAATTGTAAATAAAATCACTTACAAAATATGTCAATAACCACCATAGTCATTATAATATAAATTGTCCATGCACAGGAAAGTAATAGATTGTTAGAAAAAGTCACAGTTTAGGTGGACAGACCCGGGACATATCCCTTTTACAGTACAGTGCAGACACAGATTGGCGCTGTTTACATGGCACACAGGTGTAGTGCAAGCGCTTGGAGAATGACATCGTCTCCTTGCACCGGAACGCGGCTCTCCCCGTGCTGTAGACGAGTCCTGGGTCGAACAGGTTACCCATTTACACTGAACCTTACCCAGGTCCTTCCCAAGAAGAACCCTGCTCGCTAGCAGGGTTGGCTTCCCGCGTGACTGGGCCTTGGTGGAGCCATTTCCACTGACCAAAATCCTGGGTTGATGCGTTCACGTGCAATAACTCGGGATTTTCCGGTCAGTGGAAAAGAGGTAATAGTAGTGAGCATAGGAATAGTAAGTAAAGGTCACAGTAACTTGTTAGTAATTCAATATCCATATTATTTCTGGTGTTAGTGGATTCCACTGTAGTGTCCTTATCTTCACTACCTCATATGCTTTCTGTAAAATTTCAATAGGATAACCCTGGTCCAAAAAGGATTGGAATAATGTCGTAACCTAACGATTCAACTTTTACAGAAAGCATATGAGGAAGTGAAGGAAATGGATAGAGATCAACTTTAAAAAAAAGAAAGATCAATTATTCCTAGTATGGAAAATGAGGGTGGAGAGCGGTCAGCAATGTCTCTAACACAAAACAATAGTTGTGTCCAAGACATAAGAAAGATCCTAATATGGAACTCATCTCTTTTAAGACTGGATGACATACTGTCACAAGAATTAAACTTGGAAGGGAAGGTCATTTTTAGACAAACAAAAATATCTACAGTCTAGATAAGTGTCAAGTCATTTCAAAAGCTATATAGAGCCAGGATATAAACCATCTACGCCGTGGTTCCCACAGAAGCCTATGGGTTTTTTCACAAATGTGGAAGAACGGCTTGTAATACATTCAGTCTTAACTGCAGTGTGGACCCTGGGCAAAGCAATGCACTGGGGCCCCTACCCACCCATTGTGCCCCCAGTAGTAAACCCCTTATATAGTGCCCCTAGTAGTAGTCCCCCCTATGCAGTACCCCCTATGCAGTGCCCCTTATATAGTGCCCCCAGTAGTAGTCCCCCACATGCAGTGTCCCCAATAGTGGTACCCCTTATGCAGTGCCCCTTGTAGTGACCCCAGTAGTAGTCCCCCCCCTTGTAGTGCCCCCAGTAGTAATTCCCCCCTTGTAGTGCCCCCAGTAGTAGTCCCCACCTTGTAGTGCCCCCAGTAGTAGTCCCCCCCTTGTAATGCCCCCAGTAGTAGTTCCCCCCCTTGTAGTGCCCCAGTAGTAGTACCCACCTTGTAGTGCCCCCAGTAGTAGTCCCCACCTTGTAGTGCCCCCAGTAGTAGTCCACCCCCATTGTAGTGCCCCCAGTAGTGGTCCCCCCCCCCCAGTAGACACACACACACGTAATAAAAATAAAAAATAAACACTTACCTGAATCCCCGCTCCTGCTCCTGCCGCCGCCAACTGCTCCTCCGTCCGTCCTCCCAGGTCGGTCCGCTCTGCATTATGGGAGAGATGTCATCACGTCTCTCCCATTACCCACTGCGGGAGCTGGAAGATGCAGCTCATGAGTGAGCTCCAGCCCGGTTCCGGCAGTGGGCATAGCAGTCAATGAGAGTCTGACAGACTCTCATTGCTGCTAATTAAAACAAATACACAGCTGCCGGCGCCGGCGGCTGTGTTTGTCACTGTGTAGTGCTGACTGAATTCCGTCTGGTCAGCGCTACATGCGCGGTGCAGCTGTGTCACAGAGACACAGTCTGCCCACGGCCCGCATGGTCACTCGTCACGGGGGGGGGGGGGCGTGGGGGGCTGGCGGATCGGACACAGACTAGCGCTTTAACAAAACAAGTAAATTTACTAACTGGCCGCGGCTGGAGGGCCCCTTGAAGCTTCGGGCCCTTGGGTAACTGCCCTAAAAGCCCAATGGAAGAGACGGCCCTGAATACATTAATTAATATTCCAAAATAAATATTAGAATTTAAGTCTTGTTACTAAAGAAATAACATCCAGCGCTTCTAGTTTCCTGTCACTTTCAAATATAATTGTTGTCATTATCTAAGTTTCTCCTTACTGGCAGCAGTTAAGTTGTTCACTGGAAAAAAGACAATGGTCTCCCATTGCTAGAAGCTTTTTATTTATCCTTTTGTTAAAGGTTTCCTTCTGTGTAAGGCAATCATTATAGTATTTCCTAATATAGTAAACTTTCATTCACTTGTGGAGCGTACATGACTATATCATTTATTAACTCTGATGTTAAAGTCTGCGTCACATGTTTTTTTTTTTTATAGCATCACTAGAGTACTAGGTTCATGTTGGTAGTCTTGTTATTGGATGGCACTAAAGCTCCTTACAATGTAGAAAGGCAAGAATAAGTACATATTATAACTTGATGAGTCGAACTGCTTTACTTTACTGCTCACTCTTCAAATTCTGTTTGCCTGGTGCCACCTAGGCCAGTCTTATGCTGGGTACACACTAGACGATGTGTGTACCCAGCGATGGCAGATGCAATGGAACAATATATCGAGGGTCTATACACACTGCATGATCTGGTGTATTACTGCCAGATATATTGTTCCCCCACCGTATCCATCCGTATCCAGGGTTATGGTGTCGGCTGACGGATCTTCTGATCTGCCGTGCAAGCACAGTCAGTGGCTAGAGGGGGGTTTCCAAATACATCATTTTAGCATGAGTGTGGTCAGTCCATGAAGAGGGCATAATTAGCACTTAACCAGCTTTAATATGCATCATACAAAGTGTATTGTGTGGCATAATTCCAGCATATACAGGAACTGCGATCACAGTAAGCCATTAAATGCGGCAGTAGGGCCATCCTGCCTGAGGTGAATGTTTGTATGTTATTTCAGATGTGAGCACCATTCCAGAGCATGGGAGCAAGTCCAAGAGTCTGGGGGAGCAGCAGAAGAGCCTAGCACTGCCCTGGACTTATTATTATTATTATTATTATTATTATTATTATTATTATTATCATATATATGGCATCTTACAAAGTACATAAACAAATAGTTAACCAGTGACTTACAGTACAATACAATACAATGCAGGACAAGGACATGGACAATATACATTGCTACATTAGCAACCATAACACCCAAATAATCAGCAGAGCATAAGCAACTAAGTGTTAGGTTCCCTAGTGGGGAGTAAGAAGTAGATGAAAGTAAAGTAAGGAGAGGCACAAGAGGGTAAAGAGGGCCCTGTTCGTAAGAGCCTACATTCTAAAAATTACTATTGTTATTATACGCAGTGGCGGCTGCTGTGCAGTTCAAAATTCAAATAGTAGAACCACACCAACTGCCAGTGAGTCCCAGCCACTGATGTTTGGCAGCATTTGAGGTGGCAGTTGGTGTGGTTCCCCTATTTGAATTTTGGACTGTGCTGCAGCCCTACCTCTGGAGCCACCACTGATTATATGGTATTAATAATTAACCCTATTGTTGGTCTATCGCAGTGCACCCCTAACAGTTCATGTTTTCCATATATCATAGTTGATGCACTAATGCATTTATTACTGGCTGACACATGTTAAAAGATCCACAGTTGGTGCTAATTATTTCATTTGTTATACAGAGAAAAACATGCAACAGTAGTAAAATTCTATTATGTTACTACTTCTATTGTGGTCATGTTGTGGCCTGGGGAGGGGGTTTCCAGGCAAGCGGAACCCCCCCTGCATTTGCCTATGACAGCAAATCAGAAGATGTGACAAACGACATACGGGAGCACACAATCAACCTTACACACTGAGCGATGTGGCCTATATATTGTTCTTATCTGCATCAGAACTATATATCTTCTCATATATATCGCTTAGTGTGCACGCACCTTAAGGGGTAAATTTATTAAGAATCGAGTCTGATCCGAGTTTTTGTTTTAACTCGATTAGCATCGCTGAAACTCGGGTGATTTGAGGCTCCTAAAACTCACTAATTTACTAAGAAGCGAGTTTACCTGAGCGTGAGTTGGCCAATGGTGAAGCAGATCGAGATTTCTTCCCCGAATAGCAAGTTTTAAAGGAGATTACTCACCCATGATTGCAGGGTTTTCTCTCTGCCTAACTCTCCAGAACAAGCAGCCTGCACATATCAGTGAGATGTGTGAAGGCTGCTTGTGTGTTGTACCTGTGAAAAAAGGGTTCAATCTTTAAAAAAATTACGTAGGTTCCCCCCCAAAAGTATAACCAGCCTCGGACTGCTCAGCCAGTCCTGGTTCCTAAAATTATGGGGCAAAAAAATGTGGAGGGTTATTCAGTAATTTAGGAACCAGCACCTGACAGCAGGGCCAGTCCTGATTTTAAAATATAGGAAGAAATAAATGTGTACGGGTCCCCCTATATTTAAATAGGGTGTAATGCCACAGCCAGCAGACCCGGTCAGCCCAAGCCGGGGATCTCAGGGGAGGTGGGGACCCCCCAAGAAGGGGTCTCCCCTCTCCAAAAACCCCAGGCTTAGGCTGAAGCCCAGGGCTCTTCCCCGCACCCCTGGGCTGTGAGTACGGGGGTAATAATGTGGAAAATAGATCAAAACTATTGTATTTTAAAGTGGAATTACAGGTACCAGCATGCCTGCCTTTTTGCACTTGTGGAACTACAAGTGCCAGCAGACGGCCGGCACCCGTACCCCCTACTGTAAAATAAATAGTAAAAAAAATACAGTACACACACACCCTCTAAAGTACAACTTTATTACATACCTACCTACCTACCTCACTCACACATACTTACCTGTGTCAGCTGGTCGGTCCCCTTCTCCATGTAGAATCCACTGGGAGTACCTGTAATAATGATCTCATACTCACCTCCATCCTGGCACCCCCTATTTTCCCCATTATTACCCCCCATACCCACCAGTCCAGGGGTGCAGGGAAGAGCCCCGGGCTTCAGCCTAAGCCTGGGGTTTCGGGAGAGGGAGAACCCCTTCTTGGGGGCTCCCCACCTGCCCTGAGATCCCCAGCTTGGGTTGACCGGCTTGGGTTGTTAATGCTTTGTCCCTGGAGACTCGGTAATAGGGTCTCCTGGCTATGGCAGTTTACCCCGGTTGGTTTTGGTCCAGTCCTGGTTTTAAATATAGGGGGAAACCTATGCATTTTTTCTACCTATATTTAAAACCAGGACTGGCCCTACAGCAAGGTTCTGGTTCCTAAATTACGGGGGAACCCTACAAATTTTTTTCCCCGTAATTTTAGGAAGCATGACTGGCTGAGCAGTCCGGGGCTGGTTATACTTTTGGGGGGGGACCCTACGACTATTTACAGGCAGATCACACTGATCTGTGTATGTTTCTGGAAAACTCGCAGCTCGCAGGCAGGTGAATTGATTTCACAAATTTTTACAGCTGTATTGTCCATTCTCATGAGAGTTTATAAACTCTCATCTTGGTAAATTCCCGAATCCTATCTTCACTAATGAAAAGTTACTCGAGTTTGGCCTATGGAGTTTGCTAACTCTCCAGAATTTTCCCGTAGCAAAGGAGATTTCTCTCCAAAGTAAATTTGAGAGTGGAAAGAAATGCCCAAACTCTCCAGAGATTGCTTACTTGTCTAAACTCGAATTTTAGTCAATTTACCCGTCTTTTACCTTGGGATTAGAGAGACTGAGATACAGCTGAATTGTTGTCCTTATGTTATCATACATGAAGCAAGATGGAAATTTGACACAGTTGGCTCTGGCAACTTTGTGGTGTCATTGGAAAGGATAGTGGCCTTTTATTTTTCGACTGTGAGTTGTTCTACTGACTGAGGAGAGCTTACAGTAAAGGTACTCTGAAGAAGGCCTTATCTGACTATACCCCAGCCTAGATTCAGTTGTCAGGAGCAGGGGACCACTGTAAGGTGTTACTCCTCCCCATTGGCAGCTCAGTTACTAGTGATGTTTTGAAGGGCATTCTGGCTATTTTGAAGTCTATTTTAAATAGGAGAAGATGAAACACTACCACTTGTATCACACCCACCATATATCCAAACACAGCCGGGGGAGAGGAGGACAGATATACAGACCTGCCCCCTCACCATTATATGCTTAGACCTTTTCCACTAAAAGACATGACAGGTCTTTATATGCACAGATACAGGGTAAAACAGCTGATTCCCCTCCCCTAGTGCAGCCATTACTGATGGAGAAGGTAATGAGATCTCACCACTGAGGAGGTCATAGACTGGGATATAGTTATGAGACCGGTGGCCACATGGCTGCCGGTCTCAATCCCAACAGCGTAATTCTGGCAAGGGATTTAACATAGGTGTCAAAATACCGACGCCTATGTTAATCCCGATGCAGGAATGCCGAGGACTCCGGACCGATCATCCTCCCTGCCAGGTAAGTATAAACTTAGTCCTGGAATGAGGGGGTTAGGTTTAGGGACTCCTGGGGGGACAGGGTTAGGCACCCCCCCGGGGAAGTTTAGGGGTAGGCTAGGGGAAGGGGGGGTTAGGGTTAGGCACTAGGGGGGAGGTTAGGGTTAGGCATCCCCCCCGGGAGGGTTAGGGTTAGGGGGGGAAGAGTTAGAGAAAGCTTAAATACTTACCCTGTCGGGATCTTCATTCTTCTGTCTTCTGGCATCGGTATTACATCTGCCGGGCATTAGTCCGGCGGTATGTCATACTGATTACCAAAGACTCTCATCTTTCTCGAAAACAAAAAAGAATCCGGACCCAGCAAGAAATATTGAGGGATGAATGTATCCCTTGTAAATATTTTCAGAAATGTATTCTTCTACTTCTACACTTCATGGGGTTGATTTAGAATGTAATCTTATTTTTAGGAAGGCATCTTCCTTACTTCCTCCTGTGCCCGTATTCAATGGGCTTAACGCTAATTGGCTGAGAGCCGTGACAGATGGCTTTCTCAGCCAATAAGCGTTAACCCCGCTCAATGCAAAACCTTACGATCCGACAGCGGGATCGCAAGGTTTTGCCTCAGAAAGGGATCCAGGGCAGGCAGGAGATCCGAGCTGTGGCTCGGATCTCCCTGGATCTCCGAAATTCGGGTGGGTCCATTTTTCTTAGAACTGGACCCACTCATCTCTAATATATTGTGACATTCATACTCTGATCGGCTTTTGCAGACTACAGATAAGCTTTATCAATGCAAATTTTGATATGTGTGTTGTTTGTAAATAAATGCTTTTTAAATACTACACCATGAGTGCACATGTTCCATTTCTATGTATGTGACTTCTGGAATAACGGACGATTATACACCCTGAGAGGTGGTGGTGGACGTAAGAGGCGAAGTCCTGTTATCACTGAAAGTGCGGGGACCCATCTTGATGCCCCACGGCCTGATGAAAGTGTTAATCATTACATACCTATTATTTGAATCTATATGGTATGGATATAAATTACCAGCATGGTTCCAACATTATTAAGAATATTACACTATAAGGTGCTTGTATTTTCCCTTTTGTCTTACACAATTTGCTTGGGATCTTGCAACAACGGCCCCACTGGAAGAACTTTTAGCTGCCACCGCATATGCGGGGAGTGTATAGTGGAAAGGACTCCACTCAAGAACTTACGGGATATTAAGAATCATTTGGTGTAGCGCTATTATTAGTACCTGCTTACCATACATACACACACACATATATATATATATATATATATATATATACACTTTGAGAGGGTGTTCATGTTTTAACTTTGCTTTTGGATCTGCCTGCCATGATCATTTTGTACTATGATAAGTAACGTTAATTTTCTTCTGCAAATCATCCTTGAAGGTTTTATATGCAATTGGAGTATGTTCTTTTTCTTGGCTATACTTATTTTTCTAAGTTGATGTGGATGCGCTGGTTTTATTATAATGAGTTAATTTCCCTTGTTGAGCACATTAATGGATTGGACTGTCCAATTAAATGTACATATTCACTGAGCTTGGAACAAATAGCATACCTTGATGTTCTAATTACAGTACAGTTGATAACAATACACTCTCAACAAAAATCTATACAAAACCCACGGATCGGAACACCTTACTATTGCCTAGCAGCCACCATCCACCAGCTACCATCAGAAGTCTGCCATTTTCTCAGATGCTCCTTGTGAAGAGGATAACTAGTAAGGAAGATGATTTATGCACAGGATTGGAACAGATGACTAATAGATTCAGGAGCCGTGGATAATCAGATCGGACATTGAAATCTGGTTTACTAAAAATTGAGAGTATTCCGAGGAAAGATCTTTTTGAAAAACCTGAGTCTAAGGATGTTACTGACAATCTACATTGGGTGAGGAAGTTTAATACCTCACATAAAGTAATTGAAAAATCACTTAAAAATCTGTGGCCGATCATAGAGGGAGACAAGGAAATGAAATCCCTTAAACAATCTTGAGTGATGTCATGTTTAAAGAGAGGCAAAAATTTGCGTGATTGGCTAGTATGCTCTGATATCACGGACTGTGGTATTGCAACTGCTCAAATTCTTACTAAAAGTGGTGGCTGCTACAAGTGTGTCGGATGTACGACCTGTCGACACATGACTACGAAAAAATTTTTTTCCATCCGCATACAGGACGACGGCTTGATATCAGGTTTGCCCTAACATGCATGAGTATCTTTGTGGTATACATGGTGAAATGTCCATGTGGTCTGTGCTACATAGGTAAGACCATAAGTACTTTTAGAGAGCGTATGGCATTGCATAGATCGGCCATGCGAGCCTGACTAGGGGGTATAGTTACGGAGAAACCCATAGCGAGACATTTTGCGGAAGCTAGACATAGTCTGTCTAGTTTTAGGCATATGATCATTGACCATGTACCGGAAAACCCTAGGGGGGGTGATTGCCATAGGAGAATTTTACAAATTTGATGCTACTGTAAGTGGATTTTCCAGTTGGACACTGATAAGCCCAGAGGTCTCAATGATCATTTAATGGTTTTTTTTGTGAATGAGATGTAGTAGGAGCTGCCTTGTCTAGCATATATTATTAGTAGCTATACTGTTTTCCATTTTGGGTTGATATTTATTGGATACTTACTGTATTGTGTGTTTAATATAATCCATATTATTTACTCTTAACGTTAGTACTTTGATATACATCCTGACCATGAGATTATGTGATTCATCTACTATATTATGATTATGTGATGTCTTACTATTTATTGATTGCCATCATATAGAATTAGGTTATGGGTTTTATTTGGTATGATCTTTTGTAATATTGTTTGCTGCTTTTTTCTATATGCTGCTGCTATTGGGAATTTCTATGCTTAGGAACTAATCTTCATGTGTTTTTGTGCAGGGGGTTGTATATGTGTGCACACCGAGTCACTGTGGTAATGGGGGCAGAGCTTAGCGTACACCGCACCAGAAGTTTCTGGAGGTGGGCCGAGTGCTGCAGAGGGAGTCAATGGTGGTCCAGGTGCCAGGTGTTGGGTATTTAAGGTATGTTTTATTTACTGTCACTAAATATGTATCCTGATAACGGGTTGGAATGAACCCGAAACATTGAACTGATGGAGCTTGTCTGAAGTTTCCTTTTTTATTTGATGTAACCTGTTGGGTGCCGTCTCCTCGATCTGGCTATTTTATTTACAACCGGCACCTCGGTTATTGGCTTTTTGAATGGGAGAGCCGCCTCTGTGGATATTATTTATATATATATATATGTATATTATATGTACGTATATGTAGTATTTAGAAAATAAGACACTCAAAAGGGACTTTCAATTAAAACTTCTTATGGAAGATACATTTTGCCCCGGGACATTACGTCATAGTAAAAGAGAGGTTCAGGAGTTCTTGCTTGTTCCTGCAGATTTTGGACACTCAGAGTTCTGAAGTCTATTTTGGCAGAATATATATTGGAGAGGCAGATATGACACTTTAAGCAAGTCTATTGCTGAAGTAGCGTTCGTTTTTATTAAACAAATACACTGGCGTCGGGATCCCGACGTTGGTAAAACGATAGGCGTCAGGATTTCAACGTCTTTCATTAGACCCCTGCTGGGATTAGACAGCCTGGATGCCGACGGTTGGCATTTGGACCGTCGGCATCCCGACTGCCACCCGTCTGTACATGGTATCTGGAATAATCATTGTGCATTGTGAGTAGTCACCTTTATTTTATACATTCCTGTACTTCTGTTATAATAATGAACTTGCCATTGGTAGAACACCATTAAAAATTGGCCTTGTAGAAGATATTTGTTGTCTTTTGGAGTCACTTGCTATACCTGCTGGACTCAGATTTTACTCCGGAGGCTATGGAGAGTTATGGAGTTTCTTAAGACCTTACTACTATTGTATAAATATTTAGTAATTTCATTTATTTATGAAAATTTGTTTGTGTCCTACCTGTTCCCTCCTCTGTGACAGAGGCTTCTACTTTAAAAAACCATTCCATGTCACGCCTGAGTAGGTGAAAGAAATAGGTTTTCACTTCCAACGTGATGATCCCAGCGTTATCTAACTGGGGGAGACATTGAGAGTTCAGTCTACAGTCAAATACTTCAAAACATGTCTATTCTGATTTGAGTCTTCTAATACTGTATGTGATTGCATACAAACCTCCTCAATGAATAACAACAGAGAAAAGTATATACTGATTGTAGTAATAGCATAGCAAATATTTAAGCCCCATATTGTAGACATCTGTTCAGAAAAATGGTGTCAATGTGGTTTACACCATTTACTGTATCCGTTACAATCTATGAGGCATATCCAATTAGCTGCTAGAGTTCACCAGCGACTAATTGCTGGTCAAAAGTCCCGCAGTGCGGGGGTAAGCTATTCAATTAAATAGCTTTTTCCCTACGCCATTAATTCGGGTCTCGCTCGTGTGAACACCCTGATTCCGCGAGAACTGCAGAATCAGTGTGTTTATACCTCTCGCGCGAGGCAGAATAGGCAGGTTTTCCACAGATATTACCTCGCTCCTCCATGAGGTTCGAGGTAAAGTCCGACAGCGGGGACTCTCACGCCGTGTCTCAGGGACTCACGCGTGTTGAATCCCCGCTAATTGAATCCTGACCAGCGTGCAATTAGCTGTGGGGTAAACCTCGTGGCTAATTGGATATGCCCCTAAGTCTTACCTGACTGGGTGCTGTTTCATGATCTCTACTGAAGGGCAATATACATTTATTAAGCCATGATTTTTGGGGGTTTTTACAATTATTAGCAATTAGAATTACTGAAAAACACCACACATTTTACAGATTTCTTTGTTCCTTTTACCAATATACATTGAATAAATACAATGATCGTCAATCTTAAAAATAAAGGGTCTCAAAAATTACAAATAAGGGATTCACAACACTACTCAGGACCAAATCACATGTTTTATTACATTTTTACTAATCCCTGATTTGAAACAATTTTTTTTTTCAAGCACTGACAGACATACAATCATTGAAAATTGATTAAACAGCAGCCGTAACAGAGGGAATAGGCTATTTTCCCAAAAGAAATATAAAAATAAATGTATAAGGCGCTAGTCCTAATGTATAACAAGAGATCCTTGTGATAACATCAGGTGACTGGAGAAACATGTCAAAGGACAGGGCCAAATCTAGGGATGTGCGAACTGTGCCATCACCCAAGGTGCCCTGCTCTGGGGGTGGCACAGTCATCCTGTCCTATGACCCCTGCATCTGGTTAGCAGGGTGCCTGGATTGGCACCCTACAACCAGTATCGCTGCTGGAGTGCTGCCTGAAGTGTCCGTTGGACATTCTTAGGATGCTCTGGATAGTGCCGTATTTCCTGGTGTTGGTGGCCCCGTTCCGACACTGTCAAGGAATAAGGATATTATGTTTAATCTCTCATTATATATTAAGACTCCATGAGCTATATGACTCCAGCTGTGATACCTTCCTTTGCTATATGGAATGTACTCTTAACTTGCAACACCAAGGAGAAGAAGTCCCCTATACTAGTGTGTGATGGCGGATCTGAACTCCAGTTTCTCCAGATATAAGAAGCAATCACTCTCAGTAGGGTTGTACAAGTGCACCAACACTGACACTATGATGCAGGTACACTCACAAGACACGCTACCCGCTGCTGGATAAGATTGTTTGTGACCGTGGTACAGTATGATACCACATGAGTGAACATTACCTACAAAAGATGTTTTTATTTTTTATTTTTTATTAATACTGTTGGCTGAGTAGTAGATACGTCAATTATGTGTCAGTGGCTTGAGGGTGATGGATGTTTCAATGAATAAGAGGGTAAATAATATGCATGAAATTGATAATACAGCAGAATTTATTCTAATTGATAGTATCCGTTCCAAAATCACATACAATAGTTACATAGATCCCTAAAAAGTGCACCTGATGACATCACACAAACTCGGCAATGCTGAGAACAATACACTAAATTAGTGAAAATGTTTAATCATGAAGTGCACCCTGCTTAGTGATGTCACTAGTTCTAACTATTATAAATGAGTATAGTTTAAATCTCCCTTTTTGATTCAGCACAGACAGTGACAAAATCAACTGTACAGTATGTAAACAACAAGTTCACATTTTGGGGAAAGGGGGCCTGGACTGCACACCCTACTGTAGCTCTTTCTAATGGGATGTGCTACCTAGCTGTGACTTAATATTACAACATAGAAAAAAGAAAAACCAGATGCACCATACAACCATTAATAATTATGCATGATTTGCAAGGTTTTTGGCATAAATTTGGCCAAAGTTATGCCAAAAACCTTGCATATTATGCATAATTATTCTATGTTGTAACAAGTTCACATTAACTATTACAAATTCACCTTTCCACTAAAGTCAGCACACAGATCAGGTGGCCCTAGGTGGTAATTGTAGTAGTAGTAGTACTTTCCAAATTGTCGACAGACCGTGATGTTATAAACTCCATGCACTGGCTTCCCATATGTGTACCTGATGGAGTTTAAAAAGAAATTAGCAATCTATGAGAAGTATTACAAGAAACATCCAATGCTACCAATGAATGCATGTAAAATAAGAAGAAAATCTTTCAGGTATCAACGATATTATCATGAAATATGCTGTACAATAAATTGCATACAAATAATTACTTATTTGCATTTAAACAATAGCAACCAATCAGACATTTGCCTTTGTTACACAAATTGCACTAAAGAGATACAGTAAAATCTAAGTGCTGATACTTGTCACTGGTTTCAGTGGCACTGAGAAGGTGGGAAGCAGGTACAATACCTAGATATTTTAATTTGTGGGTTAGCAGCATCTTACCATATAAACTTACAATAATATGTCTCACATAATTGAAATAAAAAAAATGGAATCAAATAATAACAAAAAAAAGTAATAAAAGTTGAATGGCAGCGGTTTCTCCTTTTGTTAATCCTCAGCCGCAAATCTACAGTACATGACTGAAAGCGGAAGCGCTAATGGTGAAGTAACATGATGATCCCTAAAAAACATACTGAGGAACCCCTTCCTGACTGGACACTAGGCAACATATTATAAACAAAGACACGGAAAACAAAAACAGAAACAGAAACAAACCAAAAACTTGACCTTACCAAAAATATAATGCAAGATTGTTATACTTATTTCTTACATACCGTGAACAAAACTGATGGTCATGTGACCGAAGATGATCCCTTTGAAGATAAGTTGTAAATCTTTCATACTCTTATGCACTTTTTGGCATTTTATTATTGTTTTTTTACACTATCAGGCGCTTTCTTACCCTCATTTATTTCTATTTATATGTGTTATCACCAATACACATTTTACCGCAGAGAGCTGCCACTCATAATTGAGGTGTGTTTGTTCATTTTTATGTATTATTATTATTCCATGTTTTAAACTTTAATATATTTTGTTTACTTTCACTTGAGCACCTTATTCTCTCACACCTATCTATCTATCTATCTATCTATCTATCTATCTATCTATCTCATATCTGTCTATCTATCTATCTATCTATCTATCTATCTATCTATCTATCTATCTATCTATCTATATATCTATCTCATATTTATCTATCTATCTATCTGCATTAAACATGGTTGTGGAAAGCACTACAGCAGTGTCTCATGATATACAGCAAAGTGAAAGTCCAGTAGACAAAATTCCACAATGTGAAAATCTAATCCTAAAAAAATTATTAAAAAATATATTATCCAACAAATACACTCCCTATAAATTACGGTGGCTACTGTTTCTTCAAAAAAGATTAAATTCCAAAAACCACATGTTGTAGCGTTAATAATTAATAACAAATATCACCTTCAGTGTATAATATCCAACGCAGAATATATTTATATACATACCAGTTTTAAAACTATTTCACGCTTCACAAATAATCTTCCTTATTGTTTGGTCTCTCCTCTCCATTTCGAGATGTACGCTTGATAATTTATAGACCATAAAGAAAAATGTTTTGTAGTTCTAATATGTCTCACCTGGTCAGGAGTTTAACTGTGAAATGTTCAGTTTTCATCGCAACAGCTTTGGGCAGCTGAAGGTTGACTTCAAATTTCGGAAGCACTGTGGACACGGATTGATGAGAAGTCAATGATAATGACAAGAAATAAATTACAACTATTGGGGTCAGGACAGTCCCTCACCATATTCTTCCACACTGAAGGTATGGATTGTATCCTTCACTTGGATGGAATATTCCCCCAGCTGGGGCTCAGAGGAGAGAGGAAGGGAGAGCTCAGCTATTCCCTGCTTGACACTCACATTCAGCCACTGACCAATCCGGTTCATTCCTGGATCCTTAAAAAAAAGTTATTTAATATAATAGTGGTCACCTGCCATTTGTAAGCCACAGGAAGCAATTTTCCAGTGATCTTCACACTACCTGCATCATATTCACTGACCTGTCATATCAATCTCAGAAACTCCCAGGTTCCTCCAGTGGAATCAGGCCTCCATTCATAATGTTGACATATTGAACAGGTTGACAATTTGTCACAGTTGACATAAAACAAGTCACCATTCTGAATGTCAATATTACATTCCGAACCCTTGGGTTTCCCTTAATTATCTAGCTGTAATGGTTTTATTTGTATCTAGATCATTATTGGGATTTTAGGTTGGTTCACTTTGTTTACTAATAGTTCATTTTTAATTAATGTCATTCACTAATAAAGTTCATTGTCATTTTGGAAATATGGGCTAGTATGTTCTACTGTTTGCTGAATTTTATTGATATTAGTACAATATTATTTATTATTGTTTAATATGTATGCCTTTATATTTATTTTCAGTTAGTTAACTGCAGTTTGAAATAGCTTGATGTGTTTCTTTAAGGTACTAGAAGGTCGGTCACTTGTATATTTCTTATGTGATCATAATGCACCATTAGTTAATACACTCTTTACTAACTAATTTTTAGTGCTTGATTTAATTAAAATAAGAAGATTTTATTTAAATGAGACTTTGGGTTTATTTACTAAATTGTGGGTTTTTCAAAACCATCAATTGTCTACTTTTTGCCCACAGAATTTAAAATAGCAACACTATTAAGTGCAATACACACTTGGTTCTTCTCTTAATAGAATTGCTGTTTTAAATTCTGTGGGCAAAGACACTGATATAATTGATGGCTTTGAACAGCCCCCATTTAACAGGTAAACCTTTGTTGTGTACAGTAGCCTATATAACAAATCGACTGAGAACAGAAGCTTGCTTTTCCTCTACTTAATAACTTTGCAGCTTTTTACTAAGAGTTGTGTGAATGAAAATCACGTGATAGTAGATTTCCAATGATATTAGTTTTATTCAATTATAATTTATTTGAAATACTTATTGTCAGATTGCAAATATACAATTTATGCCTTAGGAAACCAGCTAATGCAAACTGGCCAATCACATGTCTGCATGCGCGGTATGCTGACTATGCATTTGTGAGCGGAGAATGCTGAGGAGGGATTCAAAAAGGTTCCCTTTCCCGGTAGCTTTTGCGGAATATAATCCTAAGGCTACAATGTCTAACGCCATCCACAGGTGGCATCAGTGTCTGGGTTCAAGCTCCGCAATGCTTTGCATATCTGAACTTGGTAAATTCAGCAATCGAGCAGCCCTCATAGAAAACCATGTAGCGGCTTTTGTGATCAAAAACAGGGGGATAGTAGTAGATATCGCTGATATCAGTTGAGGTCCCCCATAGATAAAGTCAGGGGATCTTTAACATTTTCAGGTACCCTTTGAAAATATTCTTTGATAAATAGGCCCCTGGTAATACCAAACATTATGCAGAATCAATTGATTGTTTCACACTGTTATTGAATAGGCAGAGGCATCTTTTACAAAGCAAAAACATATTGGATACTTTAGTAATTATCAATTAAATAATGTTACATTGATATACAAATGGTGAGTAAGGGCATGATTTAGAAGTGCGCGCAAATCCCATCTTGACTGCTCCTTTGTACGCAGCAGTTCTGCGAAAATATTCAAATGTTGTAGCCGCTGGTATTTGTACTGAGGTGCCGACAGGCAGTGTCTCAAATCTGCAGCTTAAAACGTACACAGTCGCAGCATCGATTTTTTGAGCAACACTATGGTTGCTTAGAACGTTCTCAGAAGTAAGCTGTCGGAGCAGCCTTTACAACTGTGTACAAATTTGCAATCAGGAGCTGAGACATGCCCCCGAAATGGTCGCAACACACCTGCGCTTTAGTTACCCCCCCCCATTACTGCTTACAATGCTCCCTGACTGTCAATCAGACTGCATCCAAGTCCCCACTGTGACCTCCGCTGGCAATCAAATTTGGTGCTGCAACTCCGTACACTCAATGGCGTATCTATAATGGGTGCAGGGTGTGTAGTGCAAACGGACCCCTGGGTTCAGGGGGGACACACTCTGCACCCATATATAGTTATACTTACCTCTCCGCTGTCTCCAGAGTGCTGCTCTGGTGCCATTTTCCCGGAGACCGGCACATGCACAGTAGATTCTGGCTTCTGGAAGGCTACACACAGGCCCCCTCCTCTCTTAAAATGCTCCTGCGTACACTGCCATTCTAAGAAAATATTCTAATGTTGCAGCTGCTGGTCTTTGTCAAGAGGCACCCACCGCATACAAAGTCACTTATAGTGTACTAGACATTTAGGATTAGTATTTTTGTCACAAAGTAATTGGTATAAAGTCGTAGATTAAGCACAACAATGTATGGCACCATGCATGTCATGGCTCACTTACATTGGACCTTTGTCAAAGCAGCTGCCGGCAATGGCAGCGCCAGTATGCAGGGAGCCCTTATCATTTTGTCGCATTAGCGATGCGACTAAGAGGCATATTTGATTAAAAGTCTATGGCGAGGCTTAGTCGCAAAGTTCGAGGCACTCCAAAAGGGCTATTTGGTGCGATTGAAGATAGAGCCATCCTGTTTTATGCACAACACTTGTTTTTCACATTGACAAACATCATCTACTTTCCTTACAATGTTATGCTGCTCGGTACTGTGAAATTAGAAGACCTTAATCTTTTGTACACCATCATTGATACTGTAAACTGGTGCCAGGTTTGCATTGTAATAAGTGTCTGGTCCTGCTACTGAGATGAAAAACACATTATTATATGTACTTACTGTTATAAATAAGGATATTCATACCTGTAACTCTATGATTGGAATCTGCAGAATAAGACAGGGATAACAACTATGGTCAATGATACAGTAGAAACAATAGCAGAACACACAGGATACATACTATAGAACTATGGACGTGTAACAGGTGTGGAGAGCAGGAATGAACACTTCTTACTTACAGTAGACAATGATTGCAAATTAGGGAGCTCAAATTCATAAAGTGATCTTGAATAAAACCAAGGACATTCATTACAAATTCTTGTAGATAAAATTGTCACAGGTACAGTACAAAACTGGTGAACGGAATAATTCCCACATGGCTTAGACTTTAGATACAATGAGAAAAGATATTGGGGCAGATGTATGAAGCTCTGGGAAGTGATAAAGTGGAGAATGGTAAATAACCAACCAATCAGCTCCCAACTGTCATTTTTCAAACACAGCCGTAACGGGTGTGGTATGGCATGTCGATGGATCAAATCCCGGCGGACCAAATACCGACAGTGAAAGACAGAAGAGTTAAAATGCCAAACGGGGCTTGTAAGTACCATAACTCTCTCCTCTCCCTGTACTAACCCTAACCTTCCCTTAGTGGTGCCTAATCCCCGGGGTGGTGCCTAACCCTAAGACTCTTGGGGTGGCACCTAACCCTAAGACTCCCGGGGTGGTGCCTAACCCTAAGACTCCCGGAGTGGTGCCTAATCCTAAAACTCCCTTTGTCTTGCCTAACTCTAAGACCCCCGTGGTGGTGCCTAACCCTAAGAACCCCCCTGTCGTGCCTAAACCTAACCCCCCTTCTGTGGGTAAGTGCTAGCATTCCCCACTAAACTACGATCAGGATAATGGCTAGTCGGGCTTTCGGCGTCTGGATTCTGTTAGGCGTCGGGATATAGATGTCGGTATCTAGACGCCTTTTGGTCTTTAGCTATTGGTATTATGTCCGGCGGTATATCATCCAGCGGTATGGTGACTACATCCCCCCTGTAACATGACAGTTGGGAGCTGAGTGGTTGGTCGTTTATCACTCTGCACTTTATCACTTTTCAGAGCTTCATACATCTGCCCCAGTGTCTTCAAGGTCACAGATACACAGATAAGCACATATATCATTGCACTTTGGAACTCATGCACTTTATTACCACTGAGTCATTTTAATATTTAATTATTACAGTTACACTGTGTCATATAGTTTTCTCTCCTTACATCTGGGGGAATTTTCATTACAGTTTGGGTTAGAGTGGCGTAGAATGGTCAACACTTAATGAGCTAATTTTTTAGCACTATAAATGCTCCTCCCCTCTAACCCTGCCTCAGTTTTTCATTAAGTGCTGAAGGAGTAGGTCAGCACTTGATATGTTATTTTTTCTCTCTCAGCACTGTCTCCATCCAGCCTCCCAGCTTCACCCCTCAGGCTTTTGTGTGTGTACAAAAGGGCCAGTAGCCCTCTCCTTACCTGGACATATCTAGAAGGCAGAGACTGAACTCCTGGCAGCAGGGGCTGAAAGTGTGAGCGGTTGCGTCATTTGCGGTTCAGGGCCAGCAAAAGCACACAGGGGGGAGAAAAGGCGGCAGGGGAGACAGAGCAGCTTTAGGAATGGTGGGAAGAGTCATGGCATGGTTCCCTGGAGTAGGTGGAATGCACAGGTGGGTGCCAACACACAGCACCAGCAGCAGAAGCAGCAGGCTGTGAGACGCCAGCATGGGAAAGGCTTCAGGCTTCCCAGAATGTACGGCGGTGGTAAATACAAATGATTTAAGCCACATCCAGGAAGTAGACATCGGATAAGTCCACCCTGCCAATGGAAAGGGGTGGGGGGGTGGGTGGCTGACTTTACGTCTCTGTCTAAACCTAGGTTGAAGGGTTGCCTGTAGGGGCAGATGCACTCAGTACCTACCTTCAGTAGAAGGGTAACGCGCTAAGGTAAGTTGTCTGGCTAAAGCTGAGATGCTGATTAGCCAGGAGGAGCAACACTGGGACTGGTTCAGTCCAACACCTGAAGAAGGGATCAGCTGATGTTGTTTGCAACACTCCTCTCTCCCTTCCTCTCTACAACTCCATGTGGGAGTCCGATAAGTATCTGGGAAGTTATTCTATGTTAATACAGATACTTATTGTTCAATTTGTGTTCTATATTTGTTGTGTGTTATCTCAGAATTTATACGGACAGTATTTATTGCCTTGAGTATATGTCTAATAAGGGGAACACTGTTAAATTGGGCTCAGCTGTGCCTGACGAGCCAGTCATGGCCCCCTGACTGGGTCACCTGGGCTAGCACTAGATACTGTATCAGCTCTTTCTGTTTACTTCCAGAAAAGGTTCGCTGTCAAAACAGAAGTTAAGACATTTCTGCAGGGTGTTTTATACAACCACCATATAGGCATCCTATAGAGCCATGGGATTTAAATCTTGTATTGACAGCTATTCAGGCTCCTCCTTTTGAGCCTGTGGAGGAAGTAGATCGTAAATGGATAAAATGGAAATAGTTTTTTCTCCTGAACATTACATCAGCTAGAAGGGTAAACATAACAAAGTGGCTGGTGACTTACCACGTATTTGCAAATGCATGCAACAAATATCTCTGAATTTCTATTACCTTATAGTTTTCAAGTATTGTTTCAGGTACAATTTAGTGTGCTGGGGGACACCCCCCTTTCTGTGTTTTTTTTTATTTAGTATGACCCCTCCATTTCATGCACCTGAAGAGTGTTGCCAAATTGATTTGTGCAGGTTCCACATTGTTATGTTTGCTGTTTTGAGAGGTATAGATGGAACCAGCATTTGGAGGGCATGCTGGTTCTTGTAGAGCTAATTGGAGGTCCTGGTGGTGACTCTCATGTAAGCTGGCTCTCAATTTGGATGTATTTCTGTATGTGCCTTTATCATGAGGCCTTACAATAGACAGTTACATGGCCCAGAGTGGGTACTGTTATCATGCAGAGTAGGGACTACCAGTTATCAGAGTAGCCATGAAGTTCGCCTGGTGGCTTATGTTATATCTGTACTCGGCAGGACGAGTCTAGACTGAATCATTGGAATGGTTGCCGACTTGTTCACCTGTTGTGAAGATGTCAGCCTGAGCTTTGGCCTGATCAACAGTGATTGGTATGCCAGCAGTTTTAATCAGGTGCTGGCTCTTGGGCCTGTGTGGCTTGTTCTGTTCTGGCTAAGTCTCCCATAGGATTCCATGTCTTGCCTAGTCCCTGGTTCTAGCTCTTTGCAAGCTGCCTAGGAAGAACTGCTGGCTTCTTCATATGCTAAGTATCTAAATATATTACTGAGTTTTGCAATTACTCTCATGTTTATTGAATTATCATTCTGGAATTATTACTATTGCTTAAGAATGTATATATTATTAATGTAATGAACATTTAACTGCATACCCTCTTGTTAGCTGTGTAATTATAGTAGCTAAATTTAAACCTTGTTCGTTACTAGATTGCAGTTATGTAAACTGCAGGATAGTATTTTGGTAATCACTCTTAGGAGTGCTGTTTGTATTACTACATAAGTATTCTGGTAATCACTTAGTAGGATTGCTATTTATATCACTACATCCATTAGCTTTAGACAGACTTCTGTTTAGTTTGTGAAGCTAAACAATAAGGGCTTGGGTGTATTCCTGGATGGGAGACCCCCTGAGAATCTAGATGTAGTTCCTTATATGAGTTCATAGAATGTCCCATTCTTATATTTATATTTTGATACCTGTGCTTCCTGCAATGTTATTACTTTAAGTCCAAAGTCCAGATGGCAGCCAAGTACCTACGAACAAGTGTGTGTTTCGGGAAAAGGGGTTGTTATTAGTGAAGGGCACTTTGTTTAGGTTTTGACAGTGCAGGAGTTCATCAGGTACCATAATATTACAACCCACCTCTGTTATAGGAACTGACATTATCAGGAACTGACATTATGGAACCCCAGCAGATGAATGTAGCACAAGAGTTAATGAGTCAGGTGCAGTCATTGACTTGTCTAAAAAGGTTGCAGTTCCGGAACTAGTTGTTTCTAGAGCATCTGAGACTTTATCTCCTAAACCTAAAATTAAGTTGCCATATAGTTTTTCTAGGGATTGCAGTTGATTTAACAACTTTAAGGATAGTTGCAAATTATACTTTCAATTAATACCTGTTTCTTCAGTTTCTGAGACTCAGAACCTGGGCCTTTGGGATTAAATCAGGTTGTGAGTAATTGTCCTCTGTAGAAAAGTTCTTTAGTGCTTTAGGCGTTTTATATGATGAACTTGTTAGGTCATTTCAGCGGAATGGCAGCTGGGGTTATTGAGAATGATGCTACTAAATTTCATTAGTGGGCCATTGATTCTACTTGGAACAATGCTGCTTTACGAAGTCATTTCGTTAGGGTTTAACTGAGACTATCAAGGATGCTTTTCTTCAGTATCCACAGGAGACTCACTATTAAAATTGCTAGACATTTCAGAGAACATAGATCAGAGACAAGTTTTGAATCAGGTGATTCTAACAATGTAAAGACTGAGCAAGATGAACCTATGCAACTGGGGGTAACAAATATTCACATCAAAGAAAAAGATAGGAGAAAGGTTGGTGGGTTATACTTTTATTGTGGCAGTAAAGATCATTGGGTTAGGAAATGTCCCCAAAAGGTGGAAAAACTTCAGAACCTAGGTTGTGAAGCCACAAACTACCTGACTTTTACCATCACACTTCTGTCCCCTGACAAGGAGGCTGTTGATCTGACTTCTTGACTGTGGGGATGCAGGAAATTTTATTGCTCAGCAAGAGGTTCAAAACTTAAAATTCCTGTAGAGAGACTTCAAGTTCATCTTTCTGTAATGGGATTGGAGGGGCAACTTTTGTCTGGTAAACTGTTTCTATTGTTACCATCCCAGTAGAAATGTTTCTGGGGGTTTACATAGTGAATCCATTACATTTTTGGTTATCGAGTCTTCTTTATTTCCTATGGGTTTAGGATTTCCCTGGTTATGTCAGCAGAACCCAGTTATTGATAGGAAGATTGGTCAGGTAATTCAATAGAGTGAGAAATGCAGAAAGTGCTGTATTACTCTCCCAGTTAGAGTTGATTCATCTAATCTGTCGAGTACTTATAATGATTTTGAGGATGTGGTCAATAAAAAGGCTGCTAAGGTTTTACCCCCACATCGTCCCTCTGATTGCTGTATTGAACTTATTCCTGGTAGTTGATTATCCAAGGGACGATTGTTTAATTTAACAGTTCTTGAAAGAATGGCTGTTGAGGACTTTGTTAAGGAGAACTTGGAGAAGGGTTTTATTTGACCAACCTTTGCGGGCTGGTATTTTTTTGTTTCTAAAAAAGATGGGGGGTTGAGACCCTGTATGGATTACAGAATCTTGAATAAGATCTCAGTCAAAAACAGTTACCCTTTGCCCCTTATTCATGAATTATTTGATCAACATTAGGTTCCTCCATTTTTACTAAAATTAACCTTAGAGTGAAATATAATTTGATTCACATTCGTGATGACGACGAAAGGAAAACTGCATTTGTCACTCATTCTGGTTATTATGAGTCATTAGTCATGCCATTTGGGCTAACTAATGCACCTGCTCTGTATCAGGATTTTATAAATTATGTATTTTGGGTTTTGTTTAGGCAGATTTGTGGTGATTTACCTAGATGACATAATGACCTATTCGCGAAATCTTGAGGAATATAGGAATCATGCGAGTCAAATGCTGCAGAAGTTACGTGAAAACAGCCTGTATGTTAAAATTGAAATATGTGAATTTGAACAGTCGCAGGTGTCATTTTTTGGGGTATGTTATTTTGGGGCAAGGTTTTTCTATGGATCCTGTTACAATCCGGGCCATTGAGGATTGGGCCAAACCCCTTAAAATTAAGGCACTCCAAAGATTTTTAGGATTTGCCAATTATTATAGGAGATTCATTAAGGGGTTTTCTGTAATATTGGCTCCTCTCACAAATAAGACTAAAAAGGGGGCTGATCCTACCGATTGGGATTCTAAGTCAGAGTTAGCTTTTATTTCTCAAAAGAAGGCTTTCATGAGTGCTCCAGTGTTAATTCATCCCAATTTAGATGATCCCTTTATTGTGGCGGTTGATGCCTCTGAGGTGGGGGCGGGAGTAGTGTTGTCTCAGGTCAGTGTCTTTTTTTTTAGGACATTTTCTGGGCCCGAGCTCGTGAGCTCTTCTTGGCCATAAAAAGGGCTCTAGAGGAATGGAGGCATTGGTTGGAAGGAGTGAAATATAAGATTGATATTTATACCGATCATAAGATTTTGCTTTATATTCAGGATGCTAAGAGGTTGAATTCCAGACAGGCCAAGTGGGCACTTTTTTTTCCCAGATTCAATTTTAGCATTTAATTTCGGCCAGGTTCTAAGAATTTGAAGGCTGATGCGCTGTCCAGAAGCTTTTTGCATACTCCTTCTGAGGTTGTTATTAAGGTTCCCATTATTTCACCTGAAAGAATTATTCTGGGTTTGGCTAAAGAGTTAGACCAACAGCTGAGGACAATACAGAGTCAGGTGCCCCCTGAGTTACTGGCCATTCATTTTCTTGTTCCCAACTCCTGTTTTGGAGGAGGTACATTGTAGTAAGGTTTCAGGACACCCAGGGATCTTTAAGACTCTTAATTTGTTGTCTAGGTATATTTGGTGGCCGTCTATAAAAAGTGACATTAGGGAATTTGTTCAAGCTTGTCCTGATTGTGGTAGAGTGAAAGTCCCTAGAGGTCAACCTGTAGGTCCACTGACTCCATTACCTTACCTCGTTAAATCATGAACGCATTTATCCATGGATTTTATTGTTGATTTATCTAAATCCATGGTATTTATGGCTATCTGGGTTTTTGTAGACAGATTTTAAAAAATGGCACATTTTGTTCCTTTGGTTGGCTTGCTTTCTGCCAGAGAGTTGGCCAAACTGTTTGTGTCCAATATATTTCATTTGCATGGCATACCCAGTAATATATCTTGTCTGATAGAGGATCACAATTTGTGGCTAATTTCTTGAGGTCATTTTGTCTTTGATGGGGGTAGAGTTGAGTTTTTCTACTGCCTACCATCCCCAGATGAATGGACAGACAGAATAAACCAGATTTTGGAACAGTTCTTAAGACTATATGTGGGTCAGCAGCAGAAGGATTTGTCTGGACTGTTACCATGGGCAGAATGTGTGTATAATAATGCAGTTAATTCTACTTCTGGGATTTCCCCATTTTTTTGCAATTATGGTCTTAATCCAAAAGCGTTTTTATTAACCATACCTCATGATGAGATACCTAATGATGTTTGTGGTTTGGCTGCACATTTTAAAAGATCTGGAGGACAACACATGTGGCCTTGGACCGAGCTAAGGAATGTGCTTCTAGAGCAGTCAATAAACATAGAAGACCATGCAATTTTCTGATTGCAGACATGGTTTGGGTCTCTATTCGGAATTTAAGATTAAAGCAACATTCTCATAAATTAGGTCCTAGATATATTGGACCATTTAAAATTTGCAGTAAAATTAATGTTGTATGTTTTCATGTGAAGCTACCACCCTCTTTGAAATTTCTAGCTCATTTCATTGTTCTTTGCTTAAACCTGCTTTCAGATAAAGAACTTTTCCAGTTAGAACTACCAGAAAACCAACACCGGTGCTGGTGAATGGTCATCAGGCATTTTTAGTCAAGAGGATTCTTGATTCTAAGATTATGCGGAGACAGGTGTATTACCTGGCACATTTGGAGGGGTATGAAACTGAGGAATGTTCCTGGGTGGCTGGTAGAGTTCTTCATGCTGAGGCTTTGAAGAGAAACTTTCATAGAAAGTTTTCTGATAATCCCTGTTATTGGGGTCCCTTGACCCTCCTTGAAGGGGGGGTAATGTTATATCAGTATTCATCTGGTCAAGTCTAGACTGAATTATTGGAATAGTTGCCGACTTGTTCACCAGTTGTGATGATGTCAGCCTGGGCTTTGGCCTGCTTGACTGTGATTGGTTTGCCAGCAGTTTTATTCGGGTGCTGGCTCTTGGGCCTGTGTGGCTTGTTCTGTTCTGGCTGAGTCTCCCACATGATTCCATGTCTTGCCTGGTCTCTGGATTTAACGGTTTGCAAGTTGCCTAGGAAGTACTGCTGTCTTCTTCATCTGCTAAGTATCCTGAATAAATGATATTACATATTATTGCTAGCAGATGTACACCTGGCTAATTTTCTACTCTGGATAATCCATGTGTTTTGAAATGTCTTATCCTGCAGTTGCTGTATACCTAAAGAAATTACTAAGTTTTGCAATGACTCTCATGTTTATTGAATTATTATTCTGAAACAATTATTATTGCTTAAGAATGTATATATTATTAATGTAGTGAACATATAACTGCATACCCTCTTGTTGCTGCATAAATTGTAGCTAATCTATAACCTTGTTTGTTACTAGATTGCAGTGACATTAACTGTGGGATAGTGTTTGGTAATCACTCTTTGGAGTGCTATTGGTATTACTACATGAGTATTCTGGTAATCACTTAGTAGGAGTGCTATTTGTATTAACTACATCCATTAGCATTAGACAGACTTCTTCTGCTTATTTTGGGAAGCCAAGCAGTAAGGGCTTGGGTTTATTCCTGGATGGGTGACCTCCTGAGTATCTAGATGTAGTTCCCTATATGAGGTCTTAGAGTGTCCTATTTCTATGTTTATATTTTGATACCTGTGCTTCCTGCATTGTTATTACTTTAAGTGCGAAGTCCAGGTGGCAGCCAAATACTTACGAACAGGTTTGTGTTCTGAGAAAGGGGGTTGTTATTGGTGAAGGGCACTTTGTTTAGGTTTTGACAGTGTCATGACTCAAGGAAAACTGACCTCCTGTGATGGAGTAGGCTTAGTGGACTGGGATACCACTAGTACGAACCGAAGAGGTCTAAGATAGGTCTTCCTCATAGGATGGCACAGAGCCAGGAATGCAGGTCACAGGAACAACAGACGAGGACGGATCGTGTTGAGGCAGGAACTGGATATGGAATAAGCAAGATAGCATATGGAACTGTATATGGTTTTATATAACAGCAGAAGAATTAGATACAGACGTTGAACTTGAACTCTGAGGTGAACAGCAGGAGTCCGTAGTCAGAAATACTAAGTATTTCAGATAGACAGAGAGCGGGAGTCCTTGTTCTGTACAGAGTAATTATCCGTACTGTAGACATTGAAGTCCTCGTGTAAACACACTGGATAGAACTCAGGTAACTGAGGCAAAGTCCAACTGAGTGAGACACTATATATATCAGCGTTCTATAAACAAGAAATACGGAGGTGTGCTCAGCAAAATGATGGCTTGGATACTTGTATAGTAGTACTGAACTGGGTTCAGACAATGACAGCAAAAGTACACAAGGTCCAGAACAAATGTAGATCCAACAGGAGCCAAAAGGAAACCATAGGAAACGTTGCACAGACACTGATAGAATGTCCAGGAAGGGTTTAAACACCCAGTGCCTGCTGCTGTTTGGCCAATACTTCCAAAAGACTGAATCGGATAGGTGGATGCATCACCAGGTGATCAATCCAAGATGGCTGCGCCCATGGATCAGAGGACCCAGCATGGATAACATGGCGCAACATCAGGTAAGTAGCTGAGTGCTATCCTCAGTTAGTGCTGGAATTAAACACGCCGCAACCTCCATTTATAAGTGCGGGTAGAGCAGGTAAGCAGCACCAAGCGCAGGAACCTGATCAGGAGACGCGCGGCTATCCGAGGTCTCTGCAGTGCTCTGGCAGCCCGGGTCCTGACAGACAGTGCAGGAGTGAATCACATATCAAAACAGCTTACCATGTATTTGTAAATGCATGCAACACATATCTCTGAATTTCTATTACCATATAGTTTTCAAGCATTGTTTCAGGTAAAATTTTGTGTGCTGGGGGACACCCCCTTTCTGTTTTTTTGATCAGCTAGAAGGGTGTCAGAATAGTAGGAGCTTTGGCCCTGATTCAGAGCCGCTCGTAAGCGGCCGCTCGTTCGTTCTGACCGATGTTCGCACATCTGCGCATGCGTACGGATTTTAATACTCATGCGCAAACCAGTCAGTGCGGCCGAAAATCGTTTGTTCGCTATATAGCGAATGCCTGCTATTTTGAGTGACAGAAGGAGGCGTATGTGGGTGGTAACAGGGGAAGGTGCTTGAAAACGGGGGTGTGGAATTCGAACGCAGGCGTGCTTAAAGGTCAAAACGGGCGTTTTAAGGGTGTGCATAATTAATACAGCAGCGTCATTGACCACGTCACTTGGCTTTTTTTTACTCAGAACTGCTTGCAAAATAGTGGTTGAAAAAACCAGCCACAAGAATAGCGAGCAGTTCATATGCTGTTCGATGTACTCGATTAATCTAATAAATAGCGGACATGACGTATGGTGCGAGTGGCAAGGGGGCGTATTTTTCAAAATTACAAACGCAAGTTTTGCTCGCTCATTCAGACTTAGAGGCGTGAACAGACCGAAATTAGCGAACGGTTCATTTGAATAGCCACCCCTTGTTTTAGAACGAACGAACGCAAATAGCGAGCAGCTCTGAATGAGGGCCTTTATCCTGTAAATCTCCATTTTTAGTCATCCATAAGGATAGGGCAGTGTTTCATACATTACATGTCCCTCAATTCAACCTAAGGTGATGTCTGATATCCATTTAAACCAGGAAACAGTTATTCCCTCTTTTTCTAAAGCAGACAAGACAATCAGCAAAGAAACAAAATGTCAAGTTTAGATGTTGTCAAAGTTTGAAAACTTTAAATGGACAGGACTGCAAATACTAAGAAGACAGTCTATTCATTCATTATGACATTAAGCGAAGAGGTTGGCCAGCATCTAAGCAGGTGATAGATAGATAGATAGATAGATAGATAGATAGATAGATAGATGGTTTATGGCCATGATTATAAACAGGAGTATACTGGGGCTGATGGGCTGGTTCCGGTTAAGATTTCACCTCATTCCACACGCTCAGTAGGTACTTCATGGGCAGCGTGGAATGGGGCATCCACAGATCAGTTATATAGAGCAGCTACATGATCCTTGGTACATACATTCACAAAATGTTACAGTTTTCATGACTTTGCATCCAGTGAGTCTGACTTTGGATGTAAAGCTTTAAGTTCACATAAGCCAGGATGAGCCCTCCCCTAGGGGCAGTGTCCCCCAGATATAGGAAGAGAAAACAGGATTTATGATACTTACCAGTTAAATCTCTCTTTCTGACTTCATTTGGGGAACACTTCAATTCTTCCCTTATTTGTTGAATTTATGACTAAGATGGTTATAGTTATTCTTCAACCTATCCTTCAGACTTTTTAATTTCAAACTGAGGAGGGGTTAGAAGGAAGGATCTTTTATAGTGCTAAAAATGTAACTCATTATGGGGAGATGTACTAAGCCTTGAAAAGTGATAAAGTGGAGAGTGATAAAGTACCAACCAATCAGCTCCTAACTGCAATTTTTCATTTTCAAACACAGCCTGTAAAGTGACAGTTAAGAGCTGATTGGTTGCTACTTTATCACTCTCCACTTTATCACTTTTCAAGGCTTAGCACATCTCCCCGAAAGTGCTGACGCCTCTCTAACCCCAAGTGTAATGAAGTGTCCCCAGATGAAGTCAGAAAAAGAGATTTAACTGGTAAGTGCCATAAATCCTATTTTTTCCTTTTAGAGCTCATTTGAGGACAAAAAGAAAATCATGAGGAATCTAGAAGAATCAAAGATACAGATAAATGCAGATAACCCACAGATATAATAATTTTTGGTCCATTTACACTTTAAGGGGGATTATTACCTTCATTTAGAGTATTATGTACCAAATTCTACACTAAAAAACTACACCAGAGAAGGGCTTTTTGTTCTCTTCCTTGTCTGAATAGATTTACTACTGATTGAACACCAGTTTTTAATCAGCAACCTACCTGAATATAGGGAAGTGTACTACAGTATTTACCTGACTCTTCAAATCTCGAAGACTTGATATATGATAATACTGTATGGACTTTAGGTCTCTTTGCAAGACATTCACTGGCTAATATTCATCACCGGTGGAAATCAGACTTAGACGTTTGTTCAACCCAGTCTCCTGAATCAGCAGTACAAATAAGATATGCAATCTTGATTTGGGGACACCCTTAACGCGTTTCTTTCTCACTGAGAATTTCTTTAGAAGAATGCCTCACTGTGGTCAGCTTCTTGGATATTATCCAAAGGGTTATTCTATCCTGAACTCAGAACCTAGCTGTGGCCAGAACTCAGCATTCATTGCTGGCTATACCTGCTAGGGGAGTGGATCATCTATACTTGAAGCAGCCCCTTAACCATGACCACAGCGGTGGGATACAGCTCACAGTGTATCAATACATGGATCTCCTGGCCATGGCTACAGCAGCAGGAACTTCACTTGAATCCCGAGCCGCAGCAACAACAGCGGAACCTGGCATGAAGTTAACACTATAAGGACCAGTGGGAACTTCACACGGATCATGAGCCGTAGCAACAGCAGCAGGACCTGGCATGCAGTTAACACTATACGGACCGGGTGAGCACACAAACCTGATACAGCGGCTCCCCATCCATGATCAGCTACAGCATGTCCTAGGGGTGTTACACAAGCCAGTCCCCCTCACACTGACACTGGATGATTGGGGTAACAATGCGGCAACAGTACTGGTTGATACGATTTTATGTGGAACTATATAAGGAGCCGCTATTACTATTGAGACTTTGAGAAAGTCAGTTATTGGAGTCCTAATTGAGAATAATAGGAATCACCGTGAGTGGATACTGTGTTTGCTTATTGCAATGATACAATGTTTTATGCACATGCTACTTTGTGAATTGGAAGCACTCTAGGGGCTGGATTTTACAAGAAAAGCTGATCTAAATTTAAAACTACTTCATATTAGATTTCTTAGCTTATGGCCTTTTAATATATGTGATTCTTGGAAGTTTTTCTCTGCATGCAGAATATATTATATACAGTATGGAATTTTAAGATCAACACATTGACTTTATTATTGAAGTAATGACTTTGTTATTATAATAAATATACTGTCATATATTCTCTAAAAATTTTCTTTGTGTCTCACGGGTCCGATACAGGCGTTTTTTTTCACTACCATCGATCACTATATTTTACCTCTAGGTTCTGGGTGTTGGCGGACCCTTGGGAGAGCTGACAGCCTCCATTCAATCTCTATAATTTCTATATGAGATATATATATATATATACTGTATATATGTTACACTAAAATGTTTTCCTGATGTTCACCTCTTCCACTTCAGCATATTTATTTTAGGCATTATCATGAGTTTTGGTTCCTCTTTTGATTTTACCTGACTTTCGCCCGGCTGAAAATTTTCTTTAAGAGCAACAACTCGAAATTTCACTGTAAAAAAAAAAAACAACGACAAAAAAACAACATATATATAAATAAAATAATTGCAAAGTAAAAATCACAGGTAAAACAAAAAAACAAATTCTTCAAATTATCGAGCCCTTTTTGTCATGTTCTTCTCATACAGCTGTTGCCCATTTTCCTAACTTCCATACTCTTATTACAGCCTTTCCAAAAAGTTCTACTCCCAAACTTCCCATTCAACTTCCAATTAACTGAGTTGAATTAATTGACGAGAAGGTGTATTTTATAGCAATTTGATCACAGGACCATATTAACAAAAGGGCAGATGAGGCTACAGCCCCAGGCCTCCACATAAAAATAGGCCCATGATTATGACAACTTAATGATGACCAGTCGCCCAGCTGGTCACACTGTTGGCCATAAATCAAAATAATTAAAATTGTATTTCCATTTTTATCCAAATGATGCAGTTTTTCTCATTTTACCTGTTGAGGGAGACACTGGAGGGGAGATGTAACAACCTTTGAGAGAGATAAAATGGAAAAGTTGCCCATAGCAAACTGCTTCTAGCTACCATTTATCTAGCACTGTCTATGAAATAGAAGCTGCTTGGTTCTTCTCCTTTATCTTTTTCAAAGGTTTGATACACATCCCACTGGGGCTGATAGTGAAGGGGATGTACACGCCAACATGGCACTGGCCACACCTACACAACACTGGTCACAGCTCCTCCGCTTCTCACTTTTGGCTCTTTTCAGCCCCTGGTCCATGTGTCTCCTAATCTGGCTCTGTTCATTCAGCCTTCTATAGGCGGGATGTGGTCTGGAACCCGACAGTCTAAATACTGATCGCCGGCTTCCAGACTGCTTTATCCTGACTAGGGATGAATGACAGGCATCTAAATGTAGACGCCTGTAATTTGCCCGATGTCGGGAGACCGGCGCTCGGCATCCCGATCGAGCGCATGCCAGGTGCTGCAGTGGACAGCTGCGGGGGGGGGGAGGATTAGTTTTAGGGCTCCCAGGGGGGGACTTAGGGTTAGGCACCCCCCCCGGGAGGTTAGGGTTAGGCTAGGGGGAGGGAGGGTTAGGGTTAGGCACCCCCGGGGGGAGGTTAAGGTTAGGCAGCAGGGAAGGGGGATTAGGTTTAGGCACTTAGAGGGGGGGGTTAGGGTTAGGCACAGGGGAGGAGGTTAGGGTTAGGCACCCCTAAGGAGGGTTAGGGGGGTTAGGTTAGTAAATACTTACCTTTAGGACGATCAGGATTTCCTCCTTTGTCGGGCAGCCGCTGTCGGGAATTGAACCACCGGCCATGAGGCCAGCGGCAATACATATCACACCCCTATAGGCTACTGTACTGGGAGAATCATGAAAGCACTGTATTTTATACAATGTAATGAATTTATTAATGTTGTTAATTAATATTTTCATAACTGGGAAATATATAATGTCTAATATTATTACAGGTCCATACTATTTATTTTTAATGGGGGCATAAGAATGTATTATGAAGTGGCACCATTTACTATTTAATGATGGTTTACCATATATAGAGCACACTTGTGGTGCAATAATACCCAGCATGTGCATGGGCACAGAAATAAATTGATATTGACCTCATAAAAAAGTATTTTGGCTCATTATTAAAAATAATAAAGTATATTGTCATGGCAATAAATAGATACATTTATATACTGTAGGCTTATTATTGAAACAATGAAGTCATATTGGATGCTTAAACAATACATTATGCTTGCCCCACAACTCATTTTGGAATATTGAATTAATAATAAATTATTATTTTTTCTGTGGTCTGAGCCATCTCGTCTATCACAAACAGGTCTAAAAAATCCTGCAATTTTCTTGTGGTTTTATGTTTAGTTTTTCAAATTGCAGTTTAAAACATTGCACAATTCTCATTACATGTGTAGAAATTGAGATGTGGTTTCTGATTGTGTTTTGAAGACATGAATTCATACTTGCATAACCTCCCAGAACAGTCGGGAGGCTCCCTAAATCGGATGGCACACCTGGGAGCCCGGAAGTGTGGGCAAGTCTCCCAGAGCCAGCCACCACCTGCCCACATCCTACCATAGCTGTCCACACCCACCTGCAGCCGGCCACTTGAATTGCATCATCACAGCTCCGCCCCCACTTTACAATGCCTGTTATATCGGCACTGTATAGCGGGGGCCACGCCTTTGCACTGCCTATCTATGCTGATGCCACGCCCCCTGCTGTGAAGAGTCAGATGACCTGGCTGTCCTCTCCTGGAGGGGGCAGCCTGAAAGTCGGCAAGTATCCATGAATTCGGGGCAATGGCACGCAATATTGCCTGTAATTCACCCCTACATTATGCATTTTAGTTTATAGCCCCATAGAGGTGCATATTTAAATGCTCAAATTGAGGCTACCACATGTATGGGTTTTGGGCACACTGCAGATTGCCTGTACATCACACTCAAGCGAGCGATTTTTCATCGCTACTAACTGAATTGACCGATAATCGGCTGATCGGCCTGATGATTGTATAGCGTGTACCTAGCTTTGCTGAGATTTGTGAAATTGTAAGTGTTCTTGTTAGCTAGCTGAGTGCATACAGATGGCTCTACATTATGGGGTAAATGTATCAAACATCATAAAGAGTGGAGAAGTAGACTAGTGGGGAAATTGGCCATAGCAACCAATCAGCTGCTAGCTAGCATTTTATAGACTGTACTTGATAAATTCTAGCTAGAAGCTGATCGGTTGCTATGAGACAACTTATCCCCCTCCCCACGCTTTAGAAGGCTTGTTATATCTACCCCTTTTTGTGGGTTATCTAGCATTGGACTACACAGTGCAAATCTGCTTGTCTTGTTTATTGCCATTAAATGTGTCTTTTGTCCCTTACATATAATGTTTATAAAGTTAATACTTTATGTGTGTCATAATGGACTAATTGATTGGAATTAAGTGGAATAAACAGATAACTACCTTGTCGTTTCCATGGGTTCATGTGTTCATAAATCTGTCTGAGTGACTGGAGGTCTCTTCCCATAGCCTAGAGCGCTTTATTTGGCAAAGTTAAAATTTTGGGCCTGATCCAGAGGTGGATGCAGTGCCGAAGTACACGCAGATGACCTATGTTTTGTTTTGCACTGCACTTGCACTTGAGTCGCACCATGATTTCCTGCACACAGAGATGCAGCATAGAATACAATGCATGGTCTGAGAATTATAGTGGTCATTTCTGGGAGGTAAAGAGGGGGTGGGGAATCCAACGTGGGGGTGGTGGTGGCATGTAGCTGAATGTAGCTGCATTCAAAGACGCACAGACACGCAGCAGGCCATACTTAGATGGGGAAACTAGCATAGGGCTGGTACAAATGTGATGTGGATGGTGCAACTGTTGGTGCACCTAAGTACGCACAATGACAGAAATGCACTGGCTTAAGATGCTGCACGTGGGTGTCTCAGTTATTTGAAAATCAGATTTGGCATTTGCATAAGGACACAGTAATGACTGCGGCAAAAGCTGCTGTGGCCAAGTCTGCGATTTCTGAATCAGGCCCTTTATGTGTAATCAGTGTTTTCTGTAGAAGCAATACTCAATACTACCGGTCTGTCCTGGTTTATAGATGGCTTTATCTGTCTGGACCAGAGTCTTCCATCTTGGATTCTTCAGAAGAAATTTACTTTTTCTGTATACAGACACATTAGCACTTTTAATGGATATTTTCATCCAGGCAACTTCCTCATTGCCTTCAGTGAGACGAGGAACCTGTAAAATGGCATCAGATATAAGGGCTGTGCTTTTATTACAATCCACAACTTACTGTAACTTATACAGTGTGTATGTTTACCAAATTATCCAAAGTAACATTAATCAGGGGCACCACAACATTTTTTAGGTTGGGGGAGCCAATATATAATTTTATTTTTGCACCCCTAAATTTATGAATGTCACCCCCTCAGGGACAGCTAGAATAGCCCACCACACCACTTACCTAATGACAGAGGGGTGAGTGGTGTGGCGGGCTATTTTTTGCCTATTTGGCCTCTGTATGCTCCCTTCCTGCCTCCTCACTCACAGACACAACACTAACAACGCTACCGTGCAGCTCCAGGGCCACATGCAGTCAATAGCGCGTCCCTGTACAGACAGTTTATCCAACCAGCATTAGGAAAAGAAGAGGACAGTTACCTGTTGGGAGTTGCAATTTGCCATAGGCTAAGGGAATCGGTATGTAATGCTGCCAGATGTGTTCCCGGCAGATGTAATACAGACACCGGAAGCCCGAACAGTGGAGATCCCAACTGGGGCTGGTAAGTACCCTAACCCTACCCTCTTCCCCCCTAATCCTCCCTTAGTGGTGCCTAGCCCTAACCTCCCCCCAGTGGTGCCTAACCCTAACCCCCCCTTCCCACACCCTAAACCTAACCATCCGGGGGGGGGTGCCTAACCCTAACCTCCCCTCAGTGGTGCCTAACCCTAACTCACCTTTCCCCTAGCCTAATCCTAAACCTACCCAGGGGATGCCTAACTCTTATCCCCCTGGAGGTGCCTAAAACTCACTCTCTCCCCTGTGGGTAACAGCCCCCACTTACCTTCATTCAGGATGCCGGGCATCGGGATTTGGGCATCTAGCTAAAGATAGGCATCGGAAATTAGACGCCTATCTTTAGTACCAGGTCAGACTTCCAGTGTCGGGATTCTGATGGCCGGCATTCTGGGCGGCGATAAGTTAACCACATCCCTCGATAAGGTGCACTGAACCACGCTCTAGGACTAAAGAGACCATCCTGCAACATGAGTTTGCCAAGAGAACAGCTCGCAGGATTGAGCCAAGTGTATGCATCCTGCTATTCCCTGTACTATACACACACACCACTCCAAATACTATATACTGTAGGTATAAGCAGGGACGGACTGGGGCTGTACATCAGCCTTGGCAGTCCGCCCTGTGCGCGCGCATGCTCACGACAGGGGCATAGTTTAGGGGGCATGCTGTGAGTTATGGGGTGCATGGCCTCGCGGCACAAATCCCTCTCTTCCCAGCCCACTGCCACCACCCCTTCCCTCCCCCTGACCACATATCTTGTGTCTGGCAGCGTTGGTTGCAGAGCTGGGATACTTCTGCCCTCCTAAAACCAGCCCTGACACCATCGGCCCTTCTGGCAAATGCCCGATGGCCAGTCCGGCCCTGGGTATAAGCCAAGAGAAAAAATTCAAGGATGAAAAGAGAAATATACATAGCAATTCATGCAACAACCAATAATGCAGAAGGTTATAACATTACATGCATATCCATGCACAGATACTGTAGAAATTATTATCAGACACCAGTACACACACTATGCTGGGCTGTTTATACCCAGGGGAGGAAGACATACTCAAACTTCACCTTATAATGACAAAATACCAACAACAAAAAGTTCTAATACGATAGGAGTTGTCAATGGTAGGTATTGTGAGTTGCCAGTATGGTCAAAAATAAACATATAAACACTCATTTTCCATAAACTTTATCTGCTAATAAGTCAGGCATGTTACATACGGGTGTATATGTGTATCGAACATAGCAATTACCTCATTGCTTCTGATCATTAGAGGGGCTCCAGGTGCTGCCTTGTCCTGATGAATCCTTCCATGAAGCTGCAGTTGATCTCCTCCACTGGTCAGAGAAGCATGTAATGAGGTCTGCCAATCAGAGCTCAGCACATGACTCACTGACCTTATGTGGTGTCTCATGGGACTTACCCAGTGATGCACGGCACTTGTGCAGTGCACTCAGTATGCCCCTGGTGCCTCTCTCAAAGGTTGGGGGGGGATAATTCGCCCCCTTGCCCCCCCCCTGTTCCGGTGCATGTGACTATGTATATACTGTATGTATTTGAACCACCCAAGGCAATGCATATGTGTTCTATGTATTCTGTCAGGAATGGGATGGACCGATCAAATTATGGATGGTACTCTTAAGCCATAGTATCCAGGTCTCTCAAAGCCAAAAGGTCAACATACTATGGGGTCTATACATGAAGTAGTGAAAAGCCCTGTTTGAATGAAAACAGGGGTTTCCACTGATTTGTTCTATTCAGGAAAGAGGGCACTGTGGAGAAGTTCATGACTTCTCCAGCAACACCCTCGCTCCTTGATTGGTTCGCTTCCCCATACAGTGGTATGGGGAGACTAGAGAAATTAAGAAGATCAGCGTTCCATTCCTCTGCATTGTACAGATTTGCAATCTCAGAATGACACGCCTTGCATCAAATATTGTACAGAATGAAGAGGTCAGAAGAGAATGGAGGAGTTATAAAGACACTAAAGATACCTCTATATGCACATCTCTATGCTTCCCAGTATCAGTTGGGTACACTCATTATTTTCTACTGGTATTACACGGGTGAACACTCCATCTCCCTGCACAAGATTGTTGGGCATAAGGAACGGTGATTAAAAGATACCTTTTTGTGTGGCAACTTCTCTGTCATTGCGTGAGTACAGTACGACCATCTACACTTTTTTCCGATAAGGGGAGAAACATAGTCACTAATATAAGACTACACCTGGGGACCTACACAACTTAGACTGTGATATACTACACCATCGGCCTCCCCCTTCTCTTTCTTCTCTTCACCTTTTTCAGGAATACCGGATAAAGATCACACCTTTCCAGGGAGGAATCAAACATCTACATATGAACAGAACCTAAATTCCCTGTCAGCATGTGATATAACTTGGATCTGCTAAGACTAGTGACTTTCCTTATATATATATTGGATTGGACATATCTATCACGTGGTATCTTTATACTGTCTTACATTATAAGTTTATATTTATTAGTGACAATATTTGTTCTTATTCATAATAATATGATAATATTGTTATAGGCAGTGCGCAGTAGTAGTTATATTTGTCTTTGGGAGGTGGATGACCCTCCTCTAATACATCCCCACCACAGCCGCCTGTGTGCGCAGTAGCTCCCTGTACTTTTTTATCTCTAATTACTATATATTGCATCGATGTGATGCGATATACAGTATAGTGATATTTTTCGGTAGCCAGTTCAGGTTTAACATGAATAAAGCCCTGTGCTGGGCAGATAAGCAGAAAGGAACAACTGCACATATTTTTCACCTAAAGACTGATTTATAATGTAAAAGATGATAGATCATATTGTAGAGATGGGCACTACAATATTGAAAATACATGTACAGTAAATAAGACTGGATGACAGAGGTACAGGACTGGTATACCAGTATAAAAAGTTAAATTACCCAAGTGTTTACTGTACATAGTGTTTATAATGAATTAAGTAGTGTTTTTTTTTTAATCAATATTCAATTCTTTTTTTTCCAGACTAACATCGATTTATTATATTGCCATTGTAAACTACTTTAATGTTAATTATTATTATTTTTTTTTGTAGTGATGTGATTACATACTGATCAGCGTATTATTACTTTTTTTTTACCATCGTTATTTGATATACTGTATGCTAGCCTCTCTCTCTATATGGCACCGTTTGGTAATGGAACACCTGTCTCAATCACTAATCATGTGATATTTTGCCCACTCATTGCCAATATTAGACATCTAAACAGTACTTTTATTTTCTCTGTGCATAGGATGCATTATGCTGTTGTAAACAATATTTTGTGGCCTATTTTTCCATCTCCGCTTACCCTCCTGTCAAAATGAAAGAGGCTCTCTAATCCTCTTGCTATGCAGTGTTAGCGGAGTTGGAATGACCAGGTGAAGACCCAGGGTATGCCACAGTGGGTCCACCCCACTATCCCAGTGGCAAACGCAGGATTTCAAGAGGGGGGTTTCCAAATGCTACATTTTAGAGTGAGTGTGGCCAGTCCATGAAGAGGGCAAAATTAGCACTTATCCAGCTTTACTATGCATCATACAAAGTATATTGTGTGTCATAATTCCAGCATATACAGGACCAGCGATCACAGTAAGCCATTATATGCGGCAGTAAGGCCATCCTGCCTGAGCTGAATGTTGTTATTTTCGATGTGGGCACCATTCCAGAGCATTGGAGCAAGTCCGGGAGTCTGGGGGAGCAGCAGAATAACCTAGCACTGCCCTGGACATATATGTACATATTGGGCTCTATAGCAGCACATCCCTAACAGTGCATGTTTTCCAGATCTCCTAGTTGATGCACAGGTTATTTATTACTAGCTGACACATGTGAAAAGATCCACAGGTAGTGCTAATTGTTTCATTTGTGATACTGAGAATAACATGCAGCACTTGTAAAATTCTATTATATTACTATTTCTATTGTGGTCATGGTGTGGGCTGGGGAGGGGGGTTTCCAGGCAGACGGAAACCCCTCCTGCGTTTGCCTATGTATCCCATGGCCCTACTCCATATGTGTACATGTTCTCTTGAGATGCAGCTCATTGACAGATGTACTGACTTTTTCCATTAGAATATTCTGGTATAATTCAGAATTCATTGTCCCATCAATGATGGCAAGTCGTCCTGGGCCAGATTCAGCAAAACAGGCCCAAACCATGATACCACCTCCACCGTGTTATACAGATGGAATGAGGTTTTTATGCTGGAATGCAGTGTACACCTTTCTCCAAACATAACGCTTCTCATTTAAACCAAAAAGCTCTATTTTGGACTCATCTGTCCACAAAACATTGGCCCTCATTCAGAGCCGCTCGCTATTTGCGGTCGTTCGTTTTCTAAAAAGGGGTGGCTATTCAAATGAACCGTTCGCACTTTGCGGTCTGTTCACGCCTCTAAGTCTGAACGAGCGAGCAAAACATGCGAACGTAAATTTGGAAAATACGCCCCCTGGCCGCTTGCACCATATGTCATGTCCGCTATTTATTAGATTAATCGAGTACATCGACCAGCGTATGAACTGCTCGCTATTCTTGTGGTTGGTTTTTTCAACCACTATTTTGCGAGCAGTTCTGAGTTAAAAAAAAACAAGTGACGTGGTCAATGACGCTGCTGGATTAATTATGCACTCCCTTAAAACGCCCGTTTTGACCTTTAAGCACGCCTGCGATCGGATCTTCACTCCCCGTTTTCAAGCACCTTCCCCTGTTACCACCCACATACTCCTCATTCTGTCACTCAAATTAGCAGGCATTCGCTATTTTGCGAGCACATGAATTTCGACCGCACTGACTGGTTCGCGCATGCGTATAACGATCCGTACGCATGCGCAGTTGGGCAAACATCGCTCGGAGCGAACGAACTGCCGCTTACGAGTGGCTCTGAATCAGGCCCATTGTTCCTAAAGATCACCTGGCTTGTCCAGGTGATCTTTAGCAAACTGCAGATGGGCAGTAAAGTTCTTTTTGGAGAGCAGCGGCTTTCTCCTTGTAATCCTGCCACGCAAACCATTGTTGTTCACTGTCCTCCTGATGGTGGAATCATGAACATTAACATTAGCTAATGTGAGAAAGGCCTTCAATTGCTTAGAGGTTACTTTGGGTTCCTTGGTGACTTTGCAAACTATTAGATGCCATGATCTTGGCATGATCTCGAATTTCCTTCATTTGTACACAATCTGTCTGACTGTTGATTGGTGAAGTCCAAACTCTTTAGAGATGGTTCTGCAATCTTTTCCAGCCTGATGAGCATCAACAACTCTTCTCCTGAGGTCCTCAGAGATCTCCTTTGTTGGTGGCATGATACACTTCCACAAGCAGGTGTTATGAACATCAGACTTTGGGCCTGATTCAGACCCGCTCGCGATCACACAGTGCTCACAAGCGGGTTGATGGTCCCCGACTGCGCATGCGCCACCACCAGCGTGCGTATGCGCGAGACCCGTACTGCGACGGCAGCTCCGTAGCAATGGGTCTCGCTACAAAACGGGGTGACTGTCGATGTTGATTGACAGCTTGCCCCGTTTTGTAGGTGAGGAGGGGGGGTGGCTGCACAAACGCAGGCGTTCCCTTAGGAACACCTGGCGTTTGTGGGCGGCCCTACTGACATCACTCTATTAGAGCAGGAAGTCCACTCGGGCTTGCGAGAGCTGAGACCCTACCACAAGGGTCTCCGCACAAGCCCGATGGTCGCGATAATCGCTACCATCGCCAGGCCACCCGCAAAAGCTGTAGGTGGTGACCCACAGCTTAGCGAGCAGCCTGGAGGCCGAAAAAAAAAAACAACCCATCCTGATTCAGAGCGAGCGCTCGCAAACAGCGAGCGCCTCTGAATCAGGCCCTTTGATAGATCCCTGTTCTTTTAAAAAGACAGGTCGTCCACTCACACCTGATTGTCATCTCATAAATTAAAAATACCTGACTCTAATTTCACCTTCAAAATATCTGCTAAGCCTAAAGCTGGGTACACACGTAAAAATTTTCTGTCCAACTATCCAACTAGTTGATTAGTTGGAATGAAAATCTGGAAAGGTATGGAAGTAACTGATGCTCAGCAACTTGCTCCCAATGCCGGAAAATGGACAAAAACTGTTGTTTGAACAAATTGTTTAGATCAAACATTTAAGAAACTTGTCTGAACGACCATTTTCATCTGTTTTCTGGCATTTAGGAACAACTTGCGGATCATCAGTTACTCCCTTATGGGGGGTATCCACTTAGCGATATACAATGACAGCACGATTGCGACATTGCAATCGTGCTGTCATTTGTATAGCTAGTGATGTGCCTAGACTGAACGTTCACTCATCCCCGCACATGCAGAACCTAACGAGATCGTCAGGTTGACCTGCATGTACGGGCGATGTCGGATGTCGGAAGCGACCTGCGGGCACGCGCATCGCGGGTCGCTTCCGTCCAAACATCCCCGATGCATGCACGATGCATGCGCGATTTGCAAGCGATTGCACGATAACGACATCGTTATCGTGCAATCGCTTGTTTAAATCGCTTAGTGGATACCCCCAATACCTTACAAGGTTTTCATTCCAACCAATCAACTAGTTGGATGGTTGGACAGAAAATCTTTACGTGTGTATCCAGCTTAAAGATTCACATATTTTTGCCACTCAGAGATATGGGATGTTGGATCATTTCCTCAATAAAAAAATTAGCATGTTTAATTTTTTTCGTCTCATTTGTTTGATTAGGTTCTCTTTATCTCTTTTAGGACATGTGTGAAAATCTGAGGTAGTTTTAGATCAAATTTCAGCAGAAATATAGAAAAACTTTAAAGAACCACTGTATCTTTCATCATCTTCTATTTCACAAATATAATTGAAGTAAAATATAAACAAAAATCTATCTAAAATAGCTACCACAATGTAATTTACACCACAGAAAAACAGCTGAAGGTTCAATCACCCTGAGATCTGTAATGCTGAAAGATCTGTATATAGTCACATACCTATCCTGTAGCTGGGGGTTTATATATATATATATATATATATATATATAGATACATATATATATATATATAAAATGTCTTTATATCACTTCCTAATGCAGGGCCGCAACAAGGGGGGGCTAGAGGTGCACGTGCACCGGGTGTCGGAATGCAGGGGGTGAAAAAGGGCTCACTCATGGTGGCTTGGGGGCTGCAGATTCAGAAAACTGGTCCTCTAGTGTCTGTCTCCTCCTTGGCGGCGGCCATTTTTGGTTGGCCATTTTCAGCAGAGTCCATGCGTACGGCTAGTCCTACTGGACTCTAGTGTCTGTTAGGCCAGCGCAAGTGCCGAGAGGATATGCTGAAAACTGCATCTTCTCCCATGAAACCCCCTGGCAACGAGCATAAACTCCATGGCAATGAGCATAAACCCCATGGCAATGAGCATAAACCCCATGGCAACGAGCATAAACCCCATAGCAATGAACATGTAACCCCTGGCAACGAGCATGATACCCCCTACCAACGAGCATGAAACCCCCTGGCAACGAGCATGGAACCCCCTGGCAACGAGCATAAAACTCCTGACAATGAGCAGGTAATTTTAAAGTAATTAGAAACCTTACTGTGGGGCATAAAATGGTGTCGGGCAAATATGGAAGTGGCACTTTGGTAATAGGCATAACAGTGTGTGGAATATTGTAAGTCACTATGCCAGGGATGTCTGAGTAGTGCACCGCCTTATGGAGGAGCAAGGACAAAATCCAGGTACAGGAAGGGAGGGGGCGCAAAATTGCTGCCTTGCACTGGGTGACAGATATCCTAGTTTCGGCCCTGCCTAATGCCATTGGCATTCCATGCACATGAATTTAAGAAAATAGTGTAAATACATTTAGTAAAAGTAACTAGATTCCATCTGACATGGTTTTTGCTTTGGTGGTGTTACCTGGAATGGGATACAGCTGAAAAAAGAGTTTGCCTGGAATTTTTTGTCTATAAGTGTTATGTTACTTGTCGCCATGTGTAAGGATAACCGCACTCTGCATTCTTCCTGTATTCTATCCAGGTGTAGGCAAACAAGTTCTGATTGCTTTGGGATCATCTCTGAAGGGAAGATGACAGCATAGTGCCTGAGTAGAAATGAAAAAAAAAAAATTGTATTAGACAAAAGCAGCAACAAGCTCCATAGGTGAGGAATGATTCCTGCATGTTACAATTACAGTATACTTTCAATTTTCACCAAAGAGGAAATATATCAAGCTTTGGAAAGAGATAATGTGGAGAGATCAGCTTCTAGGTACACACTATACAATTTTTAGACTGACCTGACAGATATTGGGTCGTTGGTACACGTTATGTCGTTCAAGTAGTTTTTTTAGGATAATTCAGAAAATGCAGTGTATATGGACCTCGGCCAATGCATATTGTATGGAATACATTGAGATAATTTTGGTCAGCCTGAATTGGTCTGAATCGGTCTATATTGGACAAAATTCTATACTGTGTACCTAGCCGTTAGAAGCTGATTGATTACATTGGGCATTTCTACACTTTATCTCTCACCAAGGCTTGATACAGCTCCACTATGTATAGATTTATACACAACTAAATGTGGCTGTTGATCCAAGTACTGAATCCATGTGCAATGTGACCACTCTCGTGTATCTAAATGGGAGAGATTGGCAGACCTTTGGGTTGAACATCTGTATTATGCAATGTATTGGTGCAGTCAGAGCACACATGGTTAGATCCTAATAGTTTCTGACAAACCTGAGCCACACTTAGGGCCTGATTCAGACCCGGTCGTTCTGACAGAGCGTTCGCTCTGAATCAGGGCCGGGTTTTTTTTTTTTAGAACGGCCTCCTGGCCGCTCGCATAGCTGTGTGTGACCACCCACAGCTACAGCGAGCAGCCATAATGATGGTCGCGATGGTCAAGACCATCGATACCATCGGGCTTGCGACAAGACCCTTGTGGTAGGGTCTCATGGCTGCAAGCCCCAGAGAGATTTCGGCTCTAATAGAGCCAGAATCTCTCCACTGACATCACTCGTGATGTCAGTGGGGCTGCCCCCAAACGGCAGGTGTTCTCATGGGAACGCCTCCGTTGGGCAGCCACCCCCCCCAGCCCGCCCACCAAAGGGGGTGAGCTGTCACTCAACATCGACAGCTCGCCCCCTCGTTGCGAGACCCGGAGCGACGGAGTGCCCGTCGCTAGCCGGTTCTCGCGCATGCGCACGACCGGGTCTGAATCAGGCCCTTAGATCCTAAACTGAATCAGTATTTATTTGGGCCTAATTTATCTTGCAGCCAATTAGATCTACAGTATAATATACAGTCAACTAGAATTGCAGGTTGTATGGACACCATTAAGCCTTGCTGTATGTCATTGCATTGAACTATGTGAGCTCTGTCAACAATATACAAAGGTGAAAACACACTGTACTGCACAACCCAAAGGCCTCCTACTTCAACAAAAACCAAAGGTGTCACCTAACAACCAAGGATACAAAGTCCGAGTATGCAATTTAGGATCTCAGAGGTTGGTGCTCTTAGGACCTGATTCAGACCCACTCGCTAGGATGCGTTTGCTCATAGCCAGCCGATTTCACATTGTGCGCATCTGCGAACCAGTGCGAGAGATAGGGAAGCGTTCAATCACTGCACATAGACTGCCCAGCAGAGTGAGTGACAGGAGAAGCCATTTGTGGGTGGTGACAGGGGCTGGTCGCTAGAAACGGGGGAGTGGAGGTGCGAACGCAGGCATGCCTGAGCATCTCAATGCTGTTTCAGAGGTGTGCATAATTTAGAGACAGCGTTATAGTACACTTGCAGTGCTTGCGGTAGGGTATGGTCAACCACAAGCGCTGCGATCGCATCTGATGGTACCCGATGTACCGATGGTTGCATACACTTCTTGGAGATGACGTGAGCATGTGGGCATCTTAAGACTGGCTGGTGGGCATCTGCATACACAATGCAATTGCACGCCAAAACATAGTGGGCATGCTAATGCCTTGGCGTGCGATCGCCTGCCTTCCCAAATTTGCATACGCATCGAGTGAGCAAACGCATCTAGCTAGCGGGTCTGAATGAGGTCCATAGTCCACAAGAAGAAAATCCTCTTTAATCCTTGCGGACTATAAGCGCCAACCTCTGAGAACCTACTGTATATTGTATATTCAGACTGTGTGAGCTCTGTGTCACGGCATTTCATCCTGTTTAAAATAAATATGGAGTGTACTACTGCGCTGTCTCCTTGAAAGCTCCTCAAAATTCTCCTTTAGCAAGATGGCCACCGTTTGGTCTTTTGTGCATGCACAGTGCCATCTCGAGTCTGTGTTAGAGTGCCAAGGTGGAACATGCATGTGTTCTACTTAGCCCCACAGATTCTGTGTACACAGAAAACAGTAAACAGTACACAGAACAGTGGGAGTTCCCCAAGGTTCTGTTCTTGGACCTCTCCTTTTCTCCTTATATACGTCCTCTTTAGGTGAACTCATAAACGCTTTTGACCTCCAATATTATCTCTATGCTGATGATACTCAAATTTACCTTTCCACCCCTGAGCTCTCCCCTTTGCTTCTTACCCGTATCTCCAACTGTCTCTCTGCTGTCTCTTCATGGATGTCCCTGCGCTTTCTTAAACTTAACATGTCTAATCATCTTCCCACCTTCTTCCACTACCTCACTTCCCAAAATGTAATTATCTATTGATGGCACAACTATCTCCTCTAGCTCCAAATTGTGCTGTCTTGGAGTTATCCTAGACTCCTCCCTCTCCTTTAAACCACACATTCAGCACCTCTCACAGTCCTGCCGTTTCCGCCTAAAAAATATCTCCAAAATTAGACTCTTCCTCACCCAGAATGCCACTAAAACCCTAATCCACTCGCTGGTCATCTCCATATTTTACTACTGTAACCTTCTCCTAGCTGGCCTCCTAGTCTCTCACCTCTCTCCACTACAAGTGGTCCTCAATGCTGCTGCTCGTTTCTTCTTTCTCTCCAGACGTTCTACATCTGCTTCCCCTCTCAAGCCCTACACTGGCTCCCCTTCCCCTTCAGATGCCAATTCAAGGTTCTTACACTCGCCTACAAAGCCCTCACCAAATCCTCTCCCACATACATTTCTGACCTTCTCTCCCTTTACACTCCTGCCTGCCCACTTCGCTCAACAAATGCATGCCGCTTCTCTTGCCAACTGATTACTTCCTCCCACTCCCGCATCCAAGATTTTGCCCGTGCTGCTCCCTACCTTTGGAACGCTCTCCCTCTCCCTATCAGTCTCTCCACCTCTCTACAAATCTTCATATGGGCTCTCAAGACCCACTACTTCATCAAAGCCTTCCAGCTCTCATCCTAACCCATTTCATGCTCTTTTCCTTCGCTATCTTTCCCTTCTGTGTCCCGCCTGTCTGTCTGCCCCTCCCCTTTAGAATGTAAGCTCTCACGAGCAGGGACCTCTTCCCACATATGCTTCTCTTTACATTTTCTTCTACTCCTTACTACCCATAAGGGCACCTAATGCTATTGCAGCAATGTACTGTATATAAATCGTGTCCTTGTCCTGCACTGTAATGTACTGTAAGTTACTTGTTTCTTGTTCACTTATTAGTTCTATGTACTATGTAAGGCGCTGCGGAGCACTTGTGGCACCGTATAAATAAAGGATAATAATAATAATAATACACCTATATTATACTTGGTTAAGTACTAAGGCTGCCTGCCTAATCTGGATTCCGCTGGTGTCTACTATTATAAACAACAATCTGTAATACCCTTAACTAAGTGTGACTATACCTTATTGTGGGTACCCCTTTTATTTGTCAAATATATGAAATCTATTTTCAGCATTCCTTCATTGTATGTAGCATTACTCTGTGAATATGGTCTGAACTGAATTATTAGAATGCCCCGTGTTACATATTTCACTTAAATTCAGCATTGGTGTCAGTGAAAGCAGCAGGAAGAGACTCTGGGTGCCCACGTGCTGGCGAAGCATCTCAATCACCATGCATGGGCTACCGATAAGCCCAGGGCCCTGGCAGGTACCACTACCAGACAGTTGGGAGTGGGCAGTTGGCAAGAGAGTTAGAGAGGAGAAAGATGGGAGCAGCAGCAGGAAAAGTCCTCTGAAGTCAAACCAGGGAGGATCAACATTGTTATCGGACAGATGTCGCAATCAGCGGGACCTCCTAATTTAAAAGTCCAGTGGAACCAGCCATCCTGCTCCAGGCCCTATGATGCTCTACAGCCAATGAGACAAGGAAGCAGGCAAAGTGGATGCCTGGAGCTGTTTTCGTCTCAAAGAGTGACAGAGCCGTATAGAAGTGGGGTGATGTAATTGAAACTATACTGCATAATTTCTGCACAATGCAATATGCTAGCACCCAGTCCAATGCTCCCGTGTGAAATATTGAAGTTATTAAGCAAGTGGAACAGTTAAACTAGAGACTTAAAATTAAACTCCTTAGAGTCCACTCCAATGAACAATTCTCCACTGTGAGACAGAGTTGTACATTGTGTGCAATAAAACAAAGTACCACAGGAAGCAGCATTCAGTTCCTTAACTTTGTGCACCAACGTAAGAATGGCCCACTTCACTACCCGCAGGAAGACAGAGACTGAGCTATATTATTGAACTTTAGTTATTGGGGATATTGGGTTGGGAATAGTACTTGGTAGAGAACTAGTTAACTTGTTTATGGTAGTAATATTTAGACTGATAAGTTGTATTTAAATTAGAGATGAGCGGGTTCGGATTTACTCGGATCTCAAAACGGCATTTAATTGGCTATCGGCTATCACGTGTTTTGGATAGCCAATAAAATAAATCCGAACTAATCCGACCTTGCGGTAAAGAGGCGAAAAGAACCAAGTAAATCCGGATCCGCTCATCTCTAATTTAAATGCATGTTTACAAAACTGTTTACATGTTACCATTTATTTTTGAGCATTACTCAGTTAGGCCCGTATTCAATTAGAGACGAAAAGTCAGAAAAGTTTCGCCTGTCCGACTTTCCGCCTCCTTCACCTGTTTCAGAGGCGGAAACTTTTCGTGCGCATCCCTGCTTTTCTCCTAAACAGGCGAAAATGGAAAGCAGCAAATGCAGAACAGGCGGAAAGTACTGTCAAAAGTGGGGAAATCAGTCTGTACCCCCCAAAAAAAGTTGCACTAACCTAGGGAATCAATGTAGATGTGTCCTAATAGCCCTAATAAAAGTGTTTGGGGTACTTAAGTAGTTTAAATTGCTTGTTATTAGCGTCTTAGCAAAATTTGGGGTACTTGAAAATGGGAGTTAGCATATTTTTATGTCTCTAAAGTGAACTTTTAAAAAATGTTAAAATATGACCTCATACATGCACCTGCAATCCCAAAACCCTTGGCCCCTCCTTACAGCACCTCAAGCAGTCTATATCACTAGTTTTATGCTTGTCCCCCCACTTTTTACTTTTTCGCCACCAAAACGAAAGTACTTTTTTGGGGTGTTCTGAGGATTTTTTAATTTTTTTTGTTGATTTGTCCATTGGGGGGCTGTCCCAAGGGTTATGAGTCGTTTCCCCATGTTTGCACCCCAAAATAACGATTTTGCACTTTTTTTCTCCTGCTATTCATAGGAGATACTTTTCTGCCTACAGTATTACAATGCATTGACTTTCCGCTTACACAAAATCGTCCTGGAATTGAATATGTAGATACTTTAAAAACCGGCGGAAAGTCTATAATTGAATACAGGCCTTCTAAAGGTTTATTGAAGTGGTCACAGTATTCCTGTATTGTTGCTATATTAGTTTCAATTAAAGGTTCGCTTACACCAATACTCATGTACAAATCCTGTTATGTACTGACTGACATGAACTCAAATATTTCTCATGAACATTGGGGGCGATTCAGACCCGGACGCTAAGCCGCGATCTCACACAGCCGCTAGGAGCGAAAATATGCAAAACGAGTGAGCGCTCACAAAGAACAACACAAGAATAAAGAGCACTCACCCCGACTGAAACACACCCACCGGACTACGCAACACCATCACCTGTGCCGGCATGCGATCACTTTATCCCGGAGATCGATGGAAGTAGCCGTCACCCTGCAAGCCCATCGCGATCACTTGCCAGAGTCGTGTGTTCGCATCTGATCTTTCGATGTGCCATTTTTGATTACTCATTATACGTATGCAATCATTGAATAATTGCACCTTTGATCTGCTTACTGTTTTCTTTTTTTAAGACATGCCTAATTTTAAAACACATACACTCTTATATCTATATATAGATATCGATATCGATATCTATATCTATATATATCCAGATATCAGGTCACACACACTTATGAGAGTCTGTTTAGTGGGTGCCCGGCAGTAATAAATCCAGCAACAAAACCAAAAGTTATCCAGACAGTGTAAACTTAAGGAACCTGCACACCACCAGTTTAGAATATTCAACAATAAAACTAATTTAATGTAATACAGCAAAAAGCTAAAAAGCCATCATGGAGTCATCATAGACAAGAGAGTGATTGATACTCATCCATCACAAGGAACTTCTGAGAGAAGGTCAGAAAGTGATGCCTGGCCATCCCAACGGGCCGTTTCGGCACATAAAGCCTTTTTCAAGGCTTTATGCAAACCGGAAGTGCCGTGATTTTTGCAGCGATTTAGCTGTTTGTAGTGTAAAAACATGTTTTTACACTTTTGATGGATTGCTATGAAGTCCCGATAGCGCTGGGATGCCTCTTTAAGGTTAACCAATTGGTAGGCTGGTCTGTTATTATGTATTTTGATGAGGATTGGTTTCAACCCACTTGGCGGGGCGTGTGGCTAGCAATTATGCATGGGGGTATATAGGGAGGCTTCACACAATGTAGCATGGGCCTTTCTTGATGGTTTGGGGAGTCTGTCCTCAAGAAGGTTACCCTCGCTATCCAAAATGTCGACTTGTGACGACTTGTACTATGCAGTAAGAAATAAATAAGCCTTTATATCTTTTGAAAAAGTCCCTGGTGAGTGCACCTTATTTACTACTGTGGAGATATTATATATATATATATATATATATATATAAATTCAGAAATCCACTTCACTCGCCACTCCCAGATTTGGGGTGCAGACCTGCACTCGCCATTCCAAGGCATGAGGTGCAAGTGGCTTGTGACCACATTGCTTAAATAAATAAAATCAGAAAACTCAGCACTCACCATTGTTAAATCACTCACAATAATGTATAAATAAATAATGGGGTTTTGGTTCATGGATTGATCAATGCATTTAAGCCTGCAGCTGCTAATTCACAGAATTGTGTACTCATTGGAATACACACATGCAGTCTATGCAACTGAGGTCAAAGCAGAAAATAGAGCTGTGCAGATGGGATAAAAGTGGTGTGGATGCGGGGAGGAGACACAGCAGCGTGGATGGGTGAGACACAAAGGCGTGTAGAGGAGGGAAGGTTAAGCAGCACAGGGGGGGGGGGTAGAAAGACAGATTGGTGCTGATAAGGGAATACAGACTAGCACAAATAGGAGAACGCACAACAGTAGGTATTGGGGAAGACAGATTAGTGTGGATGGGTAGGAAGACAGAGTAGTGCATGTGGGTGGAGGAGACAGACTTGCACAGTTGGGGGGGACAGAGTGGTGCAGAGGGAGGAGGAAGGAGTGCCACAGAGGAAAGAAAGACAAAGCGGCATGGCTTAGGGGAAGGCAGTGGTGCACAAGGAAACAGAGTGTCACGGATGCAGGGTGGTGCATGGCGATGGAGAAAGACAGATTAGTACGGATGAGAGAACACAGACTACCAGCATGCTGGGCATTAGGGCCCACTGCCACCTGTAGTCCACCTGTAAAAAAAAAATATTAAAATAACACAACACACTTTAATATTGTAATATTTTATTTTACAGGTCTTCACCTGGGGGACGGCGTCCTTTAAACTCTTTTACGTGGCCACCACCACCCCAGGGCTTAGGTCTCTTCGCCTGGCAGGCGCCAACCTGCCTGGGCTTCAGGGCTTTGGCGTCTTTGCCTGGCGGATGCCAACCTGCCAGGGCTTTGGCATATTAGCCTGGTGGGCACCAACCTGCCAGGCCTTCGGCGTATCCGCCTGGTGGGCACCAACCCGCCAGTTCTTCGACATCTTCACCTAGTGGGCAGCAGCCTGTGTCAGCTCTTTTTCATGGCTCCTGCCCACTAGGACTTCTGGCATCTTCACCTGGCGGGCGCCAAGCCACCAGGGCTTCGGTATCTTCACCTAGTGGGCGGCAGGCTCTGTTAGCTGTTTTTCGTGGCTGCCTCCCACTAGGACTTCTGGTGTCTTCGCCTGGCAGGCACCAACCCGCCAGGGCTTCGACGTCTTCACCTAGTGGGCGACAGCCTTAGTCAGTTGTTTTTCATGGCTGCCACCCACTAGGACTTATGGCATCTTTGCCTGGTGGGCGCCAACCTTCCCGGGCTTCAGCGTCTTCCACCTGCCAGGGCTTCGGCTTCTTCGCCAATGGCTGAAGCACCATTTTTGAAATGGGCTCCGCTGCCTTTTTCGGCAGAATGGCTGGCGGGGACTGGATCTAACGCCCCCACACCACCGCTGGACCCTCCGCCGCCACCGGACCCTTCGCCACCACCAATACCTGCGCCTCCCGTACCTCAACCACCACCCGTGCCCCCGCGCCACCGCTTACAACCGCGACATGCCGCCTTTAACCGACACCACCGCCGCTGATGTCCCCGCCGCCGCTGATGTCCCCACCGCCGCATCTGTGTCCCTGCCGCTGCTACCATTGCCTGCTATATAGCACCCGCTATCGCCCGCAAATGACGGCCATCTTGCTGCACCTTAGTGAAGCCACTATGACTACACCTGCTGGAGGCTCCTACAGAGGCTGCGCAACAAGTTGAAAAGTCCTATCTTTATAATGGCGCATTCTTGAGGTAATAGTTTAAAAACTGTAACTTTCTAATTTACCTGAACCCAAAAAGCAAGTACCCTGGCACAATAGCAACCTAATAAAACAAACCCCAATTTTAAATTCCACCCCTACCCTGAGTTTTGCCTTCCCAAAAATCCCCATAGACTATAACAGAAAAGTGTTCCTAATTGAGAATGTCAGAAAAATGTGACAGTTGGAGCTTTAGATTACTCCCAAATCCTCATTTTTTATGTTTTTGCCTTGAAATTTGGCATGCAGTACCCAGTGACAGTTCTACCTGGCAATACCAAATTTCAGATCCGTGCCTCATATAGCTTTTGAGGTGTAGCCCTTAAACACCATGCCCCCCACTTCAGAATTCTCTATGGATAAATCCGTTTTTTTAGATGCAGCTTTAAAATAAAGGCACGACTGTGCCCTTATAATTAATATATATATAATTATATTAGGGGTGTATATATTAGGGGTATTAGGGGTGTGCACCGGCCACTTTTCGTGTTTTGTATTTTGGTTTTGGATCTGGATCTTTCTTCGTGTTTTTGATCTGGATTGGTTTTGCCAAAACCACCCTTGCGTGTTTTGGGTTCTGGGTTTTGTGTTTTGGATCTGTATTTTTTTTTTTAAAAAGCATAAAAACAGCTAAAATCACAGAATTTGTGGGTTTTTCTGCTCCTATGCTATTATTAACCTCAATAACCTTAATTTCCACTCTTTTCCAGTCTATTCTGAACACCTCACACCTCACAATAGTGTTTTTATGTCCAAAAGGTTGCACCGAGCTAGCTGGATGACTATGCTAAGTGACACAAGTGGGCGGCACAAACACGTGGCCCATCTAGGAGTGACACTGCAGTGGCAGACAGGATGGCAGTTTGAAAAACTAGGCCCCACACAGTACATAATGCAAATAAAAAAAGAGGTGCAAGATGGAATTGTCCTTGGGATATGTTGCCACCAACCCTTATGTTGTATAAACAGGCAGGGCCGTAGCTAGGGTAGTGCGACCGGTACCATCGAACAGGGCACCACAGGTCAGGGGGCGCTGTTTGGGCCTGTCAAATGTCTGTTTATTTTATTTTCATTCTTGCTTGTAGACTCCTCTTATTTCATCCCCAGCATCTCCTGGCCTCCCCTATCTCTTCCCTTCCCCATGAAGCCATGGCCTTTATTTGGCTGCATTATGTCCCTTTGAAAAATGAGGGGGGCACCAATGCTCTTTCTGGCACAGGGCGCCAAAAAGTCTAGTTATGGCTCTGTAAACAGGACATGCACACTTTAACAAATCAATCATTTCAGCGCCAGGGTCTGCGACACAATACTGTGGCTGAAATGATTGGTTCATTTGGGCCCCCACAAAACAAGCTGGAAATTAATCTGTCCCTGCACAAACTGGCTCAATGGAGTCGGACATCCCTACTTGGATGCTGTCACCAATGTAATCCTCCACCATTCTGTCAGTGGTGACAGTATCATATGCAGTGACGGTAGACATGTCTGAAATTGTTTTCACGTCCTTCAGTCCAGACCAGATGTCCAAACCAGCCCTTGACTTATGACACAGGCGCACGCTTGGCGCTGCTGTAGTGTTGATGCACGTGCAGCTACATTTTGCACACAAACAGAAAAAAAAGAAGAATTGTTTATTTTTTGTGGAGCGCACTTTGGGGGTTACACCACCCTTTAACAGACTTATGGGACACAGGCGCGCACTTGGTGCTGCTCCTTTGTTGATGCACGTGCAGCTACAGTGCACACAATTCACAACACAGAAAGGAAGATTTTTTTAATTTTTGTTGGAGTGCACTTTGGGGGTTACACCACCCTTTAACAGACAGACGCACGCTTGGCGCTGCTGCTTTGAGGATGCACGTAGAGTGCACACAATTCACAAACACAGAAAAAAATGTTTTATTTTTGTTGGAGTGCACTTTGGGGGTTACACCACCCTTTAACAGTCAGACGCATGCTTGGCGCTGCTGCTTTGAGGATGCACGTACAGTGCACACAACTCACAAACAGAATTTTTTTTAAATTTTTGTTGGAGTTCACTTTGGGGGTTACACCACCCTTTAACAGACAGACGCACGCTTGGCGCTGCTGCTTTGAGGATACACGTACAGTGCACAAACTTCACAAACACAGTGCACGCTTAGCGCTGCTACTTTGAGGATGCACATACAGTGCACGCAATTCACAAACACAGAAGAAAATGTTTTATTTTTGTTGGAGTGCACTTTGGGGGTTACACCACCCTTTAACAGTCAGACGCATGCTTGGCGCTGCTGCTTTGAGGATGCACGTACAGTGCACACAATTCACAAACACATAATTTTTTTTAAATTTTTGTTGGAGTTCACTTTGGGGGTTACACCACCCTTTAACAGACAGACAGTGCACACAATACACAAACACGGAAAAAAAAGTATTTTTTTGGAGTGCACTTTGGGGGTTACAGCACCCGTTAACGGACAAGCCAGCCAGCCCTTTACTTATGACACAGGTGCACGCTTGGTGGTACTTTGTTGATGCACGTGCAGCTACGTGTGGCTACTGCGCACACAATGCACAAACACAGAAAAAAAAAATATTTTTTGGAGTGCACTTTAGGGGTTACAGCACACTTTAACGGATAAGCCAGCCGACCCTTTACTTATGACACAGGCGCACGCTTGGCGCTACTTTGCTGATGCACGTGCGGCTACTGTGCCCACAATTCACAAACACAGAAAAAAAAATTTTTTTTTTGCACTTGGGGGGAGCACCCCTGATGGACAGAGCACCCCCTGGACAACACTACAGCACCCCTTTAGGACTGGGACACTGCACAACACAGCCCAGCCAGCCCCTATAGACAACAAACTGCACAACACAGCCCAGCCAGCCCCTATGGACTTTGGAGGAGTGGACACAGCCCCTATGGACAACAACAGCACAACACAGCCAGCCCCTATGGAATTTGGAGGAGTGGACACTGCCCCTATGAACAACTGACTGCACAACACAGCCCAGCCAGCCCCTATGGACAACAAACTGCACAACACAGCCCAGCCAGCCCCTATGGACTTTGGAGGAGTGGACACAGCCCCTATGGACAACAACAGCATGTCACGGCCAGGGTATTTCAGCATGGCGCTAGGCGAGTGTTACCTGTGAGGTCATTGTGGCGCGGGCTGTCTGGTGGTGGAGCTGGTGTCTGGCGGGGGGCTTTGGCTGCGCGCGTTGTTGTGCGGGCCTGTTGTCACTCTGCGCTGGTAAGGCCTGGCGGCGTCTCCGTTCCATTTGGCATGGGCGCCGCCATATTGCCTTCTGGCCATGTGATGCAGCTGGCCAATCCTGGTGAGTCACATGCTCCCTCCGGCCAGTAACAGCACGGCATGGGGTATTTAGGAAGGGTCAGTGCCTTCCTTCTTTGCCAGTGCAACGTGTATCTCAGCCTAGCTGAGAGGGAGTTCTCTGTGCTTTCCTGTTCCTGTGAATCCGCTGTCTGCCAGTCTGCCTGTCAGCTCCTAGTTCCCACTGGACTACCCCGCTACCTCCATCACCCTTGCCCATACCTGAGTGCCTGAGCCTGCTGACATCCTGCACTTCAGTTCACTATCTGCAAACCTGGCTTGTTTCTTTTTAGCTTCACTACCTGCACACCTGGACTGCTCTAATTGTTTCTACCTGGACATTAACCCTTTTGCTCCCACCACAGAACTCTTGTGCACATTTATATTTTCCTGGACTTTTATTTACTGCCACATTATATGTCCACTCGAGCACTTATTAAAATCCTAGATTTATTTACAAATCTGCTTCTGTGATCGCTCCTGCTACCACCCCGGGTCCACAAATAACCCAGAATGTAACAGTTTGCACTGGCCACATGGAGCCGGCCACGGATCAGGAGTCAGGAGTGGATTTGTTCAGGTGCATTTCTGGTCGATTAGAAAATCTGGAAAACATGCAGCATCAGATGGCTAAATTTCTGCAAGAGATGTCCAAGCGACAGGATAGTTTGCAAACTTCCTTTTCTACCCCTGAAGTACCAGCAATTACATCCGCATCAGCATCTGGGAATACAGGAGGCAGATCATCTCCCCGCTTACGTCTTCCTTTACCAAATAAATTTGACGGCAATCCTAAACTCTGCCGAGGATTCCTAAATCAGTGTGACATACATTTTACCCTGCAGCCTGACAACTTTCCAACTGCAAGAACTAAAGTGGCTTATATAGTCTCTCTGCTATCCGGCCAGGCCTTGGAATGGGCTTCCCCACTCTGGGAGCGCTCAGATCCACTGCTGGATAATTACGCAGGCTTTGTGTCATCCTTCAGGAGGATTTTCGATGAACCGGGGCGTACTGTATCAGCATCATCAAACATCATGACACTGAAGCAAGGGGTCCGTCCTGTCAGTCAATATGCCATGCAATTTCAAATTTTAGCATCAGAGCTCAAATGGAATGAGGAAGCCCTCACCTCGGCCTTCTGGCATGGGTTGTCAGACCGACTAAAGGATGATCTAGTCACTCGAGAGCTTCCTACTAATCTGAACGACATGATTTCATTGTGTATCAAAGTTGACCTACGCTTCAGGGAACGTCAGGCTGAAAAAAACAGAACTGACCGGCAAAGGTCATTTACCCCCTCCATTTCTACCCGTCCCATTCCTTCTCCCACTGAAGAGGAGCCTATGCAGGTGAATCATACACACCTCTCCAAAGAAGAACGTCAGAGAAGAATGCAAAAGAACCTCTGTCTGTACTGCGGAGAGTCTGGTCACCTGCTGATCTCCTGTCCCCGTAAACCGGGAAATGCCAAATCCTAACTGACCCTGGAGACATCAAGTTAGGAGTTATGAACCCGTCTCCAAAAATTAAAGATTTCACGATTACCCTAGCCTTGGATCTTAAACCCAAACCTGTCTTTGCTACTGCTCTAATCGACTCAGGAGCAGCCGGAAATTTCATAACGTCTAGTTTCATTGATAAATTTCAGATACCTTGTTTGACTCTCAACCATGCTATCTCTCTGACCTCGATAGACGGACGCCCTCTGACTAACGGGATAGTCACCAAAGAGACTCAACCTGTATTGGTCCGAATTGGGGCACTTCATTCTGAGTCCTTAAAATTCCTGATGATATCAGAGGCCTCTCAAGAAATTGTTCTTGGTCTATCCTGGTTACGTAAACATAATCCCAGGATTGATTGGAGTTCTATGCAGATTCTGTCATGGGGTATGGACTGTCAGAAATCCTGTCTTCCAAAAATTCGACCTGTGAGAAAGACAGTTTCATTAGTTTCTTCTGCCATTCCCAAGGAATATCAGATGTTTTCCGACGTTTTTTCTGAACAACAAGCAAATATCTTACCCCCTCATAGGGAATGGGACTGTCCAATTGAATTGATACCTGATAAGATGCCACCTCGTGGTCGTACCTATCCGCTGTCCTTGCCTGAGACTCAAGCCATGACCGAGTACATCCGGGACAACCTGGCAATGGGGTTCATCCGCCCCTCTACTTCACCTGCCGGAGCTGGGTTTTTCTTCGTTGGCAAGAAGGACGGTGGTCTAAGACCATGTATCGATTATCGAGGCCTTAATGACATTACTGTAAAAATTTGATACCCTCTTCCCCTGATTACTGTGTTGTTTGATAGGGTCAAGGGCTCTGTCATTTTTTCTAAATTAGATCTAAGAGGGGCTTACAATCTCATTCGTATCCGAGCTGGCGATGAATGGAAGACCGCTTTTAATACCAGAGATGGACATTTCAAGTATTTGGTAATGCCTTTTGGATTATGTAACGCCCCTGCTGTCTTTCAAAGTTTCGTTAATGAGATTTTCCGGGATCTGTTATATGTTTCGGTTGCTGTCTATCTGGATGACATACTGATTTTTTCACCCTCTGTGGCTAAACATCAAGAACATGTTAAGGAGGTCCTGACCCGTTTGAGAGAAAACCACCTTTACTGCAAACTGGAGAAGTGCATCTTTGGAGTGCCCAGTGTACCTTTTCTCGGCTATGTAATATCTGGCTCCAGTTTAGAAATGGACCCCAAGAAGGTACAAGCAATTCTGGATTGGACCCGACCTCAGACACTGAAGGCCATCCAGAGATTGTTGGGCTTCGCCAATTATTATAGACGCTTCATTAAGGGATTTTCTACACTGCTGGCTCCCATTACAGCCTTGACCCGCAAAGGTGCTAATCCTGCCCAATGGTCACCTGAGGCAGAGTCTTCCTTTCATCTTCTAAAACAGGCCTTTATCTCAGCACCAGTTCTTCGACAACCAGATCTGGACAGGCCTTTTTTGTTGGAAGTGGACGCATCATCTGAAGCTGTGGGAGCAGTCTTGTCTCAACGTTATGAGGACAATCGAGTCCATCCTTGTGGGTTCTTTTCTAAAAAATTCTCACCTGCCAAAAGGAACTATGCCATAGGTGAGCAAGAACTTCTAGCTGTAAAGTTGGCGTTGAAGGAATGGAGATATTTGCTAGAAGGCGCCATGTTTCCATTTACTGTATTTACGGACCATAGAAATCTCCTATTTCTCAAAAACCTCCAATGTGTGAGTCCTCGTTTGGCCCGCTGGGCAATATTCTTTGCCAGATTTCAGTTCACCCTGACCTTCCGGTCTGGAGCACTTAATCAGAAGGCTGATGCCCTATCGAGATTTCTCCTCTGTGATGATCAATCTGAAAATCAAAGCAATACCCCTGTCTTGGAATCAAGAGTTTTTGCCTCATTACAAGTTCAGCCTCCTACGAGAAAATCATTTGTGGTCCCGGAATTAAGGAAGCAGCTTCTCACTTGGGCACATTCCTCTCGCTTCGCAGGTCACTCAGGCACTCGGAAGACCTTGGAGTTCCTGAAAAGACACTATTGGTGGCCTTCTATGAAGGCAGATATAATGGAGTTCATCTCTTCCTGCTCCTCCTGTGCCCAGCATAAATCATCATGACAAGCTCCAGCTGGGGAGTTGATTCCATTACCTACTCCATCACGTCCATGGACGCATCTCTCCATGGATTTCGTCACAGACCTGCCAGTCTCTCAAGGTTTCAACACTATCTGGGTTGTAATAGACCAATTTCAAAGATGGTCCACTATATACCGTTGAAGAAGTTACCTTCTGCCCCTGACCTGGCACAGTTGTTTGTCCAACACATATTTCGTCTACATGGCCTTCCTGCTGAAATTGTCTCTGACCGTGGTGTGCAGTTTACTGCAAAATTCTGGAGGGCTTTGTGTTCTGTTCTTCAAGTGAAGTTAAACTTTTCCACGGCCTACCATCCGCAAAGCAACGGCTCCACCGAGAGAGTTAATCAAGATCTAGAGACTTTCTTGAGAATTTTTATGTCATCTTCCCAGGACAATTGGGCTGCCTTGCTGCCGTGGGCTGAGTTTGCACATAATGCATCCTACCACTCGTCAACTAACCAAACGCCATTTCAGGTTGTATATGGCCTTCATCCTCGTGTTCCCGAATTTCTAAGCCTGCCTGTTTTCGATGTTCCGGCCGTGGAGGACACGGTGCGGAATTTTGCTGCCATCTGGACTCAAGTACAGTCTGATTTGTTGAAGGCATCCTCTCGCTATAAGAACCAGGCCGATAAGAAGCGTAGAATAGTTCCACGCATGCAAGTTGGAAGCCAGGTCTGGTTATCCCCCCGGAATCTTCATCTGAGAGTTCCGTCTATGAAATTTGCACCACGCTTCATCGGTCCCTTCTCCATAACGGAAGTCATTAATCCAGTGGCCTATCGTCTACAGTTACCCCCATACCTAAAAATCCCTAATTCCTTCCATATTTCCTTATTGAAGCCCCTGGTCCTGAATAAATTCCATAGTGCTCTACCTGCTTCTCCTCGAGTCCAGACGGAGAGAGGAGTTGAGTTTGAGGTCGCCCAGATCTTGGACTCTCGTCTACGCAGAGGTCATCTACAGTATTTGCTGGACTGGAAAGGTTACGGTCCAGAGGAACGTTGCTGGACCGATGCTCGTGATGTCCACACTCCCACGCTCATCAGGAGATTCCATTCTGCCCATCCGGAGAAGCCTGGTGAGTGTCCTGAGGCCACCCCAAAAGGGGGGGGGTACTGTCACGGCCAGGGTATTTCAGCATGGCGCTAGGCGAGTGTTACCTGTGAGGTCATTGTGGCGCGGGCTGTCTGGTGGCGGAGCTGGTGTCTGGCGGGGGGCTTTGGCTGCGCGCGTTGTTGTGCGGGCCTGTTGTCACTCTGCGCTGGTAAGGCCTGGCAGCGTCTCCGTTCCATTTGGCATGGGCGCCGCCATATTGCCTTCTGGCCATGTGATGCAGCTGGCCAATCCTGGTGGCCAATCCTCCGGCCAGTAACAGCACGGCATGGGGTATTTAGGAAGGGTCAGTGCCTTCCTTCTTTGCCAGTGCAACGTGTATCTCAGCCTAGCTGAGAGGGAGTTCTCTGTGCTTTCCTGTTCCTGTGAATCCGCTGTCTGCCAGTCTGCCTGTCAGCTCCTAGTTCCCACTGGACTACCCCGCTACCTCCATCACCCTTGCCCATACCTGAGTGCCTGAGCCTGCTGACATCCTGCACTTCAGTTCACTATCTGCAAACCTGGCTTGTTTATTTTCAGCTTCACTACCTGCACACCTGGACTGCTCTAATTGTTTCTACCTGGACATTAACCCTTTTGCTCCCACCACAGAACTCTTGTGCACATTTATATTTTCCTGGACTTTTATTTACTGCCACATTATATGTCCACTCGAGCACTTATTAAAATCCTAGTTTTATTTACAAATCTGCTTCTGTGATCGCTCCTGCTACCACCCCGGGTCCACAAATAACCCAGAACGTAACACAGCACAGCACAACACAGCCAGCCCCTATGGACTTTGGAGGAGTGGACACAGCCCCTATGGACAACAGCAGCACAGCGCAGCACAGCACAACACTACACTACACTACACTACACAGCCCAGCCAGCCCGAACTCCCACACTCCCACTTCACTGTCCACAGCCGAGTGAGAAAATGGCACAGACGCGGGTACCTTTTATAGAATCCAAAACCCGTGAGATCCGGAAGGCGGGATGATGACGTTTTGCCTCGATTTCAGATCCGAGTCAGGTGGGAAAAGTCGAGCCTGACTCGGATACGACTCGGATCGGGGGGACTCGGGGGGGTTCGGATTTCAGAAATCCGAACCCGCTCACCCCTAATTTTATATATATATATATATATATTTATATATGCAAATATATATTTGGATCCCAATGTTCTATATATATTTTATAACATAGCTAGATGTTTTAAAGAATAATTTGTCATATCTACAATATTAGATGGAGTGACGTTTGCAGCCGACTACGGACACAAGTCAATTCCCGGATGCGACACCTAAATGGGCCAAGGGGTCCCCTCCCTGACATCTTGGTTTTAACCAATAGAGAAATCCAGCTCTTGGTGACCTTAGAATGGGGGTTATTGGCCAATGCCAATTTAATACATCTGGCATAATACATCTGGCCAACTAACCCACATGCTGTGTCTGGTACATATTTGCATACACCCAGGGCCGGATTATAGGGAGGGCAACAGGGGTGGTCATCCAGGGCCCCCCCCCACTCTGGAGCTTATTCAGACCCGGTCGTTAGCTGTATGAGCTCGCAACCGGGTCAATGTTGCTCCAGTGCGCATGCGCACGACAGAGCCGGCTCCATCGTGTGCATGCGCGAGACCCGGCTAACGACGGGTGATCCATCGTTAGGGGTCTCGTAGCAGACGGGGTGAGCTGTTGATGTTGAGTGACAACTCACTCCGTTTGCTGGGCGGGCCGGGGGCGTGCCCGGCCAAACAGAGGCATTCCTGCCGGAACACTTTCCGTTTGGGGGCGGCCCCACTGAAATCATCAGTGATGTCAGTGGGGAGCTTCCTGCTCAAACAGAGCAGGAAACTCCCTGGGGCTTAAGGTTGACGAGACCCTACCTTAGGGTCTCGGCGTAAGCCCCGATGGTCGCGATGGTCTATATATATATTTATATATACATACACAACGTTTATCAATGGGGTCCCCCACACATTTGTTGCCCAGGGGGCCCCCACAGTCCTTAATCCGGACCTGCATACACCCGTCTGTATCTGTCTCTTTATGTGTAAAGTCCAAAAACTAATGTGTCATTTCCTTTTTTAAAGGACATGTCTAGGATCAGAGGATGTAGTTTGATGTGGGTAGGGCACAACCTCCATCAACTGTACCTCCCCCATCCACCACTGCCACCCTTGCTGAAGTCATCAATGGCTTTTACACATGCACAGATGGCAAACAATCGCTCATAGCGAGCAGGTCTGAATCAGGCCCATTGTTTGCATTGTTCTATTTGCTGTGATTGCAGGTTTACTGCTACACTACAGTATTTGTACCTGTAAAATAAAAACATCAGAAATAGAAATCCAAGTTACTGTATCTATATCTGATTTAGGGCGATTAGACGCGAAAAGCTGAGATCTGCAGAAAAGTATCGCGGATCGGGGGTTTTTGCGTGGTGGAAACTTATCTGCGTACTCAATTCCAGCCGGGTTTTGCATACGCGGAAAGTCAATGCAATCTAATAGGCAAAAAAGATTTGCCTCTGAATAGCAGGAGAAAAGAAGTGCAAAATTTTAATTTTGGGGTGCAAAGGTGGGGAAACCTCTCAGAACCCTTGGAACAGCCCCCCAAAGAATAACTGTGTCAAAAAATTCCTGGAAAAAACTGAAGAACACCCCATAAAAGTACTTTCATTTTGGGGGTGAAAAAGCACAAAGTTCCAGGGGTGCTCTAAGAAGGGGTCAAATGTTTTTGGGATTGCAGGTGCATGTTTGAGTGAGAAATTTCACTTTTATTAAAACTTCACTTTACAGACATTAAAATATGCTAGAACCTATTTTCAGGTACCCAAAATTTGACAGGACTACTTATTTCTAGGGGTGTGCACCGGCCACTTTTCGTGTTTTGTGTTTTGGTTTTGGATCTGGGTCTTTCTTCGTGTTTTGGATCTGGATTGGTTTTGCCAAAACCACCCTTCCGTGTTTTGGGTTCTGGGTTTTGTGTTTTGGATCTGTATTTTTTTGAAAAAAAGCATAAAAACAGCTAAAATCACAGAATTTGTAGGTTTTTCTGCTCCTATGCTATTATTAACCTCAATAACCTTAATTTCCACTCATTTCCAGTCTATTCTGAATACCTCACACCTCACAATAGTGTTTTTATGTCCAAAAGGTTGCACCGAGGTAGCTGGATGACTATGCTAAGCGACACGAGTGGGCGGCACAAACACGTGACCCATCTAGGCGTGAAACTGCAGTGGCAGACAGGATGGCATTGAAAAACTAGGCCCCAAACTGTACATAATGCAAAGAAAAAAAAGAGGTGCAAGATGGAATTGTCCTTGGGCCTAGAGCCAGTTTGTACAGGGACCTCCAAATTGCTTCTTTTTCCTGCCAGTACAGGTATGGACTGTCTGACATGCCTACTTGGATACTGTCACCGATGTAATCCTTTAACAGACAGACGCACGCTTGTCGCTGCTGCTTTGAGGATGCAAGTGCGGCTACAGCCCACACAATTCACAAAGACAGAAAAAAAAAAAAGAATATTTTTATTGTTTGTGGAGCGCACTTTGAGGGTTACACAACCCTTTAACAGACAGATGCACGCTTGTCGCTGCTGCTTTAAGGATGCAGGTGCGGCTACAGCCCACACATTTCACAAAGACCGAAAAAAAAAGAAGAATATTTTTATTGTTTGTGTAGCACACTTTGAGGGTGTCACCACCCTTTAACAGACAGACGCACGCTTGTCGCTGCTGCTTTGAGGATGCAGGTGGAATCTAGACGGGATTTGGAACCGAGGACACACTACCTCCATCAATTGTCTAAATCCCACTGCACTAATGTCGGATACCGGACGCACGTCTAACACCAACATAGCAGTCAAGGCCTCAGTTATACGTTTTGCTTCAGGATGACTGCTGTCGTACTTCATCCTCATCGCTAGGGACTGTTGGAGGGTCAATTGTTTAGTAAAAGTAGTGATGTTCCTACTTCCTCTCTGGGATGATGAACAACTCCCAGCAGCAGCAACAGCACTAGGAGGAAGTGGTTCTTGATCTTTCCCTATTTTATTTTTATCAGAGAAAGTTTGGTCCTCCATTTATGTTATATTGATATATATACGTGCGGCTAAAGCGCACACAAACACAGAAAATATTTTTTTATTTTTGCTGGAGAGTAGTGCACTTTGTGGGTTACACCACCCTTTAAGAAATGAGCCAGCCGGCTCTTTACTTATGGGACACAGGCGCACGCTTGGCGCTGCTCCTTTGTTGATGCACGTGCAGCCACAGTGCACACAAGTCACAAACACAGAAAATATATATTTTTTTGGTTTGGAGTGTACTTTGGGGGTTACAGAGCCCTTTAACGGTCAAGCCAGCCGGCCCTTTACTTATGACACAGGCGCACGCTTGGCACTACTTTGTTGATGCACGTGCGGCTACTGCGCACACAATTCACAAACACAGAAAATAATTTTTTTTTGGTTTGGACTGGAGTGTACTTTCGGGGGTTACAGCACCCTTTAACGGTCAAGCCAGCCGGCCCTTTACTTATGACACAGGCGCACGCTTGGCACTACTTTGTTGATGCACGTGCGGCTACTGCGCACACAATTCACAAACACAGAAAATATATTATTTTTTTAGCACTTGGGGGGAGCACCCCTGATGGACAGAGCACCCCCTGGACAACACTACAGCACCTCTTTAGGACTGGGACACTGCACAGGACTTTGGAGTGGACACAGCCCCTATGGACAACTGACTGCACAACACAGTCCAGCCAGCCCCTATGGACTTTGAAGTAGTGGACACAGCCCCTATTAACAACAGCAGCACAGCACAACACAGCCAGCCCCTATGGACTTTGAAGTAGTGGACAACAGCAGCACTACACTACACTACACTACACAGCCCTAACTCCCACCCTCCCTCTTCACTGTCCACAGCCGAGTGAGAAAATGGCGCCGACATGGGTACCTTATATAGGATCCAAAACCCGCGAGACTCGCAAGGCGGGATGATGACGTTTTGCCTCGATTTCAGATCCGAGTCAGGCGGGAAAAGTCGAGCCTGATTCGGATCGGACTCGGATCGGGGGGGCTCGGGGGGGTTCGGATTTCAGAAATCCGAACCCGCTCACCCCTACTTATTTCCCCCCAAAATATATGGCTTTATGCCATTCTTCACCAGTTGTGCAAAGATGCTATTAAGAAGCTATTGAAACAACTTAAGTGCCCCAAATAGCTTTATCAGGGCTATTCGGGCACATGTACATTGATCCCCAATGTTAGTGCATCTTTTTGGGGGGTTCAGGCTGATTTCCCCATTTCTGACAACACTTTCCGCCTGTTCCGACTTCGCAGCTTGCCGCTTTTGCTTGGTTTGGAATTGAATACGGTGAATAGCGGGGGCGTGCACAATAAGTTTCCGCATCCAAAACACGCGATTTAGGCAGAAAGGCAAGCAGGCGAAACTTTTCCACGGGTGCAAAACTAATTGAATACGGCCCTTGGAGGGTTACGTTGAATCGCCTCTCTATATAGCTTTAAGGCCAAGGCGACAAACACAAAGTAGGATTCAGAAGTAAGTGAGTGAAGTTTATACGGAGTTTTCTCTCATCCATTACAATTCCACCACAAATAGTATACACATATAAACACATCCGTACTATCGATCCATAAGAGATGTATGTCTAGATCACTTGATCATATAATGTGGACCATGTAGCAAATTTTGCATGGTTTGCTTCCAACCCTGCTGATGTACAGTACACTGCATTTTCTTTAATACTGTTGAATACAGAACCCTGCCAAAGTCTACATTTACAATGTTACAAGGAGGGTTACAAAGCTCAGTTAGCCAGAATGTGCTTTTATACCCTGGCCTATTACTGTATATGTAAACTTTTATTTTTATTTTTTTTATGATTGGAACGCTTAAAGGACATACAGTAAATCTGAGTCACTCGTAGCTCTGAATGCGGTTGCATCCAGCGAATATTATCACACTGTGAATGTTCTGTAGTGAACATGTGCATCTTTACATATCCCCAGGAAAAAAAAAAATATTCTTTGCACATAATCTAACCTATGATATGGTTGTAATTTACAATCATCAAAGTGTACTATGGGTGATTGCTCATTAGTCAGGAGAAATTCACAACTAACAACAGAAGTGTTTACTCTTTGTATTACATAAATGGGGTAGAGGCTATAGATAACCACACTTATGATGATCTGCTTGTTGCGGCCTATAATCTGGCCAAACCAGGCTATTTAGATATAAAACAAAAAAATTTAAATTCCCATGGACATGGCTAGCTTTACACAATCACGTAACATTCTAAAATCTTTTAGTACAGTCTATCAACTAGAGCAACTGAAAATATCACTCGAATCATTATTAATTTTATTCTTTAATCATCACTGATTCACATACATAATTAGACTGTCACATAGGTCACTACTTACAGTATTTTGTTTATTTGTGGGGGTCTACACAACTTTCCTGGAGACATTATTCTTTATTCTGTTAGTTACCATTGGACAAATGAAACAACAATGGACCAAGGGATTAATTAAGCAGGGATCACAACTGCTAAAATCATACTTTCCTACTCTCCCGACTCTGTTAGGAGCCTCCCGAAAATCGGGTGCCACTCCCGACACCCCGTAAGACCAGGCAAGTCCCTCGGAATGGTATACAATCGGGAAATCGGCTGCCTTAATGCCGACAGCCGGCTTCCCAACTGTCATATCCCGGCGAGGGTGAAATGCCGGGCGTATATATCTAGACGCCTGTCATTTCCCCGACGCCGGGAGACAGGCGCCCAACATCCCGATCGAAGGGATGCCACCCGCCGCAAGCGGACAGCCGTGGGGGGGAGGGTTAGGTTTAGGGCACCTGGGGGGGACTTAGGGTTAGGCACCTCTCAGGCAGGGTTAGGGTTAGGCTAGGGGAAGGGGGGTTAGGGTTAGACACCCCCCGGGGGACTTAGGTTTAGTCAGCGGGGAAGGGGGGGTTAGGGTTAGGCACTTAGAGGGGGGATTAGGGTTAGGCATTTGGGGGAGAGGTTAGGGTTAGGTACCCCTAAGGAGGGTTAGGGGGTTAGGTTAGGTTACAGATGTGTCCACATACACCTTTCCTAAAATCGAGCCGTGTCACCAAATTTGCCATCTGTGTATTATCCACTCCTTGTAATTTTTCTTAAAATTTGCTACTTTAATCTGATAGTTTATATGAATACATTTGCAGGAAAAAAAAATTGGGGATCTATCTAATTGCTACTTGTCATGGTGCATCTTAGCCGTGATGGCATCTTGTGCCAAATGAAGAAAATAAGGAAAGGTGTATGAGGACACATCTGTCGGGCTTCCGCTGCCAGGAACTCTGCTTTTGTCGGCCAGGCGCTGCCGAGAATCGAACCGCGGCGGTATTTCATACTGATTCCCCCAGAATGGCTAAACCATGTCATCGTAGCCCCGCCCCCTGCCTTATAATGCCAGCAGTATTGGCATTACAAAGCAAGGGGCGGGGCCACTATCATAGGCAAACGCAGGGGGGGGTTCCAGTTGCCTGGAAACCCCCCTCCTTCAACCCACACCATGACCACAATAGAAATAGTAATATAATACAATTTTTCTAGTGCTGCATGTTCTTCTCATTATCACAAATGAAATAATCAGCACCACATGTGGATCTTTTAACATGTGTCAGCCAGTAATAAATACACCTATGCACCAACTAGGAGATTTGGAAAACATGCACTGTTATAGACCATCTAAAGGCTTTATTATTAACACTGAATAAGAATACACTAACCAGTGCATAACGAGACCAATATGTACATATACAGTATGTCCAGGGCAGTGCTAGGTACTTCTGCTGCTCCCCCAGACTCCCGGACTTGCTCCAGTGCCCTGGAATTGTGCTCACATCTCAAATAAAAACATTCAGCACATGCAGGATGGCCCTACTGCCACATCTAATGGCTTACTGTGATCGCTGGTCCTGTATATGCTGGAATTATGACACACAATACACCTTGTATGGTGCAAAGCTGGATAAGTGCTAGTTATGCCCTCTTCATGGACTGGCCACACTCACTCTAAAATTAAGCATTTGGAAACCACCCTTAAGAAATCCTGTGTTTGCCACTGACTATGACGCAATTGCGTCGACACCCCCCCGCTCCGCCTACTGGAACCGCACCCTGCTGGACGGACCTGTCAGCCCCTCCCGGATCCCCTGCAGAAATGTTGGCAAGTATGATTGAAATGCAAATGACCGATTGTTGTGTACTGCATATACATCGCAGTGTGTGAAGGCATCACTACGATCACGCAGACCACAGAGAGCCATCACAGAGTGATGAGAGGCAGTGATCATTTGGGGGTGGTGGGCATGCTTAAATTATCCACTGCGACGGCATACGCAGCTTGAGTACTCACTGCATAGCAATTTCTGAGTAAGGTCTGACCTACTGTAATTCTGCATGAGGGGCCAATGTTACTCGATGTTCCTGATGTATATGCAGGACTGCATGGTATTATGGATGTGAGATAGCGGTAGTGGGTGGCAGTGGGCGTCTATGCTGGCAGTGCAACGGCATTGAGATAGCATTCATTAACATATTTTCGCAGCGGGGCTGCGTGCCTAATCGCAGCTGCGATCACAATAGCGATTCGTAGTGAATCAGGCCTCAAGTTCATTATAACATGCACCTAACCTTTAACACAAGTGTAATAAAATACACAGTATATGCTGACATGTGACCTCAGACATCTCTGAGTAAGTACAAGAATCAAATCATTTTGCAAAGACAAAATAGTTCTCTGGATATTGCTAAAGTGGTAATATCCCATTAGAGCTCAAAGTAAAGCACTTGCTGTTACTAGAACATATTCAGCAATAAACTCCCCCTATCCGCTTAGGTTTTACTATCAGATGAAAATTATTTTTGCTCCCCCATTGTAATAACCATCCTGAATAAAGAAGTTGGAAAGTCACTGGTTGGCACTTAGGTAATTCTAGTTCATATAAATCATGGCACATTGTGCCCCTGGAATTTTAATAGAAATGTTGGAACTATGATAAATATACAACTTGATAATATTACTTACACAGTAGCGTTGGATGCTTCAGAAAACTGAATTACGATCAACCCCACAAACAGGGACAGGGGGAGCATTGTGCAGAAGCTTCTCTGTACTGTGTGTCCTCTCCTGGTGCATACAACAATCCAGGCTTATAGTTACTGCAAACATACTGAGTGCTGACCAGTTTGATGACCTTTTCAAGGCTTATGTGTGGGAGGTGAATTAGGATTTGGACATAGGTAAACAAAAAAGAATTTTGTGAAAAGTTGCTTTGTATTTGCTTTACCTCCGTACATTGTACAAAATCGAAACAAATGAGTGTTCATCCATGTATCTGACTGCTAATAATACCGGGAAGGACAGCCCTTCTTTTCGTTGGACTTAAAGAGAACTAGTTTTGGGCTACAGCAATACTTATGAAATTGAAACCACTTACATTAATGTATCACATAACAGGAATGGGGTAAAAGCAGAGAGAAGCCTTTCACTGGTGCACATAGGTAACAAGACAAATATTATGATAAAACTTAACTTTTACTAAATTATCCAATAAAATTGGTTTCATTATTTTGTATCCAATGTGTTACAAATGAGAATCAAGCAAATATAAAAACAGAATAGAATGTATAAGGAGAATAAAGATGTGTTTAAAAAAATTGGTTTGCTGTTGTGCTTTATTGGTGTTTACTGTTTATAAATGTTGTAATTCCACACACATTTCACATACACAGTTCTCCCACAGGTACCCTCACTCACATTTACATCATTTGAAGTACATTCTATCAGGATTTTCACATATTTCTCTTTACGAGTTGCTGCTATCTATCGCCCACCTGGGCCACCCCAAGAATTTCTGGAACATTTTTCTGCCTGACTCCCTCACTTCCTATTCTCAGACATCTCCACCATCATTATGGGTGATTCGATATGCCCATTGACAGTCCACAATCTCCTCATGCCTCCAGACTGCTCTCTGTAACCTCCTCTCTTGGCCTCTACCAATGGACTGACTCCTCTACTTATCAGGAGGGCCACTGTCTTGATCTTGTATTTACCAGACTATGCTCAGTTTCTGATTTCACTAATGCTCCTTTCCCTCTCTCAGATCACAACCTTATCACCTGCACACTCTTCCATTCCATCAACTTCAATGTAATTGAAATCAACCAAACCTCCTAAAACCTGCAGAAATATTAATGCTATTAACTTTCAACAACTATCTACCTCTCTACAACAATGACTCTCACCAATTTCTGCACTCACTTCTCCTGAGACTACTGCATCACACCTAAACCAGATTCTAGAAAAAGCCCATGAAGAAGTGGCTCCAGCTACTCAACACACACCACATAGACTTAGACGTCAACCGTGGCATTCTAACTTAACAAGGCATCTACAAACACTCTCACGTAAAGTAGAACGTCAGTGGCGAAAGTCTCGTACTCCAAGTGACTTCCTCACATATAAGACTATCTACAACTCTTATCGTACTGCTCTGGACGCTGCCAAACAAACATATTTCCAATCTCTTATCTCTGCTAAAGCCTCTAACCCCAAGCGACTTTTTAATACATTTAAACTGCTTCTTACCCATTCCTCACCCAACCCACCTGCTATTATCTATGCACATTATCTTGCTTCCTATTTTAAGGACAAGATTGATAAGATCTGAAATGAAATGGTATGCTCTGCCTCAGCTAGTGACCTGCTCAATTCCCTACCTGAATCCTCTGGCACATTCTCTTCATTTGACCTCACAAACGAAGATGAAGTATCTACACTCTTCTCATCCTCCTCCTCTATTATCTCTCCTCTAGATCCTATACCCTCACAAATCAATATAGCTCTGTCTCCTGTGCTCATCCCAACCCTAACTAAAATCTGCAATCTCTCTCTCTCTCTACTGGCATCTTTCCATCACTGTTCAAGCATGCAGTGATTACTTCCATTGTGAAAAAACAATATTCTGACCCTAACACTCTATCAATTACCGTCCTATCTCCTAGCTCCCATGCCCCTCCAAGCTACTTGAGAGACTTGTTTATACCCGCCTCACACACTTTCTAAACTCACACAACTTATTGGACCCACTCAGTCCGGCTTTCTTTCCCAACACTCCACAGAGACAGCACTGACTAAGGTAGTAAATCTGGTCACTGCCAAGGCTAAAGGCCATTACTCACTCCTAATTCTTCTAGATCTCTCTGCTGCTTATGACACTGTTAACCACTCTCTTCTCATACAAACACTACAATCCCTAGGTCTTAAGGACACAGCTCTTTCTTGGTTCTCTTCCTACCTATCTGATTGCTCTTTTACTGCTCATTTTTCTGGCTCCATCTCCTCTTCGCTACCTCTATCAGTTGGAGTACCGCAAGGCTCTGTCTTAGGTCTTCTGCTTTTCTCAATCTATACCACCTCTTTTTGGCAAACTAATCCGTTCTTCAGGATTTCAAAACCATCTGTATGCGGACGATACTCAAATCTACTTATCCTCCCCAGATTTATCACCATCTGTATTGGTCCGCATCACTGAATGTATTTCTGCCATTTCATCTTGTATGTCATCTCGCCACCTGAAACTTAATATTTCTAAAACAGAATTAATTGTATTTCCACCGGCCAATAACAGTTACCAACCCGATCTCTCGATCACGGTTGATAACTCGACAATCCTCCCTGCTCCACAAGCTTGCTGCCTTGGTGTCATCCTTGACTCTGAACTGTCCTTTGTTCCCCAAATTCAATCTGTCTCAAAATCATGTTACATAAATCTAAAAAACATATTTAAAATTTGACCATATCTCACATAAGACACTGCATAAACTCTAATCCATGCACTCATTTTTTCCTGCATTGACTATTGCAATAGTCTCCTTACTGGTCTTCCCAAAAACAGGCTATCACCATTATAATCCATTATGAATGCAGCTGCGAGGCTTATGTTCCTTGCCAAACGTTCATCGTCTGCTGCCCCGCTCTGTCAGTCCCTTCATTGGTTGCCGGTTTTCTACCGTATTCAAAACAAAATACTTTTACTTACACATAAGGTCATTAACCAAACCACACCAACATACATCTCTTCACTCATCTCAAAATATCTCCCAACCGGACTTATGATCTATTATTGAAATCTCTGTAATACTTGATCTCTATGTCTTCAGAGAAAATATCCCCAATAGTTGACACTGTAAATAGCTTATTGTGTTAGTCCTAGGGGTATATTTGCCCATAGCAACCAATCAGATTCTAACTATTATCCAATATCTTCTAGAAGGTGCTAGTTAAATGTTAAGTCAAATCTGATTGGTTGCTATGGGCAACATCTCCATTTTTAAAAACTCTCACTTTACCCCTTAATGTTAACCTCTTATAACACTGGGGAATGTTATTAACTCATAACCATTTGATTCATTTATCTGATGTATATACAGTATCTCAAGGTTGTTATTTAGCAGCATTGGTTGCAAAAATATAGTAAACACCTAAAAAGGGACGACTCAATGTCTGTATGACACTGTTAATTAATTCTATCCTCCACTATATTAGTTGTGGAGATATTATCAGTTGGTAACACAGATTCAAAGTAATTCTAAATACAACACACAATGTTGCAAAAAAGTATCATTTTCTATGTTTATTGGATGTAATTCATTATTGTTACTCTGAGGCCATATTTATTATTTATAAGCTTCAGACGGGGTGGGTTATTCACTCCCTTTATATATTCTCCAAAACAACATTTTTCAGAAACAATGAACAGGATTCCCTGCAAGGTTGTGATGAATCCTATTGAGGAAAAGGATTGATGTTTCTGTGGTATTATTGATACCATTAATTAATTGTGTAAAACAAATACAATTTCCTATATATGGTAATAATTACACAGTACTATTTTATATTCCGTTTGATCCTGTAGCCGCAAGTCATTCATATTGTAATAAAGTATATCCTCTAATAACTTGTATGGGTATTAAACCTACTGGTATCTTATATCCTACATTAAAGATTTCAATATATACTCCAGACTGATTTATAGTAATTAATGGTTTATGATCTAGAAATGCACAGAGTATCAGGTAGCTTCTTCAATAAATTAAATTATTATGAGGGTGTCAGGTTGCGGCCTAGGATCAGCCGTTACTCACCGTGGTGCCGGCTTCCCCTAATCCCTTGGGTGGTCAGACACCAGGTGCAGCAGCGGGTGATGTACTGAGCATTATTATTAGTGCCATGTGGACATCCGTGTGTTGCACTGTGCCTTGGTTACTGCGGTCGCCGTCATGGACTCGGCCATGACAGTTCACATCACCTGACTATCCTTTACCCAATGGTAGCATGGTAGTGGTCAGTTGACGTTGTCCACCTATGATCTGGTACCTTAGGGTATAAAGTCTGTCTCCGGATGGAAGGAAGTTGTGTGTGCAATGTTGTCACTATCCAGTGTTTATTGCCGCTACCTCATTCCAGTTTCTCTCTTCGTGATACACTTGTGTCTACAAACACCAATTCCTTGTGCAACAGAGCATCCTAACATCTTGCCTGTGTGCTGACAAGTGCCAACTCTTTGTGCAACAGTGTGTCCTATAACATCTCACCTGTGTACGAACAACTGCAAACTCTTTGTGCAAAAGTGCATCCTAAACATCTCACCTGTGTGCTCAGCAAGTCTCTATCCATTGTACAACAGTGTATATTTACATCATACCCTGCATACCCGTCAAGTGTCCTCTCAGTGCGCAATTGTGCGACAGCACACCCCACCGGAGTGTTTCACTGGCTCCACCCCCTGGTGCAACTCTTAGTCTAACCACCCTCATTTGTGTACTATTTCAAGTGCCACCTCTCGGCGCAATTGTGCATCAAAAGACCTCTCAAGTGTACAAGTTACAATCTTCTCAGTGGTGCAGTCTATTTCTGACTCTGCACCAATGGTCAGGTCTCATCAACATCTGGTATTCGTGGATGAGGAGATCTTACATATAGGCCCCACGCCTCCGATTCCTTCCTCAGCCCGGGACCTCAGCTTTCACTACCTCAGCAGGGGATTCCACACAGCCAGTCATGACAGTTTGCACAGGCACAATGGAAGCTACCAGTTCCCAGGCAGTGGGGTGTTATTCCAAGACCTTGCCTCACGCATGGATTCTCAAGAGGCAGCCCTGCATCAGGTGGGGCAATACCTGCAGGAGGTTTCTGGTCAACTGTTGGCGATATAGGCGACCTTAGCTACACTTCATCCTCCACTGTCATGTTTGGTGTCTGAGAGTTACCTGACTCAGGTGATGAACTGGATTCAGCGGAGAGTGGCATGACAGGAATCACAGATGAGGTAAATAGCTCTATTGCAAGACTTATGTGGCAGTGAGAACTGCCTTTGATGATAAATGACAGGAACTTGGAGGAACCAGACTGGGACCGGCAGGAAGACTTGCTGAGTTGAACTGGTGAACTTGGAACTTGACTCTGACTCCGGACTAGAGTAGAGAGGAATGGGTAACTGAAGAACTTGGGCTTGACTCCTGACTGGAGTGATGTGGATTGAACTGAAGAACTTGGGCTTTGACTCCGGACTGGAGCAACATGGAATGAACTGAGGAACTTGGGCTTTGACTCCAGACTGGAGTGACATGGTTTGAACTGAAGAACTTGGGCTTTGACTCCGGACTGGAGCGACGTGGATTGAACTGAAGAGCTTGGGCTTTGACTCTGGACTGGAGTGACGTGACAATGGCTAAGGGAAATCGAGTAGTGCTGGAAAGAGGGCTAAACAGGGTAATCTGGAAATGCTGTGACAAATCCTGGAACTCCTGGTGCAGGCTGGATTGGGTAAATGGGAAGCAGGTTAAGGAAGGAATAGGTAGGTTTGGGAATTTAAGGTTCAGGGAGGAGTGGATAGGTAGGAGGAGCAGGAGTTGATCCACAGCAGGAAGCAAGGTAGGGTAACACGATGCAGGTTTGCAGGGAGCCAGGGACCAACCAGGAGTAGGGCAAGCAGCAGAGCACAAGGCTAAGGACAGGGGCACAGGAACTCACATAGCTGATACTGAAACACACGAGTTGCACTGGCCTGAGAACTAGCAGGATTTTCGGATGCTCCAGGTATTGCTGTAAGCAGGACTTCTGGATTTGCCAGGCATTGCTGTAGCAGGATTTCTGGATTGCCAGGTATTGCTGTAAGCAGGACTTCTGGATTTGCCAGGTATTGCAGTAGCAGGATTTCTGGATTGCCAGGTATTGCTGTAAGCAGGACTTCTGGATTTGCCAGGTATTGCTGTAGCAGGATTTCTGGATTGCCAGGTATTGCTGTAAGCAGGGTTGCTGCATGAACTGATCTAGGAACCAGTAGGAGCAGGAGCCTGGGATACCCTTGTACTCTGAAGTAGCACAAACTATACACCATAGGAAGTAACGAGATGTTCAGGCCCAGAATGCTATCGGAGGAGGGTGTTTATACCCTGGGTCTTGCAGGAATTGGTGGATACAGATAGGTGGTCTGGTAGTAGCACTCTGCGTGGTGGAGGGCACAACATGCAGAGGAAGCTATCATCTCTGCAGTACTGAGAGTCAGAACTACACCTGCGATTCCAATCAAGGCTATACTGTAGGACAATACGTGGCCCAGTTTCAAATGATTTCCTCCAAATTGAAGTGGAATGAGGAAGCCCTTAAAGCAGCATTTCTTCACAGGCTCTCTGAGAAAATGAAGAATGAACTGGCCTCTCAAGATATTCCAGAATCCTTTTTGGAGGTAGTCTCCCTATGTATTAAAATTGATTTACAACACAGGGAACGATTGGCTAGTAGAGGGTGAGGGGAACATTTTCCCAGGATCATTTTTCTTCAGAGGCCCATCCTTCTTTACCTACCACCAGTAAAGAAGAACCTATGCCGGTCAATAGGTCTCGCCTGTTCGTGGCTGAATGAACACGTCGGTTCCAGAACAAATTATGTCTATACTGTGCAGCTCTGGGTCATGTTCTAAGGAATTGTCCTCTTCTTACGGGAAACGCCAGACCATAACCGGTTCAGGGAGCATCCAGTTAGGAGTTTTGATCAAGCCATCCCTTGTAATGGATAGTCTATATTGGTATCTCTTTCCTATAAGAACCGGACAAAGGACTTGGAAGCATTAATTGACTGTAAATTACATTGTTAGAGACATCTGCTACAAATTCATGGTTGTCTATCTGGAAGACATATTACTCTTCAAAGGTCTACAAAGCCATCGACGCCAAGTCAAGGAAGTTTTGTATTGTCTTCGCGCCCACAGTTTTTATGGGAGGATTTCCAAATGTGTATATAAACAATCCTCCATTCCATTCCTGGGGCACATCATTTCCGGAAATTCTTTGCAAATGGATCCAGATAAGTTAAAAGCTATCCAAGATTGGCCTCAGCCAACATCATTGAAGGCCATCCAGCGTTTCTTGGGCTTCTCCAAGTACTACAGTAGATTCATTAGAAACTTTTCTACAGTGGTTTCACCAGTCACAGACCTCACCAAGAATGATTCAAACCCATCTTGATGGTCATCTGCAGCTATGGCTGCTTTTCTAGCTCTTAAGACAGCCTTTTCTACAGCCCCAATATTATGTCAGCCACAACTGGATAAACCTTCTATGCTGGATGTAGATGCCTCTTCAGTAGGAGTTGGAGCAATCTTGTCACAGGTTGCAGAAGACGGAAGGAGCCACCCTTATGGGTTCTTTTCATGGAAGTTTTCCCCAGCAGAAAGGAACTATCTCATTGGGGATCAGGAGCTGTTGGCCATGCGGTTAGCATTGGAGGAATGGAGGGGTGAAGTTTCCATTTACCATTATTACAGATCACAAGAATTTGGTATATCTTCAGACTGCCCATCGCCTGAATGCCAGACAAGCTCGCTGGCCTCTCTTTTTCTTCTGATTTTAATTTCAAGCTCCAGTTCCGCCTGGGAAATTTAAACAAAAAGGCTGATGCACTTTCAAGATCTTTTTTGTCACCCCTTGAAGAGGAGGATCAATCCTCAGCTCAAACTATATTAGATCCTCTTGTGTTTGCACCCACTCAAGTTTTATGTCATCCTCCTGGGAAAATTTTTGTTGTTCCTCAGCTTCAAGAAAGATTGTTGACGTGGGCCCATGCCTCACTCTTTGCTGGGCACTCAGGTATCTTGAGGACATTTAACTTCATACAACGATCCTACTGGTGGCCCACCATGAGAGAAGATGTTCTGAGCTTCAATATATCTGGCCACAAATGTGCCCAGCTCAAATCAAGTCATAATAAAGTCATTAGTTCTCTGCGACCTCTACCTGTGCCAGAAGCCCATTGGACCCATATTTCTATGGATTTCATTTCAGAGTTACCACCTTCAAAGGGGGACAATACTATTAGGGCGGTAGTGGAACGATTTGAAAATAGGGCCCACTTAATTCCTTTAACTGGCCTTCCGTCTGCTCCTCAATTGGCAAAGGTATTCATAAAAGAGATCTTTTGGATCCATGGCTTGCCGAAGGAAATTGTTTCCGATCAGGGGGTACAATGTGTGTCAAAGTTTGGAGGGCTCTATGTGCATCCTGTGGAATTAAATTAAAGTTCTCATCTGCATACCATCCTTAGACTGTGAGGTCAGACAGAGAGGGTGAACCAGGAGTTGGAAACTTTCATCAGACTCTTTGTGTCTTCTTCACAAGATGATTGGATTAATTTATTGCCCTGGGCAGAATTTGCCCACAACTTCAGATATCATTACTCTTCTGATTCCACTCCATTCCTCACAGTATACGGTAAACATCCACGGTACCGGAGTTCTAAGAGTTACCATCAATAGAAGTTCCTGCAGTTTTGAGTGTGGTCAATTCAATCTCAACCTTATGGAAGGATGTTCATGTTTCTTTGAAGAAGACCTCAAATTTGCTGATCGAAGATGTCTCGCTGTCCCTCTTCTCAAAGTTGGGGATAGAGTGTGGCTGTCCTCTAGGAATATTCAGCTAAAGGTTCCTAGCATGAAATTTGCTCCTCACTTTATTGGACCATATCACATCTCAAAGGTCCTCAATCCTGTGGTCTATAAACTGGCACTCCCTCCTCAGCTAAGGATCTCTAACACTCTCCATATTTCTTTACTTCCACCACTAATTCTTAATAGTTTTCAACAAACTCCACTCAAGACTCCTCAAGTACAAACTCTCCGGGGGTGGGGGGGGTTGCGGTCCAGAAAATCTTTGATTCTCTGCATCATTTTAATATCTAATCGATTGGAAGGGGTATGGATCTGAAGAACGGACTTGGGTCAAAGCATCTGACATTCATGCTCCTCTGTTGATTCAAGCTTTTCACAGAAAATTTCCTAGGAAGCCTTGTGAGTGTCCGAAGTCCACCCTAAATGGGGAGGGTACTGTCAGGTTGAGGCCTAGGATCGGCCGTTACTCACCATGCTGCTGGCTTCCCCTGATCCCTTGGGTGGTCAGATGCCAGGTGCAGCAGCAGGTGATGCGCTGAGCATTATTCTTAGTGCCATGTGGACATCCGTGTGTCGCGCCATGCCTTGGTTACTGCGGTCGCCATCATGGATGCGGCCATGACAGTTCACATCACCTGACTACCCTTTACCCAATGGTAGCATGGTAATGGTCAGCTGACACTGTCCACCTATGATCTGCTACCTTAGGGTATAAAGTCTGTCTCTGGACGGAAAGGAAGTTGCCTGTGCAATGTTGTCGCTATACAGTGTTTACTGCTGCTACCTTGTTCCAGGTTCTCTCTTTGTGATAACCTTGTGCAACAGTGTGTCCTATAACATCTCACCTGTGTACGAACAACTGCCAGCTCTTTGTGCAACAGTGCGTCCTAAACATCTTGCCTGTGTGCTCAGCAAGTGTCTATCCATTGTGCAACAGTGCATATTTACATCATACCCTGCGTACCCATCAAGTGCCCTCTTGGTGCGCAATTGTGCGACAGCACACGTCACCAGAGTATTTCACCAGCGCCACCATCTGGTGCAACTCTGCCTCTAACCACCCTCATTTGTGTACTACTTCAAGTGCCACCTCTTGGCGCAATTGTGCGTCAAAGACCTCTCAAGTGTACAAGTTACATTCTCTCAGTGGTGCAGTCTATTACTTACAGAAGTATTTCTCTAGGGCCACTGTAGCTATTTCTCTATTCCTGTGGTACCAGACACCTAACCAAAGGACCGCGGCCTGCCAGCTGGGTGCAGCTAAACCCATATCCCACTTGGAGTGGTCTCTGGTCAACACCTCCCAGCTGCTTAGACTCCACACCATTGGTCAGGTCTTGTCAATGTCTGGTATTCATGGATAAGGAGATCTTACATACAGGCCCCACGCCTCCAATTCCTTCCTCAGCCCGGGACCTCAGCCTTTCACCCCCGCAGCAGGGGATTCCACGCAGCCAGTCGTGGCAGAGGAGAAATCTTCTTATGCATAATAGCCAAACTATATAGCGTCCCTTTGTGTATCCCGTTTAAGTTGCAAATAACCAGTAATGTATGTGAATTGGTTCTCGTATAGCTCCGTCAAGCCTGTGCTGTTTAACTCATGCGACCGCACTCTGGGCCTGATTCAGAGATGGGCGCTCTGTCCAGAGCGCTCGCTCTGAATCAGGGCCCTCCTACCTAACATTGGAGCGGCCTCTTGGACCCTCGCATAGCTGTGGGTTACCACCCACAGCTTATGCGAGCGTCAATGATGATGGTCGCGATGGTCAAGACCTTCGCGACCATCGGGCTTGCGACGAGACCCTGCGGTAGGGTCGCACTGCCACAAGCCCTGGAGTGATTTTGGCTCTATCAGAGCCAAAAGCACTCCCACTGACATCACTAGTGATGTCAGTGGGGCCGGACCCAGACTGTAGGCGTTCCCATGGGAACGCCTCCATCTGGCAGCCACACCCCCGGCACGCCCACCAAAGGGGGCGTGCAGTCACTCACCATCGACAGCACGCCCCCTTTGCTGCGAGACCCAGAGACACGGTTCCTCGTCGCTTGCCGGGTCTCGCGCATGCGCACGACGGAGCTCCCTCCGTCGTGCGCATGCGCAATTAGGCACCATCGACCCGCTTGCGAGCGTCCTGCGCTCGCGAGCGGGTCAGAATCAGGCCCTTAGTCAGCACACAACGCACACAGTCACACTTAGTCAGCACACATACAGTCACACTTAGTCAGCACACACACATACAGTCACACTTAGTCAGCACACAATCACACTTAGTCAGCACACCCCCTTTGGTGCGAGACCCCGTCACTCGCCAGGTCTCGCGCATGCAGAGCTCCCTCCATCGTGCGCATGCGCATTTGGGTACCATCGACCCGCTTGCGAGCATCCTGCTCTCGCGAGCGGGTCTGAATGACCCGGAGCTTCCGCGGTCGTGCGCATGCGCATTTGGGTACCAAATGGAGCTCCCTCCATCGTGCGCATGCGCATTTGGGTACCATCGACCCGCTTGCGAGCATCCTGCGCTCGCGAGCGGGTCTGAATGAGACCCTCTGCGTACTCATGTGGCATTGACAGTGTGGAACCTAACAATGTAACATTCCCCTTTTAGCTCTTATATACACATCTTGAGTTTTTTGGCTTCTCACAAAGCGAATTATCACTCAATACACTTATAGCAATGTAACAGTGGTCTATGATTAATTATACTGACATACATATAGCACCAGCATAACTGCCGACTCACGTTTCTCTACCTAGTAGCTTTCTCACAGGCAACTTAAACGGGATACACTAAACCTTCTAAAGTGCATTTATATATAAAATGACTCCACGTGTCTAAGTGGGAAGGAACATAAGATACAAGACCTCATAAAAATCATAAAAGATTCAGTAAGATGTAATGACAAAATATCAATAATTGCCAGAGAGGAAATGAAACTGATATTTAACTATAAAAATCTTTAGCACCTTTAGGTGTTTTTAGTTTTTTAAGAATATATACATGGAGAGTTAGATCTGGTTGGTATAGGGTTAGGATTAAGTCCTATATATTCAAACTTAGACCTCTGGATTCATATTGTATTTATATATCAATGCACTTTATTATTATTATTATTATTATTATTATCATTTATTTATATGGCGCCACAAGTGTTCCGCAGCGCCTTACAAAGTACATAAACAAATAATTTGGCTACCGACTTACAGTAAAAAATAGGACAAGGACATGGATAATATACATTGATACATAAGTGACCATAACACTTAGATAAGCAACAGAGCGTAAGCAACCAAGTGTTAGGTGCCCTGGAGGGGGGTAAGAAGTAGGTGAAAGTAAAGTAAGGAGAAGCACAAGAGGGTAGAGGCCCTGCTCGTAAGAGCTTACATTCTAAAGGGGAGGGGCAGACAAACAGGTGTGACACAGATGGGGTAAACGGAGGAAGGTTTTCAGTGTAATAAAGTAATTACTTATTTTTTATGGTTTTTAATAGATCGATATGTGATTATTTTAAAATTATTTTTAAAGTATGAATTTATCTTTTGATGTCCTACACTGTATTCTTTATTTATTTTAACCTCACTATATCATTTTTGTATGGATACTATTCAATATTTATTATATTTATGTGTACCCATCATGTTTTTATGTGGATACTTTACAATAATTAATGTGTTCCTGATCCATGTATTATATACTTTTAGGAGATCTCCCTTTATTATGAGGTCTCCTAGACAGTAACCCTGACAATGAGTAAATAAAGGAACCCGTACTATACCCAATACTGGACGTACGTCACTAGAATGGGGAATGGAATTCCAGCGCACCCTTTCTCCCTATACCGGGTGATGCGTCGGCTGCACTAAGACATCACAACCGGAGGAGGAATGGAGCATCTTATGAAAACATTGGACATGCTCACTGGGAAAGTGACATCACAGCTGAAGCCTGGAGAGAGCACATGCAGCGGGAACATGTTTAAAAATTTCTAATTCACTCTGAACCGGGGACTTTTATATAAAACATACACGCAATTTTTTTTTTTGTACTGTACTTTGATCGGTTTGTAATTGGATAATTGCAGCGGGAACATGAATAACAATCCCCAATCTATTCTGAAGTAGGGATTTTTGTATAGGGTATACATATGATGGGGTTGTTTAGTACTTCAAGATTGGTCTGTAATTGAATAATTGTTAAGGGTACTTTAGGTGCCCTCTTGTGATCTGTCCAATACACCTTGAGAAAGAACAGCAGGAACGGATCGAAATAAGTTGGTGAACAGAACTTAGAAATTATATGGCCATTTCTACAGCTATTACTTGAGATTTTCTTTTGGTCGATGGTGGAATTCAGGACTCCATTATTTCACTAAACAGGTTGTTTGTTCCATCATTTTATATGCTGTAGTGATAGTCATTTTTACTTTTATACCTTGATGAACTTTTTTATACATTAAATTTCACCACATTTATACGAGTTTCATTTCCTTTATTCATGAGTTGAACCACATATGGGGAGGAATGATTCTTGAAGTGTATTGGTGAAATCTGGGAATCCTTGATGGGCTTCATGAAGCATACCTATATGTAAGTAGGGTATGCACTGATCATTGCTTGATCCCCTGATTGTCAGATAGACACCCTTTGATGAGTGAAGGAGGGAGAAAGATACCTTTATGTGATTACTCCCACTTGCCATATTGTGAGTTGGGTACACCACCCTTATAACATCTGGGAATTATTGTATATTCTAAAGTATAATCTACCTAACATCATTCCAATATATGAACACCCACCAAGAACATTATTGATTTGTGTGATTGATTTTATATATATATATATATATATATATATATATATATATTAGGGGTGTGCACCGGCCACTTTTTGTGTTTTGTGTTTTGGTTTTGGATCTGGATCTTTCTTCGTGTTTTGGATCTGGATTGGTTTTGCCAAAACCACCCTTCAGTGTTTTGGGTTCTGGGTTTTGTGTTTAACCTCAAAAACCTTAATTTCCACTCATTTCCAGTCTATTCTGAACACCTCACACCTCACAATAGTGTTTTTATGTCCAAAAGGTTGCGCCGAGGTAGATGGATGACTATGCTAAGCGACACGAGTGGGCGGCACAAACACGTGGCCCATCTAGGAGTGACACTGCAGTGGCAGACAGGATGGCAGTTTGAAAAACTAGGCCCCAAACAGTACATAATTCAAAGAAAAAAAAGAGGTGCAAGATGGAATTGTCCTTGGGCCCTCCCACCCACCCTTATGTTGTATAAACAGGACATGCACACTTTAACAAACCAATCATTTCAGCGCCAGGGTCTGCCACACGACTGTGGCTGAAATGATTGGTTCGTTTGGGCCCCCACAAAACAAGCTGGCAATTAATCTGTCCCTGCACAAACTGGTTCTACGGAGGCAAGATGTCGTCCTCATCCTCCTCATCCACAGTATTAACTCGTCCCCGCTGGAATCCACCACCACAGGTCCCTCTGTACGTTCTGGAGGCTGGTCTCCCTGGAAGAGTTGATAATTCATTTTTATGAACATCATCTTCTCCTACGCCTTTCGCTGACAAGGCTCCCGGCTGCACTAAACACTCTTTCGGAGTACACACTGGAGGGGGGGCAACTCAGGTAAAATAGAGCCAGTTTGTACAGGGGCCTCCAAATTGCCTCTTTTTCCTGCCAGTACAGGTACGGACTGTCTGACATGCCTACTTGGATGCTGTCACCGATGTAATCCTCCACCATTCTGTCAATGGTGACAGTATCATATGCAGTGACAGTAGACATGTCAGAAATTGTTGCCTGGTCCTTCAGTCCGGACCAGATGTCCAAACTTGGTCCTGCCTGCCCTGCATCACCACCAGCGGGTTGCTTAGGATACCTAAGTTTTTTCCTGGCAGCCCCAGTTGCGGGAGAAAATGAAGAAGGAGCTGTTGACGTGTCACGTTCCGCTTCAGCTGACAGTGTTTTCACCTGCCGGTCTTTGCACCTCTGCAGGCTTGTGTCAGCCAGAAAGAGAGACACCACATAGGCTTTAAACCTAGGATCGAGCACGGTGGCCAAAATGTAGTGGTCTGATTTCAACAGATTGACCACCCTGGAATCCTGGCAAAGCGAAAGAAGGGCTTCATCCACAAGTCCCACATGCTGAGTGGAATCGCTCTGTCTTAGCTCCTCCTTCACTTTCTCCAGCTGCTTCTGCAAAAGCCTGATGAGGGGAATGACCTGACTCAAGCTGGGAGTGTCTGAACTGACTTCACGTGTGGCAAGTTCGAAGGGCTGGAGAACCTTGCACAATACGGAAATCATTCTCCACTGCGCTTGAGTCAGGTGCATACCCCCTCCTTTGCCTATGTCATAGGTGGATGTATAGGCTTGAATGGCCTTTTGCTGCTCCTCCATCCTCTGAAGCATATAGAGGGTTGAGTTCCACCGCGTCACAACCTCTTGCTTCAGGTGATGGCGGGGCAGGTTCAAGAGTGTTTGCTGGCGCTCCAGTCTTCGGCACGCAGTCACTGAATGGTGAAAGTGGCCAGAAATTTTTCGGGCCACCCAAAGCGTCTCCTGCACGTCCCTGTCGCTTTTCAGAAAATTCTGCACCACCAAGTTTATTGTGTGAGCAAAACATGGGACGTGCTGGAATTTGCCCAGATGTAATGCTGGCACAATATTGGTGGCGTTGTCAGATATCACAAATCCCCAGGAGAGTCTAAGTGGGGTAAGCCACTGGGCAATGATTTCCCTCAGTTTCTCTAAGAGGTTGTCGGCGGTGTGCCTCTTACTGAAACCGGTTATACACAGCGTAGCCTGCCTTGGAACGAGCTGGCGTTTCTGAGATGCTGCTACTGGTGACGCTGCTGCTGTTGCTGCGTAAGGTGATACATCTACCCAGTGGGCTGTCACAGTCATATAGTCCTTAGTCTGCCCTGTTCCACTTGTCCACATGTCCATGGTTAAGTGGACTTTGGGTACAATGGCATTTTTCAGGACACTGAGGACACTTTTTCTGACGTTTCTGTACAGTCTCGGTATCGCCTGCCTAGTGAAGTGGAATCTAGATGGGATTTGGAACCGGGGACACACTACCTCCATCAATTGTCTAAATCCCTCTGCACTAATGGCGGATACTGGACGCATGTCTAACACCAACATAGCAGTCAAGGCCTCAGTTATACGTTTTGCTTCAGGATGACTGCTGTCATACTTAAAGGATTGTTGGATGGTCAATTGTTTAGTAAAAGTAGTGGTGTTCCTACTTCCTCTCTGGGATGATGAATGACTCCCAGCAGCAGCAACAGCAGCAGTGGCAGCAGGAGGCGTAGCAATGCAGGATCCTCCGGAGGAATCCCGGATAGGAGAGTCAGTCATGCCAGTGACATGGCCTGCAGGACTACTTCTGATCCTGACTAAGGAGGAAATTGACGAGGAGGGAGTTGATGGTGTGGTTTGCAGGCACTTGGATACAACAGGACAACGGGATTTAGGTGTCCCTGGACTGCTTACGGTCTTAGCCAAAGTTTCTGAACTTGACAGTAACTTTTTATGAACGCGCTGCAGGTGCCGTATAAGGGAGGATGTTCCTAGGTGGTTAACGTCCCTACCCCTACTTATTCCACCTTTACATATGGTACATATGGCAAGACAGTTGTTGTCCGGATTTGGATAGAAATATTGCCAGACCAAAGAGGTGGAATGTTTGGTCTTCTGCCCAGGCATGACCGTGATGGGCTTTTTCATCCCACGGACAACAACTGTCTCCCCCGGAGCCTGATTTAAACAAACCACATCACCATCAGAATCCTCCTCGCCAACTTCCTCCTCAGCACCAGCTACACCAGTATCCTCATTCTGTTGTACTGCTGGGAAGGTCAGGCATCGCAACCACCACCACACTTGGACTCTCCTTGGGGATTTGTGATATCTTCTTAGAACGCACAGTTCTCCGCTGTGCTTTTGCCAGCTTAACTCTTTTGATTTTTTTAGTGGGAGGAGGGCTTCCATCGTCATGTGAAGCTGAACCACTAGTAATGAACATAGGGAAAGACCTTAGCCATTCCTTGCCACTCCGTGTCGTAAATGGCATATTGGCAAGTTTACGTTTCTCTTCAGATGATTTAAATGTTTGTTTCAAGGTCATTTTCCTGAACTTTGCCATTTGGGATTGTAAGTGCCCTCAATTATGACATTGGGCATCGGCCTTGGCAGACGACGTTGATGGCATGTTATCGTCTATGTCATGACTAGTGGCAGCAGCTTCAGCACTAGGAGGAAGTGGTTCTTGATCTTTCTCTATTTTATTTTTATCGGAGAAAGTTTGGTCCTCCATTTATATTATATCGATTTGATATATACGTGCGGCTAAGGCGCACACAAACACAGAAAATATTTTTTTATCTTTGCTGGAGAGTAGTGCACTTTGTGGGTTACACCAGCCTTTAAGAAATGAGCCAGCCGGCTCTTTACTTATGGGACACAGGGGCACGCTTAGCGCTGCTCCTTTGTTGATGCACGTGTGGCTATTGCGCACACAATTCACAAACACAGAAATTTTTTTTTATTTGGTTTGGAGTGTACTTTGGGGGTTACAGCACCCTTTAATAGTCAAGCCAGCCGGCCGTTTACTTATGACACAGGCACACGCTTGGCACTACTTTGTTGATGCACGTGAGGCTACTGCCCGCACAATTCACAAACACAGAAAATATTTTTTTATTTGGTTTGGAGTGTACTTTGGGGGTTACAGCACCCTTTAATGGTCAAGCCAGCCGGCACTTTACTTATGACACAGGCGCACGCTTGGCACTACTTTGTTGATGCACGTGCGGCTACTGCGCACACAATTCACAAACACCGAAAAAAATTTTTTATTTGGTTTGGAGTGTACTTTGGGGGTTACAGCACCCTTTAATGGTCAAGCCAGCTGGCTCTTTACTTATGACAAAGGCGCACGCTTGGCACTACTTTGTTGATGCACATGCGGCTACTGCGCACACAATTCACAAACACAGAAAATATTTTTTTATTTGGTTTGGAGTGTACTTTGGGGGTTACAGCACCCTTTAATGATCAAGCCAGCTGGCCCTTTACTTATGACACAGGCGCACGCTTGGCACTACTTTGTTGATGCACGTGCGGCTACTGCGTACACAATTCACAAACACAGAAAATATTTTTTTATTTGGTTTGGAGTGTACTTTGGGGGTTACAGCACCCTTTAACGGTCAAGCCAGCCAGCCCTTTACTTATGACACAGGCGCACGCTTGGCACTACTTTGTTGATGCACGTGCGGCTGCTGCGCACACAATTCACAAACACAGAAAATATTTTTTTATTTGGTTTGGAGTGTACTTTGGGGGTTACAGCACCCTTTAATGGTCAAGCCAGCTGGCCCTTTACTTATGACACAGGCGCACGCTTGGCACTACTTTGTTGATGCACGTGCGGCTACTGCGCACACAATTCACAAACACAGAAATTTTTTTTTTATTTGGTTTGGAGTGTACTTTGGGGGTTACAGCACCCTTTAACTGTCAAGCCAGCTGGCCCATTACTTATGACACAGGCGCACGCTTGGCACTACTTTGTTGATGCACGTGCGGCTACTGCGCACACAATTCACAAACACAGAAAATATTTTTTTATTTGGTTTGGAGTGTACTTTGGGGGTTACAGCACCCTTTAATGGTCAAGCCAGCAGGCTCTTTACTTATGACACAGGCGCACGCTTGGCACTACTTTGTTGATGCACGTGCGGCTACTGCGCACACAATTCACAAACACAGAAAATATTTTTTTATTTGGTTTAAAGTGTACTTTGGGGGTTACAGCACCCTTTAACGGACAAGCCAGCTGGCCCTTTACTTATGACACAGGCGCATGCTTGGCACTACTTTGTTGATGCACGTGCGGCTTCTGCGCACACAATTCACAAACACAGAAAATATTTTTATATTTGGTTTGGAGTGTTCTTTGGGGGTTACAGCACCCTTTAATGGTCAAGCCAGCAGGCTCTTTACTTATGACACAGGCGCACGCTTGGCACTACTTTGTTGATGCACGTGCGGCTACTGCGCACACAATTCACAAACACAGAAAATATTTTTTTATTTGGTTTAGAGTGTACTTTGGGGGTTACAGCACCCTTTAACGGTCAAGCCAGCTGGCCCTTTACTTATGACACAGGCGCATGCTTGGCACTACTTTGTTGATGCACGTGTGGCTTCTGCGCACACAATTCACAAACACAGAATTTTTTTTTTTTTAGCACTTGGGGGGAGCACCCCTGATGGACAGAGCACCCCCTGGACAACACTACAGCACCCCTTTAGGACTAGGACACTGCACAGGACTTTGGAGTGGACACAGCCCCTATGGACAACTGACTGCACAACACAGTCCAGCCAGCCCCTATGGACTTTGAAGTAGTGGACACAGCCCTTATTGACAACAGCAGCACAGCACAACACAGCCAGCCCCTATGGACTTTGAAGTAGTGGACACAGACCCTATGGACAACAGCAGCACAGCGCAGCACAGCACAGCACAACACTACTCTGCACTACACTACACTACACTACACAGCCCAGCCAGCCCTAACTCCCACCCTCCCTCTTCACTGTCCACAGCCGAGTGAGAAAATGGCGCCGACGCGGGTACCTTATATAGGATCCAAAACCCGCGAGACCCGGAAGGCGGGATGATGACGTTTTGCCTCGATTTCAGATCCGAGTCATGCGGGAAAAGTCGAGCCTGACTCGGATCGGCCTCGGATCGGGGGGTCTCGGGGGGGTTCGGATTTCAGAAATCCGAACCCGCTCACCCCTAATATATATATATATATATAACAAACAAAAACAATCACATAAAACAAGACACAATAGAGATTTAGGACCTCATTCAGAGTCGGTCGCAAGTGGCCACTCGGACGTACGCCGCCGATGTTTGCAAACAGCGCATGTGTACGGTTCATTGTGCGCATGTGCGTACGAGCCCTTGCAATGTAAAATTCTGTCGCTTGTACGGCTTGCGAGCCAGAAGTGGCTCACGAAAGTTGATTGACATGAAAGGCCGTTTGTGGGTGTTGAAGGGGGGTGGTCTGAAAACGCAGGTGTGCCTAAGCGTTCGCAGGGCGTTTTAGGGGCGTACATAAATTACCTGCCACAACCAACTTAGAAGGCCGGAAATAGTAAAACGTCACTCTGCGAGCAGGTTCGAGGCCTGGCTGATTGTACAGCTTGAGTTTGGATATGTGCTCCCACAAGCCCCAGAGTACAATCGATACTATCGAAATTATGTTAGGATTGATGTTTCTATTTAGAACCACACAATGCAAGCAGCTAATAATAGTTTGTTGTAGCTAATCACAGTGCTAATTGGATGGTCAATTAATCCGTTGCGTTTGCATTAGCGAAAATTCCAAAATAATTTTATTTTTGGTAATGCCTTAGTAAATGTGTTTTTTAATTAAATGTTAATGTAATTAGCATTATTTACCCTGCACCAGTGTTTACATATCCCATGTTTTTCAGTTTTCTTTATTAACCATGTATATTTTGCAATGTAAATTAATGCTACATATTTTTTAAATGTTCAAAAAGTTTTTTATTTTGGTTTTTCCTTCAACATTTTCAAGCATTTTCAAGCATGCTAAATTTGTTTATAAAAAAGTAAAAAATCAAAAAAAAAAGAAAAAAAAAGAAAGGAGATGGAGGTATTGGTGACATGAAATATGGGGACTGCACAACAACTGGTGAAGGACGAGATAGACTGGGCTATTTGCGGTGTCTAGGGTGGCTCGGCTGAAGAGGCTTTTTCAGAACAGTTGACTGGCGTGTAACACGCCGCTGGCCTGGCCAGAGCTGGATGGTATTGGCTATAGCCTAGGCATAGGGCTCGCCATACTTTGGGGGGTGGCTGTTGGGCTGCCAGAGGTGGTGGTCCTTGGAGGAAGGGAGGCTCGCTCCATCATGGCAATTCTGTTTGCCTGCTCCTGGCCATTGGCCAACCAAATCAGGGCCGCAGCACATGTCTCCAGGGCTTCCACCACCCTCAGCAATCTGCCATCTATCCTCACCAGAGTGGTCTCCATCCTCAGGAGAGCAGAATTATTCTCCTGAGTTTGGTCGACCAACTTGGTGAGGAAAGACAATCCTTCGCCGTGTGGTGCCCCTGGAGTGGGCTCCACAGGGTCCCCAGATGGAGAAATTGGACCATTCCCAGGCAGAGCCTCCATATGTGCTGGGCCCAGCCATCACCTCAGGAGCAGCCACTTCCTCCTCCGGTTCTGTAAAGAAAGTGAATTAATATTCATGTATTTTCTAGTTTTTGTATCCACAAATGTTTTTGCTTTGTGCGGCCTGTTTTTTAGTAAATAATTACCTTCTCTGCCATGTGGAGCATTAAAGTTGACCATGTCAGTGTCCATATTGGACACGCCAACTAGCTCCTCTTCCTCCACACACCCCTGAGCCATCTCCTCCAAAGGTGTTAAGGTCAGCTCCTCAGGGATGGGACCACCACCTGTCCCCTTGGCATGGGTTGCCCTATTTCCTAGCTTCCTCTTCAGCTGATATTTGAAGTCCGTCCATCTGTCAATGTTTAGAGTTAACTTAGTAGTGTATTTCCTGGTACATTTTACACTTTAATTAGAAAACCACATTCACACTAGCAATTCCAAACCTTTTGTGAACCACATAATTGGATCTGTGCATGGTTCCCGCCCTATTGACAGCCCTGGCTATCTCGTCCCACATCCTGTCCTTTTTTCCAGCCCCCATATTTCTTGGTGCATGGACAATATTGTCCATCCACATAGTCACCAATGCCTCCATCTCCGACCTCGAAAATGGAGGCTTCCTTGTCCTCTTCCAGCTTGGGCCAGGCTCCTCCTCAGTGGGACTTTTTAAAAAAAAAAAAAAATTTCTGATGCATGTGGAATTATTACTCATTTGATTTAGTGTCAATTGCAAACATTGTTTAACAAACTTACTTATTAGCTCTTGGCTCTGGTTTTCATGCTCCTCTGGATCCATGATGTCAAAGATTGAGAAAGCATGAAGTTCTAGTGTTGGTTAGAGTCATATTTATACATGTGAGCGCATCATTGGATTGGTGGTGCGTGCATCCATGTTGCGTTCATCCATGTTTCACTTCACAAAATGCACACCTCTCAATAATTGCGTGGGTTAATGAGATGTGAGCGCATCATTGGTTTGGTTGTGCGTGCATCCATGTTGCGTTCATCCATGTTTCACTATGCAAAATGCACACCTCTCAATAATTGCGTGGGTTAATGAGATGTGAGCGCATCATTGGATTGGTTGTGCATGCATCCATGTTGCATTCATCCATGTTTCACTACGCAAAATGCACACCTATCCATCATTATTCACTAATTGCATGATTTGCATCTCTATTTAAGGTTCACCTAAATGGACCATTACATGTGCGTAGTTGGTGGTTGGCTGTTGGTTGTTGATTGGCGTTGTGAGGAGTTTTGGCACAATACATTCTTGGCTTGAGAGTCTGGTAAGTGTATCTGAGTCCTGCAAGCATCAGTCCATTGTGTGCATGGCATGGTTTTGTTTTAGTAATTTTTTTTTTTAAACAAATGTAGTTTATTTCGTTGGTTTTTGTTGTTTGAAGGAGTATTCCTGCCCATTTTTTCGTGGTCCCAGGTAAGTGTATCTGAGTCCTGCTTTTTTTAAAAAAAAAAAATTTTTTTATTTCCTTCTTAATGTTTCTAACGTAACTAATTTTTTGGCTATGTGTTTGGAAACAACTTATTCTAATGTATATCATTGCTATTCTGCCTTTTTATTTTTTTTCCCCACAAAAAAAACATGTAGGTGGTTGACAAGATGGCCCTACCCAACCCTGTAAGAATCTGCTACATTAAGTTTGTTATTTTTCATATAAAACTTTCATTAACAGAGAAACTAATTTTTAAAAACAAACATTTCAGAGAGACGTGGGCAAGCTCATCCTCGCCATGCTACCACACCCAAACCTACCTGGTCCTCCTCCTCGACATAGGCATAGGAGGCGTGCAAGGACCCAGAAATATCGAACACGGGTCACCCTTTTTGGAATGCCAGATGATGTTGTGTTAACAACTTCCCGCCTCCCACCCAACATTATCCTAGACACACTTTCAATAATAAAGAGTGATCTAGAAAGTCAAATTCACATTCCTACATTAATACCACCACTAACACAGTTGCTGGCGGTGTTACATTTCTGCGCCTCAGGGTCCTTCCAGACTACTGTGGGTCTGGTGGCTGGTATTTCCCAGCCATCATTATTCAGGATCCTGAGGCGTGTGATGGGTGCTTTTTTCAACCATATAGCCCAATTTATTAGTATGCCTTTGGATATGGAAGCTCTTGGTGTGGTAAAACAGCAGTTTCAGGACATTGCTGGCTTTCCACACATCATAGGGGTAGTGGATGGCACTCACATAGCACTTCAGCCACCAGCAGTGAAAAAACATATTTATCGAAACCGCAAATATTACCATTCCATGAATGTGATGGTGCTATATGATGCCTCCCTTCAGATCCTCTCCCTGAATTCCAAATTTCCAGGCAGTTCTCATGACGCATTTGTAATTCAACATTCAGGAATTTGGCACAAATTAGCAACACTGCAAGCTGGTGATGCGTGGCTTCTGGGTAAGTTTAATTTTGGTATGTTTTTCTATAATATAGTGAATGTAATTGTTTGATTATGTAAATTCTAACTGTCTATCCTTTCCTACAGGTGACAGTGGATATCCTTGTATGCCCTGGCTGCTGACTCCTTTTTTGGCACCCACACCAGGGCCACAAACACAAATTAATGCTGCGTTTACTGCCACCAGGCAGGTGGTGGAGCGCTGTATCGGACTTTTAAAGGGAAGATTCAGATGTCTCCACCACTCTGGTGGCAACCTAATGTATTTTCCAGATATGGTATCGAGGATCGTGCTCCTGTGTGGGATATTTCATAACATTGCCATAAGGAGTTGAGTACCAGTGCAGCCAGTGTATGCCTTGCCAGAGGATGGTCCCCATGAGATAGGTGGTGTGAGACTGTCCAGGGGGGCCAGAAGCAATGATGTGGTTGCTCGTTTTTTCAGGTAAGTTTTGCTAGTGTTGTTTTAATTTTTTACATTTTTTCTTTCTTCTGCATCATGGTTTTTCTGTTTTGCCTTGTTTGACTTTGAAGTTTCTACCATGTTTGTTACAATTTTTTTTTTCGTCTTTCTTCTCCCTACCACAATTTCAATTTTGATAAAACATTAACAACACATTGTCAATGCCCTTGTCTGTGTTTGGATAAACAACAACCCTTTTGCTTTTGGATTGTACCACCATGTGATTATCTATTTGGATCAGTTTGTGATCATGTTTGGAGCAACCGTTATTTTGTGTTTGTCCTTGTGTTTGTATATTTTTTTTACTTATTAATGTGTTTTGGTGCTGTTTGGAGAACCAATAAATACAAATTTTTAAAAACCAAATCCAAGTTATTTTTTAAAAAAGTATTCCCAATTATGTTCAACCCATAAACCATGTGGTGGAAACATTTCTGTGGTTTGTAATATGGTTGCTTTTTGGGAACCTAATGGCTTTTAGGCTACAGTTCAGTTAACACAAATGTAGTAACCATAATCCAAAAACTTGCCACACATGAAATTAAGGTTGTAAAAATTATGTTACACTGTTTCCCATTAATACCCTGATGTATTTGTGTGTACAAATGTTTAAACTTTATTATGCACTATTATTGGTTGTGGCTTATAATGTTGGCTAAAATGTAAAAGAAATCAAGTAACTCCAAAAATATATTATGCACAAAAATGCAGACCAAACTAACAACAGAAATTTTTAAGTATGTGTAATTCTGAATTTGTAAAACTATGGGAAGTACTACGAAATAAACAATGACCCATTTGTACGCCAGGATTAGACAGTTAATTAATTTAAAAAATTACGACTAAGGTAGTCTTGTAACAAAATATATTTGAATGAACAAACAAAAATATCAAAAAAACAAATTACACATCAGCCTGGTCCAAGGCAGCAAGGATACTTTGGAAACACAATCCCAAATTGGCCAAATGTTCTTGTGCCAAAGTAATCTCCTCTCTGAGGAAGTGAAACAGCATCTGGGGATCTGTAGAGATGAGATTAAAAATTGTTTAGAAAATCATTTAATTTGAGACTCAAACATTGAAAAGTACTAGTTTATTATATGCCCTACAAAGAGTGTGCGACACAATGAAGTTGTTGCCTACCCCCCCCCAAAAAAAAAACACAGGCCTGCAACATTTGTAGGCTTATGAAATGATCTAATCCAGGCAAGGGATTTCTAAAAAATGTAGAGTAGTAATGTATGTTGTATTGTCCTTTAACAACCATAATCCAGATGTAAACTCCAAAACATTTTCTATGAATTTTTTAATTTAAACAAAAAACCATGGCCTCTACTTAAAGAGCCACATAACTGAAGGGACACCAATCTATGTTGCTTATTAACAAATACATAGGAAACTGGTTATAATTGCTAATGTATCAAACACTATACACTACCCAAATCCTGTGTTGTCCTGTGGCATGGCCTAGTTGAGTACAGTTTTTTTTATTTAATATACAAACAGTGCATAAAACCACAAGGTATGTGACTTATGTGTTTCTTAAAATATACTTATTTTTGTTTTTTTGGGGGCCCAATTACAGTGTACGACATAAAGTACAGACTACTAATTTGTTGAAAACACTGGGAATATTGGTGATCATATGATGTTGCTGTGCCAAATTTTTTGAGGCTCTAATTTAAAAATTAGCTTGGTGTAAACGGTAAATGGTTATGTACCATTAAAGCCGACTGTGTCGACATTTTTGAACTTGAAATGTTCCCTAGATTAGACACCACAAAACATAACTCAAAATAATTACCTCGACATGCACCTATGCAAAAATGCCCATCACATAGTTTTAAACTCTTAACACATTTGTGCAGAGTGTAAGCATACCAAAAAAAAATATATATATTTTTTTTAAATAAGCAATGTCTACTTTGATACATTACAACATCTAAAAAACAAACAAAAAACAATTGTATCACATGATTACTAGTCAAATTTAACCTTTAGGAAAAAAAAAAGGCCAGGCTTCAAAATATTAGATACACTATCTAAAGAACAACACCAACACACATACATCCTATTTATATAAAGATAAATAGTAAAACATAAAAAAAGGTAAAGAACACATTACCGTAAATCCGTGCCTGGGAAGGGGAAGCCTGGTCATCCATAGGAGGAAGGGGGAAAGGGGAAAGGGTAAGGAAATCGGCTTCGGGAGTAGTGATTTGCGAGGAGGTTTCAAGGTCAGGAGGAGTTATTTGGGCTGAGTGGGCAGGGGAGGGAGGGTTACTTAGGGAGTATTGGGCCAGGGAGGGAGGGTTACTTGGGGAGTATGGGGCCAGGGAGGGAGGGTTACTTGGGGAGTATGGGGCCGGGGAGGGAAGGCTGAGTTGAATGGTTTGGGAAGGGGTGGGGTTAGGAGGGTTATTTGGTTGCGCATTGCGCCCACTTCTCCGTGCCATTCTCCATCTCCGCTGATGTACTAAGAAGTGAGAATTGTGTTTAGCATATTATTGTTTTAAGCATTTACATTGGAGACACCACAGAATTTGCAAACAACATTTTAAAAAAATAGGACCTGTGCATTCTATGTAAATATTACAAACTGACATTTAATGAAAGTACAGTTGCCCCAAACTGTACAATAGGTACAACATACATTACTGCTTGTTACATTTGTTGTAAAAAATAGTAAACATGGTTTAAAAATAATGACAACAAACCGCAAAAGCATACTTACGCCAACGTATTTGCGCCCTTCAGATTTGCTAACACCATGGGCGAACGCCGTCGGAGATCTGACTAGCGGCGCTCCAACTGCGCAATATTGCGCCTGAACCCCGCCGAACGAAGGCGCCGATGGAGCTCCACGTAGGCCTGCCTTTTCAGCCTATTAGAAATGGGGGGGGGTCCAAATTGCCCAGGCGCCTGTCCAGGACATCCACCAATATAGCCCGCTCTTTGTATGTAAATGCCGCGGCTCTCATGATGGCAATGGCAGATTTTACAGTAAACAAACAATATACATGGGTGACATGAAAAATGATTGGCTAAAATTTTAAACAAATTTACATATACTAACTTCGATTGGACAATGCATTATTCATGTGTCCAAAAATAAAAATCAATAATACCATATCTGATTGGCTCTAGCCCTTTATGTGCGATTGCAAAGTAAAAAGGGCAAATTAAACAAACTTACATTCATTATGTAATTTCTAACATGCATTTAGCAACAACAGAACATTAATCATCCAAAATCATGTTTAAAATTATTTTTTAATAAATGCATTACTAGTAAAACAACAGAACGAACTAAATGACATTTGAACAATAAAGTTTTTAGACAAATTGAAATGGGGGAAAAAAAAAAGACAGCGACACTTTAGATCACTAATTAAATAATTCACAACAAGCTATTAACAAGCTGATCAATAGACCATGGAAACATGACATGTGGGCATCAACACAACACATGTGGCCGCAACCATCAGAACAAAATTAACATACAGCGACTGACAACGACTGACTCGATCGTTAGCTTCTATCACTCGCTAGCTAGAGGAGGTGCATTGGTAACGAATGGGCGTCACATTGGGTGCGAGCGACCGCACGTGCAATTGTTTACATTTTGTTTTTCTCGGTCGCTGGGCGTACAACCGAGCGGCCGCTTGCGACCGACTCTGAATGAAGTCCTTAGTCCCCTTCACCACCAACTACAATGGACATGAGAATGAAATCTGTGAATCCCTACATAAACACTGGCACCTTCTCTTGATGGAGCCAATACTAAAAGAGGTATTCCCCCTGAAACCTAAAATCTTTTTTAGAAATGATGATCAGGACAATGGACCCAAAACAGTGCCAAAAAAAGTGGAAGGATATGCTGTTTCCAAACATTTCATCTTACAACATGGATCTAATCTGGAAGACTTGACATTCAAGGCTATAGAACAGGTCACCCTTGGCAAGAGAGGTGGTGACTTGGGCAAAAAACTTTTGAGAAGAGAAATGTTTTGGATTTTCGAACTCAAGACTATGGCTCCTAACGGTTTCAACGAGAGCTACTAGATAGCCCCTTCCTATGATGGTTGTGTTGAAGGGCATAAACTGCTAATTAAGATACCTACAGTCAGACTAGTATGTTAATGCCCAACCTCGTATGATCTTGGAAGGGAAGCATAACTGGGCCTGGTTAGTACTTGGATGGGAGACCTCCTGGGAATACCAGGTACTGTAGATATTATTGCAGGTATGCCTAAGGGCGCATCAGTAATTCTGGCTACCAAAGGGGCATAACATCAATAATAATACGAATGAGACATTGCTAAATTTGTGTGAACTGTGATTTATGATGAACTACTTCCAACTTAATACATTAGATAGAAGAAATTAATTTATCCCCTTCAGTTTCCCTTTCCCCTTCCAATTATTATTGCTGTTTATATCACATATCAACTGATGCACTATATGGGTTTATTAAGTAGTACTGTATATTTGAGATTCTGAATCCTTTAAATTAACAAAACTACTTATGATATGATTTAACTAATGATTGTCCTTTTAATTTAGTGATGCGCATAACAGAACAGCTGGTATTTTCATTATATAACACAGGGTGTAGTAGGTATTACCGCCGGATGCAAGTCCCAGCGGTTCAAATCCTGATAGCAGCAGCCCGGCAAGGGTGAAAATCCTGATCGTCCCTAAGGTAAGTATTGCTAACTTAATTCCTAATAACCTAACCCTAACCCTCCCTTAGGGGTGCCTAACCCTAACCTCCCCCCCAAGTGCCTAATCCTAATCCCCCCTCTAAGTGCCTAAGCCTAACCCCTCCTTCCTCGCAGCCTACACCTAAGTCTCCCGGGGGGGTGCCTAACCCTAACCACCCCCGGGAGTGCCTAACCCCCCCTTCCCCTAGCCTAAACCTAACCCTCCTGGGGGGGTGCTTTACTGGGAGCCCTAAACCTAACCCCCCCCCCGCGTGGCTGCCTGTGCCCGGCGTCTGGTTTACCTTCGTACAGTATGCTGGTCTTCCGGCATCTGGCTAATGAACATTAAACATGAACATCGAATGTTAGCTACATAGGAATCATGAATAATTGTGATCACTATTCTATTGTGATTGCAATTGCAACTGCGTATATGGCATTGTAAGCACTGCGTATGGTGGGTGTGTTTAAACTCAGTCATCATTCTGCTAATGATCGCACTTTTGTGCATACGCAATAGCGATCTGTACTGAATCAGGCCCTTAATCTACAAGTCTGACATACTTAGTGGAATCACTTCATTTCAGCTCCTCCTTCAGTTTCTCAAGTTGCTTTTCCAAAAGTCTTAGGGGAATTACCTGAATCAAGCTAGCAGTATCTGAACTCACTTCACAGGTGACTACTGCGAAGGATTTCAGCACTTTGCACAACACAGAAAGTATTTTCCACTAAGCATTCCCCCTCCTCTTCCTATGTCATAGTTCGCTGTGTAGCTTTGGATGGCTTTTTGCTGTTCCTTCATCCGCTGAAGCATATAAAGGGTTATACCTCTTGCTTCAGATGGTGGCAGGGCAAGTTCAACATTTCTTGCAGGTGCTGCAATTTTCTACATGCACCTGCTGAATGGCGAAAATGTACAGAAATGTTTTGGGTCACAGAGAGCATCTCCTGCACGGCCCTCTAATTTTTTTTTATTTTTGCAACACCAAGTTGATTGTGTAAGGAAAACATGGGACAAGTTGGAATTCACCCAGCTGCAATGCTCCCACAATATTGGTGGCATTGTCAGAAATGACAAATCCAGAAGAGAGTGCAAAAACGGGGTAAGCCATTTTGCAATGACTTCCCTGAGCCTTCCAAGAGGTTGTCAGCATTATACCTCTTAGTGAAACTGGTGATAGTAGCCTGCCTGTGAATGAGCTGCTGTTTCTTAGATGCTGCTGCTGTTGGTGACACTGATGGCAATACACCCACCAAGTGGGCTGTTACAGCCATGTAAACTTTAGTTTGCCCTGTTCTGCTTTTCCACATATCTGTGATTAAGTGAACTGTGGGTACAACGGCATTTTGGAGGATACTAATTAAGTCTGTTTTAACATCCCTGTATAGGCTGGGAATTGCTTTTCTAGTTGAATGGAATCTAGATGGGATTTGGCAGTGGGGACACAGGACCTCAATTAACTGTCTAAAACCCACTGTATTAATGGCGGATATTGGATGCACATCTAATACCAGCATTGATGTTATGTCAGTGATCTGCTGTGCAACTGGGTCACTGCTGTAATACTTGATACCCCTTGTATCAAGTATGTAGTTATCTGGTATGAATATCCACTCCCAGCAGCAGCAGCAGCAGGTGTAACACTCAAGGATTCTTCTAAGGAATCCTGGATAGGTGAGGACTCAGGTAACCTTACCAAATAGGATGCAGAACTACTTCTGATCATGATTAAGGATATTGTTGATGAAGGTGTTAGTGGTGGAGATGGAAGATGCTTGGATCTAGCAGAGAGAAGAGATCTAGCTGACATTGGACTGCTTGTTACTATTTTAGCCAAAGTTTCTGAATATGGCAAAAACTATTGATGAATGCACTGCAGATGACATAACAGGGAGGAGTTTCCTAGATTGTTAAGGTCCCTACCTCTACTTACTCTTGCTTTACAAATGCTACAGATGGCTTGACACTTGTTGTCTGAATTTGGGTAGAAATAGTTCCACACATAAGAGGTGGATTTTCTTTTGTCTTATGCCCAGGCATGACAATGGGACTTTTTCTAATCATGGTCAACAACAGTTTTCACTTGTGTCTGATTTACACAAAGAACATCCTCATCAACATCATCCTCATTATCAACATCCTCATCATCAACATCCTTATTAGTGTCAGCTACGCAAAAATCCTCTTCATCCTGGTGCATTTCCTCAGTAGGATCCTCAATTTTTATGTCGGCATGTTGACTTGTGCTGCTCATCCCCACATTTGCAGAGGGTGCACAAATGGTGGAATGAGGCTCCTCTTTAAGTACAGTACTGGAAAAGTCAGGTTCACAAATTGCACCCGCGGACACACTTAGACTCTCCTCAGGGATTTGTGATGTTTCTGGGCACACCGTTGTTTCCTGTGCCTTTGTGGTTTTCATTATTTTGACACCTCTTCTAGAGTGAGAAGGGCTTACATCATCATAATAAGAGGCAGAAGAACATGCCTCACTGACAGTTGCAGAACCACCACTCATAAATAAAGGCCAAGGCCTTAGTCTTTCCTTGCCACTTCATGTGGTGAATGGCATATTGCAAATCTATGTTTTTATGCAGCTAACTTAGATGTTTTTTTCTTTACCACTGTAAAATATTGGTTCTTTGGTTTTAGATGCCTCCACTTAAACCCTCTATGTCCTTGGGCATCGGTTTAGATGACATTGAAGGACTAGTATCGTCATGACTGGTGGCAGCAGCTTCATCAAAAGTCTTTGGTTGTTGCTTCTGCTCTTCTCTTCTAAACTGATCGTTATTCATTTTTAAATTCGCAGCTCAGCTCACACTGTGGTGATTCAAAAACACAAAAACACACAGAAAAGTACAAGTAACAATAGAACCAAATATATATTTTTTAAACTTTATTTTATACTGTACTTTTTTTTTCAACTGACAGTGCTTGGTACGCATTGATCATTGCTTGAACCCCTGTTTGTCAGATAGACTCCCTTTGATGACTGAAGGAGGGAGAAAGATACCTTTATGCTGACTACTTCCCCTGTGGAGTCACTGCTGCACCAGTTTGTGACAGGGCAGGGAGTGGTTGGACAACACAGCACGCCACTGGATGGAACAGTAGAACAACAAATATACATATTTTTTAATTTTAATTAACTTTTGTTTGCAAATGACACTGCAGGCGGTACCACCGGGATAGTCCGGGCCCCATATCAGCAGCACCCCCTGCACCTACGGTAGTTACGCCACTGGATATTAATACGTTACAGATTTCTCTATATACCTAAGGAAGTTATTGCTTGAAGTCTATATGATATACCATTGTATTTATTACCCTTATAACATACAGAAGGGATTAATCATCCACATTTATTTTCAACACATGTCTTGGGTTACATTAGAGACACAATGTGTCTTAATTTGTATGATTACACTAGATTTTAGTACCATTCTGTCCAGTGGCGGGCTGGGCCGGGGAGCAGGGTGCCATGTGCCCCCCGGGCCGCAGCGTCATGCGGGCCGCGGGCCGCTGCAGTCTGTGTCACTGTGACACAGACTGCACCGCGTGTGTAGCGTTGACCGGACGGAGTTGTTGTAAGCAGCAGCCAATGAGAATCTGTCAGACTCCCACTGCGGGAGCCGCTCCATCTTCCAGCTCCCGCAGTGGGCAATGGGAGAGACGTCATGATGTCATATGACGTCTCTCCCATAATGCAGAGCGGCCCGGCCCGGGAGGACAGACGGAGGAGCAGATGGCGGCGGCGGGAGCGGGGATTCAGGTAAGTGTTTTTTTTTATTTTGTTTTTTATATTATGTGTGTCTACTGGGGGGGGTCTGTCATCTACTGGGGGCACTACAAAGGGGGGGACTACTACTACTGGGGGCATTACAAGGGGGGTGGGGGACTACAACTTCTGGGGGCACTACAAGGGGGGGACTACTACTACTGAGGGCACTACAAGTGGGGACTACTACTGGGGGCACTACAAGGGGGGTGGGGGACTAAAACTACTGGGGACACAACACGGGGGGGACTACTACTACTGGGGGCACTACAAGGGGGAGGGGACTACTACTACTGGGGACTACTACTACTGGGGGCACTATAAGGGGACTACTGCTACTACTACTAGGGGCACTACAAAGGGGGTGGGGGACTACTACTACTGGGGACTACTACTACTGGGGACACTACAAGGGGGGTGGGTGGACTACTACTACAGGGGGCACTACAAGGGGGAGGGGACTACTACTACTGGGGACTACTACTACTGGGGGCACTATAAGGGGACTACTACTACTACTACTGGGGGCACTACAAGGGGGGTGGGGGACTACTACTACTGGGGACTACTACTACTACTGGGGACACAACAAGGGGGGAGACTACTACTACTGAGGACACTACAAGGGGGGGACTACTACTGGGGGCACTACAGGGGGGACTACTACTACTGGGGGCACTACAAGGGGGGGACTACTAATTGGGCACTACAAAGGGACTACTACTACTGGGGGCACTGCAAAGGGGAGGACTACTACTACTGGGGGCACTACAAAGGGGGGGGACTACTACTACTGGGGGCACTACAAGGGGGGGACTACTACTGGGGGCACTACTGGAGGCCTGCATAAGGGTGTTCTCTCCTGTGGCACACGGGGGCACTGCATATGGGCACTACGACAGGGGGCTGCCCTAATCTTTATTTTTACCTTACATTAATCCCATATGGACCCGCCTCCTCCCTGGAACCCTTGAGGGGGGGGCGCCGTAGCACGCATATTCTTCGGACACCCTGGCTACACGCTACTCCTCTGCCAGGGCCGCCTGCATGCATTTGCCCCCCAGGCTAAAAGTTGCCAGCCAGCCCCTGATTCTGTCACTGTTTATTCTCCAGAGATTATCTAATACGTGATGAATAATTCTGTTTTTATGTTGAACTGCAGTTCATTTATTTACATGTGTAATGAAATTATATGATATAATATTCAACAGCATTGGGATCTGTGTATTGATACTCGCATAGACACCTTTCTCTATACTTAGATTTCTTTATAACTATTTTTCCTGTCTTATATATCTTAATCATTCTTTTCATGATGTATCTGTGCATTTGAGGTTGATATTAGAATATTTTTGGTAAAGAGTACAAACAAGAAGCCTGAAATTTTTAAAAAGACATAAGGCCGATTAGGCCTTAGGATGATAAACAAAACGCTATTGGGATTGTTAACATTTGCAATTTGATTAGCATTGTTTTAATGTTTGGGTAACTATAACGTAGTAGTTTAGATTCATGGAAATGAGTGTTTTAAGCTTATGGAGTCTCTCTAGCATGGCTTGATGTTAGTCAATAGGATGCTTAGGTGGAGGTGGCTAACAGAGATGATATACAGTATGTGATGTTTGGAGGACCTCACTTTCTCTTTGATCCTGGAGCAGTAGGTTTTTCCCACCCCTCCTATTGGTAGCTGGTTCTGTTGTTGGTTTTGATTGTCGATGTGAGTGGTTCTTTTATGTGTGGAAAGCATCATTGTCATGCATGTGGCACAGTAGGTGATTGTGGAATAATAACTTGGGTAGACAAGTGTCAAAATCCAAGAGGAAGGGCCTAGCGAGTGGAAGTTGTACTGGCACTAAGTCTGGCTGTGGCTTGTGTCTGGTGGTCACTTATCAGTGCAGCTGACCAATGTATGCTTGTGTTGCCACCCTGCAGCCCCTTTTTCTAATTAATTTCAAATAAATTGTGACAATTTTTTTTGCCAGATACAAGTCTTTGTGTGTTCACTAGTAGGTTTAGAAAAAATTTTTAAGGATAAGATACAGTGACGTAACTAAGGCAAGGCACATGCCTTGGGCACCTTTGCAGGCCCAGCATAGCAGGGGGGCACAGCTCTATAGAAAAAATGTCGATCTTACCCGCTTCATCACCTATGTAGCTTCCTGCTCTGTGAGTCCCGACATCTCCTCTCTGCATCTGATCACATCTCCTTCCCTTCAAGCATATTCACATTTCAAAATACATTCATAGTTGGGACTCAAACCTGTCACCTTATGCTTGCAGTCAGACAGCTTAACAATAGAGCCATCTGCTATTACAAGGGAAACCTGTGAATTCAAACTCTATTAAGCTACTTCACATTCTATTTAATTTAAAATACCGTCATACCTAGGATTTGAACTTAGGCCCTGATTCAGAGCCGGACGCTCTGACAGAGCGCTCGCTCTGAATCAGGGCCTTCCCTCCTACTGTTTGGAGCGGCCTCCTGGCCGCTCGCATAGCTGTGGGTGACCACCCACAGCTATAGCGAGCGGCCAAAATGATGGTCGCGATGGTCAAGACCATCGCGACCATCGGGCTTGCGACAAGACCCTTGCGGTAGGGTCTCGCTGCCGCAAGCCCTGGAGTGCTTTTGGCTCTATCAGAGCCAAAAGCACTCCCGCTGACATCACTAGTGATGTCAGTGGGGCCGGCTCCAGACGGTAGGCGCTCCCATGGGAATGCCTCCATCTGGGCAGCCACGGCCCCGGCACGCCCACCAAAGGGGGCGTGCTGTCAATCACCATCGACAGCACGCCCCCTTTGGTGCAAGACCCATAATGACAGCTTGGCCATCGTTATTCGGGTCTCGCGCATGCGCACTTGGGCAACATTGACCTGCTTGCAAGCGCTCAGAGCTCGCGAGCGGGTCTGAATTAGGCCCTTATACTTTGCACTTAGTCACCTTACCAATGCAGCCATGTGCTACTGCAGTGAAAGTCTGTGAATTTTAACTATATGAAGCTACTTCATCTTCTCCTGCATTTATAATACCTGGGATTCAAACCTATCACCCCACACTTTTGTAGTTAGACACTTTACCAATAGAGCCATTTACTCCTGCAGTAAAAATGTGTGAATGCTGACTATATGAGGGCACAAATTTACAGTTTGCAGGGGGGAGCCGAACCCCCTAACCCTGGTAACAGAAATACAGTCAAATGGTGTCCTCATGTTTGGTGACCGGTAGCCATATTCTTATAGTCTCCCAGTCCCAGAACAAAGGAGGCAGGGCCACAGGGGCTTTACCTGTCATTTAATCATAGACATGCTTGACACAGGCGGGGCCAGGAAATGTGTTCTGTATATAATATTATTATATAGGGGGAAGGGGACTATACAGTGATATATAAGGGGGAATAACACATCTCCCAGCACACACTATTTGATATTATTATTATTATATAGGGGGGATGGTACTGTGATATATGAGGGGGAATAATACAGCTCCCAGCATACACTGATATGTGCTGTTATTATATAGAGGGAAGGGACCATACAGTGCCACAGCCTCACTATTGCACTGCCAAGCAAGGCCCATGGTGCTCGCAGCATGACTGCAGCTCCCACCTTGCTGAGAAATGAAGTCATGTTCCCTGTCCTACCGGAAAGAAGAGCCCCAGTGCCTACCTGTGCTACTCATCCAGATATGAGGCAGAGGTGAGTGCAGCTGGCAGTTACTAGGGGAGGGGGGAAACAGAGTGAAATAAGGGAGGGGGGAACATAGAGAGACACAAAATGAGGAAGGGGGCACTAACAGACACAGAATATTGATACAGAGTGAAGGGAGGGGAAGCCTTAGCGATGCAGAGAGAAGGGGGGAGACTGAGAAACACAGAGTGAAGGAGATGCAGGCAGAATCTGATGATATGGCAAAGAGACACAGGGGGAGATGATGGTGTGGCTGAGAGATAATGCAGGGGGAGATGGTGTGGCTGAGAGACACAGGAGGGAGATGATGGTGTGGCTGAGAGATGACGCATGGAGGAGATGATGGTGTGGCTATGAGATGATGCAGGGAGATGATGGTGTGGCTGAGAGACGCAGGGGGGAGATTATGGTGTAGCTGAGAGACACAGGGGTGAGATGGTGTGGCTGACAGATGACGCAGGGGGAGTTGATAGTGTGGCTGAGAGACACAGGGGGAGATGATGGTGTGGCTGCAAGATGATGCATGGAGATGATGGTGTGGCTGTGAGATGCAGGGGGAGATGATGGTGTGGCTGTGAGATGCAGGGGGAGATGATGGTATGGCTGTGAGATGCAGGGGGAGATGATGGTGTGGCTGAGAGACACAGGGGGGAGATTATGGTGTGGCTGAGAGATGCAGAGGGGAGAGGGTGTGGCTGAGAGATACAGGGAGGAGATGATTGTGTGGCTGAGAGATGCACGTGGCAGGAAGTGACACAGGGGACACAAGTCTTGTTGATCCACTGTTGTTTAATGATGACCACTATATATGCATATGGAATGGAAAGGAATGTTCCCAGTGATGATAAACGGTGACGTGCCATGTTGACACCCCCCCATTTTTCAGTGGCATGTGGCCAAACCCTTTTTAGGCGCACATGCACCTTCTGGGCACACACAGTTAGGGAGCGCCACTTTTCATCCTGCCCTGGGCGTCAAAGACCCTAGCTACGCTTCTGGCAAGATATTATTGCATAGAATAATAATTGTCTACCAATAGATGGATTCATTCACCATTACTGTTTGTGCCTACAATTTAATTTATATTACAGTAGAATGTATTAATTATTTCACAGAATTATTAAGTAATTGTCTCTCATTAATGATTGTCAGTGAAGGAACTAGTAAAACAGACACACGTGGTTGGTTATATTTTATTGATGTAGTATATTGTCACGTAACAGTATTCATATACAGTATGTTACTGTACAGTGTTCAGATACACTTCTCAGTCACAGTACTCATAATATAGGGATGCAGCTTATTCCGTCCTTATCTTGAATTTCTCGTATTACCTGCAAATCAACATAAAATCAGAGAGGAACATTTATTTTTAGAAATGTTGTCAGACTAATCAAATGGCAAATGACTGTAAGTGATACAGTATAAAGAGAAAGATAGTTGGCATAGCACTGTATATAATATATAACAGCCGCAATTAATATTATAATCGCACTTATTACAACAGTTACTGTTCTGCATTGTGCACAGTGATTGAATTGCATGCAGTTTGTATTCTCCTGCATCCAGAGCTGCGTGCATTTACAGGATGCGGCTGCCCTGCCCCTATCCAGCCACCTGTGAAAGTTTCCAGACTTACTATCAGTGTGCATTTGCACCAGACCTTTCCTTGATGCAAGAGATACTTTTGCATATGCGTGTCTTATGTACAGCGTGTCTTATGTACAGCGTGTCTTATGTACAGCGTGTCTTATGTTAACAATGGGCCTGATTCACTACAGAATGCAACTATGAATGCAATAGCGATTATGCACGCAGTTCAACTGCGACAGTATGCAAATTAATTGCGATCGCAAAGCTGCACTACACAAGGACGGCCACTTTACCTTACACACATCTGTAATGTTTAGCGAGACTGCAAAATCATCGGTACAATCGAGTACCATCGCAGCCTCACGCACACTTACACAAACCCTGACCTTACTCAGACATTGCCAACAGCCACACACGCTATGAGACCTCACACTGCGTAGGGCATCGCAGTGGATAATTTATTCACGCCCCTGCAACGACGTTCAAACGCACTGGCATGCCTGTGTTTCCCCAACCCCCCCCCCTATTACCACCCACAAACCGCACTTCCTATCAATCACTCTGCAATGGGTCTGCATAGTCACTGCGATCGCAGACCCGATCGCAGTGGCTAGTTTGCGCACTGCAATCCATGTGCATGCACAGTACGCAACAATTGGCCATGCTTGCGTTTTAGCAACTGCGTTCCTTGCTGAATCAGGCCTAATGTCAACAGTCATATCGACTACATAATGTTAACAGGTAATCCATGTTGACAGAGAACATGTCAGTGTGTTCATAATGTCGACAAGCATCACTTCGTATTGGAACATGTTGACACTGACACAAATTGGACATATTCAAAATGTTGAAACTAGGGGTGAGCGGGTTCGGATTTCTGAAATCCGAACCCCCCCGAGCCCCCCCGATCCGAGTCCGATCCGAGTCAGGCTCGACTTTTCCCGCCTGACTCGGATCTGAAATCGAGGCAAAACGTCATCATCCCGCCTTCCGAGTCTTGCGGGTTTTGGATCCTATATAAGGTACCCGCGTCGGCGCCATTTTCTCTCTCGGCTGTGGACAGTGAAGAGGGAGGGTGGGAGTTAGGGCTGGCTGGGCTGTGTAGTGTAGTGTACTCTAGTGCTGCTGTTGTCCACTACTTCAAAGTCCATAGGGGCTGGCTGTGTTGTGCTGTGCTGCTGTTGTTAATAGGAGCTGTGTCCACTACTTCAAAGTCCATAGGGGCTGGCTGGACTGTGTTGTGCAGTCAGTTCTCCATAGGGGCTGTGTCCACTCCAAAGTCCTGTGCAGTGTCCCAGTCCTAAAGGGGTGCTGTAGTGTTGTCCAGGGGGTGCTCTGTCCATCAGGGGTGCTCCCCCCAAGTGCTAAAAAAATAATATATTTTCTGTGTTTGTGAATTGTGTGCACAGTAGCCGCACGTGCATCAACAAAGTAGTGCCAAGCATGCGCCTGTGTCATAAGTAATGGGCCGGCTGGCTTGACTGTTAAAGGGTGCTGTAACCCCCAAAGTACACTCCAGTCCAAACCAAAAAAAAAAATATTTTCTGTGTTTGTGAATTGTGTGCGCAGTAGCCGCACGTGCATCAACAAAGTAGTGCCAAGCGTGCGCCTGTGTCATAAGTAAAGGGCCGGCTGGCTTGACCGTTAAAGGGTGCTGTAACCCCCAAAGTACACTCCAGTCCAAACCAAAAAAATGTATATTTTCTGTGTTTGTGAATTGTGTGCGCAGTAGCGCACATGCATCAACAAAGAAGTGCCAAGCGTGCGCCTGTGTCATAAGTAAAGGGCCGGCTGGCTTGACCGTTAAAGGGTGCTGTAACCCCCAAAGTACACTCCAGTCCAAACCAAAAAAAAAATTATTTTCTGTGTTTGTGAATTGTGTGCGCAGTAGCTGCATGTGCATCAACAAAGTAGTGCCAAGCGTGCTCCTGTGTCATAAGTAAAGGGCCGGCTGGCTTGACCGTTAAAGGGTGCTGTAACCCCCAAAGTACACTCCAGTCCAAACCAAAAAAAAAATTATTTTCTGTGTTTGTGAATTGTGTGCGCAATAGCCGCACATGCATCAACAAAGTAGTGCCAAGCGTGCGCCTGTGTCATAAGTAAAGGGCCGGCTGGCTTGACCGTTAAAGGGTGCTGTAACCCCCAAAGTACACTCCAGTCCACACCAAAAAAATATATATTTTCTGTGTTTGTGAATTGTGTGCGCAGTAGCCGCACGTGCATCAACAAAGTAGTGCCAAGCGTGCGCCTGTGTCATAAGTAAAGGGCCGGCTGGCTTGACCGTTAAAGGGTGCTGTAACCCCCAAAGTACACTCCAGTCCAAACCAAAAAAAAAATTATTTTCTGTGTTTGTGAATTGTGTGTGCAGTAGCCGCACGTGCATCAACAATGGAGCAGCGCCAAGCGTGCGCCTGTGTCCCATAAGTAAAGAGCCGGCTGGCTCATTTCTTAAAGTCTGGTGTAACCCACAAAGTGCACTACTCTCCAGCAAAAATAAAGAAATATTTTCTGTGTTTAGCCGCACGTATATATCAAATCGATATAACATATATGGAGGACCAAACTTTCTCCGATAAAAATAAAATAGAGAAAGATCAAGATCCACTTCCTCCTAGTGCTGAAGCTGCTGCCACTAGTCATGACATAGACGATAACACGCCATCAACGTCGTCTGCCAAGGCCGATGCCCAATGTCATAATAGAGGGCACATACAATCCCAAATGACAAAGTTCAGGAAAATGACCTTGAAAAAAACATTTAAATCAGCTGAAGAGAAACGTAAACTTGCCAATATGCCATTTACGACACGGAGTGGCAAGGAACGGCTAAGGTCGATCCCTAGTATGTTCATGACTAGTGGTTCAGCTTCACATGACGATGGAAGCCCTCCTCCCACTAAAAAAATCAAAAGAGTTAAGCTGGCAAAAGCACAGCGAAGAACTGTGCTTTCTAAGAAGATATCACAAATCCCCAAGGAGAGTCCAAGTGTGGTGGTGGTTGCGATGCCTGACCTTCCCAGCACTGGACGGGAAGAGGTGGCTCTTTCCACCATTTGCACGCCCCCTGCAAGTGCTGAAAGGAGCACCCACAGTCCACTTGCTGATATGCAAATTGAAGATGTCACTGTTGAAGTACAACAGGATGAGGATACTGGTGTAGCTGGCGCTGAGGAGGAAGTTGGCGAGGAGGATTCTGATGGTGATGTGGTTTGTTTAATTCAGGCTCCGGGGGAGACAGTTGTTGTCCATGGGATGAAAAAGCCCATCACGGTCATGCCTGGGCAGAAGACCAAACATTCCACCTCTTTGGTCTGGCAATATTTCTATCCAAATCCGGACAACAACTGTCTTGCCATATGTACCTTATGTAAAGGTGGAATAAGTAGGGGTAGGGACGTTAACCACCTAGGAACATCCTCCCTTATACGGCACCTGCAGCGCATTAATAATAAGTTACTGTCAAGTTCAGAAACTTTGGCTAAGACCGTAAGCAGTCCAGGGACACCTAAATCCCGATGTCCTGTTGTATCCAAGCGCCTGCAAACCACACCGTCAACTCCCTCCTCGTCAATTTCCTCCTTAGTCAGGATCAGAAGTAGTCCTGCAGGCCATGGCACTGGCATGACTGCCTCTCCTATCCCGGATTCCTCCGGAGGATCCTGCATTGCTACGCCTCCTGCTGCCGCTGCTGCTGTTGCTGCTGCTGGGAGTCATTCATCATCCCAGAGAGGAAGTAGGAACACCACTACTTTTACTAAACAATTGACCCTCCAACAGTCCTTAGCGAGGAGGATGAAGTACGACAGCAGTCATCCTGAAGCAAAACGTATAACTGAGGCCTTGACTGCTATGTTGGTGTTAGACGTGCGTCCGGTATCCGCCATTAGTGCAGTGGGATTTAGACAATTGCTGGAGGTAGTGTGTCCCCGGTTCCAAATCCCGTCTAGATTCCACTTCACTAGGCAGGCGATACCGAGACTGTACAGAAACGTCAGAAAAAGTGTCCTCAGTGTCCTGAAAAATGCCGTTGTACCCAATGTCCACTTAACCACGGACATGTGGACAAGTGGAACAGGGCAGACTAAGGACTATATGACTGTGACAGCCCACTGGGTAGATGTATCACCTTACGCAGCAACAGCAGCAGCGTCACCAGTCGCAGCATCTCAGAAATGCCAGCTCGATCCAAGGCAGGCTACGCTGTGTATCACCGGTTTCAGTAAGAGGCACACCGCCGACAACCTCTTAGAGAAACTGAGGGAAATCATCGCCCAGTGGCTTACCCCACTTACACTCTCCTGGGGATTTGTGATATCTGACAATGCCACCAATATTGTGCCAGCATTACATCTGTGCAAATTCCAGCACGTCCCATGTTTTGCTCACACAATAACCTTGGTGGTGCAGAATTTTCTGAAAAGCGACAGGGGCGTGCAGGAGACGCTTTGGGTGGCCCGAAAAATTTCAGGCCACTTTCACCATTCAGCGACTGCGTGCCGAAGACTGGAGCGCCAGCAAACACTCATGAACCTGCCCCGCCATCACCTGAAGCAAGAGGTTGTGACACGGTGGAACTCAACCCTCTATATGCTTCAGAGGATGGAGGAGCAGCAAAAGGCCATTCAAGCCTATACATCCACCTATGACATAGGCAAAGGAGGGGGTATGCACCTGACTCAAGCGCAGTGGAGAATGATTTCCGTGTTGTGCAAGGTTCTCCAGCCCTTCGAACTTGCCACACGTGAAGTCAGTTCAGACACTGCAAGCTTGAGTCAGGTCATTCCCCTCATCAGGCTTTTGCAGAAGCAGCTGGAGAAAGTGAAGGAGGAGCTAAGACGGAGCGATTCCGCTCGGCATGTGGGACTTGTGGATTAAGCCCTTCATTCGCTTTGCTAGGATTCCAGGGTGGTCAATCTGTTGAAATCAGACCACTAAATTTTGGCCACCGTGCTCGATCCTAGGTTTAAAGCCTATGTGGTGTCTCTCTTTCCGGCCGACACAAGCCTGCAGAGGTGCAAAGACCTGCTGGTGAACACACTGTCAGCTGAAGTGGAACGTGACACGTCAACAGCTCCTTCTTCATTTTCTCCCGCAACTTGGGCTGCCAGGAAAAAACTTAGGTATCCTAAGCAACCCGCTGGTGGTGATGCAGGGCAGGCAGGACCAAGTTTGGACATCTGGTCCGGACTGAAGGACCTGGCAACAATTTCTGACATGTCTACTGTCACTGCATATGATACTGTCACCATTGACAGAATGGTGGTGGATTACATCGGTGACAGCATCCAAGTAGGCATGTCAGACAGTCCATACCTGTACTGGCAGGAAAAAGAGGCAATTTGGAGGCCCCTGTACAAACTGGCTCTATTTTACCGGAGTTGCCCCCCCTCCAGTGTGTACTCCGAAAGAGTGTTTAGTGCAGCCGGGAACCTTGTCAGCGAAAGGCGTAGGAGGTTGCTTCCACAGAATGTAGAGAAGATGATGTTCATCAAAATGAATTATCAGCTCTTCCAGGGAGACCAGCCTCCAGAACGTACAGAGGGATCTGTGGTGGTGGATTCAAGTGGGGACGAGTTAATACTTTGTGAGGATGAGGATGTACACACTGAAGAGGGTGAGGAATCGGTGGATGAGGAGGATGAGGATGACATCTTGCCTCCGTAGAGCCAGTTTGTGCAGGGACACATTAATTGCCAGCTTGCTTTGTGGGGGCCCAAACGAACCAATCATTTCAGCCACAGTTGTGTGGCAGACCCTGGCGCTGAAATGATTGGTTTGTTAAAGTGTGCATGTCCTGTTTATACAACATAAGGGTGGGTGGGAGGGCCCAAGGACAATTCCATCTTGCACCTCTTTTTTTTCTTTGAATTATGTACAGTTTGGGGCCTAGTTTTTCAAACTGCCATCCTGTCTGCCACTGCAGTATCACGCCTAGATGGGTCACGTGTTTGTGCCGCCCACTCGTGTAGCTTAGCATAGTCATCCAGCTACCTCGGTGCAACCTTTTGGACATAAAAACACTATTGTGAGGTGTGACGTGTTCAGAATAGACTGGAAATTAGTGGAAATTAAGGTTATTGAGGTTAATAATAGCATAGGAGCAGAAAAACCTACAAATTCTGTGATTTTAGCTGTTTTTATGCTTTTTTTCAAAAAAATACAGATCCAAAACACAAAACCCAGAACCCAAAACACGGAAGGGTGGTTTTGGCAAAACCAATACAGATCCAAAACACGAAGAAAGATCCAGATCCAAAACCAAAACACAAAACACGAAAAGTGGCCGGTGCACACCCCTAGTTGAAACCCAATTTTATCTCTAACCCTATTACTGACTCTGACCCTAACCCTGATTCTAACCCTAACATTTCTAGTGTTGACATTTTGAAGATAAAAGTAGATATAAAAGAAAGTTTAAAAGGGGGAAAAAAATAAAAATTAATAAAATGATCACAAAGCCATTTCAATGCCGATTCTTTGACAGTCCTAGCACAGTGCTGTTCAGAAATCGGCATTGAAATGGTTTTTATTAAGTTTTTCCCCTTTTAAACTTTCTTTACTGTACATCTACTTTTACCTTCACCAGCTGTAGCAATATACTAAGTACTTAATGTAGCCACTATGGGTCTCATTCAGACCCGGTCGCAAGCGCCGATGCGCTCGCAACCGGGTCAATGGTCCCCACAGAGCATGCGCATGACGGAGCCGTCATGCGCATGCGCGAGACCAGGCTAGCGACGGGTGCTCCGTCGCTAGGGATCTCGTAGCAGACGGGGTGACAGCTCGCCCCGTTTTCTGGGCGGGCCGGGGGCGTGCCCGGCCAAACGGAGGCGTTCCAGTCGGAACGCTTGCCGTTTGGGGGCGGCCCCACTGACATCATTGATGATGTCAGTGGGGAACTTCCTGCTCAAACAGAGCAGGAAGTTCCCTGGGGCTTATGAGAGCCCCGATGGTCCGATGCCGTAAGCCCCGATGGTCGCGATGGTGATGACCATCGCGACCATCACCCTGGTCGATCGTTAGAGCTATGTGTGGTAACCCACAGCCTAGCGATCGACCAGAAGGCGACACTTAAAGTAAGTGGCCGCCCTCATTCAGAGCGATCGTTTGCAGCAAGCGATCGCTCTGAATGAGGTCCTATGTGTCTGTGTATGGAGTAGGGGTGTGCACCGGCCACTTTTCGTGTTTTGTGTTTTGGTTTTGGATCTGGATCTTTGTTTGTGTTTTGGATCTGGATTGGTTTTGCCAAAACCACCCTTCCGTGTTTTGGGTTCTGGGTTTTGTGTTTTGGATCTGTATTTTTTTTTTAAAAAAGCATAAAAACAGCTAAAATCACAGAATTTGTGAGTTTTTCTGCTCCTATGCTATTATTAACCTCAATAACCTTAATTTCCACTCATTTCCAGTCTATTCTGAACACCTCACACCTCACAATAGTGTTTTTATATCCAAAAGGTTACACCGAGGCAGCTGGATGACTATGCTAAGAGATACGAGTGGGCGGCACAAACATGTGGTCCATCTAGGAGTGACACTGCAGTGGCAGACAGGATGGCAGTTTGAAAAACTAGGCCCCAAACAGTACATAATGCAAAGAAAAAAAAAAGAGGTGCAAGATGGAATTGTCCTTGGGCCCTCCCACCCACCCTTATGTTGTATAACAAGGACATGCACACTTTAACAAACCAAACATTTCAGCGCCAGGGTCTGCCACACGACTGTGGCTGAAATGATTGGTTCGTTTGGGCCCCCACAAAACAAGCTGGCAATTAATCTGTCCCTGCACAAACTGGCTCTACGGAGGCAAGATGTCATCCTCATCCTCCTCATCCACCGATTCCTCACCCTCTTCAGTGTTGTGTACATCCTCATCCTCACAGAGTATTAATTCGTCCCCGCTGGAATCCACAACCACAGGTCCCTCTGTACATTCTGGAGGCTGGTCTCCCTGGAAGAGTTGATAATTCATTTTATGAACATCATCTTCTCCACATTTTGTGGAAGCAACCTCCTACGCCTTTCGCTGACAAGGTTCCCGGCAGCACTATACACTCTTTCGGAGTACACACTGGAGGGGGGGCAACTCAGGTAAAATAGAGCCAGTTTGTACAGGGACCTCCAAATTGCTTATTTTTCCTGCCAGTACAGGTACGGACTGTCTGACATGCCTACTTGGATGCTGTCACCGATGTAATCTTTAACAGACAGACGCACGCTTGTCGCTGCTGCTTTAAGGATGCAGGTGCGGCTACAGCCCACACATTTCACAAAGACAGAAAAAAAAAGAATTTTTTTATTGTTTGTGGAGTGCACTTTGAGGGTTACGCCACCCTTTAACAGACAGACGCATGCTTGTCGCTGCTGCTTTAAGGATGCAGGTGCGGCTACAGCCCACACATTTCACAAAGACAGAAAAAAAAAGAAGAATTTTTTTTATTGTTTGTGGAGCGCACTTTGAGGGTTACACCACCCTTTAACACACAAAAGCACGCTTGTCGCTGCTGCTTTGAGGATGCAAGTGTGGCTACAGCCCACACAATTCACAAAGACAGAAAAAAAAAGGAAGAATTTTTTTATTGTTTGTGGAGCGCACTTTGAGGGTTACACCACCCTTTAACAGACAGACGCACGCTTGTCGCTGCTGCTTTGAGGATGCAGGTGGAATCTAGACGGGATTTGGAACCGGGGACACACTACCTCCAGCAATTGTCTAAATCCCACTGCACTAATGGCGGATACCGGACACACGTCTAACACTAACATAGCAGTCAAGGCCTCAGTTATACGTTTTGCTTCAGGATGACTGCTGTCGTACTTCATCCTCATCGCTAGGGACTGTTGGACGGTCAATTGTTTAGTAAAAGTAGTGGTGTTCCTATTCCTCTCTGGGATGATGAACAACTCCCAGCAGCAGCAGCACTAGGAGGAAGTGGTTCTTGATCTTTCCCTATTTTATTTTTATCGGAGAAAGTTTGGTCCTCCATTTATGTTATATTGATATATACGTGCGGCTAAGGCGCACACAAGCACAGAAAATATTTTTTTATTTTTGCTGGAGAGTAGTGCACTTTGTGGGTTACACCACCCTTTAAGAAATGAGCCAGCTGGCTCTTTACTTATGGGACACAGGCGCACGCTTGGCGCTGCTCCTTTGTTGATGCACGTGCGGCTACAGTGCACACAATTCACAAACACAGAAAATGTTTTTTTTATTTGGTTTGGAGTGTACTTTGGGGGTTACAGCACCCTTTAACGGTCAAGCCAGCTGGCCCTTTACTTATGACACAGGCGCACGCTTGGCAATACTTTGTTGATGCACGTGCGGCTACTGTGCACACAATTCACAAACACAGAAAATATTTTTTTATTTGGTTTGGAGTGTACTTTGGGGGTTACAGCACCCTTTAATGGTCAAGCCAGCCGGCCCTTTACTTATGACACAGGCGCACGCTTGGCACTACTTTGTTGATGCATGTGCGGCTACTGTGCACACAATTCACAAACACAGAAAATATTTTTTTATTTGGTTTGGACAGGAGTGTACTTTGGGGGTTACAGCACCCTTTAACGGTCAAGCCAGCCGGCCCTTTACTTATGACACAGGCGCACGCTTGGCACTACTTTGTTGATGCACGTGCGGCTACTGCGCACACAATTCACAAACACAGAGGGGGGAGCACCCCTGACGGACAGAGCACCCCCTGGACAACACTACAGCATCCCTTTAGGACTGGGACACTGCACAGGACTTTGGAGTGGACACAGTCCCTATGGACAACTGACTGCACAACACAGTCCAGCCAGCCCCTATGGACTTTGAAGTAGTGGACACAGCCCCTATTGACAACAGCAGCACAGCACAACACAGCCAGCCCCTATGGACTTTGAAGTAGTGGACACAGCCCCTATGGACAACAGCAGCACAGCGCAGCACAGCACAGCACACCACTACACTACACTACACAGCCCAGCCAGCCCTAACTCCCACCCTCCCTCTTCACTGTCCACAGCCGAGTGAGAAAATGGCGCCGACGCGGGTACCTTATATAGGATCCAAAACCCGCGAGACCCGGAAGGCGGGATGATGACGTTTTGCCTCGATTTCAGATCCGAGTCAGGCGGGAAAAGTCGAGCCTGACTCGGATCGGCCTCGGATCGGGGGGGCTCGGGGGGGTTCGGATTTCAGAAATCCGAACCCACTCACACCTACTATGGAGTAATGTAGATTTACAGGAACCTTAAATACAGCAAAACAAATGTAAATGTTTCAGAAGTAAATCGGATTAGGAGAGGACATGGGAGATAAAATGATGCTTGTGGGGGAGGATTGTTTTTCCAAAAAACAGCAAAGCCTCTACTACAGCCAGCAAGAAAGGACTGATGACAGAGGGCGTCATTCAGCAATGCACTGCTGAACACAAATTCATGATTATTGGGAATCTGCAGGTGTGCAGGACCCATTCGGCGCATGTACAGAACCAGTACTGTGTGATTGTACGCAGAACAGCAGCAGACTGTCCGTGATTGCTGCCATTTGGGGGCGGCGACAACCTCCGTTTCACAAAAGGGAGGCGAGTCGTGCCTGCTGGGGTGGGGGGGGTCTTAGAGACCAGGATCTCTGTTGGATGGGCTGACTAAGATTTTCTGGTCTCTTTCCCTCATCTGCGATGGCCGGCCTGCGTGACCCCATGTCACTTAGCCGACCAGGGATCATCTAATGCTGCATCCGTGGATGCTACTCAGATCATCAATGCAAGTAAGAGGCGTGACACCTCTTTCTGCATTAACATAATTGCAAGGGCGGAATTGCTAAGCTGCGTGCGTGCAGCTTTCCAAATCCGTCCACTGCTGAGTCAGGCCTGTAGCATAGAAGACTGCACACACATCTACTGAGCAAGTGGGATGTCAAACATTTAACGTATGACTCATAGACGGTTAATTTATGTTTAATGAACATTTCAGAAAGTGACTTGTTGATATAAGTGAACTGGACAGTTAAACATCTTTAAAAGTAGTTGTTAGATTATTTCAATAAGTTATCTGCCAACAATGACAATGTATTACTCTAGAACAGTGATGTCAAACTCGGGCCCTCCAGCTGCTGTGGGACTACATATCCCAGCATGCCCTGCCACAGTTTTAGCATGCCCTAATAGCAAAACCCTGTCAGTGCATGGTGGGATGTGTAGTTTCACTGCAGCTGAAGGGCCCGAGTTTGACACCACTGCTCTAGAAGCATTACAAAACATCAACTACCAGTACACAATAAATATCAACCAATAAACATTCCCCAGTAAACATCATGGCCATTAGATTCTTTATAAAATTGTACTAGTTTTTTGAGTATCCACTGAAAATCATATCTGCTGATTTTTGGTCAAATCAAATAGATCCCAGAGGGGACATCCATGAGGGAGGGGCTAGAGATGTGGTGCTACAACTTACACCATCACAGTCCTGCCGTACAGTGAAGCAATTTACTACAAATCTCATTATAAAGCCTCTGAAACACCCTCTTTCCATTGGTGAAGTAAGCAGGATATGGAAGGCTGGTCTATTCTCCTGTGAGTACAGGAGAACATCATGAAAGGGTAGATACAGTAAATGTGATGTAAATACAGGCCCCACTGTTCTTGGAGGGGACTCTGCAGCTTTTACATAGTAGTACATAGAAAACCCACACGTTGAGCTCATACAGTAGTTATGGGCAGGCTCATACACATTATAAGCATGCACACAAGTGTACTGTATATTGACTGAGCAGATTCCCATCTTTGCAGTCTGTCTTCTCTTCAGAAAAACTCTCAGAAACTATTTTGAGAGTCAAGGCAACAATAAAGTGATAAAATAAATAAATACATATATAAATAATAAAGACTCATCGGTCATAAAGGTAGAAGGGCAAATAATCATTGCAAATGTAGTACAGTGTAGTAGGGGAGAATGAGATTCTGTAATAACAATGAATTTACCAATGCTGCAAGGAGAGTTGTACTCTGTAATGGCAAGCTCATCTGCAGGATAAAGAGAGAAAAGATTCCATGAGTTACAGTATTATAAAGCTGTATTTGGCCATTTATGCTGTGTTGGGAGCTAGGACTCTCCCCGTAAAATATCTGAGTACTTTCTTAAAAGGCATTTAAACTTAAATTACCTCTTTGTTTATGTCTGTGAAACATCTACAGTAGCAAGACTGGAAAATATATACAGCTAGCGCTGCTCTAGTACACTATTGAATCCTGACTATCTGCAGCCTCTATATTAGGGAGATTACCAATTCCCATACACAGAAAAATCAATAGAAATAATTAGAGGCCTGATTATGGCAAAACAAATTTCTAAAAAAAAAAAATATAAAAAAATTGATATTTTATTGAATGACCATATGCCGGCCAGCAAATTACATACTTATTCTACTCTAAGTGCTGAGTATAATAAGCAATATCAGGATTCCTCCTGAATTACAGTAATGAAAATATCTAGTATTTATCTTAATAGGCTATCTATAGCAATGATAATATATGATTTATAACATTTGCTAAAAATAAAAGTGCTTTTTCTTTAACTCTGTAGGTGCAGCTTATCACTATGCACCCAAACGGCAGTATATTCCTTTATTAGGTATTTATAGACATAAGTCTGTATATTTTGCTGAATTTTTTATTTTATGAATCCGTATATTATCCAGAGCAGTCTCTTTAAGTATAGCAATTAGATTCAATTATATTGTGGCAAGTTTGTAGCAAGAATCACAGTCACTTCAGTGTTTATGCTATTGTAGCAAATTTACTTAACTCACCACTCTCCGGTCGGCTCACCGCCTTTTACTCTTTCATTTCCCATATAGTGGATATAAAACACTTTTATATCCAGTGACACCGTCCTCCGTGTGCCTGTGTAACGGCATGGCTTTCTCCTCTCAGCTACTGGCAGCATTCCCCAGATTGCAGCTTTATCCAGACGGTAGAAGCCCGAGTCCAGACATTCGTGGGACGTGGCTCCGGCTATCACAGGTAAGTGTGTAAAGGTTCAAAAGTTTCTAAAGCATTTCCCTGCCTCTTTGTTCATCGGCGGCTTCCTCAGAAGATAATGGCCTTCATCTAGTATCGCCCTTTTATCCTTCTTTATTGTAGGGCGTGTATGTCCAATTAACTTGTATTCCAAGACTCGTTCTCATTTATCTTTATGCGTGTATGACATGCAGAGATTATTCATGGCTCCTTTTGTCTATATACCTTCATAGTGCACTAGAATGTCTCCTATTGGACCCAAATTGGATTATTCACAGCGCCTCAAAATTCTATACACAATACCCCATAATGACAATGTTTAAAAAGTTTTTTTGAGATTTTTGCAAATTTAATAAAATAAAAACCTAAGAAATCCAATGTACGTAAGTATTCACAGCCTTTGCTCAGTACTTAGTTGATGCACCTTTGGCAACAATTACAACCTCAAGTCTTTTTGAATATGATGCCACAAGCTTGGCACACCTATCTTTGGGCAATTTCGCCCATTCCTCTTTGCAGCACCTCTCAACCTCCATTTGGTTGGATGGGAAGCGTCGGTGCACAGCCATTTTCAGATCTCTCCAGAGATGTTCAATCGGAATCAAGCCTGGGCTCTGGCTGGGCCACTCAAGGACTTTCACAGAGTTGTCCTGAAGCCACTCTGGTCGTTGCCATGCTGAAAGATGAACCGTCACCCCAGTCTGAGGTCAAGAGCGCTCTGGAGCAGGTTTCGTCCGTGACTAGTCTCCCAGTTCCTGCTACTGAAAAACATCCCCACAGCATGATGCTGCCACCACCATGCTTCACTGTAGGGATGGTATTGGCCTGGTGATGAGCGGTGCCTGGTTTCCTCCAAACATAATGCCTGGCATTCACGCCAAAGAGTTAAATCTTTGTCTCATCAGAACAGAGAATTTTGTTTCTCATGGTCTGAGAGTCCTTCAGGTGCATTTTGGCAAACTCCAGGTGGGCTGCCATGTGCTTTTTACTAAGGAGTGGCTTCTGTCTGGCCAGTGTACCATACAGGCCAGATTGGTGGATTGCTGCAGAGATGGTTGTCCTTCTGGAAGGTTCTCCTCTCTCCACAGAGGAATGCTGTTGCTCTGACAGAATGACCATCAGGTTCTTGGTCACATCCCTGACTAGGGCCCTTCTCTCCCGATCGCTCAGTTTAGACGGCCAGCCAACTCTAGGAAGAGTTCTGGTGGTTCCAAACTTCTTCCATTTATGGATGATGGAGGCCACTGTGCTCATTGGGACCTTCAAAGCAGCAGATATTTTGTCAGTACTCGTGCTTCTACCCTCTGGATAAAGCTGTAATCTGGGGAACTCTGCCAGCAGCTGAGATGAGAAAGCCATGCTGTTACACAAACATATGGAGGATGGTGTCACTGGATCTAAAAGTGTTTTTTTCACCCCATGGATTGGGAAATGAGAGAGTAAAAGGCGGTGAGCCAACCCGGAGAGTGGTGAGATAAGTATATTTGCTACAATAGCATAAACACTGAAATGACTGTGATTGTTGCTAAAAACTTGCTACAATATAATTGAATCTAATTGCTATATTTAAAGAGACTGCTCTGGATAATGTATGGATTCATAAAATCTAAAATTCAGCACAATATGCAGACTTATGTCTATAAATACCTAAAAAAGGAATAGACTGCCGTTTGTGTGCATAGTGATAAGCTGCACCTACAGAGTTAAAGAAAAAGCACTTTTATTTTTAGCAAATGTTATAAATCGTATATTCTGCATGCTATAGATAGCCTATTAAGATAAATACAGTACTAGATATTTTCATTACTGTAATTCAGGAGGAATCCTGATATTATTTTTATATTCACCACTTAGAGGAGAATAAGTATGTACAATTTTAAATATGGAACAAGGCAGTGTTGGGCTAATAATCTAAATATTGGAAATGTTAAAGTACTAAATATGGCAGAAAATCAACAAACGAATTCAAGAAACCAAAAATAATATAAGAATCTTCACTCTTTATACAAATTGTACTGGAAAATTGACCTAGTTACAATACAAGATATACTAAAAAGTTACAATTCTGCAGAAGTCTACACAGACTAATCTAATATACATATATAAAACCTCTTAATATGAATCAAATGATGTGTACACATAAATAGCTGTAGTAAAGACTACATAAAGCTGTCTTATTGAATGACATAAAGATCTCACCAGATTGTAATCCACAAAGATATAAATATAAATGGATACTCTTGTGTCCACAATTAACACTTGGAAGACTGAAGCCTTGATTAGGTCTCGATATAAAGGTAAGTGCTGCTGATGTAAATTAGTCTTTTAACATTTCCAATATTTAGATTATTAGCCCAACACTAACTTGTTCCATTTTTGTCTGATCACCCCTCGGTGGTCTGAATTGGGTGTACATAGACCCATAGGTGTGTGCAGCTGTTTTTTTGGTTAATCATCATTAGCTTACCAGTGCCAGTCTGATAATTTGTCTGACAATAGTAGCAGTTCAGTGTACTAGAGAAACCCTATTCATCAGATCATACTTCAGCATAGCACAGAGGTTCCCAAAAGCGGTCCTCAAGGTTCAGGTTTTAGAGATATCCATGGTTGAGCAAAAGTGGTTCATTCAAACTGACTGAGGTACTAATTAAGTCACCTGTGCTCAACCAAGGATATCTCTAAAACCTGAACTGTTGGGGAGCCTTGAGGACTGCGTTTGGGAACCCCATGCATAGCAGGATGCTTTGCTTAAACTGCAGTACCGTTTTATTGCTTTATTTTATTTTTAGTACTATGTGGGTATTTAATCAAACAGAGGACCAAAGCACAGCAGATTCTCTCTCCTATATCCTTGTGAGTATACAGAACTTTATCTGTTTTAAAAAAGAGTGATATTACCTGTCTCATAGTAATCATACACTTTCACGGTGGCTGGTTTCAGGTTCTTGACTTCAATATACTGCTCCACTTGAAAGGAGAGATTAATAGAACTCTGTCCAATCTACAAAGGGAAGGATGAGATAATCAAGACTGTGAACAATTTGCAGTTTAGTGAAGAGCAACAAGGAAATTACGATATCTAATTACTAATATACAAAATTAGTATTTAAAGGTGTGAGGGTGTTACGATCCGCTACCATGATTTCTGACAGCCTTAGCAGCTTCTAGTCCTGGCTGTTGCTAGGCAGCAGGGAAGCTGACAGTGTTGTGGAAGCACAGAAAAAAGAGATTTGCCCCCCAGCACACTGCAGCAAAAACAATACTTAAATCCTACATGATAATTTAGATTCAGAGGTATTAGTTACAGACATTTGCAAATATATGAATAAGCGCCAGGCCAATCGTCAAGGCTCCTCTATACTCCTCTAGACTATTGCAATAGCCTCCTTACTGGTCTTCCCAAAAACAGGCTATCACCATTACAATCCATTATGAATGCAGCTGCGAGGCTTATCTTCCTTGCGAAACATTCTTCTTCTGCTGCCCCTCTCTGTCAGTCCCTCCATTGGTAGCCGGTTTTCTACCATATTCAATACAAAATACTTTCACTTATACATAAGGCTATTAACCAAACCACACCAACATTCATCTCTTCACTCATCTCAAAATATCTCCCAACCCGACCTCTCCGCTCAGCACAAGATCTGCGTCTCTCATCCCCATGCATTACTTACTCCCATTCACGGTTGCAGGACTTTCTTCGCGCTGCACCCACTCTATGGAATGAACTACCTCGCACAATAAGACTTTCATCTAGTCTCCAATCCTTCAAGCGATCCCTGAAAACTCACCTCTTCAGGCAAGCTTATCAAATTCCAGAACCTCCCACATAACCTTCATAGCTGCCATATCTAATTACATCCCCTTTTTACAGTCCACACACAATCTCACACATTGTCTTTCTCTCACATCCTCATGACATTTGGTCGACATTCGTGTGTGACTGGATCATGCAGCCAGCAAAGAAACTGTGCATTCTGGCTGGACCAAAATGCAATATATAGCACCTATCCTTATGTATCAATGCCTATTTCCCTATAGATTGTAAGCTTGTGAGCAGGGCTTTCCTACCTATATATCTGTCTGTTATTACCCAGTTTGGTTCTATTAATGTTTACAATTGTAAAGCGCAACGGAATATGCTGCGCTATATAAGAAACTGTTAATAAATAAATACACTGGCATCCCTAACATTAAGGGGTTCACATCCAAGCAGAAGGGCACCCCAAAAAAATTCCAGCCAAGGGCCATCCCCAGGGCATCACACGAATAGTGAAGTGTAAAGAAAAGATGTGTAAGGATAAATCAATAAGTGATAATGATTGTGCTGGGGGCCAAATCTCTTTTTTCTGTGTTCAGTGTAAACCCCGCCCTTTACAAGCACCTGTGTTATGCAATTAAGCTGATTTGAGCAACTACCATATTTTTTTGCAGTTTGGAGAGGCATGAAGGGAGTGAGTATTAGGAGGATGTGCTGATCCTTATAGTGCCATGTGGAGGTTTTTTGGGGTACCTCCAAGGTAAGTTAGCTCTCAGCTTATATATGTACTGTTATCATGCAGTACACCAATTGTAATTATATGACCCAGAGTGGGTGCTACCATTATGTAGCAATAATTATTTTGGGGTGAGCGTTTGGGAGTGGGGCCCCCGGGGGGTTCTGACTGGACCTTTCTCATGGCATCACCACTTAATTCACATAGAATACTTTTATCACTTATCTATTTGTTTGTATATTATTTATGTCATTTTAATTCTCTCTCATTTCATTAACACTTATTGATTTATCCTTACACATCTTTTCTTTACACTTCACTATCACCTTTTTCCCTTTTTCGTGTGATGCCCTGGGGATGGCCCTTGGCTGGAATTTTTTTTGGGTGCCTTGCTTCTCGGATGTGAACCCCTTAATGTTAGGGATGCCAGTATAGAGGAGCCTTGACGATTGGCCTGGCGCTTATTCATATATTTGCAAATGTATGTAACTAATACCTCTGAATCTCTATGCTCCTCAAGGTGTACCAAGGCAATCCCCAAAATACCTTCAATAAGCACAACAATCAACTAAAATGACACCAAAGCGCAAGATAGACAATGGTGGGGAATAAAAAATTCTGACCCATACAATAGTCAACACAATAATACGTAATCAAAGTCTAATAGTTCCAATTCCTTTGTAGTAGGGGAGGATAATTGAAACTTGAATATCTTCTTATGGAGCTTCAAACACACTGTAATCAGGTGGATTTTCAGAGTCTCTTACGGCATGGATTCATATATATGGAAAACAAGAGACAAAAGAAATGCCACCATAGTGTATTACAGTTTTAATTATAATAACAGATTCACAATAAGATACAATAAAAAACCGGATACTGATTTAAAAATAAAGGCGTACCAGATGTAGTTGGTGTACTGCTGTAACACCTAAATGCGCTTAATGGAAATAAACACCTCCTGGGCACAGGAATCTGCAATCCTCCAAAGTCTGCATACAGATGTCCTCAGTCCAGTACTCCCCTCTGCTTATGTCGCCCTTACAGGATAACACCAACGCGTTTCAACTCTCAAGAATTTAGTCTTTTTCAAGGTGTAATTTTCCTAGTGAACTGAAGTCCTTTAAGTACCCTCCCCCTGTACTCAATTGGTCAGTTACAGATCTCATACTCATACAATATCTAGCATACATTATCACATGCGCCTGGACATAAACATATTCCTTTTATAATTTCTAGCCAATGTTTGACCATCATAAGGTCAAATGGGTCCATAAAACACAAAATTATATCATTGGAAAGCACTCTGCCGCGTTTCCGGTCCGGAGGTGACCCGCATACGTCACTTCCGGCGTCACCTCCGGTCCGTCCTTAGACTCTGTTCTCCCAGCCCATGATACCAGGCGTAGGAGGTTCCTATATGCGGATCACCTCCAGGCTGATTTCTACTCTGCCTCCATACCACGATGGCTGGAAACTCACTAAACACGTTACCGCTAGTGTCACTTCCGGTATGTGGATCTCAGCTCTCACCACCAGCTAATGTAATACCAGAATGACCCCAAATCTGTGGAGCGCAGCAGGAATACCCATTCCTACTCGTCATATCCGGTCGCGTCATGCATAACGCACATTAGCACCATGGAAACCAACAGTAAATAAATAAATAGATACAATAACGTGGATCCTTAAAAACACTCTTAGGTACATAAAACTGATGAATAAAAGCACACATCTGGACTCTTAAGTAAAGGGGCATAATATCCTGCCTTATTAGTAACCCTATCATACATCAATAAATAATAAAAAGTATGTATTAAAAAAAGGGGTATATAAAATACAGTAAAAGGTGTATAAATTATAAAAACCATTTCAGTTCAAAATCTGAGTTTAAACCATTCGGTTGCAGGGTCATGAGATCAAAACTATATTTCATCTCAGTTTTCGCCAAACATTTTCTCATGATCTTTGTTCATTCTCCAATGACCTCTCTCTATTTAGTAACCTTAGATGTAACCTTTTATGTTGAAGAGAATTTTTTAAAAACAAAGAATTTTAGTAAACAGACAGATTGTAATGCGTATATAGATATTAACAGTAACCACCATTTTAACTGGCTCAAAAATATTCCCAAAGGACAAGTCAGACGTGTCCGCAGAAATTGCTCCGACGTAAAAGTTTTTGAAGAACAAGTTAATGTTTACAAGGAGAGATTTATCGCAAAGGGGTATAAAGAGAACACAATAAATGAGCATATACAAGAAATGGTTGCGGTAAATAGAGAGGACCTTTTGAAACCCTCCACTCAGAAAGATGAAAACAAAAATGATTTTCTGTTTCCATTTATTACGTCATTTAATACGCAACACAAAGAGGTAGAAAAAATTGTGAAGAAACATTGGAACCTACTTACTAGAGATCCAATTTTACAATCTGTTATTCCCATGAAACCAAAATTTATATATAGGAGAGCACCTAATATCAAGAACAAGATCGTAAAGAGTGCAATCCCGCCAAAAAGAACGGGTAGAACTATAACTAAAGGCTTCCATCGTTGTGGTGTTTGTATAGTATGTAGAACTTTTACTAAACAAGCCTCTAAAATAGAAGATTTCAAATCTACAAAAACGGGACAAACCAATAAGATTACTGAGTTTATATCCTGCAACAGTAAAAATTGTATTTATTTAATAGAATGCACATGCCATCTCCAATATATTGGACGAACGACGAGGTCCCTTAAAGACAGATGGGCAGAGCATCTCAGAAACATTAAAAAAGGGTTTGAAAAAATGGGATTTTGGTACCTACCGGTAAATCCTTTTCTCTGATTCCACAGGGGACACTGGAGGTGCTTACGCTGGGGTATAGAGGCGTGGATAGCTGGAGCCGGCACTTTAAATAATTTAGAAGTGTGAAGCTCCTCCCCCTCTATACCCCACCAGCCCTCAGTTTAGAAAATGAAGACCGAGAGGAGATGGAGAACAAGCGGAGTGAAAGGGAGAGAAGAACACACAATAATCATAACATACAACATACGGAACAAACCAAACAGGCAGGCGAAGAGCGCTGAGGTGGGCGTCCAGTGTCCCCTGTGGAATCAGAGAAAAGGATTTACCGGCAGGTACCAAAATCCCATTTTCTCTTTCATCCACTAGGGGACACTGGAGGTGTTTACGCTGGGGACGTCCCAAAGTTTTCCCCACGGGCGGGAGCGCTCTGCGGCGCCTGCAGAACAAGGCAGCCAAAACAGGATGCCGAAGTAGCAAACGTATCAAACTTGTAAAACCTGACAAACGTGTGAACTGAAGACCAAGTAGCTGCACGGCACAATTGTGACATGGAGGCTCCTCTACCAGCCGCCCATGACGCACCCACAGAACGTGTGGAATGAGCCGAAATGGAGGAAGGAGGATGACGGTCAGCACTATTATAAGCCTGATGAATAGTCAGCCGGATCCAACGTGCCAAAGTCTGCTTAGATGCCGGCCAACCCCTCCGAACAGCATCATAGAGGACAAAAAGCGACTCAGATTTACGGAGAGACGCCGTCCTGGCAACATAGATGCGGAAAGCCCTAACAACATCCAAGGTAGAAGACCCACCAGAGTCCTCCAGCAACGACGGTACGACAATAGGCTGATTGATATGAAAAGCCGACACAACCTTGGAAAGAAAGGAGGCTACCGTCCGGAGTTCCGCCCTATCCGCATGAAACACAAGGTAAGGTGGCTGACTGGACAGAGCACCCAATTCCGAAACACGATGAGCCGAAGCGAGAGCCAGGAGGAGGACAGTCTTCCAAGACAAGTACTTAAGATCAACCTCCTCCAAAGGTTCAAACATGGGCGACTGAAGAAACCGAAGCACTAAGTTTAGGTCCCAGGGAGCTATCGGAGGTACAAAAGGAGGCTGCACCCGCAAGACTCCTTGAAGAAACGTCTGCACCTCAGGAATGAGGGCCAATTTTCGTTGAAAGAAAATGGAAAGGGCAGAAACCTGCACCTTTAGAGTTCCTAGCCGAAGACCAGAATCCAGACCCGTTTGAAGGAAAAGCAGAAACCGGGACAACCGAAAAATTCTAGATGGAAGACCCCGACTGGAACACCATGAGATATAAGCACGCCAGATGCGATGATAATGCGCAGCCGAAACTGGTTTCCTGGCACATAGCATGGTAGGAATAACCGCGTCCGGGATGCCCCTGCGTCTTAGGATATCGGTTTCAAGAGCCACCCCGTTAAACGCAGTTGCGCCAAATTGGGGTGTACGAATGGGCCCTGCTGTAGAAGATCCGGGCATAGAGGAAGGGGCCACGTATCATCTGACAATAGGGACCGAAGGTCCGAGAACCAACTTCTCCGAGGCCAGTTCGGAGCTACAAGAATTACAGAGGCTGTTTCTTGTTTTATCCTTTTTAGAAGACGAGGAAGAAGCGGAATCGGAGGGAAAAGGTAAACGAAGTCGTAGATCCACGGACTTGTCAGGGCGTCTACCGCTGCCGCCTGCGGATCCCGAGTTCTTGAGACGTATACTGGGAGCTGACGATTCAATCGCGACGCCATGAGGTCCACCTGAGGACATCCCCATCGACGTATCAGCGCGTTGAACACCTCTGGATGAAGCATCCATTCCCCGGGATGCATATCCTGTCGACTCAGGTAATCCGCTTCCCAGTTGTCCACACCCGGTATGAATACCGCCGACAGGATTACTGACTGTCTTTCGGCCTACCGAAGGATCTGAGTTACTTCCCGCATAGCCATGCGACTCCGAGTCCCTCCTTGGCGGTTGATGTAAGCGACGGCCGTCGCGTTGTCGGACTGAACTCTTACCGGACGAGTCTTTAGCAAGTCTTTTGCCTCTATCAGAACATTGTAAATCGCTCTGAGTTCCAACACATTTATGGGCCACTTTTGTTCTAGAGGGGACCATCGACCCTGAAAGTGATGATCGAGGACTACTGCTCCCCATCCTCGAAGGCTGGCATCTGTTGTTACGATGATCCAGTCCCACACTCCGAATCTTCTGCCCGCTAACAGATTGGTGGATTGTGTCCACCAAAGAAGGGCCACTCTGGTACCGGGGCTCAGATGGATCTGTCGATGAAGAAGCAGATGAGACCCTGACCCCTGTGATAGCAGTTCCAGCTGAAACACCCTGGAGTGGAATCGGCCGAACTGTAGCGCCTCGAAAGCTGCTACCATCTTCCCCAAGAGGCGCAGACAAAGAAGCAGGGACACCTTTCTTGTTCTGAGGACCAGCTGAACTAACAACCGGATATCCCGGGCCTTGTCTATTGGAAGAAAAATCCATTGTGAGGCCGTATCCAAGATCATGCCCAGAAACAGAAGTTTCTGGGACGGATTGAGATGTGATTTTTTGAAGTTGATTATCCAACCGTGTTGGATTAGGGTCTGATATGTCAGTAAGGCCTGATTTGATAGAAGAGATACCGATGGACCCTTGATTAGCAGGTCATCCAAATAAGGGATTATGTTCACTCCTGATGACCGAAGGAGAGCGATCATTACTGACATAAGCTTGGTGAAGACGCGGGGAGCCGAGGATAACCCGAACGGCAATGCCCGAAACTGATAATGATCCTTCAATATGGCGAAACGCAGAAAAGCCTGGTGAGGTTCCCAAATGGGGACATGGAGATAGGCATCCTTGATATCCAGGGATAATAGGAACTCCCCTGGTTCCAAGCTCGCTATAACTGACTGCAGAGACTCCATTTTGAAGCGATAAATCTTCAGATACAGGTTTAAAGACCTGAGGTTTAAGATAGGCCTGACCGAGCCATCTGGTTTTGGTACTACAAACAGGTTAGAGTAAAACCCCAAACCTCTCTGATGTTCCGGGACCGGAACTAGTACAGATGATACTACTAGAGACCGGATAGCCTCCTGTAAAACCCTGGCCTTGCTTGCAGGCGTTGGCAGACTTGTGGTGAAGAACCGAGGTGGAGGGGGGACTTCGAAGTCTATTCGGTACCCCAGGGAAATTAGTCTGCGGATCCACGGTTCTGTAGAGGTCTGATTCCAAACCTGTTGAAAATCTTTCAGGCGGGCTCCTACTGCAGGAGGTCCCAGATGGGACGGAAGACCGTCATGCCACCTGCTTTTCCGCTGGTTTAGGCTCTGGTCTACATGCAACGGGGTGTGGACGACCTCTTCCTCTGCCACCTCTATGTTGCGTGGGAGCACCTCTGGCTCTACCACGAAAGGAATGTGGCGCACGAAAGGAATGAAAGGAAGGTCCATTATACGATCTCCTGGGAGCTGGAGCAACCGACGGAAGGAAGGAAGACTTACCCCCCGTGGCCTGGGATATCCATTTGTCCAGTTCCGGGCCAAACAGCATATCGCCTGTGAAAGGTAAACCCTCGACCGCTCGCTTGGATTCTGCGTCCGCTTGCCCAGCGCGCAACCAGAGGGCTCTGCGGGCTGAAATAGCAGAAGCAGATATGCGAGAACTAATCTGACTAATATCTTTCGAAGCTTCTCCCAGGAAAACTGCAGACTCACGGATGTGTTCTGCTAGTAGACGTAACTCTACTCTTGATGTACCAGAGTCCAAACCTGTAATCAACTGGTCAGCCCAGCCGACCACTGCCTTGTTAACCCAAGCGGTAACAAGGGTGGGTCTAAGTTGAGCCCCCGCTGCAGTATAAATTGATTTTAGCGTTGTCTCCAACTTACGATCCGAAGGATCTTTTAGTACTGTAGCTCCCGGTACTGGGAGTGCTGTTTTCTTAGAGAGACGGGAGACTGACGCATCGACTGGAGGGGGTGTCTCCCACTTTTCCATCATGGTTGATGGAAAGGGATAAGTAGATGGAAACCGGCGCGGAATTTGGAACCGTATATCCGGTTGCTTCCAGGCCACTGAGAGCTGCTGTTGCAGCTGCTGTGAGAACGGAAAAACCGTAAAGCTCTTTGGTCGTTCATGAAATAATTCACACTCCTGGGATGCCGGTAGTACATCCTCAGGTAGATTCAGAACTTTTCTGACCGCCAAAATTAGAGATTCCACCCCTGGAGAGGTGGACTCTAATTCTTGAGGAGAAGCGTTCTGTAATGCTTCCTCCAATTCCCCTTCTTCTGTTTCCTGCGTAGCGAGGAAGTCTTTGTCCGACTCTTCTGATTGGAGAACCGTCGCCAGAGTACGCTTTTGTGTCGGTCTTTGCGTCATAACTCCAACCATGTCAGCGGCCCATGGGGGAGCAGCTATGGCCGTAATAGCCATAGGTGGATCTATTGCTATACAAGCATCACATAAAGTAGACCCACCGGCATGCGGCTTGGATAGTTTGTTGTTACACTTAGAACAGACAAACATCTTTTGAGCCGCTTTTGTTCTGTTTGACATGGATACACACAGTCACCCAGACACAGAGGGACAGCAGTAAAAAGAGAATAGAACAGAAGGCTGGTATGGGACACAGAGGAAGAGGCACTCCCCACAGATTAGATTCCCTGCCAAACACCCCAGCTACTCACAACCTCTTGCCAGGGATGTAGCCAGGAGATCAGCCCTCTGTAATCACTGCATACAGCCTGTAGTGGAGAGATGCAGTTCTTTTTTTGAGGTTAACACAGCAGCCACGCTGTACATGCAGCTCTTGCCGCGTTTTCTAGCCAGGGAGCCACTCTGGAGACCGGGAGCCCGCGCTGTTAGGCTCTGCCCCCTTTCTCTATGCCCTAAGGGCTAGAAAATGGCTGCCCCCACCTGCAGGATCCTCTCCCTTCTGTGCAAGCCCTGCTGAGTAGGAGCCGCTAGCCGCGCTCATCAGCGGGGAGAGGGGAGAGAGATTACTCAGTGAGCAGCGCTATCGCGCTCTATCAAGCCAGCGCTGGCTGCAGGACAGGGGACTGGGGATGCGCAGATGATTTATACTCACTGCGCTCCCCTCCGGACGGCTCCTCTGAAACAGCACTCACAGGATCTTCTTTCTTCCATGTGTGTGTGTGCTGTGTGCAGCACTAAGGAGCTGTCAGATGCTTTTAGTGAAGCACTGCACACTCCTTCCTGCAACCCAGAAGGTTAACAGGGTGCCAGTAACCCGGACCCCACCTTTAGAGAGGTGGCGAAGGGTACTAAGAAAAGTAGTGTAAAAGATGTTAGAAATAATAAAATAAAATAAAGAAATATATGTTAAATAAAAGAAATAAAATACTTGACTTGCTGGAGCACAACAGGTTGTGACCAGCTCCAAGGCACATTTTCTAAACTGAGGGCTGGTGGGGCATAGAGGGGGAGGAGCTTCACACTTCTAAATTATTTAAAGTGCCGGCTCCAGCTATCCACGCCTCTATACCCCAGCGTAAGCACCTCCAGTGTCCCCTAGTGGATGAAAGAGAAACATTCATTATCAGCTCATTTTAAAGAACATCATAACAAATCCACCAACGGTATTAAGTCCATAATGGGTATAAAAATAGAGAGAGGTCATTGGAGAATGAACAAAGATCATGAGAAATGTTTGGCGAAAACTGAGATGAAATATAGTTTTGATCTCATGACCCTGCAACCGAATGGTTTAAACTCAGATTTTGAACTGAAATGGTTTTTATAATTTATACACCTTTTACTGTATTTTATATACCCCTTTTTTAATATATACTTTTTATTATTTATTGATGTATGATAGGGTTACTAATAAGGCAGGATATTATGCCCCTTTACTTAAGAGTCCAGATGTGTGCTTTTATTCATCAGTTTTATGTACCTAAGAGTGTTTTTAAGGATCCACGTTATTGTATCTATTTATTTACTGTTGGTTTCCATGGTGCTAATGTGCGTTATGCATGACGCGACCGGATATGACGAGTAGGAATGGGTATTCCTGCTGCGCTCCACAGATTTGGGGTCATTCTGGTATTACATTAGCTGGTGGTGAGAGCGGAGATCCACATACCGGAAGTGACACTAGCGGTCACGTGTTTAGTGAGTTTCCGGCCATCGTGGTATGGAGGCAGAGTAGAAATCAGCCTGGAGGTGATCCGCATATAGGAACCTCCTACGCCTGGTATCGTGGGCTGGGAGAACAGAGTCTAAGGACGGACCGGAGGTGACGCCGGAAGTGACGTATGCGGGTCACCTCCGGACCGGAAACGCGGCAGAGTGCGTTCCAATGATATAATTTTGTGTTTTATTGACCCATTTGACCTTATGATGGTCAAACATTGGCTAGAAATTATATAAGGAATATGTTTATGTCCAGGCGCATGTGATAATGTATGCTAGATATTGTATGAGTATGAGATCTGTAACTGACCAATTGAGTACAGGGGGAGGGTACTTAAAGGACTTCAGTTCACTAGGAAAATTACACCTTGAAAAAGACTCAATTCTTGAGAGTTGAAATGCGTTGGTGTTATCCTGTAAGGGCGACATAAGAAGAGGGGAGTACTGGACTGAGGACATCTGTATGCAGACTTTGGAGGATTGCAGATTCCTGTGCCCAGGAGGTGTTTATTTCCATTAAGCGCATTTAGGTGTTACAGCAGTACACCAACTACATCTGGTACGCCTTTATTTTTAAATCAGTATCCGTTTTTTTATTGTATCTTATTGTGAATCTGTTATTATAAATAAAACTGTAATACACTATGGTGGCATTTCTTTTGTCTCTTGTTTTCCATATATATGAATCCATGCCGTAAGAGACTCTGAAAATCCATCTGATTACAGTGTGTTTGAAGCTCCATAAGAAGATATTCAAGTTTCAATTATCCTCCCCTACTACAAAGGAATTGGAACTATTAGACTTTGATTACGTATTATTGTGTTGACTATTGTATGGGTCAGAATTTTTTATAAGAATTACATACGTTTATAACTTCCAAACTTATACAACCTTGATTAGCTTACTTAACCTTAACTACAAATAAAGACACAGACACCATAGCTTGGCTAAAAAAGGTCACAGCTTTTATTTATAATTGAATCAATTAACCTAACCAGGGTGGCAAAGAGACGCTGCAGACTCAGTTCTAGCTTTTTAACTTACTCCAAAATACTCAGGGAATGCCTAAACCGTTCCCCCTTTCAGACGCACTTAAACCGTGAGGGTCTCACTTCCCTCCTGGGCCAATCCGAGGCGTTTCGTGCAAAAATGCCCGGGTCCCCCCGTACGGAGCAGGACAAATCCGCCTTGTACATCGAGAGCAAGTGCTCCCACAGTTATCTTGCGTCCCATAAAACCACTGAGCTGCAGCGTACTCCCGCCATGCTGTGCCTCACCTGTAATAGGAAAAATGTTAATACACAACCAAATATCAGGGAGGGATGGTGGGTTTCAAAATTTCTTTCAAAGAGGCTGATCCCAAGGACCACAGGCTCCTATATAGTCCCCTATAACCACTCCCCCAAACTATATGACTGGCCCTTGGAAGCAGCTGATCACACCCAAACTAATACTCAATTTACCCAGCAACAAGGCTGTCATTCAAAACACACTGTCAGTAAAAACTAATAATCTTAACACTCCTCAATCCTATTCATATTTCGTCATTCATTCCCCACCATTGTCTATCTTGCGCTTTGGTGTCATTTTAGTTGATTGTTGAATTTCATATATATGCTGTATGTAGCAGAAAAAAGAGGTGGCACTCAGAGACTATAGAAAAATGGTGAACCCTAAATATGGTTGTTTATTGGGTCGACACAATAAACACCCATATTTAGGGTTCACGATTTTTCTACAGTCTACGAGTGCTGCCTTGCTTTTCTGCTGCATTACTGAGGGTGCATATTCATATATATGTATAGAAAAGAAATAAGGTATCTGCGCTGGTAATTATATATAAATATATGACACCTTTATAATAAACAAATGTAAATAAAATATATTCAATAGTGAACTGCAGTTCAATAAAACATACACACATGTAACAAGTAATTGTTAAAAATTGTAACCATAAATGATTCAAACAGCCATGTAATTGGGATAATAGTTCAGAGAAATTGTATCCAATAATTCCCAACGGCTAACTTAATATCCAGTGAAACGGAATAGGCAATTCACACTATGGTATGTGCAAATAAGGCTGCCCAATAATTTGGTACTATAGCTGATCAGTGTCACAAGTCACTCTCACATCCCAATGGGTATAGTCCATAGATTGAAACTCCTTACCCCACAGAGGCTCACAGGATGGAATTGTAGTGGCAGTGATAGTCAGATGAATAGCGCCGTTATAGCGGCTTCTGCCCGCACTCTGGGTGGATAACGGAGATCCGTTGATTGAGAAGTGCAACGTGGTGCACAAAGGGTGCCAAAGCTGGACTGGACAGTACCACCGGAGCGGCCCCCGCACACACCACAGGCGGATGGGCAACAGCCCACACGGAGATGGACAACGCGGCACAGGAGCCCCAGTAAGAGAAGGACACCAGCATCAATCAGCACGTGTCCGTCCTGACAACGCAGGAGCCCGGCGGCTGATGGAATTATAGTCAGATAGCCGCTGAGTGTTGTATAGGCGGCTGCCAGGAGCTAGGCACTCAGGGATCCAGCTGGCTTGGAGCAGTTCCAAAGGAACCAGTGAACTGCTGACCGCTTCATACATTCCTGCTGCACACATTGTTCAAGTGGTTGTTATCCGGGCTCCCCACTTCAATGTAGCGAGAGGGTGTAAGGACTGGGCGGCAGCACTGATTATAGCAGCACTTAAAAAAAACGTTTTTAGGAGCACTATGTTAAAGGGGCATTGTAGCACTGTGGCACAATGTGCTGCTGCAGCAGCACTGTGAGGCACAAGCAATTTTAAAAAGTAAAAAACACCATAGGAGTGGACTGCAGCACTTTAAAAAACAAAACAAGTACTGTATAATGTCATTTGGGTGCCACTCTTATACTAATGATACTGTGGGGCAGTCACTGTTAAGAAAAAATAAAATGTGTGTTAAAAAATATAACATCATTACATGCCGCCCTTATACTAGAAGCGCTGTGAGTCAAAACGAATTAGTCGATAAAAGAGCAGGAGCAGAAACCCAATACTAGTGCTGCGGCTGCTGCTAGCAGTCTTTATAGTAGTAGTATTTCAACATCTACTAAAGGTGGTCCAGGAAAAAGAAAGTTTAAGAAAGGGCACCTGATATGAAACAATATTTCACAATGTTAAAGAAGAAAACATCACCTCTAACAATAAAGGGAACATGTTCTGCCAAAAAATGTAAAATTGCCAACATTCCATACAGCACATGCAGTGGCAAGGAAAGGCTCAGGCCTTTGGTCTTGCTTTGCTAGTGGTTGTCCTGATGTTCCATGCACTAAAATGTATAATATATATATACATGCACTAGAATATATATAAAAGAAGAAGTTTCTTTCTTTGTATGTTGGTGAATATCTTCCACAGTTCTCAAGGCAAAGCTGCCAAATCTTACTGTTACGATCCTCTAGCAATTGCTAGGACCGAGATGGAGGTGTTGGAGATACGTGGCACATCGAAGAACAAACGCAAGAAGTATAGTTAAATCATGGCAGTTTACTAAATAAATGATATGATGGACCAGTGAAAACACAACAAGTCAATGGTGCAATAAGGAGCTGAAACCATAGGACAGTCAATAGAATAAACTGTAGGTTTACAGTCTAAACTAAAGTTTTTAAATGGCCTGGAGGCCTAGTAGACAGCAATGCTTGAAATGTGGTGAAGAAGCAGGATTGCTGGATGGCCTGGAAGGCCTAGCAGACAGTGATGCTTGAAACCTGGTATAGAAGCAGGATTGCAGTATGGCCTGGAGGGCCTAGCAGACAGCGATGCTTGAAACCTGGTGTAGGAGCAGGATTGCTGTATGGCCAGGAGGGCCTAGTAGACAGTGGTGCTTGAAACGTGGTGTTGAAGCAGGGTTGCTGTATGGCCAGGAGGGCCTCATAGACAGCGGTGCTTCAAATGTGGTGTTGAAGCAGGATTGCTGTATGGCCTGAAGGGCCTAGTAGACAGCGTAGCTATAAACGTGGTTTAGAAGCAGGATTGCTGTATGGCCTGGAGGGCTCAGCAGACAGCGATGCTTTAACTGGGGTATAGAAGCATGGTAGCTGTATAGCCTGCAGACTCTGTAGACAGCGATGCTTGAACCGTGGTGTAGAAGCAAGATAGCTGTATGGCCTGGAGGGCTTAGTAGATAGTGATGCTTGAACCATGGTATAGAAGCAGGATAGCTGTATGGCCTGGAGGGCTTAGTAGACAGCGATGCTTGAACCGTGGTATAGAAGCAGGATAGCTGTATGACCTGGAGGCTCTGTAGACAGCGATGCTTGAACCGTGGTTTAGAAGCAGGATAGCTGTATGGCCTGGAGGGCTCTGTAGACAGCGATGCTTGAACCGTGGTATAGAAGCAGGATAGCTGTATGGTCTGGAGGGCTCAGTAGACAGCGATGCTTGAACCGTGGTATAGAAGCAGGATAGCTGTATGGCCTGGAGGCTCTGTAGACAGCGATGCTTGAACCGTGGTGTAGAAGCAAGATAGCTGTATGGCCTGGAGGGCTTAGTAGACAGCGATGCTTGAACCATGTTTGTGGGTGGTAATGGGGGGGGAGTGGTCGGGGAAACGCGGATGTGCCAGTGCGTTTGTTCGCCGTTACAGGGGCATGCAGAAATTATGTGCGTGAGGCTGCGATTGTACTCGATGTTACATATGGTTTCTCAGTCTTGCTAAACATTACGGATGTGTGTAAGGTAAAGTGGGCATCCTTGTGTAGTGCTGCGGTGGCATCGTGATCGCAATGGATTAGCATACTATCGCAGTTGAATTGTGGGCCCAACTCAGACCCGTTCGCTAGGATGCGTTTGCACGCAGACTGCCACTGTTTGCATTCTGTGCATGCCAGTCTGTGCGATCGCGAAGCGCTCGCCCCTTGTGTATAGACGCCTTACTAGCTTGAGTGACAAGGCGAGCTATTTGCGGGTGGTGACAAGGGTTGGTCAATAGATATGGGGGAGTGGTGGTGCGAACGCAGGCGTGTCTGAGCATCTTAACACCGTTTCAGAGGCGTGCATAATTAAAATGCAGCGTCATAGTACACGTCACTTGGCTGAATTTTACACTGAAGCACTTGTGTTTGCGGTAGGGTATGGCATGCCACAAGTGCTGCGTATGCATCCGATGGTTCTCGATGTTACCGATTTAGAAGAAAACTTCAGAGTGGTAAAATTGTATCTCAAAACACATACTAGGGGGTGGAGGTCCTAGTCGCACCTGCCGTTGGTATACGCTGGGAAGAACTTTGACCCGGGGGCACTGGTCAGAACTTTGACCTGGGGGGCCTGTTCTGAGGCTTTCATTGGATGGATGTAGACTAAAACTTCAGAGTGGTAACATTGGATTCCAGAAGACATACTTGGAGGTTGAGGGCCCGATCGGACCTCACATTGGTGTATGCTGGCCAGAACTTTGACCCGGGGAGCCTGTTCTGGGCCTTCCACTGGATAGATTTGGACAACATCACATAATAAAACTTAATAACTTGAAGATACACCCCGGCACCGAATTGGGATGAAACCAAAGTGAGGTTGTCCAGTTGGATTCTGCTCAGGTTTTAGGGGGTTTAGGGTCCCAGTTGGACCTCCAATTGGTGTATACTGGGCAGAACTTTAACCTGGGGAGATGGTTCTGGGCCTTCCACTGGATGGATTTTGATGAAAACTTCACAGAGGGGTGGCAATTGGTCTGGTGTGCCTAATAGAGTGGTTAGGGTCTCTGTCAGACCTTACAGTGGAATGCGCCAGACAGAACTTTGACTCAGGGAGCCTGTCCTGGGCCTTCCCCTGGATGGATTTGGACGACATCACATAATAAAACTTGATAACTTGAAGATTTAAAGCTGGACAACGAATGGTACTTCAGCTATAATATATGAGGAAGGCTTCCCCAGTGATGCATATAACATGGCATACATATGTGTCCTCATACATTTAGCCTCAAAATGCCTCACAGCGCGACTTGCCTAGTGTGAGTGAGCCGCCAGGTCCCATTCTCCTCTGCTATCATCGGGCGTCTTTTTGCCGACAATGCATCTAAATCTGTGACCAGGATGCACCAGCAGACTGTGCTGATTAATCTGATATGCGACACTTGTATACATGCTGTGTGCACCTGAGTCTCTCTATGATGCACAATGGAACTTGGAATGAAAAAATCTGCGGCCGCTACATTGTAGCACTTCGTATACAGATTCAGTGACTCAGTCGCACACAGATATACCAGTGTTTCACATATCAAATTAATCAGCAGTCTGCTGGTGCATCCTAGTCACATACTGTAACACTGCGACTTAGATGCATTTTTGGCAAAAAAAAAAGACACCCGGCGTTAGCAGAGTCTTACAGGACCTGGCGCCCTGGGGGGGCTTTTTGGCATAACTAGAGCAAATATTTATAAGGAAAAATCTGTATAGAGGAATTCTTGGATTTAACAACTGAGTAATTTTTTATTTTTGATAGCACAGGTCTGCAATGAAAAAGCTTTTTTAAACAAATTTATGCGATACTTATAGATTTTTGGCTTCTGAACACGAAAATTACTCCCGATTTTGCATATCACATCATGTTTTTCTGCAAATCGTGTAGTTATGAATAAGTAATTTTTTTCATATTTTTTAAAGTAATAAATGTATTCTGCCTACATTTTTTATAAAACATGGTCTTAAATGAATTCAGTCGGTAGTATAGAACGTTGCAATTCAGTTCTCATCATAAAACTTCCCCCCACCCAGTGCCAGATTAAGGTCCACATGGGCCTGGAGCTGAAATTTACAAAGAGTCTAAACCCCATACCGTCTAAGGAACATAGCACACACACAACAACTACAAGGTGAGATGGCGAAGGTGGAACCAAATACCACAGATGCAACAAAGTTTTGACCTGTGCCGGCTCATTTTAATCCCTGCCTACCACCACATACACACAGTACAAACTACACACACACACTACACTACACTACAGTGAAGAACAGGGTGAACGGTTCCACCAAGATGTTAAAAATGTTGAAAGAAGATACCAGGGCATGATGGCTGACTACTGCTGGATGATACACAGAGACGACACAGAAAAAGCTTATAAGCGAAAAGACAAAAAAACAATAATTCTAGTTTTGTTTCTAATATTGTTTGATTTTACTGTTATTTTATTATGTAATTAAGACAAAAACACAGTGATATCTTCTACACTTCGTATCTCACAATAAATATGTCAAAAATAATTAAAATTCTTGTTTTTTCTTAAAAATGTATGTAACCTCCTTATAGGTAAATGTGATGTGGTAATATTTTTTATATTTTAGTTCTTGATGGAGTATAATTAAGAATATAAAATTATTATTAAAAAAGCTTTCAATACCTTAAGTTTTGCAGACCTGTGCAATCATTGTACATATGATGTACTGTGGGTTGTTTTTCATAAAAGGATGTCATTAAAAGCAATCATATCAGAAAGGTTTGATAATATTGTTGATGTTACTATTTTTCACCTCCCATACCCGGGGAGATGCAATTAGGGACACATTGACATGCATTGGTTACTATAACTTTAGATAAGAATTAGGATGTGTGACCGACAGTTTCTATGTAACTGATCCAAACAAGTGTGGGAATGGGATTGAAATGCCAGCGGCTGTTTAGCTGAGAGGATGAAATCTCAACAGTGTGAGGTAAGTTACCTAACCCTCCCCTCTCCCCCCCTAACCCTCCCTTAGGGGTGCCTAACCCAAAACTCCCGGGGTGGTACCTAGCCCTACTTCCCCCCCGGGGTTGCCTAAACCTTATCTCCCCTCCTCGCACCCTAAACCTAACCCTCCTGGGGGGGTGCCTAACAATAACCTCCCCCCAGTGGTGCCTAACCCTACCCCCCCCCCCTGGGGGTGCCTAACCCTAATCCCCTCCCCCAAAACCTACTGCTATCCCCGCTAGAGTCCCTAATCCTAACCTTAAGCCTCCCTGTGGCTGACGCTAAGGGCGCCCATGACTTACCTTTGTTTGGGCTGGCGTCCACAGCGTTCCGGCATTGGGATTATCATAGGTGTTAGTATTTCGATGCTTATGTTAAATTCCTTGCCGGGATTCCGCTGTCGGGATTGAGACCAGTGGCCATGCGGCTACCGGTCTCATAACTACATCCCCGTAAGATACATCTTAGAGAGTGAAGTGACGCTGTTTCATTGGCTCTCCACTGAAATATGTATCAGGAAATAAACCCAATCTATTTCCCCAAGATTTATTAAATGCAAAATTAGAATTTGGAATTAGTAGTACAATATATTAGTTTGGTGTATTTCAATTTCATGTTCATATGGTTTGTGTTTATATGGTGTAAACTCACCGTAGGTGTTTGTATGTGAATTATATTGTTTAGCCATTGGCATTTATCGGTTAGTACTAGTATAAAAAGTAGATTGATAAAAGTGAATTTGGGTATTCCTTTACAAAGACAAGACGCTGGGCAAAATTTACTATGTGGCAGGTTCTAAACCCCGGACGTTTGGTGGTGGTTTGGCAGCATTTTCTAAATGACACCAAAACCTAATCATTTTAGCCCTAGCCCTGCTCTATTCTATTTTAAAATGTGTTTTGACAGTGATTTTGCAGCGGTTTTGGCCTTAGTAAATCTGTGGATTTGAGGCGGTTTTGCAATCCGCAGATTTACTGAGGCCGAAATCTCTTCAAAACTGCCATCAAAACACATTTTAAAATAGAACAGAACAGGGTTAGAACTAAAATTATTATGACAATGGTTTTGGTGTCATTTAGAAACCGCCGAGGTTTAGAATCCGCCATCAGACCACCAAGGTTTAAAACCTGCTGCTTAGTAAATTTTGCCTTCTATCTGGAACAATCTTCTACATCTGAGAGTGGGTGTGTAATGAGTATCTCAGGACTCTGTTTAAGAACTTTCATTTACCTACAGTACATTAAATGAAAGTTAGAAGCTGACTGGTTGCTTTGGTCCAACTTCTCCACTTTATCCATCTCCAAGGCTTGATAAATCACCCCCCACAATGAGCTGCATATTTATATTTCTAACCTTATGTAGGTACATTGTCACCATGTCAGTCTGGATGTCACTTCTCTGAATCAAATGGCTATTCTCTAACTGTAACAAAAAAAAAAAAACATTAAAAAAATTACAGTAAAAGAGGCAAATGTTTATTTTGAGCTTACCAACAACCCCCAGAAACACGGCTGCTACTTAGGATAATAAAGTCAGTAATAACTTACCTTCTTTACTGTGCTTTTTACCGGGATGTATCCAGACAACATCTTCACTTCTATAAGAGCCATATTAGATTTCTCCCTGTTACCTGTGTATCTATGCAATAAAAACACAGGAACAGGAGACAGTCTTAATACAAGGATCACTCAATAACTAAGAGCCTGATTCTAAATTGCATGCAAGTCGAAAGTAGAGATGTGCGTGGACTCTCGTCATTTGGTTTTGGCAAAACCACCCTCAAGTGTTTTGGTTCGGTTTTGGTTTTCTTTAAAATTGATAAAAACAACTAAAGTAATGTAATGTGGATCTGGTTACAGGCAATCCAAACCCAGATTCAATTTTTAGACCTGAGTTCAGGATTTACGGAAAGAACCGAGCGGCGACTCAGTTCAACTTGGAACCACAAAGTTCATGTGTGTTCGGTTTTCAGAAACCAAACTGCACATTTCTAGTCAAAGCAGATGCCTCTAGCGGTTATTTGCAAAGTGCACATACATGACACGATGCATATGCTCCTTGATGGAGGCAACTTCCACTACAGGTTCTCTATTTCTATGAAATGGACATTTCTGGGTGGCACCTGGGCAGCTACATTGAGTAAACATGCAAGAGAAATGTTTTATGGGAGTGGCATGGGTGTGTAGCCAGAGGTCAGTGCTATACTGAGGCATGTGTATGGTGATGGGACACCTGTCTCTGACACATCTCTTGCACCCAGCATAAGGTTTGGCGTAAGTGTTGATATCAATTTTGATAGTGGTGACTTCTGATGGAAAAACAGCAGGCAGTAGGTGCTGCGGCTATATGCATAATGCTTGGAACGGTCTCCCTTGTTCTATTAGACTTTCCCCCAACATCCATTGCTTCAAAAGTTCCCTCAAAACACACTTATTCTCCCTCCCTACCAAATTTGATCCTAATCTGGTCCTCCCTCTCACATCTTTACCCTTGTTTTTATCAATACCATCTCCATCCCCTCCTCTTTGGAATGTAAGATCTTGCAAGCAGGGTCCTTCCTCCTTGTGCTTTTACACGTTCCCCACTTCAGCTTATCGTTATATGTTAGTTATATGCCCACACCTGCAATTATGTGTTATTATGTATTTGTTATTCAGTTTACTATGATATACAATGTTTTATATCTTGCTCTGTACAGCACTGTGGAAATTTGCTGCACCTTATAAATAAAGGCTAATAGTAATAAAATAATAATAAAGCCATGTAATTATCTACATTAGCATATGGGACCAAGGGCCTGATTCAGACCCGCTCGCAAGCGCTATGTGCGTGGCGTGCGCACTGTGCGTCCACGAGCCCCGGAGTGAGCGAGAAATCGCTCGCTCCGGCGCTCGCATCCAAAAGGGGCGGCTGTCGATGTTGATCGACAGCTCGCCCCGTTTGGTAGGCGGGCCAGGGGGGGGGTGGCTGGCCAAACGGAGGCGCTCCCGAGTGATGTCAGTGGTGAGCATCCGGCTCTATTAGAGCCGAAAGCTCACTGGGGCTTGCGGCAGACGAGACCCTACCACAAGGGTCTAGTCGCAAGCCCCGATGGTCGCGACCATCGCGACCATCAGCTGGCCGCTCGCTAAAGCTGTGGGTGGTCACCCACAGCTTAGCGAGCGGCCAGGAAGCCGGTCACAAAAAAAAACCAAACGCCCTTCAGACCAGCGAGCGGGTCTGAATCTGGGCCTAAATCTGGCTACCGTAGCTGTCCGGCTGCTTTGGTTGTTACTCAGAACCAGGCCCTAAATGGACGTGGTGAAGAAGTTTTCAGATATATGATGTTATAACAATAATCATTAAAAACTTCAAGCTGAACATAACAGAAATTAAAAAGCGTTGCATTGGCATACTGCCTTTCCAAGACACAGACTCTTTAAATACTATTTACATTGAATTATAAAAGGCTGCAGCTTTCTTTAGACACTGAAAAAAACATGTCCTTTTTCTACTTTCATTATTTTAGGGTGCAGCTAATGGGGACTCAGATCTACTTGGAAACCCCAAGTTCGGGGGAGTTCAGATGTGTAGTAATCCGAATTGCTCATCTCTAAAAACAACCCAACAATACCCTACAAACTGAGTAATCTTAATTAACTATATAATCAGATTAAGGAACTATTGGTATTTACACTACATCATACTGTGGAATAAGATCTATTTTTATGTGTATTTTTTAACTTTATTATATTCAATTTTGATTATATTTACAGCTTTATTCTTACACAGTAGATAAATAAATGCTTTTACCCTTAGTTACTCATGTTTTTTTTGCTTTATTCTTGTTGCTGATACTGTACATTTTAAATACTGCAATAATAAACAAAGGGCCTGATTCAGACCCGGACGCTATGCTGCACTCGCTCGCATTGAGCGATTTTCCGCAATCTGCGCATGCGTATGAGTCGCAATGCATGTGCGCGAACAAGTCATTGCGATGGGAAAGTGCTCGCCCGTAGCCTGCAGTCGGGCCGCAATTTTGAGTGACAGATAGTGCCATTTGTGGGTGGTAACAGGGGAAGGTGCTTGTAAACGGGGGTGTGGATGTGCAAATGCAGGCGTGCCCGACCGTCAGAACGGCGTTTAATGGGCGTGCATAATTAGCAAAGTAGCGTCATTACACACATGATTGGGTTGTATTTTAGCCTGAACTGCTGGCAATGTTGTAGTGGGAAAAGGCTACCACAAGCGCTGCGAGCAGCTCCGATGGCTCTCAATGTTCCCGATTAATCCTACAACTGTTGGAGATGACGTGTGTTGCGAGTGGCAAAGGGGCATCTTTATACAGGTGCGAGCGTGTAGTGCGGCCACTCGCTATTACTTAGTGGGCGGCTTTACGCGACGTAGTGTGAGCACATGATTTAAATAGCCGGCCCCTTTTAGCCAGCGAGCGGCCGCAAATAGCGTCCGGGTCTGAATCAGGACCATAGTTTTAACTATTAAGTATACCCCACCCAAGGAGCTACCCACAGCAGATGTGTGCCTTTATTAAGGTTGAGTGCTGTATGCCAGATATAATGGCAAGATCCTAATCCCCCATTTATAAAATGAGTACCCTACTAATCTCCATAGAATAAAGGTGTTTTGGACTAAAACAAACTCCTTATTAATTTGTAGGCAGAAAACAATTATAGACTCAATGAGGGATATACTAAACGAGTGGTGTTTGTCTTCTATGTTGTGTTTTGCTGGTTTATTGTACATTGTAGCTATAATAGTGTCTTTAGGTGCATACACACGTAACGATTTTTTGAATGATTTGTCATTAACGACGTCGTTATCGTTCAATTGTTCAAAAAATCGTTTGGTTTCTGAGTTATAACAATGAACAATAATCGTTCAAGCGCGCTCCCGTTTGTAGTTATCGTTCATCGTCCATTTCAGACTGTCCAACATAACGATTTTCATTAAGGGACGAAACATTTTTCGTTCATCGTTGTAAAAATTGTTCATTACACTGCAAAAATCGTTCAGTTTTTCATGAGAAGATCTGACAGAAAATCGTTGGTTACAAAATCGTTACGTGTGTCTGCACCTTTTGTGTTTGCTTGTGGAAGTTGAAGTTAGATAGAAAAACATGCAACAACTGAAGTTATATGTAACATATGTAAGTAGTAAGATGTTAGCATAGTGAGCTGGTTATTAGAGATGTGTGGTTCAGTTTTCCTGAAAAACTAACACACCCGAACTTAGGGGTTCGATTTGAATTGAGTCCCGGCTCGGATCACTGTTGGGGTTCCGAGTACATCCAAGTCCCTGCTCGGGTCTGTTGTCAGTTCAGAACTTGGATTTAAAAACAGAATCTCGGTTTTGGATTGCATGTAAACAGGTCCAGATTACATGACTTTAGCTGTTTTTTGTAACGATTTTTATCGATTTGAAAGAAATCCAAAACTGAACCAAAACCAAATTAGAACCAATACCCTTGAGGGTGTTATTGCTAAAAATCAAAACACGATGATGAATTAGAATCAACCAAAATCAATACATGCACATCTCTACAGGTTATTCATATTGTTGTTATTTCATGCATTTCATGATAGTTTGTGAAACATATTATTTTATATTTAGACAGTTTTTTGTAGGAGGATACTTGTTTGTAGGAGGATACTTGTGCCTCCTACAGGTGCAGATAACCAGCAGACCACTGGCAGAAGGCGCTGTGCGGCCTGGTGAGCATTATACCTATTTTCTATCCTGTGTACTCTCTCATTTTAGTGCGATAGATAGATATGCACTATCACCTTAGCATATGAGTGCTTTATAGGCGATAAGAGGGTGGCTAAGGTGCTTGTGCCTGTAAGGATCATCCACCCAACCCTACAGAGAGCTACTTTTCCACTGGGTACCCCACTTAAGTAGATGACATACACTCACATGCTATCTTTCCTCCTAGAGCAGTCTATCATGTATTCTAAAACCAAAAGTGATCAGCCACAGCTAATGAATGTGATTGGGTGATAAGCTGAGTACGCCAATGCTGCTTTGTTATGTGATGACAGCAATCACTCAGATATAAATGCTTCTAGGAAAAAACTCAGTAATACTGTATATAAAGAAGCTGTAGTTGCGGGCAGCCACGGAAGACAGATTTAATACCTTATGCTATCCAGATTCTGTGCATGGAAAAAGAAAATGCACCTAAGCACCAATATATTGATAGTCAAAATAATTCTGATAAACTCTACAAGTATTAATGTGAAGTGTGAGCCTGCACTGGTAAAGCAAAATTATTAGATTCATAAATGAAGGCTAATTACAGAAAAAACAATGTAATGTTCTCTATCTTGCAATATGTTATGGGTGACTCTGTGTTAGTGGTGCACCCAAAGAAATGTGTGTTGTACACATAAAAATCTGTTGCAGAGAGCAACTAAGACAAACAAGTCTTTTTGGGGCACTCTTATGAATAATATTGTTCTAAACAGTAAAATGGTAATATAAAACTTAACTTTTAATGGTTTACCCTCTAAAAAGATACTTAAGATACTAAATACATTCATAGTCTAGGTCACAATTATAAATATCTAAATATAAGTCTTAAGTAACAATACGTTTCTCTTAAAATAATTATAAATATATGGATATGGGCAAAAAATTCTTATGCACCCCCTGGTAAATTTCATTAAAGGTCACCGACCTCCATGAAAATGCACCTACCCCAATTGATGCATTTATTGAATAATTCTAAATAGAGATAATACTCTTACATACTGTGTATCCAACCAGGAAAAAGATATACACACCAGGGTTAAGTATAAGTACCCTGTGGAGGAGCATCTGAGGTTCAGATTCCTAAAATGATTATTGGCCTGAGGAACAGTGAACTCTCCAACACAATATTGCTATGGTAGTTTAAATTATGTATGTTCACTGGTTAAATATTAGCATTAGCCATCTGGTTATCTCCTGTAAATTGTTGGGAGAGATTTGCATATTTCTTATACCAAAACTTGCATACATATAATGACATTGTTTCTCATAGGATCTAATTAACCCTATTATGCTTGCCCATACGTTGGTGCCCGTGAAGTTTGAAAATCAGGGCTGGATATCAATTAACCCATATAATCTTTTCTTGGTACCCAATGGGCTATGAAAAGGAGAACATGAACTGAGCTATGATAAGGCACATATACTGGTATGTATAATACAATAATACACAATGTTCTCGAAGGTGGTCCTGCAGTCCCTACTGCACACATACATTCATATATAGGTACCTGCAAGAAATAAAATGGGGCTCAAACCAAAAAATACATATATATTGAGCTGATATATGGAGGGATAATGATTTTTCAAACAATGAATGCATTAAGTTAAAAGCTCAAATACAATTAAACCCTGATTTTGAGCTGACACGTACAGTAGAAGGATAATACCTCCATTGAATAAGTTTGTGCTCTGTTAAATATCATATTAAATATGTCTACTACGTAATTGACCTTAAAAATGAAATGAGGTGTGTGTATGGAAAAAAGGACAGTCCAGGGTGGATGGAAAACATCTGTCCACTTCTACTTTCCCCAGTCTGAAACATAGAACTAGGGATGAGAGAGTGGCAGACGCTGATCCTGGAGAAACAACAGTGTTCACTTCTGCTGTCTGGGAGATCAGCTGTGTCTCTCCACTGTTACCAAAGAGGCATTGTGACCTCCCCTGCAATGCCTCTTTGGTAACAGGGGAGAGACACGGCTGATTAGTAGGTGGTCCTTTCGGACCCCTGATGATGAATGGCCCGTTACCTTAAATATGTGGAAAGTAGTGTTTCCGCATGTGTAACCTGCCATTGTAGGTATGTTAAATAGGCCCGTAAGTGAGGTTCTTTACAAATGTTTGGCCGACATTCCATTCAAGTAATGTAAGGGCTTTTTTGTGTGCAAGCGTATATTTGTTCCACCCATTGAATATATGCTGGCGGCCGCAATCATTATCATGGCTAAGGGCAAATGATCTATCAAAAATAGACTTCCCTTCCCCATAGGCATGACTCTGAATCTCGCAGAGTATTTGTGACATGCCCATTAAACTCCCATAGTTCAGGTTGTTTGCATGCGCTTGCATTGTTGCTGCCCCGAAATGACCAACTTCACTTAAAGGCAGATTCGTGTGATTTCAGTATGACTCAGAATAGGATGGAGATCCGCAAATATGCATACATTGGCTTCTGTACATGTACGGATAAAATACCTACTATTTGCGTCCATGCAATGAGATTTGTGCGAACCAGAATCAGTGCCCTTGAGTGCACCTGCATAACTCATGCGGGTGTGATACAAAAGGTTGACAAATGAAAAGGTTGACAATCATTTGGTTGACACCAGAAGGTCAACATGGAAGAAGGTCGACATGACAAAAGTTAGACAGTACAGAAGGTCAACAAGCAAAAAAAAGCTAGACAGGTACAAAAGGTTGACATAGGATAAATAGCTCTGGGTACACAACATTTGTGATGATCATGTCCATGTTTTATCCACTTACCTGGGTATTTTTTTTCCCCAAAATAAGTCTTAAAATGTAAAAAAAATTATGTTTTTTCATAGAAGCCTGCAGCAGGTGGCAGGTGTCCCTGAAGATTGCCCATCACTATTGCCTGTGACAAGGGTAGAGACTTAGGAGAAGGGCATTGCTACATTGAGCCCAGGCAAGGAAGTGGTCAAGCAGATATGAGAAAACAGCAAATATCAGCAACAACAACCATTAAATATAGCGACTCATAGTACATCTGTCAAGTAATAACTTTATAAATGCTAGCAATAACAAAGTATATGATTGCGTTGATTGAATTGCAGATGATGTATAATCGCTTAGAGAAGAAATTCGGAATATCAAATGTCACTCACTTAGCAGTGATGTGGATATCAAGCTTTGTCACTTGATCTCTTGTACAGTCACTTTGTTTAATCTCCACTTTGATTGCAAAGGAGGCATCATATGTAGGTGGAGGTACGTTGTATCTCAGGACTGCCTATGGGTTTAGCAAAAGGATAAGAGTAAGAGTCTGTGAGACAATGAAGGAGAATAAGTGTAAGTTTATTCTCACCTGTGCAGAGGCACAACCACTCCCTGTAGCTGTCACCGTGTACTCTCCGGGGATGGATGGCAATAATGCTCTCTGGAGCAGGAGGCGGTTATTGTTATCCACATGAAACTGCTCCAGAAACTCCGTCTTGGAGTTAATTGTTACAGTCATATTTCCCTTATCACTGAATGTGACCTCTGCATACTTGGCTAGAGCCTGAAGAGCCACAACTGTGTCCTGTGAATAAATTGATAATGGATCAAAGCTAGACTGATAGAAGTGCAGCTATAAGTTACTGTATGAGGGAAAAATAAATGAATTAATTCTAGGATACATGACAAGTTGTCTGAAAGGCTGAGAAAAAAATGTAATGAAGAAAACATACACAAGATGGTATTCTATGTATATACATCTGCTGTTAGAAGTGAGATTTGTCAAGAGTTGCTTGTAGAGACAGTAACTGGTAGAGTAAGCACATGCAAGGTACTAAACATTGTAATGGGGACAGAACAGGCATTGAGGTATTGTTTGCCCCCAATGAATGGGGTCCAAGAGGAGACTGCTTGCTGCAGCGACCATGGCATATTAACTGCTCAGGGTGCTCAGAGTTGGCAGGCTCCTCACCCTCAGTCCACACAAAGAATAAAAATTCCCATTACTTTAAATAACCGAGTCCCTCCTGGCCTGCACCACCCTCCCCAGAGCCTCTCTGTAATTACTGTGGGCAGCCACAGCGACAGCATGAACTCAGAGGTGCAGCTGTAGACAGTCTGAGGTGAGGCAGAGTTTGTGACTGATTGCATATGGCCATGTAATTATCCCACTTGTATGTATCACAGACACATTTCCCTTATTACTGAATGGGACCTCTGCATATTTGGCTGGTTAAAGCCTAAAGTGCCACAACTGCGTCATATATATATATATATATATATATATTTATATATACCTCCCTCCAAACCCGTTTTTGGTGGGACAGTCTTTCATTTCAGGCACTGCCATCACACCTGTGGCCTGCAGTGTCCCGCATGGGGGTTAGGAGGCCATCTGTCACCCACCTTGTCTATTCACTGGAGAGAGGGACTGGTGGCATTCCCAGCAGCTCCCGGAGTGCTGGGCATGCCTTCAGCATGACAAAAATGGGGTGTGGCTCATGGCTAAGGCTATTCCCACAAGACAGCACCCATTAATTTTTTCAGGCGCTCGCCTCCTCCTCCAGCTTCCTCCATTGCCTAATATTAGAAGTAATTCTACACCTAACTCCATTATCCCCTTTATGTTAGTCTCGGGGCCATAACTAGGGCTGTGCGACCGAAGGGCAGGGGGCGATGTTTGGTCCTGTCAATTATCTTTTTATTATCATTCTCACTTGTAGCTTGCTGTCCATTTACCCCAGCATCTCCTGGCCTCCCCTATCTCTTCCCTGTCCTTTCCCCATGAGGCCATGGCCCTTTCTAGGGTGCGCATCTTATGACTCTATCTCAAAAATTGGGGGGGGGGGATGTGCCAATGCTCTCTCTGGCACAGGGCACCAAAAAGTCTAGTTACGGCTCTGGTTAGTCTCATCTTCTTTGTCTACAACTTTCTGCCCTCCTCCACCATACTTCTGTGCCACCCTTGTACTGTATTTGTCTCTTTGTGTACGTAAGAGGCCAGGAATATGTGTTCATTGATACAGACCCTGGCCTCATCCCTCCTGGAAAACAGGGTTTCAGGGAACGGTGACCAGACACAGCCCCGCTCCTCCACCCAAATGCTACAGCATGTGAATCATGCAGTGGCTTGGGGGGTGGGGGTCTGCGAGCGAGATTGACGGACCCATTGTGCACATGTGCAGAATGGGTCCTGTGCAGGCGCAGACCCCAAACAATCGGAGATGTACATTCATAGTTGGATTAACGTACATCTCTGAATCAGGCCCAAAATCTTAATCCCCTGGCCCTCTCCAGAGGCATTGTCTGAGGTTGATTCAGCCAATGAGGAAGCAGATAAGTCAGGAAGATGCAACATCTGTTGAACTGTGTGAATGGAGACACTGTATTACATCTGAATTTCAGGTGATCATAGAGAAAATTAATCAAGACCTTATAGAGCTTGGGGGGTGGGGGGCAGACCACCTGATGAATAAGACTAAGGAGCTAGTTGACTTCCATAATGACTTTCTAAACTGCTCATGATTAAATGCTGGGTTAGTTTCAACCTTTGTGGGAAAAGATGGGTGATTGTGATGAAATAGTATCAAAATAATGGGAATCTTTGAAACTGCCTTTTTGTAAGCATTAGGGACTTTTCAATGACTAATAGAAAAAGATTGCTTCCTGATGAGCTTGGCTCTAATTTCCCGATTGATTGCATCCATCACATCACTAATGAAAAGCTCTAGACTGTTCCCAAGGGACTCACTCTTATGGGTATATTACTTCAGTGTTAGTGAGTTACTCCTCAGAGAGGCCAGGGGATATATTTACTAAAAGTGATTTTGGTGTTTTTGTAGGTGATTTTCATTCAATTTAGCAACTCAGAGATTTACTAAAGTCAAAATCGACTATATAATATCGAATATAAAACGGAATTCCAAACAAAACCGAACATCGACCAAACATCAATACTTTCACATAGACCGATAGGATAACCTCATTTACTAACAGTCGGATTGAAAATCAAATTGTTATCGACTACAAAACCAACATTCAAATCCCAAAATAAATACACCTGCATGAGGCAGGCGATTTTGGGAGAAGCACTGCACTGAGCGCTATGATCTGTGCATGCTACTTGTACTCATAATGATCTGTGCAGTGCTTCTTATTTTAGATATGTTTAAATTCAATTTTTTTAGGTTGTATTTCCATTTAGTTTTGAACCGAATACATGTACACTAGCAAAATCCAACTAACATTGAATTTGATTTTGAAATCGATTTCAAAATCGAATGTTAGTAAATGAGTGATTTGACCAGTGATTTATACAGTCAATCTTGAGTCAATTTCAGCCGATTAAAATCTGCAAATAATTCTACTCAAACTTGACCTTTAGTAAATATACACCTAGATCTTCTGCTTTGATTCTGAAGGAGCTCCAGATGTATGATGGATGATGGAGAGCAAATGTCCCATAGAGATGAGGCATTACAATTAAATTAATAGTGTGCTGCAATGGTTCCACTGCAATTTTTTTCTCAACAGATGAAGGGATTAAGGACCTCATTCAGAGCTGCTTGCAAAATGCAAGCGCTCGCTCTGAATGAGGGCGGCCACTTTTCTTTTGAAAGGCGGCCTCCTGGCCACTCGCTAAGCTGTGGGTTACCATCCACAGCTTTAGCGAGTCACTAGGTGATGGTCGCAATGGTCGAGACCATAGCGACCATCAGGGCTTACGACGAGAGCCTTGGGGTCGGGTCTCGTCTACCGCATGCCCCAGGCAGCTTCCTGCTCTAACAGAGCAGGAAGGTCCCTACTGACATCACTGGTGATGTCAGTAGGGCCGCCTACAAACGGTAGGCGTTCCTTCTGGAATGCCTCCGTTTGTCTGGCCCCCCCACCACTCCTACAAAACAGGGCGAGCTGTCGATCAACATCGACAGCCACCCCTTTTGTAGCGAGCCCCGGAGTGAGAGAATTTCTTCACGAGCACAGTGCCCCACCATCGACCCACTTGCGAGCAAATAGGTAATTGCGAGCGGGTCTGAATGAGGTCCTAAATGTATGAAGAATGGAACCTCCTTATGAAACAGAGTTACCCTTTTCCAGATCTCAACTCTGGTTGCATTGGACAGTTTCAGTCAACCATTTTTTTTTTGCTGTCGCCTGGCCCACAAAATTGATAGTTTGTTATTTACTATTTAATTGTCCCCTATTTTGTAAAGTTGTTTCTATGCTGTGTTGATGGACTTGATCAGTTTAGATGCACAGACTGGGTCCTGGGATGATGGACTTAACTTATCTCTGCTGCAAGCCATTTTTTTCTAAAGTTTTATAATGTTGACATTTTATATCAGTGCTATGTTATTGCTTAGGAGATTGTTCTGATCTCTTATGACCACTGGGTATGACTTTATCATGGTCTGCTCTGGCAATGTACTCATATAACAGCCATGTATTTTAGTGGTTATGCTTTAAATGTTGCTGGGTAATGTTGCTGTTTTTTCAACCATGCATTGTTCGCCTAGATATGTTTTTTTTATTTATGGTTCACTTATGTTATGTGGGAGTAACCATAGTTTGCTTTAATGAGGATACCTTCTCCGTTAACCTATTGGTATACTAACAGATTCTGCTCTATATAGGTAAGACTGGGAAGTATTTTTCCTCCAAGTAATCCAGTATTCTTTGATTCTCTTTTTGGGTGGTGGTGGTGGGAAAAGGATCAAGTAATACTTGATGACTCCATTAGGGAGATATTTATGGTGGTCTATGTTGATCTTTTCCCTCAACCCACTGTTACTCCCCTCTGGGCAGGGTACATTCCAGCAATTATAAACAATGAATAGTTTCTTCTTGCCCTTCTGCACATGCTAAATGCCAAAGATTTGAACTCCCCTAACAAGTGGATTTCAACTCTTAGGTACTTTACTACAGCAAAAGCCAACAATGTAGCAGTTCAGGAGACCCATTTTGATGTTTCTTCTGCCTTCCCCTTGATTATTCCCAATTTAAAGTCCTGCCATTGTTATGTGGGTAATGGGCTACTTAAAAAGACTGGGGTTACCATTTTTAATTGACCATGCATTTTAAAACCTTTTGTCATAGCTGAGTATGAGGACAAATTAAGAAAGTATTTAATTCTACTTGGTACTTTATATGACATATTCACTACCTTATTATCCCTATCTTTATCTTCCCAGCTGCTAAGAAACAGCCGGGACCAGAAGGCAGTGTGGCGTCCTTCGGCGTCCCAGTCACCTGGCAATGACCAGGACCAGAAGTCATCACAGCTGACGTAATAATATGTGATGTGGCTTCCTGGTCACCTAGCAACAACAGGGATGGGAAACACAGTGTGAGCCATCACGGCCAATGTGGCGGCTTATAACAATTACACACAAATTATCTTGGGAATCCTATGTATTCAGGGGAGTGATAAAAAATTGGAAATGCATGGAGTTCACCTATCGTTAATTCTGACCAAAAATTGCTGACCAATCATGGCTCTAGATTGTTATTGTATGGTAATAATCAGCTTATACAGCAATCTACGTATAGTAAAATGAGGCACTTTCAGGATCCGATCTATGGTGAAAACAATCGGTGAATTGCTAAAAAACATCTGCAATGTATGAGTGCATTTTGGTGTATTGGAGAATCAGTAAATCTGGAAAAATAATGTGGGATTGGGGAATCATCTTTGATTGTTGGTATATGGGCTCCTTTAATCTTATACTGTATATTGGGAGGTAAGTTATAAGGTTTACCTAAAAGTCGGCAAAAGTTTGGGCTACTATGCTGGTTTTTGTTAGTGCACGGCAAAATTAATGTTTCCAACAGTTACAAAAAACATAGAAAAAATATATCTTGTACTTAGGGCCTGATTCAGAGGCGCACGCTATTTGCTTGCGCTCGCTCTGAATCAGGGCGTTGTTTTTTTTTAAAATTCCGACCTCCAGGCTGCACGCACAGCTGTTTGTGACCACCCACAGCTTGTGCGAGCGGCCTGGCTATGGTCGCGATTATCGTGACCATCGGCATTGCAAGGAGACCCTTGTGGTAGGGTCTCAGCTCTCGCAATGCCAAGTGGACTTCCTGCTCAGCCGCCCCGTTTTGTTGCGAGCCCCGGAGCGAGTGATTTCGCACTCACTCCTGGGCTTGCGCACGTGCGTTGCACACGCCGCGTGTGCGCATTGGCCCACCATTGACCCACTTGCGAGCGCAATGTGCTTGCGAGCGTGTCTGGATCAGGCCCTTAGTCTTATATATTGTATGCCGAGGTATATTAGTTTACCTTGGAATCTGCAAAAGTTCGGGCTACTATGCCGATATTTTATTTTTATGAATTACAAAGTATCAGTTCCCCCTTTCCCTTTCACACTGTGAGTAATAACATACTGTTTACCTGTTGAAAATGAGCTTAATTGTAAAATCATCAGACTGTATTATATTGAGTGATGGATCAGCCTATATGGTCAGGATGGTCATCCTATTACTAGCAACACTGGCACTAGCACTAATAGTAATTCAACATTTTCTTCTAGTGGAAACAAAGCTAAAGTGGAAAGAAGAAAGTTTAAAAAAAAATAAAGTTCTCCTCTAGCCCAAAAGTGCACTGTCTTGGAGTAATCCTAGACTCCTCCCTCTCCTTCAAACCACACATTCAGCATCTCTCGCAGTCCTGCCGTTTCCATCTCAAAAATATTTCCAGGATTAGACCATTCCTCACCCGGGATGCTACTAAAACTATCATTTACTCGCTGGTCATCTCCAGATTGGACTACTGTAACCTTCTCCTAGCTAGCCTCCTATTCTCCCACCTCTCTCCACTACAATCAGTCCTCAATGCTACTGCTCGGCTCATCTTCCTCCCCAAATGTTCAACATCTGCCTCCCCTCTCCTTCAAGCCCTAAACTGGCTCCCCTTCCCCTTCAGATGCCAATTCAAGGTTCTTACACTCGCCTACAAAGCCCTCACCCAATCCTCTCCCACTTACATATATGACCTCATTTCCCTTTACACTTATGAATACCTAATGATCTCTATACCCAAATTGTCGCTATTTAGCATTGTAAGTCGCACAAGAAATAATTGCTTTCCAGACTTTGACTGTGGTTCTAAAGCACAAAAAGATATTATTCACATAAAAGCATAGTTACACGCCTTGATCTAAATACAATTAGCACAGATTATACAATCATAAGGTACAGTCGATACATACGCATGCGCTCTGGATCCAGATTTCCCGGCATCAACTATGAAACCTCCGCCAACAGAAAAAAGAGATGACTGGCTACCAGATATAGAATGCTTGCCTATATACCCTCACAGAGATAAGCAATACAATAGAACGAGTTGGCATAATCCCATTGGTTCTTCCTCTTCATCTTGGTTCTTCTGTAACGATGCAGTCTATAGGGCAGTTTGTACAGTATGGGTTCAGCCCTCCAATGGCTCTTTGTGTGTGTTTTCCCGCCGAAGAATAAGTCTAAACTGACTAGCAAACATTACATTACAGAGTACATTTCAATGCCTAACTCTCTATAATTCATAATTTGCAGACGCATGTTGCGATCTCCTTGCCGATGGTACCGGAGTTCTGCAAATAAACAGTGGTTTAGAATAGCACCAAATACGGTCTGCTTATCATGTACTAAACCTTAGATCTCCAATACAGTCACTTCATAACATAATTAATAATGAATACAACCTTGGGTATTAACCTTAATGCTAGGGAACCTTTCTGTGTAAGTGTGCAGTATATAAGTGTAGGGATATTAAAAAAAGACGCTGGTATGCGTTGTGCGTCTACGTGTTTGTGGAGTACACCATGGTAGGTGCTTTGTGGGGTTGTTCATATTATATGTTTTAGTAAATGTATGTATTTATATAATGAAGACTTTTAACAGTGTTCTATTGCGTAGGAAACGCGTGATGCTAAATAACAACATAGCGCCATCTATTACTGATACTGTGTGGGGACCGCAAAATAGCGTTGTGTAGCCATTCACAGAATGGTGTTGTGCCGATATTATCTTTACAATTTAGGTCTCAGCCAATTATACGGTGTCTCACTGCAACTTTTAACCCTCCGTGAACAAGCTCGCAATTGACAGGTCTACGTTATCTGCCCTGATTCCGCCTTGTCTCTCCACCGGTTGGTTGACCTTCTTACAGTGAGTGGAATGGACACAGGTATCTCTCTGTTCCACTTTCAAGGAAGTTGTACTCGTCAGCAACACTTGATATGGACCTTCCCACCGATCTGTCAATCAACCTGAACGCAAGAAATTTCTGATCATAACAAATTCTCCAGGTTCAACATCATGACAGTTTGTTTCTGGCATATCATGTGACAACTGTTTCAGTTTCTGCTGTTGTTGCTGCAACTGTTTACTCATTGTTATAAAATACCTTACAGTTACCTCGTTGTTACTCTTTAAATCTTCCTGTGGACATATAATCAAATGAGGTTGTCTACCAAACAGTATTTCAAAGGGGGACAGATTGAGAGAGGGTCTTGGAGTTGTCCTGATGCTATAAAGAACAAGTGGTAGTGCTTCTGGCCACCCCAGTCCAGTTTCTGCCATGATCTTACTTAATTTATTTTTAATAGTACCGTTCATCCTCTCCACCTTGGCGCTGGCTTGCGGTCGGTAAGGGGTGTGAAGTCTACTATTAATACCCATCAACTTACACATGTTTTGGAAGACATCACCTGTGAAATGAGTACCCCTATCACTTTCAATAATTCTAGGGATACCGTATCTGCATACAAACTCCTGAACAATTTTCTTAGAAGTAAATGCAGCAGTATTAGTGGCAGCTGGATATGCCTCAACCCAATTAGAAAACACATCTGTGCACACTAATACATACTTGAGATTCCTGCAGGGTGGTAATTGGATGAAATCAATTAGTATTAGCTGAAAAGGTCTGTCAGTCAGGGGAATGTGGGATGGCTCAGTAGGGATTGTTTTCCAAATGTTTTTCCTTAAGCAGGTCAAACAGGACATTGCTCTCTTTTCCGTTTGAGAAGAAAAACCAGGTGCACACCAGTACGTTCTCACCAACTTGCACATACCTTGTTTTCCCAGGTGAGTCAGACCATGCGCTGCCTCAGCCAGGCTTGGGTAATATGCCTTGGGAGCCACTGGCTTACCTTGTCCATCTCTCCAGAGTCCAGAGGACTCTTGCCCACATCCCTTGGATCTCCAGACTGCCTGGAACACAAATTTTGCATCCCAATTAATTTCTGCATATCAATCATTTGAAACATCATTTGGTTAACTGGCATGTTCACTCTTAACCCTGCTGCCCATTTGGCAGCTTCATCTGCCCTGTTATTGCCCAGTGACACCGGATCATCCTCACATGTATGGGCTTTATACTAAATGACGGCCACTGCCTTAGGCAGCTGGATTGCTGTCAGTAGTCCTTTTATATGTTTTGAATGTGCGACTGGTGTGCCTGCTGCTGTCATAAAATTTCTCAGATGCCATAGAGCACCATAATCATGTACCACTCCGAAGGCGTACCTAGAGTCAGTGTAGATATTAGATTTGACTTTTGCTAATTCACACACTCTACTTAGTGCCACCAGCTCCGCCACTTTGGCTGAGTGAGGTGGACCAAGAGGTTCAGCTTCTAAGATGTTTTCGTCATTTACCACAGAATAACCTGTACACAACTATCCAGTGTCAGTCTGTCTATGACAACTCCCATCTGTGTAAAATGTCACATCTACATTTTCTAAAGGTGTATAACGTATGTCAGGTCTTGCAGTAAAGGTCTGATTCAAATATTTCATACAATCATGTGCATCAATTTACCTGCAGAACTCACCTTCCACCAGCGACTCACCTCTCTCCACCCTTTGTGCATCCTGAGGACATATGGTAATTACGTTGCTGGGTTTAATGTACTGCACCGTTTAATGGTGATGTTTGCAAGTCCTATTAGGGCTAGTTCCCACTTTGTGAACCTAGCTGAGGAAACATGTCTGGTTTGGGCAGAATTCAGCAAAGCAGATACAGCATATGGTGTATAAACAATCATATCATGGCCTAATACCGCATCCTCACTCTTACTGACCAATAGAGCAGTTGCTGCTACACTTCTTAAACACGTTGGGAGTGATCTTGCCACAGTGTCCAACTGTGCACTGTAGTATGCTACAGGTCTATTGACATCACCATGTTTTTGTGTGAGGACACCTGCCGCGCAACCGTACAATACAAATCAAAAGGTTTCTCATAATCAGGTAATCCCAATGCAGGTGCTCTTGTCAGACCATCCTTAAGGTTAAGGAAAGCCTGCTCTGTTTCCTCTGTGTGTATGACACGATCGGGCTTTGAGGAAGAGACTAAGGACCTCATTCAGAGTCGGTCGTAGCAGTCGTACGCCACCGATGTTCGCTAAACTGCGCATGTGTAAAGTTTGTAATGCGCGTGCGCAAACTAGCCTCTAGGATCAGAAATTTCTCTCTCCTTGAACACAGCCAGGTGGGTAGTTTGAGTGACAGATTGAGGCATTTGTGGGTGGTAACAGGGGAAGGTGCTTGAAAACGGGGGAGTGGAGATCCGAACGCAGGCGTGCCTAATTATGCAAACGGCGTTTTATGGGAGTGCATAATTAACAAAGTAGCGTCATGGCACATGTGACATGGGAGGTTTTTACACTGACATGATCGTAGAGCTTAAGAGAGGGTATGGTCAACCTTAAGCTCTACGACCAGTTCCGATGGTTCCCGATGGTCTCGATTAATCCTTATATGGCCAAAGATGACGTGTAATGCGTACGAGAAGGGGGCGTATTTTTTTGTCTTCCGGCCGCATCCTCCCCTTGGTCGGCCAGCTGCCGATCCGATCTTAGGGACGCAACATGCGAGTGCATCATTTGCATATCTGGCCCCTTTTCCCGTAAGACCGTGCGGCTGCAACGACCGACTCTGAATGAGGTCCTAAGTCCTGTAATTGTAAAGCCAAAATAGAAAAACCTGGGATCCACATTCTGTAGTATCCACACATTCCCAAGAAGGTATGGATTTGCTGTTGGTTCTGCGGCAGTGTCATGGTCTGTGTGGCCTGGATTCTGTCAGTAGTTAAACGTCGTAATCTCTGGTTTAGACAATGTCCCAAATATTTAACCCTGGACTGGCATGGCTGTAATTTGTCCTTAGCAACCTTGTGTCCTGTCTGTGAGAGGTGAAGCAACAATAGTTTAGTATCATTTAAACATGACATAAACGAATCAGAACACAACAATAAATCATCTACATATTGTATTAGAACAGATCCATTGGCAGGTTGAAAAGATTGTAAACAGTTGTGTAAGGCCTGGGAGAAGATACTGGGGTCAATGACAGTGAAATGGGTTGCATTTGGTGGGATCTGCATGAGAATGATAGCTGGATTCGGCACTACAGGGAATTGGCTCTCTACTATCTTATTAACCCCTCTAAGGTCCTGTACCAGCATATAACCCCTCCCACCACTCTACTTCACAGGAAAGATGGGACTGTTGGCTACACTCGCTGTACGGACTAAAATTCCCTGTTGAAATAACCAATCAATTATGGGATAAACCCCTGTCTCTACCTCCTGTTTTAATGGGTACTGGGGAATTTTTGGAGCTTGCCAACAGTTTTTTAGATTTACCATTACGGGAGCTACATTTGCCATCAATCCAGTGTCCTGTCCATCTTTGTTCCAAAGGGACTCTGGTATCTGAGATAACATTTGTTCTACTTGAGATGGAGTTTTATCTGAAACAGTAAAGTGAAACATTAACCTTTGGGGAGTGTCCAGTATATCCTTCACCTCGTGCACAACTTTCTCTGGGATATCTAAAAATATACCATCAGGGGTACAATAATTGACACATCCAATTTTACATCACAAATCCCTTCCCAGTAGGTTAGTAGGGGCCGCTGCTGCCAGGAGAAAGGAATGCCTGGTATGCAATGGACCAATAGTAACCTCTGCAGATTTGGTTAAAGGATAATGTTGCACTTTATCCGTTACACCCATTGCTGGTACTGTTTAGCTGGTCATCTGTATGGAGATTTTATCACTGATCTGGTCGCCCCTGTGTCTACAAGAAAAGAATATTTAGTACCAGCTATATCGACCAGCATTACATGTTCTTCCCTAGTACCCCCAGTTAACCTGACTGGCTGTAGACTACAGGTGTGACCTGACACAAAGAAATTCTACACTGCGCTCAGCAAAGGCTGTCAAATAAAGGTCCTTTAGTAATGTTGGTTATTATTATATATATATAGAAAACATCTAATGTGTATCCTTAAATGATTGTAATCAACGTATCACTATGCTGAAATTATGACCACATCTGAAATTAATCAATTAATGCTCATTTATTGGAAAATCGAAAATAGAAAATGATAATTCTTGATGGTAGATCGGATCAAGAATATTGAAGATAAAAATATCTTGCTTAGAAAAATTGACTTGAAAATAAAAAATAAGGAAAAATATATAGGGAAAAATTAATTATTATGAAAAATGATTGGGAAAGAATACAAGTTCTTAACAGTCACTGGAATCAGCTACTAAATATGACAGTCTCAAACGAATGATTGCAGCGTCCCGCTATTATTACTTATTGTGGTGTTGATGTGGATTTTTGGTGATGGGGAATGTAGTTCTTCCCAGAGTAGGAGTGCGGTAAGGAAGCTGACAGGAGGCTGGGGCTCTCTGGCCGGTTCCTATCACCGCTGTCAGATAGCGGCCACGCGCCCGATTGACCGGACGGACGTCCTCTCCTGCCTGGCAGTGGGGGTCAAGGCCTATGGTGGGGATATGCGGTTGTGGTTTGCACCAGACGCCGCAATCCCCTCCAAGGTGAGATGCACTTACCTCCTTGGATCCGTCAGCTTCACCGTTTCTCCTCCTTGCCGGCTGGTGTTCTCCTCGGCAGCTGCTTCCGACTTTGACTTCCGGGTCTGGTCACGTGATCGCGGCTGTGCAGAATAGATATCCGTGTGGGTATAGTAGCTAATTCCTTCTAGATGCAAAATAAATGTAGGGTGCTCTCCAACGTGTTTCAGCTTCTGTGAAGCCTTCTTCAAGGAATGATGTAACACTGCTCTGATCTGTCCTGGATATATAGGGAGATCTATTATGTTGACAGGTGTTCAGTAAATTTCTTGGATTTAATTAGTTCTTTCTGTGTTGTCATAGTAACCAGGAAATGTCACTCAAACACATGCTTGATCTTTTTAAAGGTGCCTGACACATGTAGATAGATGTTTATCCAATCATTTGTGTGGGCAAATTGGTATGTAAACATATGTATCTCTTAGGACACGTATGTATAATGTAAAATATGAAATTAAATAGACATAGCTACATAATAAAATTATAATTGTAAAGAAAACATCAAATAAAATTGTAATTAAAATTACAAATAATTTAAATTTAAATAAAATAAGTATAAATCAAGATGGGGTTGAGATTAAAAGATTGTCCTAATCGAGGTGACTACAGGTATACGAATTGAGTTAGCAAAATAAACATATATTTCTTGATACTATTATTAATAGTGCAGCTATATTATTCCTATTGAGACAATGATGTATTATTATAAGATACTAACTTGGTTGCATCACTCTTATTCGTTACATCTGTGAAAATAATTTCTCATTTTTTACAAATGATAGCTTTTACTTCATTATCTACGTTATGTCCCTGAGGAGCAAAGGTTTTTAATTTATACATCCATTGTAGTTCTGCTACATTAATTTTGTGATTGAAATCTCCCCCCTCCAATTTGGTGTCACTTCTTCTAATCCCAAAAATGTAAGGGATTTTGGGTCGCTGTTATGATGAACCTTAAAATGGTGTGAAAGATTATGTTCTTCTACTCCTTTCATGATGTGTCTAATGTGTTCACTCACACGCGTTTTCAATGATCTTACAGTTCTACCTATGTATTGTTTTTGGCAGTCACATTCCAACATATAAATGATCCCTTTGCTATTACATGTCATTCTGTGTTTTATTTAATATTTTTTTCCCGTTATATTGGATTTGAATGTAGTAATTGGTATTGTGCTCCTTGTTTTTGCGTTAGTGCAGCCTGGACAGGTACCACAATAAAAAAACCCTTTTCTTGGTGCAATGTCCCCCATGGTAGCTTGTTTCAATGTTCTTGGTGGTATGTGGTTCTGGACTATCTTTTGTCTTAAAGCTGGTGCTTTCCTGAAGACTACTATAGGTCTCGATGGTATGTGTTCTACTAAAGACACGTCACCTAACAGGATAGGCCATCTTTTCTTAAGGATATGTTTTAAATCATTTGCTTGTTTAGAATATTGCGTAATGAATAAAAGTTCTTGTTCGACTACCCTTATTTTTTTCTTTATACCTCAAAAGGTCATCTCTGTTTCTGTCCTCTGCCTCTTTCTAAGCTTGCTCTATAATGGTTTTGTCATATTTTTTCTCTATAAGGGCTGTACTAAGATCTCGTCCTTGTGTTTTGAAGTCTTCTAATTTTGAGCAATTTCTCCTTAATCTAAGGAACTGTCCTTTTGGAATAGTCTGTAACCAGGTTGGATGATGCCAGCTAGTAGACAGGATATAGCTATTTACATCTACTGTTTTTTTGAATGTATTGATATGTATTCTACTGTCCTCTATGAATATATTTAAATCCAAAAATTCAACTTGTTTTTTACTGTAATTGGCAGTGAATTTTAGATTATTGGAATTGTCATTCAGAGTAGTGATAAAGTCCATTAAAGTATTTTCTTCTCCTCGCCAAATGAAGAACACATCATCAATATATCTTTTCCAGAGTACGAGACTTGCCCCAAGCTTGTGGTCACACCACACATGGTGGTCCTCCCACCAACCCATAAATAGGTTGGCATAGCTTGGGGCAAATCTCGTACCCATCGCCGTGCCTGTGGTTTGTATGTAAAATTGATTATCAAACCAGACATAGTTATGTTTGAGGATAAAATTAATGCTGTCAAGAATGAATTGACGTTGTGCCTCTGTAATAGAACTGTCTTTCTCTAAGTGATATTTGATGCTGTTGATCCCTTGTTCATGAATGATTATTTAATATAAGGATGTAATATCTGTGGTTACTAGCCATAATTGGTCATCCCACTTAATCTCCTGTAAAATATTAAGGATGTGTGTAGTGTCTCTTAAATAGGCAGTTTTTTTGGTGACGTATGGTTGTAATATGGTGTCTAAAAATTCTGACAAGTTTGAGGTGAGAGATCCTATGCCCGATATTATGGGTCTGCCTGGGGGATTTAATGGGTTCTTATGCATTTTAGGCAAGTAGTAAAAAACTGGAATGATGGGATGTGAGTTGTCTATGAATTTATATTCCTGATTAGTTAATACCCCTTCACTGACTCCTTTTTGTAAATGGTTAATCAATTCCTTTTTGAATTGTGTCGTAGGGTCATTCTTCAGTTTATTGTAAGTAGTAGCATCATCCAAAAGTCTGTGGGCTTCTGTTATATAGTCTGATTTGTTTAAGACTACAATCCCCCCACCCTTATCTGCTGGCTTGATAATGATAGAGTGATTCTCTTGTAATTCTTGTAGGGTAGTCCTTTCTTTTTTGGTCAGATTATGTGTCCGGTTATTGTATTTGAGACGCTCAATATCTTTCTCTACCATTTTCGTGAATGTTTCTATATGGGGGCCTGTTATGTGGCTTGGATAAAATGTAGAATGAGGTTTCAAATTTGTCATTGCATTACTGTTTGTGGAAGTATCATTCCTAATCTCTGTTGGTATTGTTGTGGAAAAATATTTCTTTAGTGTTAATTTCCTCTTGAATTTCTGTAGGTCTAGGTATGTTTGGAACTTGTTCATGTTATTTGTTGGGGCAAATTTTAAACCTTTGTCCAATAATTTTAGATGGTCATTTGATAAGGGAGCTACATTTGCCATCAATCCAGTGTCCTGTCCATCTTTGTTCCAAAGGGACCCTGGTATCTGAGATAACATTTGTTCTTCTTGAGATGGAGTTTTATCTGAAGCAGTAAAGTGAAACATTAACCTTTGGGGAGTGTCCAGGATATCCTTCACCTCGTGCACAACTTTCTCTGGGATATCTAAAAATATACCATCAGGGGTACAATAAATGACACATCCAATTTTACATCACAAATCCCTTCCCAGTAGGTTAGTAGGGGCCGCTGCTGCCAGGAGAAAGGAATGCCTGGTATGCAATGGACCACTAGTAACCTCTGCAGATTTGGTTAAAGGATAATGTTGCACTTTATCCGTTACACCCATTGCTTGTACTGTTTTGCTGGTCATCTGTATGGAGATTTTATCACTGATCTGGTCGCCCCTGTGTCTACAAGAAAAGAATATTTAGTACCAGCTGTATCGACCAGCATTACAGGTTCTTCCCTAGTACCCCCAGTTAACCTGACTGGCTGTAGACTACAGGTGTGACTTGACCCCCTAGAGCTGACTATCTTCTTCCAGTAAAGCATTCACTGCTGCGACGTGAGCAGGTGATGGCTATAATTGTCCCGACTGTTGTGGGTGACCCTCCTGTGGGTATGTCGGTGTTCCCTGGTTTGGCATTTCCCACTTTCTAGCCTTACAGAACTTACTTATGTGGCCCTCCTTGTTACATCTATAACACCTTCAAGGTTGACGTGTTGTGAAAGGTTGTTGTTGTGTGGGTTGGGGAATGAGATAAGATTGTGGCTGTGTATGGGAATATGAGTTTGAAGGTTGTGTAGGATGAGTGTATTGTTGCCATGTGCATATGCATGCTGCCGTGGTAATTGCATTACTTCCAGAGCTTGAATACTAAAAGCCATTCGTTTCTCGCTCTGCATTTCTCTCTTCCTAAAGATGTTTTTATCATGTTCAATTGCAGATTCCCTGAGTGTGTCTACTGTAACTCCTCTCCAACCAAGAAGTGATGTCTGAACCCTGGCTTTTAGAGGTTCTTTAAGACCATCCATAAGGACCGTTATGGTCATTTCCCTGTGATGGGTGTTGTCCTTTATATCCCCTATGCCTGTGTATTGGGTAATAGTCTGCAGCGCTCTGGTAAAATATTCTGCTGCAGACTCAGTCTCTTTCTGCTTAATCGTGAAGATTTTACTCCAGTTAACAATGGGAAAAATACATCCAATTGGGTGACATTGTCCTGATTACCTTCATCAGTTATGGGACTATCTCCATCCAATACACAGCCTATTGCTACTACTACGTATGGTATTAGCAATCTCCACTACTGTTACAGCTGGTGTTAATACTTTACTGCACTGGTGTGGCTAACGCCATTTCTGGTACTAGCAGGACAGCTACCTGTGCTTGCTGTGGTGGTACATTTAACATTTGTGCAACATGGGAAAGAGCAGACATCACAACATATTCATCATCTGAATCATAAACATGTTCCTTATAGTTACTTAGGAGAGGGTACAAGTTACTTGTTACATTTTTATGATTTTTTAGATCGACTGTACCTTCACCCCCATCCGTATAGGGTGGTGGTGGTGTGCATGCGCTACTAACATTACCTTCTGCAATGCTACCTTGCTGTGCATGCGTGCGTGCGTGCTACTTTGCAATCATTAAACTTTACCCTTTTCTTCAGAGATTTCACTAAACATATACTGTCTCTGACATTGTTCAGAACCTCCGAATCAAAGCTACCAATCTTATGAAAAGGTGTTCTACATTTCTTGGTCACTTTGACCCATATGTCACAGTATGCCATAGCATACGCACCATACTGTTTAAACATCACATACCTGGCCGAACCAACCGGACCTTCCATCAGCAGCACATCATCGACCATTTCCAGAGATTGCTTTGCACCCATCTGAGAAAACGCTTAGCAATTTCTAGAGAATTTCGATTGGTGAATGATTTTCAGTGAGCTGCATTCACGCACTCCCTCCCATTATGCACAGTCGGCACGCCTGGCGTTACAGTCGGCTTGCACAACGAGGAGCAGAATAACCACCTATTGAAAATTATTCTACCTGCGATGATATTAAACCCAAGCTTCCGCTGCTCGCTCCTTCCCGCTATACACCACTTTCCCGCTAAGCGATAGGGTCCGTGTGCATAAACAAGGAGTAAAATAACCACCTAGCAAATTATTTTACTTGTGATCAAGTTAACTCCAAGCTTCACCACTCGCTTCCTACTTTGAGTTTACTCCAACTGGTAGCATCTACAAGTTCCAATAACTTCTAACCTTGCCAGCAGTTTCACTCCCACAACAACCCACTTCACAATCACTGTTTATATAACCATGCGGTTCCATCACTTTGCCCAAAGAACCTAACTGATCAATGGACTTTGCAATTAATGGGTGCCGGACCAAGACACCCCTTTGTTTCTCAATAACCACAATGTACCTGCTTTGTACACTGGCCCAGTAGTTTGTACGGCCCCATCGGGCACCTACTGAGTTTCCACTGAGGTTTAACAGACAGTAACCTCCACCTATGAGGCTTAACAGACTGTAGCCTTCACTTTACAATCACACGTTTCAATTACAAACACCTTTTCTGCGCAGAAAAAAAAAACCTTTTTCCCTTAATATAGCAGTATAATTCAGAGGTTTATCAAGCAATTACGCTATACATACAGTGACCGTTTGAACATGTGGCAGCATTACAGGAAATATGCGTACGCTATTGGGCGACTTCCCCTTTTTAACACGAACCTTTATCAATGAAGGAAAACAAGCTTTTTCCTTCCTTGTCCCTGGATTCTAAACAGCGCTCCTTGAACTCACAGAATAGCGGATAGCGGTCCCTCTGCATCAAGTGGTAGCAGGTTTTCGAAGGCAGTGCGTTCTTTCCTGCACATGGCGCCTCCACCCTTTGATGAGAGACTGATAACCATGTGTTACCGTGTAAATTGTTAGCGTGAACTCACTCTACGAGCCCCCAACTATGAATACCTAATGATCTCTATACCCAAATTGCTGCTATTTAGCGTTGTAAGTCGCAAAAGAAATAATTGCTTTCCAGACTTTGATTGTGTTTCCAAAGCACAGATATTATTCACATAAAAGCATATAGTTACACGCCTTAATCTAAATACAATTAGCGCAAACAGATTATTCAATCAAAAGGTACAGTCGATACATACGCATGCGCTCTGGATCCAGATTTCCCGGCATCAACTATGAAACCTCCGCCAATAGAAAGAAAGAGATGACTGACTACCAGATATAGAATGCTTGCATATATACTCTCACAGAGATAAGCAATACAATAGAACGAGTTGGCATATTCCCATTGGTTCTTCCTCTTGGTTCTTCTGTAACAATGCAGTCCATAGGCCAGTTTGTACAGTATGGGTTCAGCCCTCCAATGGCTCTTTGTGTGTGTTTTCCCACTGAAGAACAAGTCTAAACTGGCTAGCAAACATTACATTACAGAGTACATTTCAATGCCTAACTCTCTATAATTCATAATTTGCAGACACATGTTGCGATCTCCTTGCCGATGGACCTGGAGATCTGCAAATAAACAGTGGTTTTGAATAGCACCAAACATGGTCTGTTTATCATGTACTAAACCTAAGATCTCCAATACAGTCACTTTATTCCATAATTAATAATGAATAAAACCTTGGGTATTAACCTTAATGCTAGGGAACATTTCTGAGTAAGTGTGTAGTATATAAGTGTAGGGATATTAAGAAAAGATGCTAGTATGCGTTGTGCGTCTACATGTTTGTGGAGTACACTATGGTACGTGCCTTGTGGGGTTGTCCATATTATATGTTTTAGTAAATGTATGTATTTATATAATGAAGACTTTTAACAGTGTTCTATTGCGTAGGAAATGCACAACGCTAAATAACAACATAGTGCCGTCTATTACTGATACTGTGTGGGGAATGCAAAATAGTGTTGTGCAGCCATTCGCAAAATGGTGTCATGCCGAGATTATCTTTACAATTTAGGTCTCAGCCAATTATCTGGCTTTGACACACTCCTGCCTGTCCACTTCACTCAATAAATGCATGACATCTCTCCTGCCAATTGATTACTTCCTCCACTCCCGCCTTAAAGATTTTGCCCGTGCTGCTCCTTACCTTTCGAACTCTCTCCTTCTCCCTAGCAGACTCTGCACCTCTCTACAAATCTTCAAATGGGCTCTCAAGACCCATTTCTTCATCAAGGCCTTCCAGCTCTCATCCTAACCCACTTCATGCTCTTTCCTCCCTATCTACCCTTTCTGTGTCACACCTGTCTGTCTGCCCTTCCCTTTAGAATGTAAGCTCTCACGAGCAGGGACCTCTTGCCTCATGTGCTTCTCCTTTCACCTTCTTCTACTCCTTACTCCCAACAAGCTGATTTTACATTATGACAGGGGGACCCCTATTTGTCTGTCTCCCTGCTGTAGTGTAAGTTCCCCAAGCTGGTTCAGCCCAGTGCTGGTTATTATAATATTGTGGTGACCCCACGTCATATTTTTCCCAATTTTCTTTTACCAGAACTGACTGAAAGGTTCTGTGCTGGTTAAGGATTTAGGGGGGACCCCATACAGTTTTTAAAAAAATGTTTAACTATTTCTACAGTTTTACATAACAAAGCCTGCAGAAATTATAGTGTTCTGCAGGTTCTAAATGACACCAAACCCGCAGCTTAGTAACTTTAGCCCTAAGTGTAGGACTATTAGACTGGTGTCACCTCCAAAACAGACATATCCATAACTGAAAATAATAACACTCAGGCCAAAGAACAAAATGAGTGTTCACAGAAGAATCCAGATGAGAGTCCAAGGATATCCATGAGTTACATGAGTGTGTCAGACAGAATGTTCAGAGCAGCATCCTTCCACAATGTTGAATTCATCTGAAAATGCGATACATTCCAAGCAGCATTGTCCCACATTTTCTACATCATCTGAAAATGTGAGGATGAGTAGTATTGCAAAAGATTTAGGATAGAAATTTAGAAGACAATGTTAATCTGCAATAGGATACTGGTGATAATTGTGTATCTGACAATAAGGATGATAATTGTGTTGTATGTGAAAAAGATGATGTATGGCAGCCACCAGTGGTCCCACCTCATGCCCATGTTAAGCGCATTCTTGTTATACCTGACCAAAAGACCAAAATATCCACCTCTCAGGAATGGACACTTTAAACTGATTATTTCATATCCTCTGTGGTCACACTCAAGTCCTGGTACTGGATCACCATTGTTCTCTATTTTTCATGATAGCCATTTTAAATGTATTTCTTGTTGTGCCCTGGAGTCTGGATCACCATTTTAATATTTTTTTCTTGTTGTCAAGAAAGTAGAAAAGTTGCCTATTGCAACCAATCAGCTTCTTCCTATCATGCTACCTCAAGGCTTTTAATCGGATTGAAGTATGTGAGATTAAAGTGCACATCACCCACCTGTTCTGTAAGGATCCACTAATAATCCCACTTCCACACCATCCACATTCACCGCTGAGGCCCCTATCTACTCCTGAAGCAATCTTTTCAATGCTATCAGTAGCTACTTTTTAAAAGGACCTGGCCTCTAAATCTGCCACCATTTAATTTCTGTGTGTTGCACAAAAGGACCTCATTTGTATTGTACTCTATAGAAGTCATATCTGACATTAAACTGCTGTGTGTTTGTGCTGCTGCTCTATCACAATGGCCAGCCCTCTGCAGCCTTTCGAAAATATGGATGAATAATTAAAATATTGAAAGTGTTGAGGAGTTCATTTCTACAATTGACTGTATATGACTATAAATTAACAGTAATTATATTAGTAGTAATGTAGGAACTACAAATTACATGGTTTTACCTATTTTTGACCATTTTTAATGAAATTCAAACTCAATACCAAAACCAAAACGCACACAAAATTGGGGGCAAAGCCGAAACATGAAAATGGTTTCATATCTAAAATCGTTACCAAAACACAGAAGTCAAGGCACATCTCTACTTTAAAATATGCTTGGCAGTCAAAGGATTTAAATTATTTACAGTAGGCATATAATGTATGGTTAAATGTGCCTACCAGTGTCTTAAAGGTGCCACATATTCTAGTAAATCTACAGTACCATAAATATTAGTTGAGCCCATAAAAAGCCAGTTTCACTGTAAAAAATTAAAACCCAAATACGTAATTGGTTTCCAGTCAGCTCATTTGTTCACAGTTCCTTGACACAATCTGTGAATAATAATTGGTGGACATTTTCTCAAATAGTACCACATAAGTGTTTGAAGATGTTGGTTTTCACAGAAATATTGGGACTGTTGATATAATTCAGCTGAGTGAAAAAAATAGTGTTTCTCTTTAACAGTAAACAACTAATTAAATTGGCACATGTTAAATGCCTGAAATAAGACCTTTTGATTCTTTTTTAAAGCAGCAATCCCAGTTAGAAGTTTTATTTTATCTTTAAATAGCAAGCTTAGCAACTTGCAAGCAAGCATCACATTTTTATTAGTTATGGTCCTATAAACTATTATCTCCTTTCAAAAACTCTCTGTAAATAAAACAATTATGGTCTCAAGGAAGACACAAGGACATAGATCTATGACTAAATCATGTGGTGGCAGAGGAAGAAGAAAGAGAGGGAGGATTTAAAAACACAGATATGACCCAGAAGGATGCTTTTTTACATCATATGTCATCATATGACTGTGGTTGTCATGGTAGTCCATGACACTTTTTGGAATTATAAATAATTTTTAGCAGCCTGAAAAAACAAACCAAGCAGAAATGCTAAATACTGTGAAAGAAAAGCTCTTATACTCTACCACAGTGAATTATGTAAAAAAGAAAAAATATAACTCAAATTTTCATGGAATTGTTAAGTATTGCGATGCTCAAAACATGAATCCTTGCCAATGTAGACTGTGATTTCTACAGATTATAAAATGCTAACTATAGTTATATCTATAATGAGTTATCTCTAGTAGCAGGTTTCCTTTAGTAGCAAATCCTAAATATTTAAATGATAGAGCTAATGACAAAATATAATAATAATAATAATAATAATAATTATAAAATAGACTTATCTTAAATAACAGGAATTGTTAATAATAATTGTATTCCCAAATTAAAAAAAAAATAACATCAATATAAAGCAAAATATATTTGTCAGCAAAATATATGGAATAAGTGTAATTTTTTTTCTTTAATAGTCTATTACTGAATTTCATCATGCTGGTTACGGCACTGATGGTTGCACTATTTGCGATTTTATAGTTAATACTTAAATAATACAAATGTTTATGATGCTTTGTGTACCAGACAGGTTGTCTGTGAAAAGGACTTACCTTTCTACCATGAAATCTTCAGGTTTACTTACTGTACATATTTAGATTTTTTTAAATGAATTGCAGAAAACAGCATTAATTCTATTTTTACAGTCCCTTTTGCGTGGATAAGTTTTGTTGACAATCGTATTTTTGCCCAACCTTATACTATACCTGCGCATAGAAGAATCCTCCATATGAATTCTGCTGTTTGGTTAACCAGTTCACAATCTTTGCTACTTTCCCCATGTCCTGTGTGGGACTTCCAAGGTGAGCTAGAAGCACATAGGCGGTTGTCTCCACATCCGTTGATGGAGCTCGGGACCAATATGAGACATTAGGCTGAGGTTTAGTCTTATTTGCCCAGTGCAGTTGTCCATCTGTACAAAATGAAAAATAATTTGAGAATTAAATTTTCTTTTGCATAACATAGAAACACTTTTGTAGTAAAGATTATGCTAGGCAAACGATCACTTGTTTTTTTTATCAAAGATATTATTATTGTCTTTTTTCATTGTAAGCAGACATACTGTATAGTACACCAGCACATGAATTCTGGATACTCACATACCTTACTTATTAGTATTATCTAGTATTTAAAATTCAATCACTATGACTGTATACAATACAAAAAAAGAAGATTTTCTTATACTCACCGTAAAATCAATTCCTTTGAGTAAATCTGGGGAACACTGATGCTGGGATATGAGGGAGAGGCCAAAGAGTAGTCACTAAACTGGTTAACAAGCTCAAACTCTCCCTCCCTCATAAACTATACCCATCACTTCCCCTCCTCAGTTATATTACTAGCAATAAAAAAAAACATAAATCAACAACACACATCAGGGAGGAACCCAGTGTTCCTCAGATGGACTCAGATTAATTATTTCATCCTTATCTGGGGAACACTGCTGCTGGGACTTCCCAAAGCAAGCCTCAAGAGGGAGGGGGATCACACAGAGTCCGGGCCATACATGAAACCTTGCAAGCAAAACTCACTATTTTGGCCACAAACATGTGGAAATTATAAAATTTGGAAAATGTGTGTAACAAGGACCAGGTGGTCATCCTGCACAGTTGTTCAACCGAAGCACCTTGTTAAATTGCCCAAGAAGTACTCACAGCCCGAGTTGACTGCACCCGAATGGGATCTGGAATAGACTCACCCACTGCTACATAAGCCTGCTTGATGGTTGAAGTTATCCAATGAGCAATAGAATGCTTTGACACTGGCCAACCTCTTTTATGAGCTTCATAATGCACTAACATACAGTCAGTCTTACAAAAAGCATCAGTCCTATCCACATATATCCGGAGTACTCTTAGCACATCCAGAAACCGTAGGTGACTCTCTGGATCAGATAACTGCAAAACTGGAACAACCCTGATTCAGGTGAAAATGTGAAACCACCTTAGGGATAAAGGATAGCTGTGTGCGAAGAACTGCCCAGTCCACAGTTAGTCACCATAATTCTACCTACTCTAGTGGCTCAAAAATACCCTGTTGAAGAACAGCTAACCCTAAATTAAGGTCCCATGGTGGAACAGGCAGAACATAAGATGGCTGGACATGCAATACCCCTTGCATGAAGGTTCCAATGTCCAGGAAAGATGCCAGGCTCCTCTGAAAGAGTATGCACAAGGCCAAAACCTGACTCCTCACAGAAGAGAGACAGAGGCCTTTGGACAATCTGTCCTTTAGGAAAGAAGCAAGCAGAACTTAGAGGCCAAAATCCCTTTGGACTCGCACACCATCGGATGTAAGATCTTCACAATATATGGTAAATAATTGAAGTGGATGACTTACATGCTTGTAGCATAGTTTGTATAATGGCTGCAGAAAGCCCCTTGGACTTCAAGAGATTGGTCTCAAGTGCTACACCGTTAAAGCCAACTGAGGTAAATCTGGATGGAGGAACGGACCTTTAGTTAGTAGATCATCACACAGTGGCAGCCGCCACAACTGTTTTACCATTAGAGACAGAAGATTTGTGTACCATATATCCCATGGCCAATCTGGTGATATTAGAAAAACATGAGCTTTTTCTCATTTGAGCCACCTGATTACATGTGGGAGCATGGGGATGGGTGGTAAAAGACACCCCAAGCAGAAAGACCACTTGGCTGTGAGAGCAACCACCAGGTTTGCCTGTGTATCCCTGGACCATACCATGGAAGCATCCTGTTCATCCTGGATGCCATGAGATCTCTATCTGACAGACCCGTCTCTCCACAATCTGATTGTAAATCATGGTGCAAGGACCACTCCCCATGGTGTACCTTGTGTCGACTGGGAAAGTCTGCTTCCCAGCTGTCTACCAACTGTGATAGAAATGTACAAACCTTTCTGCCCATCTCATGATTTAGGCGGTCTCCAAATCTTGGTTGCTCCTTGTTGGGTGATGTATGCCTCTGTGGCATTGTCTAATTGGATGTAGTGGCCTGCCCCTGAGGAATTGCTGTGCCTGAACCACAACACAACAGACTTCCCATAGTTAAAGCACATTGCTAAAAAGTGTCCTCTATCCCAGTGATCAAAAACCCTGGAACTGGAACTCCAGAGTCACTGCACTTCATCCTTGGAGACTGGCATCTGTTTTGACTAATGTCCATTTCCAAGGGGAAAACTAACACCATCTGAAAAGTTTGGGAGTGAAAAGTCACCAAACCATTGATTAATGCACCTGTGTGGACAGGGGAAACAACTGCCATTCTAGACAAGGATCCCACTGGACACCCAGTGAAGACATAAAAGGACCTGTACCAGATACTTCAATTCCATGATCTTGTCCCCTGGCAGATATACCTGTCAACAGGAAGTATTGTAGAGAAGGCCCAGTAAACTCATGCTATGAGTTGGGACCAGATTGGATTTGGGCAGGTTGAGGATCCAGACATGGAACTCCAGTGTTGACATAACAATATGTAAGTGAGCACTGAGTAGATCTGATAATGCTGCTTTGACCAGCAGGTCATCTAGGTATGAAATTACCATAATTTCCTGATGACATAGTATAGCTACCATAGGTACTATGATTTTGGCAAATACTATTGGCATTGTAGAAATCCTGATGGCAAGGCCTAGATTGAAAATAAAGGAAACCTGCTGCAAACTTAAGGAGTTTGTGGTCTTGTTCCCAAGTTGGAATGTGCAGGTACAGTATGTATCCTTGATATCAAGGTACACAGGGAATTCCCCCTCTTTCATGGAAGCACTTATAAAGTGTAATGACTCCATTTTGAACTTCCGCAATCTTAAGTGTAAGTTGAGCATTTTTAAGTTTAAGATGGGGCAAAAAGAACCATCCAGTTGTTATACTAAAATGAGATTTGAATAGCACCCCAATCTGCGATGATGTACAGGGTAAGGATACTGACAATATACCTTCCTACCTATACCTTCTAAACCCTGCCTATAAACCTCTAAGATTTACGCTATTTGCGTACGCAGTCATACAGTAAAATAAAGACTTTAGACCTTGAACATGTGTTTCCAAAGCACAAAGTATTATTTAACCAAAGTTCAGATAATACACGCTGTGATCTAAGTACAATTTAGTGCAAAGAAATTATACAGACCCAAGATACAGTTATACATACGCAAGCGCTCTGGGACCAGATTCCGGCATCAGCAAAAGACCTCCGTCAATCAGCAGAATAGACTAGAAACCCAGGGTCAGAGCACACATATTTATACCCCCACAAATAAGCTGAACAAAAGAGAGGTCTTTTTGCGATTCCATTGGTTCTCCTTCATGGTGCGTTTGTTACAAGGCATTTAACAGGTTGATTCATGGCCACAGTCCAGCCTCTAACAGCTGGTTGCCTTCGTTTTCCCGCCTCATGCAAATCTAGACTGTTGGTTTTACAAAGTACATTTGATTCTTTATGTCTTTACGGTCCATAAGTTGCGAACACATGTTCCGATCTTCACACCGATGATACCGAAAAGCTGTGGATAAAGTGCAGATCAGTATAATACCAAACACGGCTTATTTATCATGTATTAAACCTTAGATACCAAATAGTCTTTATTTCACAGCATTCGTAATAAATTAATAAAACTTGGATCTTTTACTTTATAGCTATGGAACCTTTTGTGTAAGTGTGCATTATGTAAGTATTAGGGATATGAGAAAAGACGCTAGTTTGCTAAGTGACTGCGCATGCATGCAGCTACTAAACAGTATTTGAATGTAGGCTATTATGTATTCACTAATGTGCGACATATTAACAGCACAACTGTGTGTATTAATGTGCGTATGAGGTATGGTAAAATATGCGATCACATGATGCTAATAGTAGCATTGCCATATGTACTTAAGTGTGAGTTTAGCTAAAATGGTGCTGGGCGGTCATTCGCAAAATGCCGTCTTGTAGATTCTTGTTTCTAAAATGGAGTCTAGCTGCCATTCACAAGATGGCGTCACGCACGCTAATTTTTACGCTGATTCCATCTCAGCCACTAATCCAGCTTTGACAATCCACCCTTTGATAGCGAACAACATGCTATCACATCCTGATGTTAAAATTAATTTTAGGCATACATACATATATTATTTAATGTTATTATGGGATGGCATAAGGTGGTTCTTAATCCATCAATAATGTGTCTCTAGGAGGGGACATAAAACTACCATTATACGCACACCGCGGACCTTGAGAGATCATGTGAAAGATGTGGGGATGCACCAGTCCTATAAAGGAAGTCTTGAGGGGGATCAGGGACTTACATTATTTGAGATGTTTGAAAATAACATTTTAATAACAATACATTTCATGCACGTCTAAACATAATACAATATATGATGGTATTCCCAAGTTCAGGGTTGTAATGCAGTTCTATATTTACCTCAGTATTCATATTGTCATTACTGACCACCATCATAATTTCGTTCCTTCGTTTTACCTTATTCTTACATTTTCCACACTTCAACACAATAGGAGCACAACGGACACATATGCCAATTACTATGATGATGACCAGTATAAGGATTAGGAAGTTGCCTATGCTTGCGATCATTTCCTGGGCCCATTTCCCTAGGCCTGAGAACCATTTTACGGGGTTCAACCATGACACCCATTCCCCTACCTTTTCCTCTACTTCAGCCACTGAAGCATTATGGTTCTTCCGAAAGTCCCATTTCAGCTGCAGAATTTCATCCATCTTTCGAATAATTACCTCTTTGGGATCGCTGGTATCATTGGTGACATAGGTGCAACACTTCACTCCAAATTGGGTGGCCAAGGTTACGCAATATCCTCCAGTGGCAGCAGTTAAATAATTTAACACTAGTCTGTGTTGCACCAGTTCTTTCTTGTACGCTTGCAGTTCTCTACCTGTATACCTGAAAGTGTCATCATACATCTCGGTGATATTATCTATCAATTTAGCAAGATCCTGAATATATCTAAAATTTAGTGTACCCCTAGCGATCCTGGTGGGATCCAATGCTACTAAAACTTGAAAGCCAGTTGTCTCACTAATTAACTTAGTGGCTTTATGCAAGTCACCAGGTATCATATTTCTTTTGCCTCTGTGTTCATACTGTGTATGAAGATATGGTGATGGTGTGTTTTTATGAATACCGAGCATTTCAACATGTGTGAGGGTCATAACCTCTGGGACTACTCTTCCCAGGTAACACAAACCTTCGGAACTCAGGGAGAGCCATTTATACGCTTTTCTTCCACATATAAAATATACATTATCGGGGAGAACATAAGGGATAGAATGCATCATTATCATTAAACACATTTTCCTTGCAAATAGTTCTATTTCAGGCTCTTCCATCTGGTACATGCAAGTTTCTGGTTGTATTATCTTAGCACAATATCCATCTGGTACCTTACCAATAATTTCTTTGGTGGAACTCAATGTATATCGATACCTAAAGCTTCTCCCATTAGATTTGATTGAGCATAACAGATCATGATTCGTAGATTCATTATCAGCTCTCAGTGAGATGGTCATCGTCTGATTATTCCACGTCACTTCCCAATTCCCTGGTTTATTAGGGTTGGTTAAGTTTAAACACAAAAGTGATCTATCTGCTTGGAATTTATATAGGCCCTGATTCAGAGCCGGATGCTCTGACCAGAGCGCTCGCTCTGAATCAGGGCCCACCTCCATTAATATGGAGCATCCTCCTGGACGCTCGTATAGCTGTGGGTCACCACCCACAGCATATACGAGCATGCAGGATGATGGTCACGATGGTCTTGACCATCGCGACCATCGCCACTGCGAGCAACAGCCTGCGGTTGAGGTTTTCAACCACAAGGCCAGGAGTGATTTTGGCTTAATCAGAGCCAAAATCACTCCCACTGACATCACTAGTGATGTCAGTGGGGCCAGCTTCAGACGGTATGCGTTCCCTTGGGAACGCCTCCGTCTGGCAGGCACGCCCCCGGCATGCCCACCAAAGGGGGCGTGCTGTCAGTCAACATCGACAGCACGCCCCCTTTGATGAGACACTCCGAGCGAAGGAAAGTCCTTCGCTCGGCGCGTCTCGCGCATGCGCACGACGGAGCTCCCTCCGTCGTGCACATGCGCAATGCAGACCATCGACCCACTTGCGAGCGGACAGCCACTCGCGAGTGGGTCTGAATGAGGGCCATAGTTTGAAATGAGGTGGTTTGGATGAGAGGATTTTTCCATCCAAGGTTTTCCCTTATTGCACTTCTAAAATTTCCGTGATATTCTGTGAAAATGGCACCAACCCTACATTATGTTGACCCTGTGGCACATGTGAGCACACCCAACAATCAGTTTGATTTAAAACTTTGCCTACCATGCTATGATAATCCTCTAAAGGATACCCACCACAGTATGGGGTTATATTTAGGTTGGCACCTTTGGATACAGTCCTCATCAACTAGTGACCCACAAAACTCACAAATACAGGATTCTTCAGACGATAAACCTCCACACCGTTCCCGAGAATCCGAAATAACAGCTCATTTAACAATTACAGTACTAAGATTGGTCAAACACTCCCCTGATTGGCATTAGCACTCCTCCTGACTCCACTCCATCAGCGCTGCCATCTGCTCCCATCTCCTCTATCGGTCCCCCGACACAGAAACCGGACATTCCCGAACCAACCAGGATGGTGAACACTCTAGAAGAGAATATGAAAATGAACACAGCAGGCCAGTCCATTGTCACAACAAAGACCTGCAAATTTCTTTTAGTTCAGGTATCTCACTACGACCTTTTCAATCCTCCCGGAACAAGCTTGCGATTTACAGGTCCACGTTATCAGCCTTGTCTCCGCCTTGTTTCTCCACCGGTTGGCTGACCTTTTTGCAGTGAGTGGAATGGACCCAGGTATCTCTCTCAGCCACCTTCAAAGATGTAGTACTTGTCAGCAGCACCTGGTACGGTTCTTCCCACCGATCAGTCAAACAACCTGAACGCAACAAATTTCTGATCATAACATATTCTCCTGGTGCAACATCATGACTGTTAGTTTCAGGCATATCATGGGACAACAATTTCAGTTTCTGCTGTTGCTGTTTTAACTGTTTACTCATTGATATAAGATACTTTACAGTTACCTCGTTGTTACCCTTCAAGTCGTCATGTGGACTTATAATCAAATGAGGTTGCCTACCAAACAGTGTTTCAAAGGGGGACAGATTTAGAGGGGGTCTAGGAGTGGTCCTTTTGCTATGCAGGACCAATGGTAATGCTTCTGGCCATCCTAGTCCAGTCTCTGCCATGATTTTACTTAGGTTATTTTTAATAGTCCCGTTCATCCTCTCTACCTTGGTGCTGGCTTGCGGTCGGTAGGGGGTGTGAAGTCGACTATTAATACCCATCAGTTTACACATATTCTGAAAGACATCACCTGTGAAATGGGTACCCCTGTCACTCTCGATAATTTTAGGGATACCGTATCTGCATACAAATTCCTGTACTATTTTCTTGGCAGTAAATGCAGCAGTATTAGTGGCTGCCGGGTAGGCCTCGACCCAGTTGGAAAATACGTCAGTACACACTAATACATACTTCAGATTCCTGCAGGGTGGTAATTGGATGAAATCAATTTGTATTACCTGGAAAGGCCTATCAGTCAGTGGAATGTGGGATGGTTCGGTAGGGATCACTTTCCCTATGTTCTTCCTCAAGCAGGTCAGACAGGACATTGCTCTCTTTTCTGCCTGTGAAGAAAAACCCGGTGCGCACCAGTATGCTCTCACCATTTTGCACATACCTTGCTTTCCCAGATGAGTCAGACCGTGTGCTGCCTCAGCCAGGCTAGGGTAATATGCTTTGGGGGCTACTGGCTTACCTTGTCCGTCCCTCCAGAGCCCGGAGGACTCTTGCCCACATCCCTTGGACTTCCAGATGGACTTTTCCTGGATTGAACACAAATTTTGCATCTCAATTAGTTTCAGCATATCAATTGTTTGGAAAGACATAATTTGTTCTGTTGGTAAAACCCTGCTGCCCACTTTGCAGCTTCATCAGCTCTGTTGTTGCCTAGTGACATCGGGTCACTCTCACATGTATGGGCTTTGCACTTAATTACTGCCACCGTTTTGGGCAGTTGGATTGCTTTTAAAAGATGTTTTATGTGTCTGGAATGTGCAACTGGTGTGCCTGCTGCTGTCATAAAATTTCTCAGAAGCCATAGAGCTCCAAAATCGTGCACGACTCCGAACGCGTACCTAGAGTCAGTGTAAATGTTAGCAGATTTGCCTGCTGCCAATTCACATGCTCTTCTTAGTGCTACTAACTCTGCAACCTGGGCTGAGTGAGGAGGACCAAGAGGTTCAGCTTCTATGATGTCTGTGTCATTTACAACAGCATAACCTGTACCTAACTCACCTGTGTCTGTTTGTCTATGACAACTCCCATCCGTGTAAAATGTCACATTCATATTCTCTAAAGGTGTGTCACGTATGTCAGGTCTAGCAGTAAAGGTCTGATTCAGATATTCCATACAATCTTGTGTATCATTATGTCCGCTGAACTCACTTCCCGCCAGCAACCCGTCTCCTTCCACCCTTTGTACATCATGTTGTACATATGGTAAATACGTTGCAGGATTCAGCGTACTCCATCTTTTAACAGTGATGTTTGCAGGTGCAATTAGAGCTAGTTCCCATTTGGTAAACCTAACTGAAGAGACATGTCTGGTTTGGGCAGAGTTCAGCAGAGCAGATACAGCATGGGGAGTGTAGACAATCATATCATGGCCCAATACTACGTTCTCACTTTTACTCACCAATAGAGCTGTCGCTGCTACACTTCTTAAACACGTTGGGAGTGATCTTGCTACAGTGTCCAATTGTGCACTGTAGTATGCTACGGGCCTACTGGCATCACCATGTTTTTGTGTGAGGACATCTGCAGCACAACCATCGGCTTCCGTACAATACAAATCAAAGGTTTTTCATAATCAGGTATTCCCAATGCAGGTGCTTTTGTCAGACTATCCTTAAGATTAAGGAAAGCCTGCTCTGATTCCTCTGTGTGTATGACATGGTCGGGCTTTGAGGAAGAGACTAAGGACCTCATTCAGAGCTGATCACACAGAGCGTGCGGTCGGTCTGAATGAGGGGAGGACCTCTTGAATTTTCAAGACGTCCTCCTTTGTGGTGGTAAGGCTTGCGACCGCCTAAAGGTGATGGTCGCGATGGTCAAGTCCATCGCGACCATCGTGGCTTACGACGAGACCCTAGGGTAGGGTCTCCCTTGTCGTAAGCCCCGGAGAACTTCTGGCTATGTCTGAGCCGGAAGCTCTCCACTGACATCACTAGTGATGTCAGTGGGCTGCCCCCAAACGGTAGGCGTTCCCATGGGAACGCCCCGTTTGGGCTGCCACCCCCCCGGCCCGCCTTCCAAACGGGGCGAGCTGTCAATCAACATCAACAGCTTGCCCCCTTTGGATCGAGACCCGCTATGACTGGCGCTGTTGGTCGTAGCGGGTCTCATGCATGCGCACGACGGTGCCGGCGCAGTCGTGCGCATTCTCTGTGGGGGGACCATCGACCCGGTCCGAGCGCATCGGCGCTAACGACCGGGTCTGAATGATCCCCTAAGTCCTGTAAAGGCAATGCCAGAATAGAAAAACCTGGGATCCACATTCTACAGTATCCACACATTCCCAAGAAGGTACGAATTTGCTGTTGGTTCTGCGGCAGTGTCATGTTCTGTATGGCCTGGATTCTGTGATTTGTGAGATGTCATAACCCCAGAGTTAGGCAGTGTCCCAAATACTTTACTCTGGATTGGCACGGATGTAGTTTGTTCTTAGCAACCTTATGTCCTGTGTGCGAGAGGTGAAGCAACAAAAGTTTAGTATCATTTAAACATGACATAAATGAATCAGAACATTTCAATAAATTGTCCACATATTGGATTAGAACAGACCCACTGGCAGGTTTAAAAGATTGTAAACAGTCGTGCAAGGCCTGGGAGAAGATACTGGCGCTGTCTATGAAACCCTGGGGCAATTGTGTGTATTGTACACCCCTATATGTGAAAGTGAAAAGGTACTGACAGTCAGGATGAAGAGGTACAGAGAAGAAAGCAGATCAGAGATCAATGACAGTGAAATGGGTTGCTTTTGGTGGGATCTGCATAAGAATGACAGCTGGATTTGGCACCATGGGAAATTGGCTTTCTACCACCTTATTAACAGTTCTAAGGTCTTGTACCAGCATGTAACCCCTCCCACCACTCTTTTTCACCGGGAAGATGGGACTGTTGGCAACACTAGCTGTACAAACTAAAATTCCCTGTTGTAATAATCGTTCATTTATTGGATAAACTCCTAATTCTACCTCCTGTTTTTGTGGGTACTGAGGAATTTTTGGAGCCTGTCTACTGCTTTTTAAGTTTACCATTACGGGGCTTACGTTTGCCATTAATCCAGTGTACTGTCCGTCCTTGGTCCAAAGTGAATCTGGAATTTGGGATAACATTTGATCTACCTGAGATGGATTTCCATTTACACTGGTAGAGTGATACATTATCCTTTGGGGATTGTCAACATATCCCTCACCTCGTGCGCAACTCTCTCTGGGATATCTAGAAATACACCATCAGGGGTGCAATATATGACACATCCCATCTTACATAACAAATCTCTTCCCAGTAGGTTAGTAGGAGCCGCAGCAGCCAGAAGGAAAGAATGCCTGGAAGGCAACGGCCCGATAGTAACCTCTATGGATTTTGTTAAAGGATAATGTTGCACTTTACCCATTACGCCCATTGCTGGTACTGTCTCATTGGTTACCTGTAAATTAACGGGAGATTTTATCACTGACCTGGTCACCCCTGTGTCTACAAGAAAAGGATATTTAGTACCAGCTACATCAACCATCATGACTGGCTCTTCCCTAGTACCTCCCGTTAACCTGACTATCTGTAGACTACAGGTATGACCTGACCCCTAGCGTTGGCTCCCAGTCTCCAATAAAGCATTAACAGCCACATTTGGAGCTGGTGCCTGTTGGACAGTTGCTGGTCTCTGTGCATATCCCTTATGGGGATATCCAGGTTTTCCCTAATTTGGGGGTCCTACCCTTTTTGCCGTACAGTTTCTACTTACATGTCCTGGCTGGTTACAATTAAAACACATTCATGGATTGGATGAAGAAATGGGTTGTTGTGCGAGTTGTGCTGGAGGGAGAGGTGGTGTGTATGGGTAAAGGTATTGAGGGAAAAGATATGGTGGGGGATATGTAGTTTGTGGATAGTATGGGACTTGTTTTTGTGCAGGGTAAGTGGGATAGGGTTGTGTTTGCTGTGGTGTGGGACTAGTGAGGGCGTGTAACTGTTCAGGTGCAGGTGTGTGTGTGGGGCGCAGGTGTGTCTGCTGGCTGTGATGTTACCGTCATTCCTTCCAGAGCTTGAATACTGACAGCCATTAGTTTCTTGCTCTGTGTCTCTCCCTTCTTTGACTTGTTTTTGTCATGTTCTATGGCAGATTCTATGAGGGTATCTATTGTGACTCCCCTCCAGCCAGGCTGTGAGGTCTGAACCTGCGTTTTTAGGTTCTCTTTAAGGCCACCCATGAGTATGGTGACAATCATTCCCCTGTTGTGAATGCTATCTTTAATATCCTCTGTACTGGGTTATAGCCTGCAGAGCCCGGTCACAATAATCTTCTGCAAATTCACTCTCCTTTTGCTTTATGGTGACAATTTTGTTCCAGTTAACTACTACTGGAAAATATACACCCAGTTGAGTTATAATACGGGTAATATTACCTTGGTTTACTTGGTCTGTTAAGGGAACGTCACCATCCAATACACAATCCATGATAAATTTTGTCACGTTGATATTGCGTGGTAGACAGGCCCTTAACACCACTCGACAATCTTTATTGGTGGGCTCATGAGAACTACCCAAATTTCTCAAAAATCTTTGACATTTGGCTAATTCCTTTTTGGGATCGGGGAAATAATTTATAATGGAATTTAGTTCTGCTCTTGTCCAAGGACAATGCATTACTACATCCCTTATAGGTACAACTCCGTTCGCATCCGCATTCCCATTCGGAACAGTGATTGTCTGGATGTGATGCAGACTGGCCGCATTGCTACCTTTGACCTTATTACTTGGCTGGGAGTTTTGTCTGTTGCTGCAATGTATAGTATTAACAACTTCCTCCACGGGCGCAGAGGAGTTTAACACTTCCCGTGCTGCTACAGATGGAGATGGTGGCACCACGTGGTGTCGCATCTAGCATGTGCACTGCATGGGAAACGCCAAACATAACAATAGGCTCATCATCCACATCATAAACATTTTCTTTATGGTTACTTAAGAGAGGGTACAAGTTGCTTGTTACATTTTTATGAGTTTTTTCAATAACTGTATCTGCACCTCCATCCACATAAGGTGGCGGTGGTGCGTGTGAACTACTGGCAATACCTTCCGCAATGCTACCTTGCCGCATGTGCGCGCCATTTTGCGGCTCGCACACATTGCAATCCAGCGCCGCGGGTGTATTTACTGGCAATGCGCTCGCAACACTAGTTTGCGTCGCTTGCACATTTTTAAGCCCTTCATGCTGCCACAATTTTAAACATTCATAGTACTTTACCTTTTTCTCTCGAGAGCGCATCAGACTGATTTGATCCCGGACATTATCCAATACATCTTTATCAAAACTACCAATTCTGGGAAACGGTCTAACACTCTTCATCGTTATTTTAAATCATACGTCACAATACCTTATTGCATAAGTACCGTACTTAGTATACATAATACGACGGGCCGACCCAAGCGGCGCTTCCATTAGCAGCACATCATTGTCTAACATTTCTACTGTTTGCGTGGCTCCCATCTTGGGACAACTCCTACGTTTTTTAATAAAAATTTAAACTGGTGAAAGACAAATAAGATACTTTCACTTACCTGTGGACGCCTTTGAAAAAGGGTGTATCCACAAACCCTATGGAGGACTTCTAGATGCTTCCACTCACCTATGGAAGTAAAGGCCGCTACCACTCAGCAATCCCTTTTTGACTACCTTTCAACTGCTAGGGGGCAGCAAAGTACCCTTTGTGTTCCAGTTGATTTCGTCCACCCTCCCACCAGCTCACAATCACAAGTTAACCAAAATTATGCGGTTCAATTATAGTGTTCAAATAAGCCTAACAGATCACACACATTGATGACTGAACGCTATAATCACGCTGGGGGCTGAACCCTAACAAAAATAACAACCCATACACCTGCTTTGAGTAAAGTAAACGGTAAGCTGCTACCGAGTCACTAGGCCGACTCCTGTGCCTAGTACTTAAGGATCCTACGATACCCTTAACATTTAGGTCCCATGTTACGCCCTAAACAAATACTTGCTGATACACTTTTTTCCTGCGCAGAAAAATACACACTTGGCAGCACAACCGGAAATGCATATACACTATTGTGCGACTAGTCGCATACACAATGATGCGACTACCACACAACCGTATGACGTACCCTTAGCTGCGTATGCAAAAGTGCATCTCTATTGCACGCAAAACTGCAACTTAGCCGCGTGCGCAATACTGCGACACCCCTTTTAAACGCAAAATACTATCAACAAAGGAAAACAAACTTCTTACTCTCTTGTCCCTGGATTCTAGTCAGCGTCTCTTGGTCACACGATAACGGGTAGCGATCTCTCAGCATCGAATGGTTACAGGTAAGACTGCTTGTGGCCACTATCCACCCTTTGCTGAGATATAGATATCCGTGTATATATCGTGTGATTAGGTACGTGACTTCACTACGAGCCCCCAACTAAGGATACTGACGATATACCTTCCTACCTATACCTTCTAAACCTGCCTATAACCTCTAAGATTTACGCTATTTGCATACACAGTCATACAGTAAAATAAAGACTTTAGACCTTGAACATGTGTTTCCAAAGCACAAAGTATTATTCAACCAAAGGACAGATAATACACGCTGTGATCTAAGTACAATTTAGCGCAAAGAAATTATACAGACCCAAGATACAGTTATACATACGCAAGCGCTCTGGGACCAGATTCCGGCATCAGCAAGAGACCTCCGTCAATCAGCAATCAGCAGAATAACTAGAAACCCAGGGTCAGAGCACACATTTTTATACCCCCCCAGAAATAAGCTGAACAAAAGAGAGGTCTTGTTGCGATTCCATTGCTTCTCCTTCACGGTGCATTTGGTACAAGGCACTTAACAGGTTGATTCAAATGGCCACAGTCCAGCCTCTAACAGCTGGTTGCCTTCGTTTTCCCGCCTCATGCAAATCTAGACTGTTGGTTTTACAAAGTACATTTTGGTTCTTTATGTCTTTACGGTTTATAAGTTGCGAACGCATGTTCCGATCTTCACACCGATGATACTGAAAAGCTGTGGATAAAGTGCAGATCAGTATAATATCAAACACAGCTTATTTATCATGTATTAAACCTTAGATACCAAATAGTCCTTATTTCACAACATTTGTAATAAATAAATAAAACTTGGATCTTTTACTTTATAGCTATGGAACCTTTTGTGTAAGTGTGCATTATGTAAGTATTAGGGATATGAGAAAAGACACTGGTTTGCTATGTGATTGCACATGCATGCAGCTACTAAACAGTGTTTGCATGTAGGCTATTATGTATTCACTAATGTGCGACATATTAACAGCGCAACTGTGTGTATTAATGTGCGTATGAGGTATGGTAAAATATGCGATCACATGATGCCAATAGTAGCATTGCCATATGTACTTAAGTGTGAGTTTAGCTAAAATGGCGCTGGGCGGTCATTCGCAAAATGGTGTCTTGCAGATTCTTGTTTCTAGAATGGAGTCTAGCTGCCATTCGCAAGATGGCGTTGCGCACGCTAATTTTTACGCTGATTCCGTCTCAGCCACTAATCCAGCTTTGACAACGGACTGGGATCATGACTCCTGAAGCCAAAAGTTTGTGAATTACACCCATCAGTGCCCCTCTCCTGAGCTGGTTCCAAGGAGGAGGAGTTGCAAAATATCAATGGGGATGAGTTCCCTCCAGGTCCAATATGTAACCTCTGTAAAGAACCCCTCTGATCCAAATGTCTGTGGTTGACCAGGAACAGACATCCTGGAACTAAAAAAAGGTGGGCCCCTACATAGGTGAACCTGGGCCCTTCCTCACAAGAGTAATATGGAGGACCTGTTGCCTCTATGGAAGCCTGGACAGTGATACCCCTTGGTCAAACGCCCTCTGAATTGACCTGCTCTGTAGCATTGCACTGTACCTCTGGTGGGTAGAGGCTGGAACCTACTGAATAGATGTGTCCTCATACATCTAGATTCAATATGCCACACAGCGTGATATGCCTTGCGGAAAGTGAGATTCCAGGTCCTGTGCTACTCTGCTAATGCTGGGCATCTTTTCTTTGGCAAAAATGCATCTATAAAAATGTTTCTAAGTCACAATGCGATGTGACTATGACACAGACGGTGCTGATTAATTTGATATGCAACACTTGTAAATCTGTGTGCACCTGAGATTGTATATGAAGTACCATGGAACTCGGAGTGAAAAAAAGCTGCGGGCGCTACATTTTAGCACTTCGTATACAGATTCAGATACTCAGTAGTGCATAGATATACAAGTGTGGCATTATTATAACACAGTCTGCTGGTGCATCCTAGTTGCATTGCGACTTAGTTGTATTTTTGGCTAAAAAGACGCCTGGCACTAGTAGAGTTTCATGGGACCTGGCACACCGAGAGGGGCTTTTTAGTGAGAAAACATGTGTAAGGACACATCTGTACCACAGAAACGAAAGGGACGAAATTTAGGAGTTCTAGGATGGGATAGAAGGACTGGGAGATACTGACTATTAACACCAGTCATCTGAGCAATGATGCGCTTCAGTTCTGGCCCAAATAAGTATTACATACCACACAAAAGGACCTGCCTCCAAAGTCTTCTTAGATTTATTATCTACCTACCAAGAGCACTACCAGAGCGGCTGAGATAAATAAGGCTGATGTACCTGTAAGAGAGAAGTGATGCCCAAGGACGCATGACTTACATAAATGGAAGTCTGCTTTAGAGATGTGCGGTTTGGTTTTCCTGAAAAACGAACACAATTAAATTTAGGAGTTGAACTGAGTCCTGGGGGTAAATTTACTAAAGTTTGATTTGTGATTCATTTTTATGAATCTCTTAACCACTTGCCTGGCACGGTTGAATCAGATATGACCACACCAGGCTGGGTTTCCCCTGACATGGTTGTATCTGATACGACCAGTCAAAAGTGCCCACTAGGCAGCTGTGGGAAACTAATCTTCCTGCAGCCGCCTATATCAGAGGGACCTGCTGGTCCCTCTGCACCCGTGGCTGCCCCTCCTGTGTGGCCAGATCACTGCTGGCCACAGTGATCGGGCACCCTGCGGCACCCCCATCCAGCATGGCTGCAGGCTCCATGGTATCCCGATCACTGTGGCCAGCAGTGATCGGGCAGCCTCTGTGGCACTCCTTCCCTAACTGCTGTTCACCTCAGGCTGCCTGCCGGCATAGCAGTATTCACTCCCGATGTGGGTCCCAGCTTCTGTTCCACCACCTCCACCCGGGGCGGCGGCTGCATCCCCGGGCCGGCCCCCCATCCAACCCCTCCTCCCGGCATGGTGAAATAGCTACATTGTGCCTGCCCTGCAGCCCAAGCCACCTCCTCCAGACGGCTGCTAGTGTTTGCCCGGACCACCTCCTCACAGCGCGGCTCCTCCCGGCGCGGCTTCTCCTCCCGGGCCACCTGCTCCCAGCGCGGCTTCTCCTCCCAGGCCACCATCTCCCAGCATGCCTTCTCCTCCCGGGCCACCTCCTTCCTGCCACCGCTTCCCTGCTTGGCTTCTCTCTTCTTGTGTGTGAGTACTTCAGCCGGCGGCATCCATAACCCCTCCATCCTATTGACGCTCCGCCTCTGTCCCGATCTCTGCTGGTCACAGTGATCGGGCAGTAAAGTTTGCAATATTATACATATATATATATATTCCCCAGCGCTATCTCTGCTCCAGACTAGCCACTGCAGCCAGGCATCTTCCGGATGATGTGACCTACAGTACATGAATATTGAATACCGACTGAAGACGCCATTGTCCCAGGGAGAATACATCTTTCTCACCTTTTGTCTTACATAATCTTTGAGGGACCTTACAACAACGGTCTCATTGGAGAAAATCGAAAGCTGCCACCGTGAATACGGGAGTGTTGAGTGAAATAAATCTATAAGGATTAATTATTGGACATACAGCATTAACTACTGGTGTAGTGCTTTTATTAGTACATTTGCTTGATATATATATATATATATATATATACACATACACACATGTGTGTGCATATATATATATACACAAATGTATACATATACATATATATATATATATATATATATATATATATTAGGGGGGAGCGGGTTCGGTTTTACTCGGATTTACTCGGATCTTTAAACGGCATTTTATTGGCTATCGCCTATCATGTGTTTTGGATAGCCAATATAATAAATCCGAATTTGCGGTAAAGTGGCGATAAGAACCGAGTAAATCCAAGTAAAACCGAGCCTGCACATCCCTAATATTATATATATATATATATATAGCCACATAAGTCTGCTAACTATTTGAACCAGTCACGGGTCCAGATATGTACAATGGATAATAAAGGGGCACTCACCAGAGCAAGTATCAGCAACAAATTGTTTTAATGCTTACTTATCCATTCATATGTCATGTCGACGTTTCGGTCAAAAGCTGACCTTTATCAAGACAAGCATCCAAATGTCAAAACATCACAGCTTCAGTATGACTGTCTAGAGAATAGTATCAACTTAAAAAAAAAAACTAAACACTGTAAATAGTGACTATTCTAATCATCAGGTTTATAGATGGCTATCTGGTAACCCCTGTGGCCCGCTAAGACATCAAAGATTGACAAGATGTAGGGCGGCTTTTACAGTAGATACAACCTCTTTGCAATCTGCCTCTGATAGCGAAGCCTCCTCTTCTCTTCCACCAAAAGGTTTTTTAGTACAACTTCAAAACACCCCAGGGGACATCGTAGCAAGAGATGGAGGCCACACCCAAGGAGAGGTGGCTATAAGGAGAAGAGGCAGAAGGAAGCGAATGTAGATCTGGTGTTTAATTTATTGAGTTACCAGCTTTCCTCAGCTGAAGTATCACTCCTATCTTTGGGTCTTTCCTTTGTACCTTACCAGAAACATAATAAGTTAAATTTTATAGTGGATCAATATAAATTTGGCCGCAAATTAAGATTACGTGAATTCTTTGCTGATAAGGATTCAAATAGGGGCTATTTGGAGACATTACCTTTTCCCAGGCCAGGGTCTTTTGATCCCCAGTCTAATAACGCCAGCATTCGTACCTTTTTATGTCTAATGAACCGTTATATAGAAAAGGCGAAACCAAGGTATCAGTTTGACAATTTGACCAGTGAACAGTGACATGCATTACAGTCCCTGAAAAATAATTCCTCTATCACGATTCTCCCTGCTGATAAAGGCGGGGCGATTGTGATTCAGGACTAGGAGTCCTATGACTGTGAGGTCACGAATGTTGAGACTGTGGAGACTCAGATACAAGATATGAGTGAACGCTTCAAAAATAGGGGCTACTCCAGCAGCACCATTGAGGGCTGCTTGACCAGAGCAAGGAAAAGACTTCCTGATAATAAAAAAAGCACAGTAAAAAATAACCGTATGACGTTTGTAAGCCAATATGATTATATGTCCTCTGATGTCAGAAGATCTGTGAAAAGGAATTGGCACATGGTGGCATCGGACCCGATCTTCAAGGGTAAACTTGATGATCCACCTATGATGGCGTACTGAGGCGGACAGAACCTGAAGGAATTGTTGATGCGACCAACTAATCGACCAACCACTAATGCTACATCGTGGTTGAATACTGCCAAACCAGGGTGTTTCAGGTGTGCGACCTGTGTGACCTGCAGATCGCTATTGATGGGTCCTACATTCCCACATCCACATAGTGGGAAGCCACTTAGGATCAAGTTTAAGCTTCACTGCCTAATGGATCACGTCATCTACTTGCTTACTTGTCCATGCGGCCTGGCCTATGTGGGCCTAACCACCCGAGTATTTCGGGAGAGAATGGCGAATCATCGCAGCTTGATTAGACAAGCAATCACCTCGGGAAAATCAGATAAGCCGGTCACTGTACATTTTTTACAAGCAGGACATCAGGTGGCGGCTTTTAAATGCCTTATGATTGATTGGGTCCCCAAACCATTAAAAAGCGGAGACCGTAAATTGAGCCTCCGCAAACTGGAGGCGAAGTGGATCTTTACTCTGGAAACTGTTGCCCCTAGTGGCCTGAATGAGTACAATCCCCTGAATGTTTTTTTTTTAAATAAAGGTATTGCCCATAACAGATAAGTCACAGAGTATATTACATAGTCACTAACATGTACACCTTTGCTATCTCTTTCATACTCTCACTGTCTCTTAAGCTACGTACACACTAGACAACATTATAAATTGTTTTTCCGATAACGACACATAGTTATGACAAATTTGTTTTATTGTCCAGTGTGTACGCACTAGATCGCTAGTGATGCATGCTCCCGCGGGTCACTAACGACATCCCCAGTCATCTGTATTTGCAGCTGAATCTGGGGATGTCGTTAGCCGTGCCACACAGCCGAATGCAGCATGGCCTCACTCCCACCCCCGCTGTCGTTCGTTGTTCCTGGCATCGACAAGTGTGTATGCACTTACCGATGCCGGCACACCCACCGGGTCCATCACTGATGAGGTCACTGGGTACACACATTGTTTAGTGTGTACCCAGCTTTAGACATTATCAATTCTCAGTACAGTATGTGCCTGAATATGCAGTTCCTGTTGTCCAAGCCTTATTAATACTGCCAGAATACAACTTTTTGTTTTTCACTCCCGACTGTACCAAAAATCTTATCCACTATCTCATCACCTCCTGCCATGACTGATGTAACCGCCTCCTCTCTGGAAAGTCTCAACCAGCTATGCCTGCTTTAATCCTTCTTAAATGCTGCAGGAACACTGATCTCATAAGTTCTCACTGCTCCACATGATCGCCCCGCTCTTCCATTTAGAGTGTAAGCGCTTTCATGAGCGAGGTTTTTCTTACCCTTTGCATTTATTTTGTCTATCTTATATGTTTATGTTTTATGTATGTTCTGGTTCCTCCATGGTCGTGTATTGTGGAGCACTTTGGTGCTTTACAAATCTATGGTAATAATATAATAATACACAGCCACATGTAAGATCCTTATGGCATAAGTTAGTTTATAGAACAGAATTGCTCTACATGGAATTGTCCTGATGACTGCTAGCTTGTCTGGCACCTCTCTATACACTGAACAAGATTTTATAAGCTCTTGTAATATATACAGATGGAGGCATCACTCACCTCCATGCACTGCATTTTCATCCAGTTTATTCATCATAATTTTACTAAGTGCTGTATTCCCAGAGAGAGTAAAGGCATAAGCCATCATAGCCTGGCTGTATACACTGCTAACTTTAACTGCAGTCTTCCTAATGCAGGACACAGCAGCCATAATCATAGGATCCTGAAACATAAGTTTACAGTGTTACCTGAAAAGAACCTGTTGGTCCAAATTCATTTGATCTAATCCTATGTGTGCAATTGGTTGTCGGCTCTATGATGAGTCAATTTTAAAATTATAATACAGCATACAAAGACTGTGTATTAAATATATAAATGTTAATCTTCTCATGGTTTATAAGAATCTTCTGCTTACCTGGATTCGAGAGGGAGAGCATCCCCAACCCTTTCGCAGAGAAATATAAGGCTCCCCACCCACAAAAAGACCTCAAGAAACAAATGATTTAATTTTTGGAAGAAAGTGGAATACAAAAGAATGGGAAAATTAATAGGAAGGTTTCAAAAGTAGGATGGGATTGTGATACTGAAGTGTTTAACAATTGTCAAATAACATGTTCTGCATACAGTTCATAATTAATGATGATAAATCAAATATAAAAAATGATAAACATTTGTTATCAGAGTTATTTTTAAGTTCAAACATCTCTAAACAATTTTCTCTAACAATCCTATACTCAATCTCACTTACAGTAAGAGTTTAAATTCAGCAAATTTCAACCTTTGGGAGTCTTGCACCGTACTGTTACTAACTTAGCAAAGTGTCTGTGTTGTAGTCAGCTCTATTAGTTGCAATGTCCTGGAGCACATTTAAAGTATGTGCCAGTTAATGTGGTAAATTGGCTGGTAAGTAGAGTTCTCAGGCTTTCAGAGACTTTACCCACATGTTGACACAAGCTTCCAGGTCATAGCATTGTTGGAAACCAAATGCACAGCCATTCAATCTTTCTCTGCTCGAATATCCACTGCCTAGTACTTCAAAATGGAACATCACCTAGCAGTCAGTGCTGGGTGATTGCCATGTGTTCCTGCAACTGTGCACAGACCACATTATTTGAAAGATGATTCTGGCTTTTGACTTCTGGCTCATTGTTGACTGTCTATGTGCACTTCCACTGATGTTTACTTGTTATTCAACTACACTTTGCCTCATGCCTGTCTGCCATTGTTTGCCTTGCTACGTACTGGAACTTAGACTTGTTACTGGGTTACCCTTTAGTGTCATCTGTGTCTAACATTGTTTACCATGTTGCGCACCAATCTAGGAATGCCTGACAACAAACTGCTTAACTCCTTATACTTCTAGACAGGTAAGCAGAACTTTTCTCTGCATATATTATGGTGGTTGCTTATCTCCTGTTATACTTAAGTGTTTCTCTGGATTTCAGCTAAATAAATAAAAGTAGTTTTTTACCGCTGAATGTTTTTAGCATGGGCTCCTGTAATTTGGGAATTCCTAGTTTATACTACAGATAAAGTACTTGTATGGCAGATAAGTGTTTTAATCAGTGCAGTTAAAAGGAGAAGAAGCTAGCTTTCACCAAGCCACGACTCCAGATAAGTATTTTAATAATGTGGTTGACACTGCAGTGTGTATGGTGTCAGCATGTATCTGTCCTTTCAATGGTGTAATGTGTCCCTGGAAAGTCTGTAGCTCCTCGTAATGCTGCTTTGGGATCTTTTGGTCCTTGATGAACAAAAGACCTGATGTCATCTGGTAGGAATCCCTCTCTCTACCTTTAGCAAGGTAGTTGTAATTGTCTTCCTATTGACTTTGGCCCTGATTCAGAGCCGGACGCTCTGACCAGAGCGCTCGCTCTGAATCAGGGCCCACCTCCATTAAAATGGAGCGTCCTCCTGGACGCCCGTAAAGCTGTGGGTCACCACCCACAGCATATACGAGCGTGCAGGATGATGGTCGCGATGGTCTTGACCATCGCGACCATCGAAACTGCGAGCAACAGCCTGCGGTTGAGTTTTTCAACCGCAAGGCCAGGAGTGATTTTGGCTCTATCAGAGCCAAAATCACTCCCACTGACATCAATAGTGATGTCAGTGGGGCCGGCTTCAGACGGTAGGCGTTCCCTTGGGACCGCCTCCGTCTGGCAGGCACGCCCCCGGCACGCCCGCCAAAGGGGGCGTGCTGTCAGTCAACATCGACAGCACGCCCCCTCCGAGCGAAGGAAAGTCCTTCGCTCGTCGCGTCTCGCACATGCGCATGACGGAGCTCCCTCCGTCGTGCGCATGCGCAGTGCAGCCCATCGACCCACTTGCGAGCGGACAGCCGCTCGCGAGTGGGTCTGAATGAGGGCCTTTATCCCTACTTCATTGTTTTCCTGAGTTGAACACAAGTGGAAATGTGGATGGATCCCACGGACTTCAGCGTACTGCACATGCACCAAAGTAAGACATCGCCATCTGCACATACACGCACAGAAAGTGTTCACTACTGTGTATGGATTTATCCGTTGATGTGACTGGCCAAATATGCTCTGTAAAGCGCTGCGGAATATGTGTGCTCTATATAAATAACTGGTAATAATAATCCGTCCATTGATGGAGTGCACTATCAGTTAAATGGGCTTTTCTGGGCAGTAAGCAAAAACTAGTTGCTTTGGGTTCTTACCTTAGTAGATACACCTGCCTCCAACAGCGCTATTGTTACATATGCAGATAGGGAAAGGTCATCCTCCACTCTTCCCTGTATAAAAACAAAGCATTAAAGAATGGACAATTTTTTTAATGATTAGTTAGTGGCAATTATTAGCATCAAGTATGACACAAAGATACATGTTTATTTATTTTTAAACATACAATGTATTTAGTATACCTTCATTTCAGTATTGATAATTTGCCCCACATTATGGAAGCAGCCGTTCTGCTTGCTGTTCTGTTTAAGCCAGGCCAATGAATGTTTCAGATGGTTGTCATCTATGAAGATGTACGGCCCAGCATTACTAAAGGACTTCACTACTAAAGCTGTCAGCCTGGAAATGTCAGGGAAAAGAGAAGGACCAGGACAACAGAGAAATAAAATGAATAGTGTATTATTCAAATTGTTAACCGTTAATAAGAGCTGGTAATATCATAATGAGGTACTGATGGATCTATTGCAATATTTACCATGGAGCAAAAGCAGAAGCAGAGCCTACAACAAAGTATAGGGACTGTAAAAGAAAGAATCACAACCCTATACAATCACTTTACAAAATGTCAAACTACTGTGTCTAATATACTGATTTTAAGGTGACTTTAACCTCCCTTTTATTACTCGTAGGTGCACATTATGGGCCAGATTCTGAAGTGAGAGAAAAGCAAAAAAATCCAATAACACTCCATGGTGACAAAACCATGCGGCAATGCAAGAGGTGCATATATATATATATATATATATATATATATATATATCACCACATAATTTGGATGAAAACTTCACAGAGTGGTAACTTTGGATCCCAGAAGACATACTAGGAGGTTGAGGTCCCGGTCAGGCCTCCCGTCGGTGTACGCTGTGCAGAACTTTGACCTGGGAGCCTGTTCTGGGCCTTCCGTTGGTTGGATTTGAATGAAAACTTCACAGTGGAGTGCCAGTTGGTCTGCGATGCCTAATGAAGTGGTCGGGGTCCTGGTCAGACCTTACGATGGAGTGCACCGGGCAGAACTTTGACCCAGGAAGCCTCTTCTGTGCCTTCCACTGGATGGATTTGGACGACATCACATAATAAAACTTAATAGCTTGAAGATGTAAACCCGGGCATGGTGAATACTGGCTGCTTTTGCATGTAAGCCACAAATGGTGGACAGCTTTAATTTTACACTGCAATTTTGATTTGAGTTTGGACACACCCCTCCCAAATCTCTTTGCACATATTACATCTACCCCACTTGCAGTGCAGCAGGGTTTTACAAAGGTGCAAAGTTACTTGCTCTTATTTGCTTTGCTCCCACCTCAGAATCAGCGCCTCAATTTTTTCATGACAGTACATTTTTCGCACATTGACAACCCCGTTTTTCCTGTGACTGAATGGTGGGGTCATATCAGTAGCAGTGTGAATGGTTCTGCATTTCAGGGCACAAGTTCGTGGGGGTGCCATGGTTGCATAAAAATACTTAAAGATGTGCTCAGCATCCTCAAGATGAGCCTGCAGCCCAGCTCAAAGCTTCCTGGCACCTGGCAATGAAGAGAAACCAACAGGAGATGATAGCAAACGGAAGGCAGAGAACAAGGAATCAACAGAAAAATTAGTAGAGGAGAGCTATTGTGACTGAGATGGGGTAGGGGGGAGAGAGATAGGTCCAGGAGAAGATGCAGAAAGGGGAGAGGGTCCGAAGAATGAAATTAAGAAAATATGAGAAAACCGTACACAATTCATACATATTACAGTAAGTGCCAAACAATGTTATTAGCAAGGCAGGGCCTGATTCAGAAGAGGATACAACTAATACATATGAGATAGATGAAGGTGTTTGGTATGGGATGCCAGTTCTCGTGATCCTGGCGGTCAGAATCCTGAAGCCGGTATCCCGGCATGTTTAGGATACCGTCACCTGTTGGTTGGTATCCTAACCCTCCCCTTCTCCCTACCCCTAACCCTCCCTCCTCGGTGCCTAAAACTAACCTCCCCTAGTGCCTAAACCTAACCTCCTCCTCCCCGCACCCTAAACCTAACCCTACCCCCTTAGTGCCAGACCCTAACCCTCCCCCTAGTGCCTAACCTAAAACCTAACCCTAACTCTCCCTCTAACCACAATACTTCAGAATCCCGGCGGTCAGAATGCTGGCACCGATATTCTGACAAGTGTCAGGATTCTGGCATCGGCATAAATGCTGTTATCCCTATGGTCAGGGTTATTATGACAAAATCAGTATGTAATACCACCGGCCGCATGGCCGTCAGTTTGAATCCCGGCAGCGTCAGGCCGACAGAGGAACAGATCCTGGCAGCGGTAGCCCGACAGTGCTGGAAATCCCGATCGTCCCCAGGTAAGTACTAACTAACCTAACCTACGCCCCTAACCCTCCCTTAGGGGTGCCTAACCCTAACCTCCCCGCCCAAGTGCCTAACCCTAATCCCCCCTCCAAGTGCCTAAACCTAACCCCCCCCTTCCCCACTGCCTAAACCTAAGTCCCCCGGGGGGGTGCCTAACCCTAACATCCTCCCGTGGGTGCCTAACCCTAACCCTCCCTCCCCCTAGCCTAACCCTAACCTCACGGGGGAGTGCCTAACCCTAAGTCCTCCCCAGGAGCCCTAAAGCTAACCCTCCCCCCCGCGGCTGTCTGCTCGCGGCGCCCGGCGTCCCTACGATCGGGATGCCGGGCACTGGTCTCCCGTAGTCGGTAAAATGAGCAGCATCTACATCTAAATGCCGGTCATTTCACCCTCGCCAGCATATGACAGTCGGGAAGCCGGCTGTCGGTATAATGTCAGCCGGCTTCCCGATTACATCCCATTATGACCGCACCCAGATGAAGGAGGCACAGACGTGAGACATAATATAGGGAGGGAGCAGTCAAAAAAAGGAACATTTCTTTCTGTCACTTGACAAAATCCTTGTTACTTATCCTACAGTCCCATATTTGTTTTGAGCTGTTTTGAGGAACCTTTATATGCAATATACATTAAACACATAGCACAGTATTCCTTTGATGTATTGTAGTTTTATGAGAATACTTTTGGACATTTATCAGGTGAATTACTGCTTTGTTTTCTTACATAACATTATAGCTAAATTATTTACCACGTGTTTCCGCTCTGATCTCGTTTCCCGAATGCGCTGTATGATCCATCACCTAGCTTGTATTTCAGCTGTCTCTGATACCCTGATATATAGAACACACATGGATTAGTTCTTTGTCAATTGTACAATGCTACATAATCAGGCTTTTCTTTCTATTGCAGCCATAATGTGAATAATGATAACCCATGAAATGAATGTAAAAAAGAAAAGTCTGTAAAGACTGAATCCTGGGATTAAAACTGTATATATTGTTTCAACCAATGACTGGGGAGTGCTGGTTCCTACTATTGTTTGTACTAGGGGATAATCTCCCTTTTTTTTTTCCGTGCACCCCATCTGGAGATGGTGAGCAGCAACGACTATTTTTTAAATAAATTATATATATACAGTAACTATTCTGATAACTGAAATTTCTCTCCTGTTAAAACTTCACACACCAACATGTAAACTACATTACAAACTCAGACCCATCATTCGCTGGGTCGCTAGCTCTGTCCATCGGCCTCTCATTTCTGGCCACCCTCCCATCTCTCTCATCTCTTTCTTCCATTCTGTATATCTGTCACCTCTGTCCTCCCTCTCCGTCTGTCTCTCACATTTCTGCCCCCCATCCCAACTCTCTCATCCTGATCCCTAAAAATGTGGTTATGGGGTGGGGGTCACAGGGGAATAGTAGGGCCAGCTCCGGATACAGCAGGAGGGTGCAAACCTCCATTTGGCGTACACCTCAGTACATGTGTCATACAGGCGACTAGTTGTTGATACGATGGACTTGTGAATTTCTAATTTATGCAACTGACATGAGTTACACAGCTACAGTAGAAGGATACGTTCAGCACTGGAAATTCCAACGCTGGCCAGAATTCCGACGGCTGGGATACAGAATATAAGTAGCAGGGTGTGGGGAGGGTTAGGGGTCAGGGTTACGCACTAGGGGGAGAGATAGGGTTTAGCACTAAGGGGGAGGGTTAGGTTTAGGGTGCAGGGATGGTGAGGTTAGGTTCAGGCACTAGGGGGCAGGTTAGGGTTAGGCACCTAAGAGGGAAAGTTAGGGTTGGGGTAGGGAGAGGGCGAGGGTTAGGATGCCGACCAACAAGTGTCGGTATGCTAACCATGTCGGAATGCCGGCATCGGGTTTCTGACCGCTGGAATCCCGACTGCCGGCATCCCATACCCAACCCATTTTACCCATGCTAGCCTTGGTAGTATAGAGAAGTACTGTGCTGAACCACTGGAGCATTCGGATTGAATAGATCCATCTTTTTTAACTTTTAAGAAACTTTTTCTATGCATTAGATACTTTGTGGGTTTGATTCAAAAACAAGTGATCTTTCTAAAAATGATCATTAAGCTCCAGAGTAATACATCTTTTAAGAAAGAGGCAAAGTACAGTATGCTGGTAATCATAAATAACAACATATCTCTCACCAGTCTGAAGAAACTTGATGGCTCTGTTCTTAACCTCAGTAGTTAGCTGATGAGTCTTCTCCAAATATTCCAAAGTGAAGATATTTGGTGCAAAGCGCATCATATTCTGCTCCCCACACCCATATGGCCTGGCCAGGAGATTGTCCATGTTCTGCAAAACTGTGCCCATCACATCTCCTGTTGGAATCAGAGAGAATGTTCAATCAGTTTTATGCAAGGAAAACTTTTATTACAGTATGTATTGGAAATAATACAGTATTTAAAAAGACTGTCCACTCTGAATTCCAGGTAAGCTGTTCCTTCACACTATACAGTACATGCCCAATTCTAAAGGCCCACATCCTTTCACAGCTACTGTAATACAACCAGGGGTAAATTTACTAAAGTGAGAATTTTTAGAAGTGAGTTTTAAAAGTGATGTTGCCCATAGCAACCAATCAGATTCTACTTAAAATGTAACTACTGTAGCACCTTCTAGAAGATAATAGCTAGAATCTGATTGGTTGCTATGGGCAACGTCACTTTTAAAACTCACTTCTAAAAACTCTCACTTTAGTAAATTTACCCCCCAGTCTTTTCTAACTGCACTTATAGAAAGTGATGGAGGCAGCTACATTTTAATATACGCAATCATAAAGAATGTTCATTTTCAAGGCCCCCACTGACATCAATGATAATTTGAGCCCTAGAAATTAGCTATATTTGTATGAAATCTGAACCAAAAAGGATTTACTACTATCAGGGACACAGTTGGCATAGTGGTTAGCCTCACAGCACTGATGTCTCCACTGTGGTAGGGACTGATGTAAATGACCAAATATAGGCCCTCATTCAGAGCCGTTCGCTATTTGCGTTCGTTCGTTCAAAAACCAGGGGTGGCTATGCAAATGATCCGTTCGCACAATGCAGTCTGTTCACACCTCTAAGTCTGAACGAGCGAGCAACACATACGCTCTTTTATTTCTTAAAAACGCCCCCTGGCCGCTCGCACCATGCGTCATGTCCGCTATTTGTTAGATTAATCGAGTACATCGAACAGGATATGAACTGCTCGCTATTCTTGTGGTTGGTTTTTTCAACCGCTATTTTGCGAGCAGTTCTGAGTTAAAAAAAACCAAGTGACGTGGTCATTGACGCTGCTATATTAATTATGCACACCCATAAAACGCCCGTTTTGACCTTTAAGCACGCCTGCGATCGGATCTCCACTCCCCGTTTTCAAGCACCTTCCCCTGTTACCACCCACATACGCCTCATTCTGTCACTCAAAATAGCAGGCACTCGCTATATTGCGTACAAATGATTTTCGTCCGCACTGACTGGTTCGCGCATGCGTACTAAAAACCGTACGCATGCGCAGATGTGCGAACATCGCTCGGAACGAGCGTACTGCCGCTAGCGAGTGGCTCTGAATGAGGGCCATAATCTTTAAAGTGCAGCAGAATGGGTGTGCGCTCTAAAAATAACTGTATGTGGTACCCCCAAGTTTGTTCTCAAATAGGGATCCCCCAATATTTTTTTTATGTATGTACACATAGATATACTGCAGCCCCATTCCACATAATAGGCAGGTATAGTGAACTTTGACTGACCTTGCTCTCCCTGAACCCCACTGAGCATGTGCAGACAGGGAGGTAGAAAGTGCCCCTTGGTCAGCGACCCATTTTAGGAGGGAAAATCCTGCCCCATTGATTGGTAGCCTGGGTGTCCAGGCAGAGATCCCTGTAGGCGGCCTGTTGCTGAGTCCCCTCTGTCCACTCATAGATGCCGGACAGACAGGGAGGAGAGTGAGGGAAAGTTTATATATTACCCTCCTCAGGCTGTCAGTGCTGAGTGAGGGGAGAATTTCTGAAGAATGATTGTCTGTAAGGAGTCAGGGAGGATTTGTCTGTGGAGTGCCCCTGGATTTATAAAATAGAAGTACAGTAACCCCTCTCATTTATCCTGGATTACAAATACTGCACCTGGTATGCTGTCTGTAAGGAATCAGTAGACTGCCCTTGGAGCTGTAAAAATAAGGATGCTATAACTTTAATGTTGCCCTGGACTACAATTAACCAGACTTTACATTGGCCCGGAAGGCTACCTATCCAATCTGCCAGGGGAGGTGCTCTGATGCTGGATGTGGGTCCCTGGAGGATGGGGATTTGCATAGAGCACCCTGCTTTGGAAGAAGCCCCCTCTGAATAAAGGACTGCCTCCCTAAGTGCCTGTTATCAGGAGTCACTGCATATGGTAGTCTGCGCATGCTGGGAGAGAAGAAGAGCTGCCTGGGAAGGAGCTCTAATCGCTCCATCGTCGCGGATGAAGCCCCAGCTGAGGAAAAGGTCCTGCCAGAGAAGAAAACCCTGCTGGCACCCGCACAGGCAGAAGAAAAGACAGCCCCAGAGGAAGAATGCTTCAGGACCCCTTCTGCTGCTGTGTGTGTTTGCTGGACAGAGCCCCTGTGGAAAGAGATTTTGCACCTGTTGCTCCTTGTAAAATACCTGCCGGAGGTCTGCAGCTGGGAGCTCTGGTGCGGTGCTGTGCATCCCAGAGTTGCCCTGGACATCGGAGGAGGCTGAATAGCTACTGCCAGGGGTGAGATCATACCAGAACTTCCCTATACTCTGTCCCTCCACAGCTCCTATCTTCCCTCCATTAAGGCCCTGCTCCTCTGTACACCTTTCCTATCTGGGTCCCCTGAGTCTATTGCATTATCCTTTACCTTGTGGCTAACCATGATTAGGCTGGGAGACTAGGTTTTGTGTAAAAGCTAGGACTGGGAGTTAGTCTCCCACACAACTGGGTATAGAAAGGGGTCATAGTGTTTTAAATTAGGTAAAGTGTGTGTAGTGATGAAATAGGGGGGGAAGTAAAAGATAGGTCACCCCCTCTTTTCCCCAAGTATTGCATTGGTGGTCATCTACTTTCCTGTGAACGACTGGCTCATGTCCAGGAGGGGACGTGCCTTATGGGTGTCGGCTCATGTCCGATGCCACTGTGGGTGATGTACAAAGTATTTTATGTCTATCTTTAAAGTAAATGTAATGCCATGTGATATGTATTTAGGCTCTGTTTACTGTTTGACTCATGTGTTAGCTAAAGTGGTTGATAGTGGCCTTCCGTGGCCCTTTATCTGTTATAGCACTCTGTAAAGCTGTTCACTGCTCGCTGTGTTATTATTGTAAATGCTGATTAATATATTGCTTGTATGAAATGTTTGAATCTTTACTTGTGCTTTCATCTCATTAGCAAAAGGTGCATGCTTACTGTGAATCTGTTGCTTTGGCAATTCCCGTGATGTAATGTACATTACTTGTTTATTTAGCCCTGTGTAACCCTGGCTGGCAATTCTGGTAGTAAAAGTTGCAATATTGAGCTTGGGCCATTTACTCTGCATGAACTATTAGCCGTTACAGCTGGAGAACTACAAGTACCAGCCTAACTTGCAGTTGCATTATTGTGCTTGGGCCATTTACTCTGCGTGAACTGTTAGCCGTTACAGCTGGAGAACTACAAGTACCAGCCTAACTTGAAGTTACATTATTGTGCTTGGGCCATTTACTCTGCGTGAACTGTTAGCCGTTACAGCTGGAGTACTACAAGTGCCAGTTTAACCTGCATGTGCAATATTGTGATTGGGCCACTTACTCTGCATAGACTGTTAGCCGTTACAGCTGGAGAACTACAAGTACCAGCCTAACTTGCAGGTGCTTTATTGAGCTTGGGCCATTTACTCTGCATGAACTGTTAGCCATTACAGCCGGAGAACTACAAGTACCAGCCTAACTTGCATGTGCTTTATTGAGCTTGGGCCATTTACTTTGCATGAACTGTTAGCCATTACAGCTGGAGAACTACAAGTACAAGCCTAACCTTCATGTATTTTTTTCCCACGTTATTCCTCAGCAAAAAGGGAGTGTTAGCACAGACTGTATTTTTAAACTATGGGTTGCTGGTGCACTACTGATATAAGCCTAACCTGCATGTGTTTTTCCCATGTTTTTGTCAGCAAAAAGGGAGCGTTAACCCAGACTGTATTTCAAAGCTATAGACTGACGGAGCACCATTGATTCAAGCTAGACCAGCAGGTTTCATATTTAGGTCTCTCATTTTTTTGGTAAAGTAAAGTTCTGCAGGAATTGTGGTTCTTGTTGGTTTCACATGCTTGCCAGCTGGGGTCACCGGTAGATGACGGGGAGGTAATACATAAATACCTTGTCATTGAATAGTGTAATTAATTTCATTCCATCTGTATATGGTAAATATCTCCTGTCATTTGTTGTTAAATATTGACAAATAATAAAACAGCGTTGCACCTTCCCTCCTGACTGGTCATTGTGTCTGCAAAAGGGGAATTCAGGCTTGCCTCTCTGTCACGGTGTGTCCTATCTGAACACGGGGAAATCGGCCACCGAAGCAATCCGAACACACCTGAACCTGGTGCTAGTGGTGCAGCACTGTACAAACCAGTCAGTACATCACATGTACATAAAATATTTACAGCAGTGTATCTTTCTTTTAAAGTTGTTATCTGCGATGGTCCAATAAGTTGTTGCATTTTGGACCCAAACTCTTATTCAACAGTTGTGATAAACTTTATAATTTAGTTTTGTAGTATACATGTAACATGCTACCAGTTTACATGAGCTACCGTATATCTTCAACATCTAAAATGCCCAATAAAAGACTCCAAAGTTGTACAAAATGAAACACATTTTTCCATGTATTCAAAAACATGTGTGTCCTCAACAGATTTGTGTGTACATATTAGAGCTGTGCGGTTCGGTTCTCCAGAAATCCGAATCCACCCTAATTTCGTGAATCCGGGTAAATACGAGTTGCAGTATTGATCTCCTGAGAAGATCGGGGTAACTCCGGGTTGTGGTTCTGATCTTTTTGTGGTTCGGATTCCGGATTTTAAATCCGAATTTTTGGTTTTGGATTGCATAAATGAAATGATTTTGGCTTTTTTAAAGCTTTTTATCTATTTAAAAACAAAACAAAACACAGATCCAAAACCAAAACACTTGAGGGTGGTTTTGCAAGACCAAATCCAGATCCAAAACCTTGAAGGAGATACAGATTCCAACTAAAACCAAAACACGGGGGTTGGCGCACATCCCTAGTACATATTATCATAAAAACAAACGACTGTATGCAGCTACAAACATCACAGAGTACTAATATATTTCAGAATGTAGACGGTTTATACTATTATAGATTTAGAAACAATTGCAAGTGTTCATACAGATCAAACAACTATGATGTGTGCTGGAGTCTGTGAGGGGATTCTTACCAGTGACTGTGATATGAGCCATCTCAGAGTCATTTATAATGTTTTCAGGCACCTTCAGTAAGATCTCTTCTTTCTTAGAATAACCTAGAACAAACACGGAATTAGTGTGACTCTTTTATTACTAGTAATTGTATGACCAACTAGATTGTGGAAATTGGACACGTCCTGGTCATCTGATGTTTAATCACGCTGGGGTCACCTAGTTCCTCAGCTGTGAGACAGTGCTTTTATAAACAGTATTTGTATTTTATGTGTATTGGGCCACACACACCTACTTTACCGTAACAATACAGTATTTCCTCACCTTCCTCTTGGCTGCAGAACAAAGTACTGTAAGACTTCTCCACCAGGACACCTCCGGGCTGAGAATAGAGAATAAATACATGAAAACACTGTGTATGTAACAAGTTCCTTCTTAAATATATGGTAGTGACATATGCACTTATCTTTTAGGTTGTAATAGTTTAAAACAAGTAAACTGACCTGAACCAGCAGGGGCTTAACCACTGTGTCAACACTTCTTTCTTTTGGAACAACTGGCACCTTATTGTGGCATAACTCTTGTGTATCCACAACCTCTGTCCTTACTGTGACATGTACCTCTCCTAGGAATACATAGTTAGTAATGAGGTAGAAAAAAGAAACATGGGGAAATGTATCAAGGCTTGGAGAAAGTTAAAGCTGAGAAGATGGCCAAAGCAACCGATCAGCTTCTGTGATGTATCTACAGTAGCACGATCTTTGAAATGAAAGTAAAGCTGGGTACACAGTAAATGATGTGTGTACCCAATGACCACAGAAGGTGATGGCACGATACGTCGCACAGACTGCACAATGCAGCGGATGATGGCGCAATATACCATTCCATACTGCATTTTGCAGCATAACATTATTTATCTCAACGTCCAATCTGCTGTGCGGCACTTTGTGGGCACGCACGATCGTTCATACACACTATGCGATCCGCCTGATATATATTGGTCCGATCCGCGCATGAGCAATTTGGAGGTAGTGATGGAGGTGGTGGTGGTGGGGAGGATGGCTCACAGTACTGAGCACCAAGCAATAGGCAATATGGTGACTTTCTTTTTAAAAAAAAATGTAATCAGATGAAATAAAATGCTAGAGGACATGATTGTGCTGCCAATAGATAATGAAATTGTGGAAGGTGAGGTCATGTGGGAGGTTGGGAAAATGATCAGCTCAGTCTTAGACATGTTACATGTTTTTGAGACCTCTGGATACTGTGTCTTGTTGAATATATATTTATGCAATTATATTGCTACAACGAAAGGATATTGAAACACGTTCAAAACACCTGGTGTTGAATATATACACACCCGGATTATCACAAAAGTGCAATTAACCACACTTAATAATAAGTGATGTGCTACAATTCGTCCTACAGAATTGCAGTGATTCTTTTAAATTAGAGGCAAGAGGAGTGCACACCCTTTAGCGGTGTAATTACCCCTCTCTTTTCTTAGATTTTTTAGATAAAGGTATTCTTTATTTTGCACTCTCACTGGTACTGATCTGTAGGAGCCAGATACAGTTTTACCGACAGCAGAAGCACTCATTAAATTGTGGAGTCCTCTAATGTACTGTCATCTTATCTCCTCTGCATGCACACCAGAAGCTAGAGATTTGATTGCAGATGCATGATTCTATCAGCTCTCTCTTTTCTTAAATACCTGAGACTGAGGACCTGATTCAGAGCCGGATGCTCTGACAGAGCGCTTGCTCTGAATCAGGGCCGGCCTTCTGGTTTTTTAGAGCGGCCTCCTGGCCGCTCGCATAGCTGTCGGTGACCACCCACAGCTATAGCAAGTGGCCAGGAAGATGGTCGCCATGGTCAAGACCATCGCGACCATCGGGCTTGCGACGAGACCCTTGTGGTAGGGTCTCGTTGCCGCAAGCCCAAGAGAGATTTTGGCTCAAACAGAGCCGAAATCTCTCCCACTGACATCACTTGTGATGTCAATGGGGCCGGCCCCAAACGGAGGCGTTCACATGCGAACACCTCCGTTTGGGCAGCCACTCCCCTGGCCCGCCCACCAAAGGGGGCGTGCTGTCACTCAACATCGACAGCACGCCCCCTTTGGTACGAGACCCGGAGCGACGGATTGCCCGTCGTTATCCGGGTCTCACGCATGCGCACGACGGAGCCGGCTCCGTTGTGCGCATGTGCACTGGCCACCATCGACCCGCTTGCGAGTGCATAGCGCTCGCGAGCGGGTCTGAATCAGGCCCTGAGACTCACTGTATTTTTCTTACCATTATAACTGTCGCTTAGGAGTGGGAGCACTCATTTATCATTTGATGCTTCCTTGCAGATGATAAACAGGAGAATTTCACTCTTCTGGATGAGCAGTTATTTTAGACTATGCTTTTCTTTTTACCTTAATGTATGAGAGGGCTCCAAAATATGTCTGCCTCAACAACATGGTAAAACGCACAATATGATGAACACATGAAATATGTAGGAAATGTTTATTATTTGCAAGCACTTTTGCTGTGGAATATCAAGTACACTAATATATTGACAAATTTATATTTCGCCATCTGACAACTTATTGATCACGCTGATAATATCTCCAGAGACAAATGGGTATATAAATGCTAATGACTGATAAGAACAGTGGAACTGATTCAGACATCTGGTTTTGTTGTGGACCCGGGGTGGTAATAGGAGCAGACACTGAAGCAGGTTTAAAAGTAAATGTGGAGTTTTTAATGAGTGGCTTAACAGACATGAATGTGGTAAAACAGAAAGTCCGGGTATAGCACTAAAGTGCGCTTGGGAGCTGTAGAGAGGCAAATAGGAAAAAGTCCAGTTAGTGACAGGCAATGGAAAATGTCTAGGTAGTGACTGGTTAATAGAAAATGTCCAGGTAGTGGCAGACAAGGGGAACTGTCCAGGTGGTGACTGATTAATGAAGAATGCAGACTGAGGAAGAAATATCCAGCAGAGTGTCAGTGGAGGCAAGGTGCAGGGTGAACAGCAGGACTCAGGTACTCAGGCAAGGGGAAGGTAATGGAGGATGCAGGGTAGTCCAGCGGGGTTGGAGCAGACAGGCAGGCAGGCAGGTAGTGTTTCACAGGTAACAGGTGGTGAGCACAGGGAACTCTCTCTCAGCTATGCTAAGAAACATGTTGCACTGGCAATGAAGTGAGGCTCTGAACCTCCCTAAATAGAAAGTGCTGTGCCGTGACTAGCCAGAGAGAGCATGTGACAAACCAGGATTGGGCGAGCAAATCACACGGCTGGAGGCAAGATGGCGGCGTCCATGCCAAACGGAACAGAAGCACTGCCAGGCCTCACCAGCCCAACATGACAGCATGCCCACACAGAACCATGCACAGCCAATGCCCCTCGCCACACACCAGCACCACCGCCAGACGCCCCCAACCATAGTGACCTCACAAATAATACCCGTCGACCACCATGCCGAGAAACCCTGGTCGTGACAGCTAGCAAGCGATCGTTCGTTGCTGGCGATGTTTGGAAATGTGCGCATGTATAGTTCGCAGTGCACGTGCGCAATCTAGTACGAGCGATCAGGATGCGCTCACGCGCCCTGCGAAGACAACCCAGTGGAATGAGTGACAGGAGAAGCCATTTGTGGGTGGTTACAGCGGCAGGGCAGTAGTAACGGGGGAGTGGACTTGCGGATGCAGGTGTGCCTGAGTGTTTCAACGACGTTTCAGAGGTGTGCATAATCACCGGCAGCGTCATAGTACACGTCACCAGGTTGAATTATACACTGAAGTGCTCGCAGTGCTTGCGGTAGGGTACAGTCAACCGCAAGCGCTACGGTCAGATCCGATGGAACCCGATGTACTGATGGTTGTATATACTTCCTGGAGATGATGTATTCTAGTGGGCGTCTGAAAACACAAAGTGATTGCTCGCCAATGCATAGTGGGCGTGCTTATACCTTGCCATGCGAGCGCCTGCCTTGACGTCACTTAGCTGAATTTCCAAACGCTGGGAGCGAGCGGCCGCATCTAGCGAGCGGGTCTGAATCAGGCCCAGTGCCCTGGAGAAATTATATGATTAATATATGTTAACATTTATTTCTCTCTTGTGAGATGTTCTATATGTCAAAAATTCATGATTTATGTATATTATTTTAAAATGAAATATAATAAAAATTGTTTTTAACAGATGTCATTAAGTTTGTGCCCCAGAAAAAAAAGAGTTTTCCTTCTTTCCCTTTGTAATACTGTACCCAAACTCTAGGGGAGCACCACCAGCTTTATATTTTGATGGTATTCTTTACTTGAGACACATATTGTGTCTTATCTACTTTTTTTGTTAACTATTATGCTCTGACTATAATTTATGTACTTAACTGCCTGTGCGGAGACACTCTCCCTGCTGTTACTACCTTTAAGAAAGCACTGGGATAGCCATAAAGAAATAACAGAGAGACACTTGGAGATAAGAGTGAGGAGAGAGGGGAGGGGGAAGTCAGGGGAGGAGAGGTAGATCTGAATGTCTTCAGCATAGAGATGATATTGGAGGCCAAAAGTGCTGATGAGCTCACCTAGAGAGGCCGTATAGAGGGAGAGTAGGAGAGGTCCCAGAACAGAACCTTGGGGGCACCTACTGTCATTGGAAGTGGGGGTGAAGTAGAGTCATGATAGGAGATGGAGAAAGAGCGGTCAGACAGGTAGGAAGACAGCCAAGAGAGGACAGTATCCTGCAGATCAAGGATTTGTAAGAGAGGGTGATCCACTGTATCAAAATCAGCAGAGAGGTTGAGAAGAATGAGCAGAGAGTAGTGGCCTTGGATTTGGCAGCAAGCAGATCATTACTGACTTTTGTGAGGGCAGTTTCAGTGGAGTGGAGAGAAAGGAAGCCAGACTAGAAAGGGAGGAAAGAAAGTTGGTAAGGCGGATTTACTGTAGACAATCCGCTCTAGAAAGATGCAAGCAAATTGAAGGAGAGAGATGGGGCAGTAGTCGCAGAAAGTGTTAGGATCAAGGGTTGTTTTTTAAGAATGGGGGAGACAATTACATGCTTGAATGCAGAGGGGACAGTGTCTAATGTGAGGGAGATTGAAGAGGTGGTTAATGGGAGGTGGAAAGGGGTGGACCAGAAGAAGACCATGACTTCATCCTCTTCTTCATCTACGAGGGCTGATTGAAAAGTAATGAGACTGCCTGTGTTTTCCTGTCCAATAGTTAGACGTGGCAACACTATGCTGGTTATTGTGAAGCTCATACTTCGATGTGTCTGAACCTGCAGTTGGACTGCCGTAGTCTACTTTGTGTGGTCACAGCGAGTGGAAGATCTTCATATGCTTTGTCATGGCGGATGAGGAAGATTGATTACGTCAGCGATGTGTGATTGAATTTTGTGTTAAACTTGGAAAAAGTGGAAATTAAACTCATGAAATGTTATGGCAAGCATACGGTGGAGAAATAATTAGCCGTATTTTGGTGATGGAAGCACTTCAAAGAGGGTAATATGTGAGTGACTGATGAAGCGTGTTCTGGGAGACCATCCACTGCAATTACAAATGTCAACATTGCCAAAGCTGCAGAGATGTTGCAAAATGACAGAAGATTAGCTTCACTTGGCATCTCATTCGAACGGGTTCAGCATTTTATCTCTCCAAGCTGTGATAAATACCCCCTTGTGGCAGATTGCCACAGTCTCCCTGGATACCACAGCACATTACTTGCTAGCTTTAGGAGCAATATAGAGTATTACCCAGTTTTGAAGCTTTCAAGTTCCAGGAGAAAGTTTTACTTTCATCTGCACACAGACAGCTGCTATACTGACAGTCAGCACATGGACTCTCTTCTAAATGTGCAGAGGGTTGAAGGGTAGTTTTAACCTATTAACAGTAAAAGAGGAATCCGTCAGTGAGAGGTACCACTTCAGCAATTAAGATTTGGGCAGAGGTATATATTCTGTGTGAAAATTCATAAACTGATGAAACAAGATACAAAAGTACATGATTCAGAGGAAACAAAGTGAGGATCTGTATATGCTGTGTAAAATCAATTTGGCTGGAACAAACAATAATAACTGCATAAAATATCTCTGAGACATGGAAAACCACATTTTACTTTGCAACAAGTCACAGAAACATAAATTAAGGGTCATAATGATGAGAAAAACATGCAGGAAAGCAAAAGCAGTTTTTACTCTTACTATGCACTTTTTTTTGTTTAGTTGTGCCCAGGACACCTGCATGGGTTAGCATGGCAAGACAGCATTGAGTATGAGGCAGTGGTGCCAACAGGAGAGGAGGGGGTGGGTGCATATTAATGACCTGGGCTCAGGCTTGTTATAGAGGCCTGAGTCCACCGCTGCTCCCCTTCCTCCCTCTTTTTACCTGTCAGTGGCAGCAGCCTCACTCCCCAGCTCAAGACAGGCTGCTGTGTGCTGGGGCCAGGGTAGCTGCTGCATGTTGGGCAGTACGATTGCACTGACCGTGCCTCCACCCCCTGGATTTGCCCCTGACTGAGGGGCTCACAGCGGTCCCATTGTTCAGCGAGCAAATACTTTTTTTGTCCTTTTTTTTGTAAGAAGGCGTGGCCACACCCCCATACTTAGACCACACCCCTGAACGGCTCAGCTTTCTCTGTCACTAACATGACCACCAGACCCAGAAGATACCGCTGGAGCAGCTGAAGCTGTCTGGAGCAGGAAAGTCACTGATGGGCCACCAGGGACAATATGTCAACATTCTAACATGTCAACATTTCTACATGATGAATGTCAACATGGTCAATGTTCAGGGGCGTCTTAAGAGAGGAAGGGGCCCATGTGCACTCCCCGTCCGGGGCCCCCTCCTCTCTTCCTGTGAGATTCGATCTCCTGGAGTACATGAGATTTTGTTTCACTTGAGAATACTCGGATACAGGTGTGGACACAGCAATTGTCTTTTCAACATTGGATTTATTGGAAAAATTTAGATCCACCTCCTGTAATAATAAAACTGAGTTTCTATTTGGATATCTCTTGCAGGATAATTCATAACAATTATTTTAACAATGAATGTATATCTTTCTATGTATGGATGTTATATGTGATGTCTAAATTATTTTACTTGACTGATCAATTATTATAAATAAATCTTTTATAGGTAATTAATTGTAATGAGTATGTAAATTTTACCATACCTATCATCTTTTGTATTATTAGCGCAAATATATATATATATTGTATTAATGTTGACAAAATGATAGCATCAAAATTCACATGTTGACATTATTAATGTCGAGATTATGAATGACGACATCTCACACCACAACCTCGAAGGACATACTGTAAAGGTAAAGACTACATTTCTGCTACACAACTGCATAATTCCAGCTCATAAATGAAATTTTTAGAGTGTTATATTTTCTTGCATGTTCAAAACAAATACAGATTAGCACAACAAGGAGACAGCCATGCCACAAAGAGAGTGAACACCATGGTACTTATACGTTACCTTTATACAATCTTTCAAGTAGTTAAAGACCGAGGCTTTGAGAATGAAAATTTCTCCTCTGACCACAGAATAAGGCAAAGTGAGATCCACAGAGAATGGCTGGAAAACACTGAGGGATGCAGCAGATGAAATCCCGACACCACTGGGACCCATACAGAAGGCTTCTCCGTTCCAGTCTGTGATGGTGTGTGGGGCAGCATCTTGGAGAACAGCACTTCCAGAATCCCTGAATGAAAGTACATTAGAAGAGAAGAATGAGGAATGACAATCATATTTCATGATTCTCAGAGTGGCCGCTAGTTCTGAACAGAACTATGAGAGATAAACTAGAGAATGTGCTACACAGAATTGCTAAAACATGGGAGACTTTTGTTAGCTGAAACACTCAAATTTACCAAGAATTGTGATATACTGAATTGTGTTTTTCGATGGTGTATGTGATCGTGTTTATCCCCGAGTTCCCTGTGTCTAAACGCAACCAAACTCACCCGAACATGCAGCCTGCACATATCATTGAAATACGTGCAGGCTGCATCTGTGTATTTTGTGTCAAAAATGTGTAAAAAAATAGAAAAGAAATGGTGTGAGGTTCCCCCCAAAAGCATAACCAGCCCAGGACTCCTGAGCCAGTCCTGGTTCTAAAAATATGGGGGAAAAAACATGTAGAGTTCCTTAGTATTTTATGAACCAGCACTGGGCTCCCAGAGCCAGTCCTGGTTTTAAAAATACAGGGAAAAAATGGCGTGGGGGTACCAGTATTTTTAAAATCAGCACCAGACTCAAACTAGCTGGAGTTTAATGCCACAGCCAGGGGACCTTTTCATTGGGTCACCCCAGCCAAAGCATTAACATCCCAAACTAGTCAGCCCAGACTGGGGATCTCAGGGGAGGTGGAGACCCCCCCAATAACAGGGTCTCTCCTCTCCTGAGCACTCCAGGCCTAGGCTGAAGCCCAGGGCTATTCCCTGTACTCCTGGCCAGTGGGTGCATGCGTAATGGTGAGAATATTAGATGTGTACAATAGTTTTTTACAGTAGGACTACAGGTGCCAGCCCTTTGGCACTTTTGGAACTACAAGTGCCAGCAGGCGGCAGGAACCCGTATCCCTACTATAAAAAAAAAAAGCAGTACACACACCGTAGATAGTAAAATTGTATTACACACTTCACACACTCACACATACTTACCTACTTCCAGGTGATCAGTCCCCTACTCCAGAAGTAAACAATGAAATACTCACCTATCTCCTGGCGCAGGTCAGTCCTCTTCTCCAGTATAGTCCCGACCTTGGAAAAATAACAAACCAACTGAGCCCGGACCTACTTGAACACTGAAGAGATGTTTTTGTTTCCAGATACATCTCTTACTCGTTAAATGACAGATCCCTCATGGGTTACGTCATTTGCCGGGGGCGCCAGCCAATCGGGGCCGCTCTAGACTAAGTGGCAGCTGATTGGCTGTGAGCCGCATGACTGTCAATCAACAGCCATGCGGATCATAGCCAATCAGTGGCCACTTACTCTAGAGTGGCCTCTGATTGACTGGCAGCATGACAAGTGACAGAAACCACCCAGTCTCCATCATTTACCTTGGAGAAGATGTATGTGGAAACATATAAATCTCTTCAGTATCCAAAGGGTCCGGGCTCAGTCGGTTTATTATTTTGCCAAGGTCAGGACTCTTTTGGAGAAGAGGACCGACCTGCGCCAGGAGATAGGTGAGAATTTTAATTTTTTTTAGGTAAACCCTTGGATTACTACTGGAAAAGGGGACCAATCACCGGGGAGAAGGTAAGTACAGTGTATGTGTGAATGTGTAATAAAATGTGACTATCTACGGTGTGTGTACTGTGTTTTTTTTTACTATTCTTTTTACATTGGGGATACGGGTCCTGGCATCTGCTGGCTCTTGTAGTTCCACAAGTGCCAAAGGGCAGGCACTCTGGCACCTGTAGTCCCACTGTTAAAAACAATAGTACACATCTAATATGCCCATGATTATCCCTGCACCCACCAGCTAGGGGTGCAGGGAAGAGCCCCTCAGCTTCAGCCTAGGCCTGGTGTGCTCAGGAGAGGGGGACCCCTTTGTTGGGGTGTCTTCACCTCCCCTGTGATCCACATCATGTGCTGACTAATTTGGGGTGTTAATGCTTTGGCCGGGGTGACCCAGCGAAAGGGTCCCCTGGCTGTGGCATTACACTCTGGCTAGTTTGAGTCCGGTGCTGGTTTTAAAAAACGGGAATCTCCCCATATTTTGAAAACCAGGACTGGCTTTACAGAGCCCAGTGCTGGTTCATAAAATACAAATGAACTCTACATGTTTTGTCCCCCATATATTTAGAACCGGGACTGGCTCAGGAGTCCTGGGCTGGTAAGGTTTTTTTTGGGGGGGGGGAAACCCTATTTAGTTTTTTTATTTTTTCTTTAAAATGTAACTATTTTTTGGCTAATTACAGGCAGAAACATACACAGATCACACTGATCTGTGTATATTTCTGCTAAACATGCAGCTCAGGAGGTAGTCTATTTGTAACTTCTATTTAGCACCGAGTTTGCTACATTACACCCGTAATTATAATCACAATTCTTGGTAAATTCACGAGTTGTATTCCTGGCTATGAAAAGTGCCTGCGAGTTTGGCCGATGGCATATTTATATCTATTTGTGTTTTATCCCATGTTTAATAGAGAGTTTTGTGATTTCTCACCCGAGTTTGCCTTTTTAAATATCCGAGTACTAAAAAATGGCCAAACACACCCGTGATTGCAATCCTGACCATACACAGAGTTTAGTTAATTTACCCCTATGACTCATGTGGAACTGCTCTTTATAGAGATTATAAAGTATTTTTACTAACCAGCGCTTTTTGTATGCAGTTTTCAAGCTGCCATACATCAGATGTGGTTTTCAGAGACAAACTGCACGATCTACTAAACTGCAGTTTGCAGTCTGACAGCTCAAACAGCAATTATTAATGTGTAGCAGTTTGGAAACTGCATGATAATACTGGATGAGAAACACATGGTTTTAACCCTTACATTTGTAAGAGCTCTGTGCTACTCAACATCCATCCCATTCCTTTAGCAGGTACCAAGAGTGCATGTTAGTAATTGTGGTACTACAAGAACTAGTGTAAACTTGAGCCCCTATACATGCTTATGCTTGTATTACTGCAAGAACTGGAATGCAAGACGAGCAATGGGCTGTCAATTCATGCTGGCACTTTATTTTACTTCTATAATAAGACCAACTCTATAGTAAGACCAACTGTACAGAGATACAAGGTGGTGCTGCTCAGCTTCAGGCTGATCATCTCTAGGTGCAGGGATCCAAAGAGGTTTTTCTCATTCCTCCTAGAGGACAGAACTGGATGTGGAGTAGCCTGTGCTTTTGATTATTATTTACTTCCCATATCTGACAAGAAAGATAGCCCAAACAGCATGTGATCTGAGCTACAGTACAATTCCTTGCCTGTGTAACCCACATATATTTAGTTTTTAAGTAAAGAAAACCCTGCAGTTTTCCATGTACTCGTAGTTAGCATAGGAGTAATTTTTTGGGATGGACGGGGCTTGGTGGCAGGGGGCATGTGGCCCCCAGACCAAACCACCATGGCTCTCCTGGGCTGCTTACTTTTTTTTCTAGGATTCAGCAGTGTAGCTGGATGTGGTCGGCAACTGCATATGTGGGGCCCATGCAGTGTATCATTTACTGATGTGCTGGTTCTACAGTGCTCTTGTAGCCTTCATGAGTAGGAGCCCTGTAGGACTAATAAGGACTAATATTGTATTGGAGAATGATGTGGGGGAGGAGGGTGCCAACAGGTATTATAGTGGTAAATGAAGGGCCCCCACATGTTTCTACCGTAACATAATTTACTACCGATCGCAACTGCGAACTGGTGATTACACATGCAGTTCCACTGCAATAGTATGCTAATCCATTGCGATCGCTATGCTGTCGTATCACTACATAAGGACACCCGCTTTATCTTACACACATCCGTAATATTTAGCAAGACTACGAAACAATCAGTACAATCGAGTACCATCGCAGCCTCATGCACACTTGCACAAGCTCTGACCTTACTCAGAAATTGTTAACGTCATTGCACGCTATGAGTCCTCAGAATGCATAGGGCATCGCAGTGGTTAATTTATACACGCACCTGCAACAGCATTCTAAACCACTGGCATGCCTGCGTTTAGCCGACCACCCCCCATCACCACCCACAAAAGGCACTTCCTGTCAATCACTCTGCGTGGTCACTGTGATCGCAGTCCCAATTGCAGTGGGCAGTTCACGCACGGGTACTGTGATGCATGTGCAGAACTCAACAATTGGCCAATTGTATGCGTAATCGCAGTTACGAATGGTAGTGAATCAGACCCAAAGTCCCTACTCCTGTTACAAAGCATGGCCACATGTCAGTATCCGGTAACCATCTTCCCAGTCCCCAGTTACTCCCCACCATGATCAGTAACAGTGGGGGGAAGGTTTTTTTTATTTTTTAAATGGGACCATTTACTTTGGATAATGAGCATAAATTATCATCCCCATGTGGATGTTGAGTCCCATTAATTTCTGCAGCAAAGGAGATAAAGGAGATCTAAGTTGTAACAGGATGAACTTACTCTGCCACCCAAGCTTTGCAGAGATTTGCTGGTCCAAAAATGAGCAAAAAAGTATAATGTAAAGGTGCACAAATCATATACATGTTGTATATAATTAAAATATAACTTTTATTAATTACATATAAAATGAATGTATTTAAAAATAATGGTGAAATATTTTTTTTTATTTTTTAATAAAATCTGTGTTGAAGATTGTGTGTTCTTTAAATAAAGGGTTTAGTGGTTTAGTGTGCCAATGTAGATTCACAATTTTCCTATTTAACTCTGAATCTTTCATATTATATTTGGCAAAATGTAGATTCACAATTTTCCTATTTAATTCTGTCTGAATCTTTCATATTATATTTGGCAATTATTTCAGACTACTGGTTAATAATTAAACAATGTTGCAATATTCTGTGCTAACATTGTATTTTATTTTGTTGAACTAAACAGAGTTCAACAAAATAAAATACAATGTTAGCACACAATATTGCAACATTGTTTAATTGTTGAACAGTGGTCTGAAATAGTTGCCAAATATATTATGAAAGATTCAGACAGAATTAAATAGGAAAATTGTGAATCTACATATATATTGGCACGCTAAACCACTAAGGCCCTGATTCAGAGCCGGACGCTCTGACCAGAACACTCGCTCTGAATCAGGGCCCACCTCCATTAAAATGGAGCGTCCTCCTGGATGCTCGTATAGCTGTGGGTCACCACCCACAGCATATACGAGCGTGCAGGATGATGGTCGCGATGGTCTTGACCATCGCGACCATCGCCACTGCGAGCAGAAGCCTGCGGTTGAGTTTCTCAACCGCAAGGCCAGGAGTGATTTTGGCTCTATCAGAGCCAAAATCACTCCCACTGACATCACTAGTGATGTCAGTGGGGACGGCTTCTGACGGTAGGCGTTCCCTTGGGAACGCCTCCATTTGGCAGGCACGCCCCCGGCACGCCCACCAAAGGGGGCATGCTGTCAATCAACATCGACAGCACGCCCCCTTTGATGAGACACTCCGAGCGAAGGAAAGTCCTTCGCTCGTCGCGTCTCGCGCATGCGCACGACGGAGCTCCCTCCGTCGTGCGCATGCGCAGTGCAGACCATCCACCCACTTGCGTGCGGACAGCCGCTCGCGAGTGGGTCTGAATCAGGGCCAAAATCCCTTATTTAAAGAACACACAATCTTCGACACAGATTTTATTAAAAAATAAAATAAATATTTCACCAGTCTTTTTGAATAAATTAATGTTATATGTAATTAATAAAAGTGATATTTTAATTATATGCATTTATGTGATTTGTGCACCTTTACATTATACTTTTTTGCTCATTTTTGGTTTGTTTATAGTGGGTAGCACCTCTCTCCCATAAGGATGATACATATGTGAATTAATATTGGAGAGTATATCATATATGAAACTGGTGCCGTTGTATCTCTAAACTTCTACAGAGATTTGCTGGTCATCAGCAACTTGAAGATACTGACAGCTCCTACCTGTGTTGCTTGGTCAACATGATGCTTCCACCACTAAGCTTCTTCACTTGTTTCTAGACAGGCACTAGACACAAACTCTTAAATCATTATCTGCTATTGATTTAAATAAAATTTCAAATGCTACATTTTCATTGCAGACAGCACCTTTGAAAATTGATGTTGGGTTGCCACATTAGGAGCTCATCTGCTTTCATGTCATTAATACGAATATAGACTCCATCATAGTGGAGTTACTATGGCTCCATTTACATTCTCCACCTTAGACTGGCACACTGTATAAGAACTTTTGTGGGGGCTCTTCTTGCCTTACTTTATGCCTTCAAAAATTCAACAAACCTCTTAGTATTATCAATACTTTGGTCACATCACTGAAACATACCCTAACAGTGCAATACCAGTCTTTCACCAACGTATTCAGTAAGCATTGGGCTAAAGAGTTGCCTCCAGATTGAGAATGGGAATGTCCCTTTGATCTTGTCTATGGCAAAATATGTCCTTGAGGAAGAGTGTTTACTCTCTATTTAGTCTGAAACAATGACCAAAAATATATCAATGAGAATCTTGATAAGGTTTTGATTTTTATATGGAATCCCATTCACATGCTGGGGCACTTTTTTTTTTTTAAAGAGAAAGCATGAGGACTTACTCCCTTGTATACAATAACATGGTTTAAATGCAATTACCCTCAAAAATCAACATTGTTTGTCTATCATTACTTTTTTGTTTAATAATATCAAGGGATGTAGATGGCATCCTGCCGGTCAGGATGCCGGTCTCAGAATACCGGCACTGGATCCCGACAGCAGTCGGAATCCCGGCTCCAGAATCCCAACTGCTAACATCCCAATGATAAGTATTAGGGTAAGGGTTAGAGTAAGGTTTAGGGTTAGGCCCTAGGGGAAGGGTATTAAGAATTTGTTACTTTGTTTAGTATTATGTTATACATATAACTTATTTTTCTTATATCTTTTACTTTTATAAACCATACAAATATGCCTCTAACTCTTTCTTATTCTTTTGCTCATTAGCCAACCGAAGTTTCATAGACTCACCCCACAGGTTCCAGTTTCCATATCCAGGTTTCTGGGGAGTATGTTTTGTCTTTAGTTTCTTCTTTCTTTTGTGCTATTTTTGTGGTTATTTTTGGTTCCTCCTGAAAACCTGGTGACTCACCTACAAGAACAATGAATGAATGTATATACTTATCTCTAGCATTGATAAAAAAAAAAAAAGAATAACGTTTGCTAATGTATTAAGATGGAGGAGCTTCGGGAGCCTGCCCTTCATAAATTCTGAGCTGACAAATTAAATTATCCCTAGTGGATACACTGAAAATGTATGTTCTATTCCAGATAGTGTTTGCAATAGTTGCCACCATCACATTCTGGTTTCCTAATGTTTTATTCTGTCAATCCAGCTTCAGACACCCGGAAAAGGTGTCCACAGCACAGTTCAATTGTGCATGCATAAAATCCAGTCTCCTACAGCTCATGCACACAATTTAACAATCAATGGTTAAACTTTTGACTAATCTCCTTGCAATATCTTCATGCCATCACAAGGCAAGTTGCAATGATGGCATCACCGCTACTATTCGATGGGCATCTTGTGATCACCATCCCTAAATGAATGCTGAGCTGCTATTGGAAAATTGATGCGATCTTCCCTACGCCAGTGAATGGACACGAGTAAATAAAGGGCTTGGCTCTACCCAATCTTTAAAGACCTTTCTTTCTTTGAGATTTTTCACAGCCTTTAAGCAGATCGCTGGGAGGCAGCCATACTGGGAAGCTCTTGCCCATCTTGTCTATTGTAGGAGTCAGAGTACTGCTAATATCACTGCATACCACAGATGGCAATGGTTATGGCTCACCACATTACACTTGGCACTAGAAACGGCTATACATATCACACTTGGGCAGCACGAATGGTGTAATGGTTAGCGTTACTTCCTCATGCACTGAAATTTTGACTTTACTTCAACCAGTGCCCTATCTGTGTCAAAGTTTATATGATATCTGCAGCATTGGAATAGCCTGAGTGTGGTACACAAGCCATTGAAAGTCAATAAGTAATCGCTGCTCTGCTCCAACTGTATGTTTGAGGACCCTGTTTTTCCTGTACCTCTAAGCATGCACCCTGAATTAATAATTATCGGATATATTTTGGATTTGAACTGAATTGGAACTGAGGCTTAATCGAATTGAACAAATATGCTCTGACGGATGTGCAAGTCCGATTGCTGGCTTTTACACACTTTTTAAGTGTTTGTTTTTAAATTTGTTTCTATTTTTTTGTGGGATATAGGTGCTTTGAATACATTATAAAGTGTTTATTGTTTTTTGTCCGACCATCAGCCTGGTATTAGCGAGTGTGTTGTATTTTATATGTTGCTACTTGTGCCGGTTATCATATAGACAGAACCTGTTGGAGCTAAAGTATGGCACAGGGCTTTACTGTATTGGAAAGTGATTCATTAAGTGAAGCAGAGAGTATACAGATCAGTTTAACTGATGATGATACAAGAAAATAGATAGGTGGAGAGGCGCTGTATACACAAAATGGTACTACTGATCATAAAAAATGTGCTTAATATAGGTAATGTATAATATAAATATTAAAATGGTAACACATGCACAAAGCAAGACATAGACAATGTATATAGGCTGTAATGTAAATCATGAGTAGTGTATGCTAAACGTCCACATGAAATGCAGGTGAGTAAAGATACAAAGTTGTAACAGTATCTACTCAATGAAGAAATGTCTCACTCGAGAGAATGCTGGTGATAAATGGTATCCAAGATAAAAAGTCAAGAGCAGGTCAATATTTGATTGAAACCACTAATATGCATATAGCAATGTAAACTAATTCCCATAAGGTGGTGCTCCAATAGATGGCATATAGTATGGTGAATGATATATGAGTGATGTATCACCAACCGTATCTAGGGTATGTAGCTATAAGCAGTGTTAGGAGACAGACTGAAAAGTGATAAGGTGCCAGCCAATCAGCTCCCAACTGTCATTTTTCAAACACAGCCTGTGAGATGACAGTTAGGAGCGGATTGGCTGGCACCTTATCACTTTTCACTCTGTCTCCTAACACTGCTTAGTAAATAGACCCCCGGATGTTAAATAGCCTGTGTAATAACCTATATATATATATTCATTAACCAGTGCTGGTTCACCTTTGTATTTTTATGTTTATTGTATTTGGGCAATAAGGGTGTGCCTGTTTTTTTAAGGTTGAACGAGCTGCTTGATAAATAGAAGTGCAGGTTTTAATTTACTGCTTTGCATTTAATTAGAAAAACATTGCCTTTCTTGCCAAGCCTTAGAGACACCCCTGCTCACTCTTTTCTACTACAACTGCTCAGTTTGCTTGAACCAGGATGACCTGCCCCATGGACTTCCCATGGGTGATATTAAGTGTGGAAACTCACATTGCATGAGCAACAGCTCTGCATCAAACAGCTTTTTATTTTCTTATTCTTACTAAATACCTAAAATAATTTTAGTGGGAGAATAAGAACTGTGCATATATTGCTAAATTAGAAAATCAGGTTACATTTTATTAAATAATGTAGAACAGAAACAAAATATGTTACCATCAGATAAATAGTCTGCGTAATCCGGTTTTGCACAAGGGACAGGTTTTAGAATCTCAGCATTTGTAATTATCTTTAATTGCAGATTCTGTAATTAAGAGAGAAAAAAACAGTGAACAATTAAATATGTGCTTAAATAATAGGGATGTGCACCGACCCCGTGTTTTGGTTTTGGATCTGTATCTCCTCGTGTTTTTGGATCTGATTTGGTTTTTACAAAACCGCCCTTGTGTGTTTTGGTTTTGTATCTGTATTTTATTTGATCCTACAGTATTATTAATCTCATTAACATTAATTTCCACTTGTTTCCAATCAATTTTGACCACATCACAGCTAACAATATTGTTTTCATCCGGTTTAGGCCCAAAATTCACACTAAGCTATCTGGCTGACTAAGGTAATCGGCAGCAGTGGGCGGCACAAACACGTGGCTGTTCAACTTCCAACATGGCACATAAGGAAGCCTATGGCCTGAAGAATATGGAGTATATAATTGATGGCAGGAACAAGAAGGGTTGAATGGTAGTATAGTACATTTAATTTCATTTTTTTATTCTAAAGCAAATTTATGAGGGAGGAGGGGAGAGCATGGGTGAACAATACAGTATGTCTGAAGTTTTGCCAACAAAATCAACTTGGTGGTTCAGTATATTTTTTTAAATTTAAAGGGGCATGCAGGAGATATTGTCTGTGGCCATAAACATTTCTGGACATATTTGGCATTCAGCAACACATGTCAAAGATTGCAGCAGCAATGGCAGTTCAACTTCCGACATGCACATCAGGAAACAAATGTTTTCTTTATTCAAGAGGCCTGAGGGAGTTGGAGTATGTATGTAGTTGAAGGCAGGGAAAGGAAGATTTGATTAGTAGCAAATTTAATTACATTTTTTGATTCCTAAGAAAATTTATGAGGAGAGGGGAGGCATTTACAAAAAATATTTAAATCATTCACATCAATCCTTGCCCCATAAGAATCCTTGAATGCCATGTCTGCTGCTGTTCCTGGTAGTGGATTTTCATTCCAGAAGGGGACCAGGAAGACTACTAGCAGTACTTTATAAAACAATTGACTGTTAAACAATCCTTTGCAAGGGGGAGCAAATATGACAACAGTCACCCAGTTGCACAGTGGATCACTGACGCCATAACATCTATGCTGGTATTAGATGTGCATCCAATATCTGCCAATAATGCAGTGGGTTTTAGACAGTTAATGGAGGTCCTGAGTCCCCGGTACCAAATCCCATCTAGATTCCACTTCACTAGAAAAACAATTCCTAACCTGTACAGGGACATTAAAAATAACTTAATTAATGCCCTCCAAAGTGCCGTTGTACCCACTGTCCACTTTAGCACAGTTATGTGGACAAACGGAAAACAGCAAATGCAAGATTGCATGACTATAACAGCCCACTGGGTGGGTGTATTGCCTTCGGCGGCACCAACAGCAGCATCTAAGAAACAGCAGCTCATTCAGACGCAGGCTACTCTGTGTATCACTGGTTTCAATCAGAGGCATACCGCTGACAACCTTTCATACTCAAAGTTATGCATGCACACACTTTCTGCATGGAGCAGTGTATACAGGTCACCAGAGAGTGCCTATATGTAAGCAAAACAAGTGATTTTATTGGGATGGATCTAGCAGGGTCTCTCTGGAGATAATTAGGACATGTCCGTGTCCCACTGTGGCACTCCAAAACAGCAATGAACACATGTTGATAACATGCATGCACAGAATTACAGATGGTGGCCATCTTAGTTAGGGGTTGAAGCCTCCCTAAAGAAGCCAACATGGAGTATTCACTTTCTGTCATTAACAAACTTCTCATCCATATGTGCTTGTTGAATCTTTCATGCCAATACCAATGGCATTAATATGGAGTTGGTCTTCTCCCCCTTTGCTGCTATGATAGCCCCCACTGTACTTGTAAGTATTTTCATTAGATTTTGGAACATGTCTGTGGTTCATCTATTTCACCACAAGACCTTACTATAGCTGAGGTCAACACTGATGTTGAGCAATAAGGCCAGGCTTTCCAATTTATCCAAAATGTGTTTGATGAGGATGAAGTAAGAGCTCTATGCAAGCCTGTCCTGTTCTTACCTATCAAACTTAGAAAATTATTTTTAATGGACCTCTCTTTGTGCTCAGGAGCATTGTAATTCTAAAAAAGAATGTCTTCCCCAAACTGATGGCAAAAATTATCTAAAATGTCATAGTTTCCTGTAGCATTAAGATTACCTTTCGCTCGAACAATAGGCACAGGCTGAACCATCAAAAAACAGCCCCAAACCATTACTGCTACCACTTCATTTGGCAAGGAAGTATTCTGCTATCATCTGACAAATTTAGATTAATTCTTCAGACTTCCAGTGTGCTTCATCACTCCAGAGAACACTGCCAGTGTGCTTTACAAAACTCCAGCCATTATATGGCATTGTGTGTGCGCAATATGTAGCTACTTGGCCATAGACACGGAATCTATGAATAGTTGATGAACACAAAAAGTTGTGTCCACATACTTTGGGCCATGTAGTGTTGCTGAAGACAAGAATAACCAGCAGATGACTCTTGCAGACTGGCAAGGGGAAGCCATTTATAATTTAAACACAGGGCCTGATTCAGAGCCGGACGCTGTTTGCGCTCGCTCGTTCAGAAAAAGGGGCCGGCTATTTAAATTGAGCGCTCGCTCTTTGCGGTTTGTTGACGCCTCTATGTCTGAGCGAGCGAACGAAACATGCGCTCGCTATTTTGTAAAGACGCCCCTTGGCCGCTCGCATCTTACATCATCTCCGCTATTTACTAGATTAATCGAGTACATCGAAAGGCATCTGAACTGCTCGCAGTGCTTGTGGTTGGATTTTATTACCGCAATCATGTGAACAGTTCAGGCTAAGAAACAACCAAGTGACGTGGTCGATGACGCTCCTTTGTTAATTATGCACACCCTTAAAACGCCCGTTTTGACCGTTTGGCACGCCAGTGTTCGGATCTCCACTCCCCGTTTTCAAGCACCTTCCCCTGTTACCACCCACAAACGCCTCATCTTGTCACTCAAATTAGCAGGCACTCGCTATTTGGCGAGCGCTCGATTTCCGATTGCACTGACTGGTTGGCGCATGCGCATTATGACCCATACGCATGCGCAGTTGTGCGAACATCGCTCGGAGCGAACGAGCGGCCGCTTATGAGCGGCTCTGAATCAGGCCCTCAGTGCAAACTTGTAGATACCTTGTGTAGCACAACTAAGCTTGCCTGTGTTTACAAGCCAACATTATCTTAATGGATAAATGGGCATAAATATGTCTGTTTTTCTATATATTTTTACATTCCTCTTTGCTCCTTCTCAATATTGGGGTTAATTGCCTTGAAGTTTGATCTTGGACATGAGTTCAACCTCACCACAATATACTGTAGCACTCGCCACCCCTATGTCTGGTGTGCCTGTATGTGACCACAGTGTTTAAATATCTTAGAACAGAGGTTCCCAAATGTGGTCCTCAAGGCTCCTCAACAGTTCAGGTTTTAGAGATATCCATGGTTGAGCACATGTGGTTAAATCAAATTGACTGAGGCACTAATTAAGTGACCTTTTCTCAACCATGGATTTCTCTAAAACCTGAAATGTTGGGGAACCTTGAGGACCGCATTTGGGAACCTCTGTCTTAGAGTGTCTAATGTATATGGTGAGTTATTTTTATAAATATATATAAGACCAGGTCTTGATAAAAGGGAGAGGTCCCTGAAATGTTGACTGCACGCCGACCGGTGTCATGGTCTTATTTACATTTTTATTAGTCTCATGAGTGCCGTCCATTCTGCTGTGTTCATGGATTCATAGAGGACTGGCACCAGGGTAGTTGGTGGAGGAAAGGAGTGCAGGTAACTTTGGATTATTTTATATATATATATATATATATATTACATATACAATGCAGTGCACCGGCACTCCCACACTCCGTGTCATAGGGCATATAGCCCAATACTTGCTCCGGTGCCCTCCAAGGGGGGACAGCACCCCCAAAATGTAGTAATAACAAAAGTCAGGCGGCACTCAGAGTCTAAGTAAATCCAATACCCTCACCAGAGGGATTTAATAGTCAATGTTTTGAGGTGAATCCACCCCTTCCTCAGGACAACATAATTATGTTGTCCTGAGGAAGGGGTGGATTCACCTCGATACGTTGACTATTAAATCCCTCTGGAGAGGGTATTTGATTTACTTAGACTCTCAGTGCCGCCTGACTTTTGTTATTACTATATATGCATGTATATATATATATATATATATATATATATATATAGTGGCAAACATGGTAGTTTGTCCCAGTCTTTTATGAAAGAGACTAATGCTTTCTGTGGGAGTCTGCAGACTCAAAGTAGAGATGACAGGGTTAATTCCTCACATTTTCCTGCATACAGAACACAGCTTCACAGGTAGTCCACATGCATGTGACTGTTTAGCTAGTTAGTGCTTGGGAAGGAAGTATAAGAAGGTGGTCTTGTGTTTTGGGGTGACTGACACTGGGCTACAGTATTTGGCTGGTCACTAGCTAGGTGACTACAGTGTTTAGCCAGTGACAGGGTCTACCTTTGCTGGTGGGATGCTGATGCTGTCTGTACTATCCTGGAGTCCCTGAAAAAACGGAAGCAAGCTGGTTCAGCAAGACGTGTATGGATATTCCATCAATAACTTGTTTGCCACAATATGTATATATTATATATATATATATATATACACATATATACAGGGCCGGACTTGTAATCGGGCACTTCTGGCAAATGCCAGAAGGGCAGATGGCTAAATGGGCCGGTTTGGCTGAGCACAGGCTTACCGGGCAGTACAACCTCCTGGGCGGTGCCATGCTCAGCAAGGAATTTTCACTAATGCACGGCCACGTCATTGCATGATGACATCATGACGCAATCATGTTATGACACGGCCAGCGTCCAAGCCCCAATGGGGGCATTGTCAACCTGGGCGGGAGGGTGAGCGGTGCGCTATATAGACAGTCTGCTGGCCTGGAGGTGGAACTGCATGAGCCGCACTTCCGGGTTATAGTGCCGGTAACAAAATGGTAGAGCTTATTAAACCCGGTCATCAGCGATGGAAGTGCAGCAGGACGCAGCGTCACAGAGGACTGCAGATGGGGACTATTTAAAACTAGGGATGAGCCTAGAACCCCCCTGATCCGAGTCGGGAACCGAGTCCGGCTCGGGTTTTCCCGCCTGACTCGGAACTGAAATCGAGACAAAATGTCATCATCCCGCCTTCCGGATCTCGCGGGTTTTGGATTCTGTAAAAGGTCCCCGCGTCGGTGCCATTTCTCATTCTGGCTTTGGACAGTGAAGAGGAAGGGTGGGAGTTAGGGCTGGCTGGGCTGTGTTGTGTTGTGCTGTGCTGCTGTTGTCCATAGGGGCTGTGTCCACTCCTCCAAAGTCCATAGGAGCTGGCTGGACTGTGTTGTGCTACTGTTGTCCATAGGGGCTGACTGGACTGTGTTGTGCTGCTGTTGTCCATAGGGGCTGGCTGGACTGTGTTGTGCTGCTGTCATAGGGGCTGGCTGGGCTGTGTTGTGCAGTCAGTTGTCCATAGGGGCTGTGTCCACACCAAAAGTCTATAGGGGCTGGCTGGGATGTGTTGTGCAGTGTCCCATAAAGGCTGTTGTCCTAGAGGGGTGCTGTAGTGTTGTCCAGGGGGTGATCTGTGCATCAGGGGTGCTCCCCCAAAGTGCAAAAAAAACATTTGTGAATTGTGTGCACTGTAGCTGCACGTGCATCAACAAAGGAGCAGCGCCAAGCGTGCACCTGTGTCATAAGTCTGTTAAAGGGTGGTGTAACCCCCAAAGTGCACTCTAAAAAAAATAAAAAAATTCTTCTTTTCTGTGTTTGTGTGCGCCTTAGCCGCACGTATATATCAATATAACATAAATGGAGGACAAAACTTTGTTCGATAAAAATAAAATAGGGAAAGATAAAGAACCACTGCCACTAGTCATGACACAGACAATTAAATGCCATCAACGTCGTCTGCCAAGGTCGATGCCCAATGTCATAGTAGAGGGCATATAAAATCCCAAATGACAAAGTTCAGGAAAATGACCTTAAAAAAACATTTAAATCATCTGAGGAGAAGCATAACTTGTCAATATGTCATTTACGACACGGAGGGGCAAGGAACGGTTATGGTCTATCCCTATGTTCATGACTAGTGGTTCAGCTTCACATGACGATGGAAGCCCTCTTCCCGCTACAAAAATCAAACGAGTTAAGCTGGCAAAAGCATAGTGAAGAACTGAGCGTTCTATGCGTTCTAAGAAGATATTACAAATCCCCAAGGAGAGTCCAAGTGTGGTGGCGGTTGCGATGCCTGACCTTCCCAGCACTGGACGGGAAGAGGTGGCTCTTTCCACCATTTGCATGCCCTCTGCAAGTGCTGAAAGGAGCACCCACAGTCCACTTGCTAATATGCAAATTGAAGATGTCACTGTGGAAGTATAAAAGGATGAGGATACTGGTGTAGCTGGCGCTGAGGAGGAAGTTGGCGAGGAGGATTCTGATGGTGATGTGGTTTGTTTAAATCAGGCTCCGGGGGAGACAGTTGTTGTCCGTGGGATGAAAAAGCCCATCACGGTCATGCCTGGGCAGAAGACCAAACATTCCATCTCTTTGGTCTGGTAATATTTCTATCCAAATCCGGACAACAACTGTCTTGCCATATGTACCATATGTAAAGGTGAAGTAAGTAGGGGTAGGGACGTTAACCACCTAGGAACATCCTCCCTTATACATCACCTGCAGCGCATTCATAAAAAGTTACTGTCAAATTCAGAAACTTTGGCTAAGACCGTAAGCAGTCCAGGGACACCTAAATCCCTTTGTCCTGTTGAATCCAAGCACCTGCAAACCACACCGTCAACTCCCTCCTCGTCAATTTCCTCCTTAGTCAGGATCGGAAGTAGTCCTGCAGGCCATGTCACTGGCATGACTGACTCTCCTATCTGGGATTCCTTCGGTGTATCCTGCATTGCTACACCTACTGCTGCTGCTGTTGCTGCCGGGAGTCGTTCATCATCCCTGAGAGGAAGTAGGAACACCACTACTTTTACTAAACAGTTGACCCTCCAACAGTCCTTAGCAAGGAGGATGCAGTACAACAGCAGTCATCCTGAAGCAAAATGGATAACTGAGGCCTATCCACCATTAGTGCATTGATTTAGACAATTGATGGAGGTAGTGTGTCCCCGGTTCCAAATTCCGTCTAGATTCTACTTCACTAGGCAGGCGATACCAAGACTGTACAGAAACATCAGAAAAAGTGTCCTCAGTGTCCTAAAAAATGCAGTTGTACCCAATGTCCACTTAACCACGGACATGTGGACAAGTGGAACAGGGCAGACTAAGGACTATATGACTGTGACAGCCCACTGGGTAGATGTATCACCTTACGCAGCAACAACAGCAGGATCACCAGTAGTAGCATCTCAGAAACGCCAGCTCGTTCCAAGGCAGGCTTCACTGTAAAAAGAAATAGATGCTTGCGCTCCACGCTGCACCTGGCAGCTAATAACAATGTGATATTCACCAATCACATATGTATATACACACAAAAATGAAAGTCGTTAAAAGCGCTCAAGTAAAGGTGCAGGTAAGGTGAAAACTATGGTGTTGTCAAATTGACAAAAATAGTCACTCATTTATAGTTCAACTGTTGTACATCCTTTTTTTCTTTAGAATAAGCCGCCTGGTCTCTCCACTTGGTCTTTCACACTAATACCCCTCAGCATCAAAGGTCATATAAGACAAAAAGAGGGGAGAGTACATAGTGTAAAACCATAAACATTTATTCAAAACAAAATCAATAAAATGGTCGCGTACCATCAAAAACCTTTTCAGAAAGGCACAGTTTAAAGCATATAGGGTTAAATTATCTGCTCCCCCTATTAGATCAATACCTTCCCACAGTCTGGGTAGATGGCAGCAACACAGGATACAGCACAGGCTACACTGTGTATAACTGCTTTCAGTAAGAGGCACACCGCCGAAAACCTCTTAGAGAAACTGAGGGAAATCATCGCCCAGTGGCTTACCCCACTTAGACTCTCCTGGAGATTTGTGATATCTGACAACGCCACTAATATTGTGCGGGCATTACATCTGGGCAAATTCCAGCACGTCCCATATTTTGCTAACACATTAAATTTGGTGGTGCGAAATTTTCTGAAAAACGACAGGGTGTGCAGGAGACGCTTTGGCTGGCCCGAAAAATTTCTGGTCACTTTCACCATTCAGCGACTGCATGCCGAAGACTGGAGCGTCAGCAAACACTCTTGAACCAGCCCCGCCATCACCTGAAGCAAGAGGTTGGACACGGTGGAACTCAACCCTCTATATGCTTCAGAGGATGGATGAGCAGCAAAAGGCAATTCAAGCCTATACATCCACCTATGACATAGGCAAAGGAGGGGGTATGCACCTGACTCAAGCGCAGTGGAGAATGATTTCCGTGTTGTGCAAGGTTCTCCAGCCCTTCGAACTTGCCAAACGTGAAGTCACTTCAGACACTGCCAGCTTGAGTCAGGTCATTGCCCTCATCAGGCTTTTGCAGAAGCAGCTGGAGAAAGTGAAGGAGTCGCTAAGACAGAGCGATTCCGCTTGGCATGTGGGACTTGTGGATGAAGCCCTTCATTCGCTTTGCCAGGATTCCAGGGTGGTAAATCTGTTGAAATCAGACCACTACATTTTGGCCACTATGCTCGATCCTAGGTTTAAAGCCTATGTGGTGTCTCTCTTTCTGGCTGACACAAGCCTGCAGAGTGCAAAGACCTGCTGGTGAAAACACTGTTCGCTGAAGCGGAACGTGACACGTCAACAGCTCCTTCTTTATTTTCTCCCGCAACTGGGGCTGCCAGGAAACAACTTAGGTATCCTAAGCAACCCGCTGGTGGTGATGCAGGACAGGCAGAACCAAATTTGGACATCTGGTCCGGACTGAAGGACCTGGCAACAATTTCTGACATGTCTACTGTCACTGCATATGATACTGTCACCACTGACCACTTACATTGGTGACAGCATCCAAGTACGCATGTCAGACAGTCCGTACCTGTACTGGCAGGAAAAAGAGGCAATTTGGATGCCCCTGTACAAACTGGCTCTATTTTACCTGAGTTGCCCCCCCCTCTGGTGTGTACTCCGAAAGAGTGTTTGGTGCAGCCGGGAACCTTGTCAGCGAAAGGCATAGGAGATTGCCTCCACAAAATGTGGAGAATGTGATGTTCATAAAAATGAATTATCAACTCTTCCAGGGAGACCAGCCTCCAGAACGTATAAAGCATAGGCAAACGCAGGGAGGGGTTTCTGTCTGCCTGGAAACCCCCCTCCCCAGGCCACACCATGACCACAATAGAAATAGTAATATAATAGAATTTTACTAGCGCTGCATGTTCTTCTCAGTATCATAAATGAAATAAATAGCACCACCTGTGGATCTTTTAACATGTATCAGCCAGTAATAAATACACCTTTGTACCAATTAGGGGATTTGGAAAACATGCACTGTTAGGTATGCACTGCTATAGAGCCCAATATTTACATATATATGTCCAGGACAGTGCTAGGTTCTTCTGCTGCTTCCGCAGATTGCTCCCATGCCCTGGAATGGTGCCCACATCTAAAATAAAAACATCCAGCTCAGGCAGGATGGCCCTACTGCCGCATCTAATAGCTTACTGTGATCTCTGGTCCTATATATGCTGGAATTATGACACTTTACACTATGTATGGCACATATTAAAGCTGGTTAAGTGCTAATTATGCCCTCTTCATGGACTGGCCGCACTCATTTTAAAAATCAAGCATTTGGAAACCCCCCTCTAGAAATCCTGCGTTTGCCACTGTAAAGGGACCTGTGGTGGTGGATTCCAGCAGGGACGAATTAATATTCTGTGAGGATGAGGATGTACACAACACTGAAGAGTGTGAGGAATTGGTGGATGAAGAGGATGAGGACGACATCTTGCCTCCGTAGAGCCAGTTTGTGCAGGGACAGATTAATTGCCAGCTTGTTTTGTGGGGGCCCAAATGGACCAATCATTTCAGCCAAAGTCGTGTGGCAGACCCTGGCACTGAAATGATTGGTTTGTTAATGTGTGCATGTCCTGTTTATACAACATAAGGGTGGCTGGGAGGGCCCAAGGACAATTTCATCTTGCACCTCTTTTTTTTCTTTGCATTATGTACTGTTTGGGGCCTAGTTTTTCAAACTGCCATCCTGTCTGCCACTGCAGTGTTACTCCTAGATGGGCCACGTGTTTGGGCCGCCCACTCGTGTGCTTAGCATAGTCATCCAGGTACCTCGGTGCAACCTTTTGGACTAAAAACAATATTGTGAGGTGTTCAGAATAGACTGGAAATGAATGTAAATGAATGTTATAGAGGTTAATAATAGCATAGGAGCAGAAAAACCCACAAATTCTGTGATTTTAGCTGTTTTTATGCTTTTTTTAAAAAAAAAATAGATCCAAAACACAAAACCCAGAACCCAAAACACGGAAGGGTGGTTTTAGCAAAACCAATCCAGATCCAAAACACGAAGAAAGATCCAGATCCAAAACACAAAACACGAAAAGTGGCCAGTGCACACCCTTATTTAAAACCTTCTGTGCACACTCCAAAACAACATGAGGTATCTCTCTCTGCCATCTCCCCAATTAGTTTCCTTCTGTCTCTCATCTGACCTTCTTCCTCCTCCTCTCACTCTCTCTTCCATCTCCCCTGATTTCTTCTCTCTCTCTCTTATCTGTTTCGCCTATTCTCCTCCCCCTATACCTAAACTCTGCTGTCTGCCCTTATTCATTCTGTTTCCCCTATTCCTCCTGTATACTGTCTTTCCCTATTCCTACCCTCTATCTCCCATCTCTCCCCTATTCCCCCTCTTTCTCCTGTGTCTCTACCGGCTTCCCCTATTCCTTCTCTCTCTCTCTCTCTCCCAGGTTGCCCTCTTTCTACCATGTCTCTCCCGTCTCCGCCTATTCCTCCTCTCTCCCAGCTTCCCCTATGTCTCCTATGTCTCTCCCGGATTCCCAAATTCCTCTCTCTCATCCTCCCCTATTCCTTCCTACTCTCTCCCAGCTCCATTCTCCTATGTCTTTCCTGGCCTCCCCAATTGCTCTCTCTCTCTCTCTATCTCTCTCTCGGCTTTCCCTTTTCTTTCTCTCTCTCTCTCTCTTTCCCTATTCTCTCTCTCTCTCCTGGCTTTCCGTATTCTTTCTCTCTCTCTCCCGGCTTTCCCTATTTCTCCTATGTCTCTCCCAGCTTCCCCAATTTCTTCTGTGCTCAACCTGTTCCTTCACTTTCTCTCTCAGGGCTCTCCCTGTTCCTTCACTCTCTCTCTCTCTCTCTCTCTCTCTCTCAGGGCTCTCTCTGTTCCATCATTCTCTCGGGGCTCTCCCTATTCCTTCTTTCTCTCTCAGCTCTCCCTATTCCTTCTCTCTCAAGGCTCACCCTATTCCTTCTTTCTCGGGGCTCTCCCTATTCCTTCTCTCTCTCTTAGGGCTCTCCCTATTCCTTCTCTCTCTCTTTCCCTAATCCCCTACTCTCTCTCTTTCCCTAATCCCCTACTCTCTCTCTTTCCCTATCCTCTCTCTCTCTCTTTCCCTATTCCCCCACTCTCTCTCCTTCCCTATCCTCTCTCTCTCTCTCTTTCCTTATTCCCTCTCTCTCTTTCCCTATTCCCTCTCTCTCTCAGCTTTCCCTATTCCTTCTCTCTCTCTCTCTCCCGGTTTTCCCTATTCCTTCTCTCTCTCTCTCGGCTTTCCCTATTCCTTCTCTCTCTCGCCTTTCCCTATTCTGTCTCTCTCTCTCCCGGCTCCCCCTATTTCTCCTATGTCTCTCCCAGCTCCCCCTATTTCTCCTATGTCTCTCCCAGCTCCCTCAATTTCTTCTCAGCTCAACCTGTTCCTTCACTCTCTCTCTCAGGGCTCTCCCTGTTCCTTCACTCTCTCTCTTGGGGCTCTCCCTGTTCCTTCACTCTTTCGGGGCTTTCCCTATTCCTTCTCTCTCTCTCGGCTCTCCCTATTCCTTCTCTCTCAGGGCTCTCCCTATTCCTTCTCTCTCTCTTAGGGCTCTCCTTTATTCCTTCTCTCTCTCTCTCTGTCTCTCTTTCCCTATCCTCTCTCTCTCTCTTTCCTTATTCCCTCTCTCTCTCTCTTTCCCTATTCCCTCTCCCTCTCTCTTTCCCTATTCCCTCTGTCTCTTTCCCTATTCCCTCTGTCTCTTTCCCTGTTCCCTCGCTCTGTCTTTCCCTATTCCTTCTCTCTCTCTCTCGGGGCTCTCCCTATTCCTTCTCTCTCTCGCTGTATCCTGAGGAAAGTTTGCAATAAACCCGAAATGTCGATATTATGGATCTTGCTTGATATTGTTTTTTTGTGAAGTCCGCTGAGTAATGCTTTTTTGCAGCATATATATATATATATATATATATATTTATCAGTATATGGGCCCCATAGATATGTCAACTGTTTGACCCACTTAATTAAATATTAATTTGATAAACTTAAAACATACTATATATATGATTGACTGTACAATACCTCAAAGTTGCTGAATACATCAAGATAACCTCGACTAGTGGAGAATTCAGCTCTATATCTGGAATTTGAACCATCACACTCAATATCATCCACAACTCGTCTGTCATAAAACACAGAATGTATCGACTTTGGGGAAGGGAAGAGATCGTGAACCTTGGAAATTGAAAGAAACATAGAAAATTAGATTAGCAACAAACTTTATTTTGTATTACATAACTGCTATTTTAAGATATGAGAATATACTGCTTTCTGGTCCGGGCAGCATACTGGCCCCATCTTCCTAATGTCATGATGTCAGATAGGGCTCTGCTCTTGGATTTCATGCAGTGTGAGTACTTTGCCAGTCTGTGTAAAATAAACTGTCACCAGCATTAGCAACCACTTATTATTGGCTGACTGTGAATGCACATCTGATGGTAACTGCTTTCTTTATTGCTCAGCCATATATTACACTATTTTGTGTGTTTTTGCTTAAAACTAAAAATTCCAGGCATGAAACTGAGAGGTAAATTGTAAAAAAAAAAAAAAGTGTCGATTTAGGTGTTTTTCTGGGATATCCCGTCGATTTTGCAAGTTTTAAATCTACTAAGGGCAAACTCACTTGGAATTTGCGCATCAGACATTAGATGTCAATAGATGGCATTACACCATAAGAAAGAAAAAATTGAATCCTTTACACAGACAACAATAGAAATGGTATGTAGTAATGTGGCCTTGTGGCCGCGGTCACGATCATGATGGCAGAATGCCGGCTAGGGATTCATGATGGGCATCGAGATACCGACGCCTATCATAATCACATTAGCAGTCCGGGGCTGGGGTGGGTGTTAGATTTAGGGCACCCCAGGGGGACTTGTTATCACAATTCTGCAGCGCATTACTGTACACAATTGAAGTACTTAGTCAGCACATGTAATTCATCACAGGCCCATGGAAACTTACATTTGCACCCCTCTCTTACTTATCAAAACAAAAGGGTTAAATTACTTTATCAGCAGTCAGCTCATTTTCAGGATTTATTAATGGCACGCTCTTATCTACCAGCCTCAGACCACAGAGCGAACCAGGAGCAGCCCGAACTTGGTAAGACACATTCGATCCAGGAAGTACGTTATTTGATAAGAACCCGAATGATACCTGTCAATACAGAGATATATGGTTAAATTTACCAAGTAGCTGACTAGCAGTTTGCTACTTACTGTATTATTACAATACTGTTTACCCGCTGTTACATTATTAAGTATGATTTATAACAAGTAGCATCAATAGAGTTATCTTTTGAATGATCTTTTGAATGATTGGACTCACTTTATTCTTGAAACATCTCTGCCTGCTTAATTTAGCCAAATCTGCTACAATATCTCCATCTGGCAGCAAAATGTAGCCAATAATGTGAAAGGTTGGAGAGAAGTCAACATTTAGAGGAAGGTTGAAAGAAGCCTCGCCGATTACATCTGTGTAAAGAAGACACGTATGAAACGTTAGGGGGAAATTTTGCACAGTAAAAGTCTGTACTTTCCTGATGGGATCCGGTCAATATCTTGACAGTTACAATCAGTGCCAGATTAAGGGCCACATGGGCCTGGATCTGAAATCTACGAAGGGCCTATTGTGTGCTGCCGCAAGGGGTGTGACCATTACGACAGGGGTGTGACTACTGTTGTGGGGCTTTGGTCTGTACAAGGGATGTGGTCTGTGCTGTGGGCTGTGGCTTGCACCATAAAGGGCAAAGCTACCACCTATCGTCAACCACCCCAAGCTCTCTTTCTATCTATCTATACAGTAATCACACAAACACAAAAATTACAGTATGTGAGTCCCAGGTACCCATAATGTATAGAATCTGAGGTCCTACCTCATGGTTTCAGAGTCCCATTAAAATGTAAAATAGGTGGAAAGAAATATTGAAACTATAGTGTAACCAACTTTTCCATAGGTAACAAAGCTCAGGCTTTATATAATCAGTGCACATAATTTTAAGCAAACATTCCAGAACTTTTATTCTAAAAATGTTTGCAATGTAGGTTAGGAAACAGGTGGTTCTGTTCTGTGTTTTCATTATGGGAGTGTTGTGGGCATGTCAAGGAAAGCGACTGCATACACAGATACAAGCCGCAGGTAGAAGGGGCCATAGTCAGATGGAGAAACTGCAGCTGCCATGGGGTGGTGGAAGTTTTGATGGTGCGACCGATGGTGGCATCTAAGAATGCACCAACTGGTATTAACATGTGTATGGAGTGGACGCTGAAAGTGGACGTCTCAGACCTTGTAGATTGGGACGCACTGATGTATTCAAAGGAAAAAGATTGTAGTAGCATTTGCAAAGTCATAGATGAGTGATCATTAATAGACACTGCTGCATGCACTTCTGCATCTGACTCAGAAATAGAACCTACGCCACATTGTACTACCCCCTAATACACATTATGCCACATAGTAGTGCCCCTAATACACATTATGCCAAATAGTACTGCCCCTAATACACATTATGCCACATAGTAGTGCCCCTACTATACATTATGCCACTCTGTAGTGCCCTGGAACACAGTGTACTACACTGTAGTGCCCAGTGTACACACTATGCCACATCATAGTGCCACCCAGATATACTTTATTCTAAATTTTAGTGCCCCCGATACACATCATGCCACGTTGAAAAGTAGAAGCCACTTTATCAGGGAATGAGCTTTATCTATCCAAGTTAGAGTCTGTAGCATGTGGCACACATCTCAGCCACTGACAGCAGTGTGTATTTGTGTAAGGAGGGAGGGGGTGGATGATACGAGTTTAAAAGCTTCCCCCGGGAATACTTCACTCCTCGTGCTCCCACATTTACCACTGGGGAGAAGGTGAGCCCTGCCTGGGCTACTGTACAGATTCCTGGGAGAAGCGGCAGGAGATTTAAGAGTATCCTATCCCTACTGAATATAGAACCTGCTCTGCGTCAGTGAGGCCTGTCGTGGGTCACCCTGTCAGCATAGCACCATCCTCTCCACTCAGTAACCAGCCAGTGTTTGCACCTTGCGATGACTGACGTGCGGCAGAGGAAGCAGGGGGACAGTAAGGCAGAGCTGAAGCGGAGATAGATCTTATTGGCTGCAGCACTTCCTATATATATATATATATATATATATACACACATAGACATTCATATATACTGTATATATACTCTATAATTGTGTAAGGCTGTCAGACTACAAAGGAGATGGCTCAGACGGAACAGCCTTAGGAGAGTTGGACTGTCCGCTGGGGTAAGTATGTGAGCCGGGATCCAACAGAATGGGTATGGGGGCAGGACAGAGCTGTGATGGGGAGAAAGACTAGGACAGCAGAGAGGATGGGCAAAGCCAATGGAAACTGAGCTGGCCCAGTGGTTAAATTAGCAGGCTATATATATATATATACATATAGATTACACACTATAAATAAGTACATAAATAGCTGAACATATAGATATACAGTATATATATATATATATATATATATATACACACATACACACACAGTATATATACATATATATATATATATATATATATATATACACACACACACACACACACACACGTGTGTATATACTATAAATATACAGTGATAATGTGTATATTAATAATTTCCTACTACACTGCGAATCACTTATTATTATTATCACACAGCAGCAGCAGGCAGCCAGCCAGCAAGGCTGAAGACTCACCTCCCCTTCACAGAGCTGAATGTGATCACGTTGAGCTCAGTGCTGTGCTGGTCCATTTAGAAGAACAACCACTTTAGAGCGTGGTGCATGTCAGGGTCGCATCTTTGCAACGTCACGCAGTGCGATGGAACCTCGGAGTCTCTAATGTGTGAGCGGCGCAGGGACGGCTAGAGATGTATATTAATGCCATAATGTATAATCACTGCCTTTGATCCACCTTGGCCGGGAGAGGAGGAGGTGGGGTAGCGCCCCGCGGCCGGGAGGGGGGAAGGTGTGGTAGCGGTCCATGGCCGGGAGATGAGGGGGGGTGGGTAGTGGCCTGTGGCTGGGAGAGGGGGGTTAGCAGCCTGCAGTTGGTCAGAGGGATGGGCTGCTTCGGATGGCCACTGGCAGGCCGCTGTAGCAGGACTTTTTTTTTCCTGTTTACAGCAGCTGGTGTGGGCCTGTTTTTATGGGTGGGCCTGGAGCTGCAGCTCCATCAGCCCCATTGTTAATCCGGCCCTGGTTACAATGGCTGCACCAGCATCCCGATGCTAAGTACTGCGGTTAAGGGGAGGGTTAGGGTTAAAGGTTAGGGTTTGGCACTAGAGGGAGGGTTAGGGTTATGCACTAATGGGGAGGGTTAGGTTTAAGGCGCGGGAAAGAGTAGGTTAGGTTTAGGCACTGGGGGGATAGGTTCAGGCACCATGAAGGGAGTGTTAGGGTAAGGAGAAGGGGAGGGCTAGGATACTGACCAACAAGTGTTGGTATTCTAACCCTGTCAGGATGCCAGCATCTGGATTCTGACCACCAGGATCCAGAGCCTGCGGCATCCCATACCCAACCATTCCAGATTCATATATTCTCCTGGACTTTGATTAGTTGAATCACAGATGGAAGAATATGAAGATACTGTACATATTTTAAAGTCATGTGCAAAGGAAGTTTAGAGGAAGGTTGTCCATCATTTATGCAGTTGATACTCTTGATGATTCACATCACAACCATCTGTAGTTCTTTCTTTAATGCAAAGTTAGGTGGTCTTTATAAAACTAGCTATGTCTTCACCACTCTGCTAGGCTTATTATGTCACAAGGTTTCTTGGTCTCAGACTCTGCCTATAACTTAGCCACTAGAATTTGTCACAAAATCCTGCCTATATAATGTATAGGTTAAGCACCTCTTCACATTCATAACTTTGAACCAACATGAATGCGCAAGACTTCTTATACGTAGTCTCTAAGTATTGGAACTCAAGGCACAGTTGCCGAGAAATGTATTGAGATACCCACCTGCATCTTATCAAATCCAAGCATCTGTGCACAAAGACATAGTATGGGTCACAGATCCTTCAATTATCGGCCACCTGAGTAACCCTTTGGCCGAGCAGAATGGCCCCATGTACTGAGATGCAGGAGCCACATTTACTACATACAGGATCGTAGAAGCAGGTTGTGCCCCTAAAATGGTCACGTCATGGTTGCGTTCTTTGCCACCACTCCCCGTTACCTCCCCCAAACTACTCCTTGACTGTCAATCACACTGTGAGCAAACAGTCGCTATTTGTGCAAAAATATCGGCATAGAGTACATCCCTGCATCAGACTCTCAGTGCTGTATTCACAAAGCTATCACAGATGTCAGTTCTAAAATGTGTCACCATGGACACCTGAACAGTTCCAGGTCTTGTACCGGTTTTAAACTAACCATCTCCCTTGCCCTTCTTTAGATTTCTTTGAGGTTTTTATATCTTTTTCTTTCACCTATGGCAGTGTGTTCTCAAAATGTGTGCAGCGGGGCACTTGCAAGGGTGCCACAGGTTGATGGTCCATGACAAAATAAAATAATTTATGGTCCATGTACTAGACAAAACTAGTGCTGGTGGCTGCCAATCATAACATATGAGGATAAACAGAAGCACAACCCTGTCCACCACCACATACTTGAACCTAAAGATGATGAATAAGCATTATTTATTTACTATAAAAAATGTTTCAGAATTTTTCAATAAGAAATGTTTGGTCTAGGGTGCTGTGAAAAAACTGATGATACTCTAGGGATCGGTGACTCAAGAAAGTTTCTGAACAACTGATCAATGGTACTGTACAGTACAATGTTTCTTTCCTTTGTATACCATATCTGTTTCCCCAATAACTGTTTTAATAACATAAATTATAATTAGATTTTTTTTATTTGTAATTGTATATGCAAACTGTTTGTAATTGTTTATTAGTTTTGTGCTGCTTAATTTTGAATCTTTGTATTTTTTGTCTGAAAATATGAATTTCTATGTCAAGTGCACCTGATCTGTCAACAAAAACAAATATATTTATAATAAAAGCTAAGTAATATCTACAAGAAATTAGAACCATGGTTTAAGGCCCCATACATCTGCGATTAATTGGGACAATTAAGCATTTTGCAGATCAATGTCCAAAATTATCAGCAATGTATGGGGTGTACCAATTGCCGATTCTAATCAAAAAGTGATCGGAATCGCTAAATCAGGTTGTCCAACATGTTGAATTTCAGCAATCAATCGGGGCTACAGATCAGTAGTATATGGAGACAATCAATCGATTTGCCACCCATTACTAGTAAAATGATGAGCCCTTCAAGATTGGCAGATCTGTGATTTGCTGAAAATGATCTGCAAATCACTGAAAATGATTCACTGTTGATTGAAAATGAACAGTGACTGAATGATTGAAAATGATTCACTGTTGATTGAGGAATCTTTAAATCAGGGAAAAAAAGTCACATATTTGTGAGTTTAGGTTTGAGATTACTGATGTATAGGCCCCTTTAGATTTAATTGCTTACCCATATCTGTATTTTGGATTGGTATTTCTAAATGTCCAGTGAGTTTTATAGATGATCTGGAAATACCCTAAACAAAAGAAATAGAACAAACTTTTTATTAACCCATTTTTTAAATAAACAAACTAAAGCGGGAAAAAAAAGTCTGTAGAGTTTTCAGGAATGACAAAATGACCACCTGTCTACTGGTCTCGGTTTTCACTGTCAATCTCCAAGATTTAGACCAGGACTGAGAGGATTCAAAGTAGATGATGTACATAACTTCATTTGTGCTGGTTTAGAGAATGCACAGATCAACCCAACATAGGCTGTTCTCTAACTCTACATTTTAGAATTTTTGAGACCTCAAAATCATTGACATGATCACCACTTTCCTGATAAACCTGTTGTATACAACCTATTAAATGTTTTCTGATCTCTGGTGGATTATCCATGCACTGCAGCCAAGAGAGAACTTTTGAATATGATATCCAAAATGAACACATTGGGCCAAATGTAATAGGTTGAGAGTCTAAAAATGTGAGTTTTCTTATTGTTTAAACTCGGCCAGTGTAATAGAGTCCGAGAACAAGCAAACTCTCGTGGTTTTTCAAATTAAAAAAATCACGATTTAAACTCCCATCCAGATGTTTTCCCATTTTGAAGATACAACTCGACTAACGTAAAAGTGTGAGAGCTTACTGCTAAACTCTCACATTTTCTAAACTCTCACCCTATTACATTTGGCCCATTATATTAGTATATGTATTTTTGGCTGGGAAATCTTTGCTAATTTAAAAAAAAGCTACTGTAAGAATAACATTTATATTGTTAGTAATATTTTAATATGAATATTTAATTGATTGAAGCCACCTATAATTACTTAATATTTCATAACTTATTTTATTGAAAAATCTATTTAAAAATGTGTGTATTGATTATGATACAACATTGTATTGCATTTCAAGATGCAATATATTTTATGCATACAGTACGACAATACTAAAAAACTGTTTTAATTTTTTTTATAAAACTAGTTAAAGATTGAAATAAGATGTATTTAGAGTGGATATTAAGCTATTCATATGTGAAAAGACAATATATATGGTATTTCCTGGTGTGAGAAAGGATGACAAACTGGGAAATGTAACAGCAGGCAGGCATGTCACTTGTAATCATTCCTATCATGTCTGCTGTGGTAAATGTAAATAATGACAGAAACAGATTTTTTTTGCATGCCATAATGCAAAAGGAAAAAAGTTGCAAAAAAGTCCTTGTTTGAAAATAAATGAACCAAACCAAATGACAAATATACTTTTTGTTTCTAATTTTGTTTTTTAATTTAATTAAATTGCCATAAATCCCTGAAGCATCAAATATGAAAATAAAAGGTATACACAAATACATTTCCAAAATTTTGTTTATGCTTTGTGAAAACTTCCAAATATTTGAATTTTCTTCCTTTAATTTGATGTGACAGGGTTTATAGGGCTAGCAGAGGTGCTAGACCTTGCCCTAATAACTAGTTTATTATTTATACAGCCTCTGGCACTGTAATAGGTGAATAATACAGTGTTCCCACACTTCCCTAAAGGGAGTCTCAGACCATTAATTAGCAGGTGGAGTGATCAGTACCCAAATTAGTGAGCAATATAGGGATTGAGAGTGCCACTAGAGATTTGAGGAGATCCATTTTGGAAGCCATAGATTTGGTAATCTGCATCATCGTAACTAACAAGTATTTGGGACCAGAGATTAGAAGTAAGCATTGCTTAGCATTCACCAGAACATTGTATGAATTGCTTATCAACCTCCAGAATGCTCTCTGTATTGTACAACATACTCTAGAATACTCTAGGCTCTTATTGTTCTATATATATGAGGTGTTGTGTGACCATCTCAGTGTTATTTTTGGGCGGCATCCATTATTTGAAGCGCTGAATTTGTATTGTTTGTTGTTTGCATATTAAAGTTTTTGTAGTGAGAAAATGGTTTTGAAGTTATATTGTACAGTTGGTTATAAGTAAGCATTTGCTTAAGTTCCTTACCTCTAAAAATCATTCATTGAATTATACAGTTGCATTATTGGGATTTTTACATTTTTTAAACTGTCCCACCTGTGACACACCACGACTGACACCAAAAGTTTTAGAACCTCCAAAGGCTAAATTTATTGCAATGAAAGGAGTTTTCCTATTTATTTATTAATTCCTGCAAGTTAAAACTCAAATCAATTATATAGTTAATTAAATATCAGCATTACTGACCCTAAATCTTAATTGTTGATGATTCTTTATCCTTAGACATCAAGATCGGTGCTTGTTTTTGAACCAGAGACAGTGCCGATCATCAGGCCAGGCTATGATTTTTATAGCTGAAACTTGGTGGTGGTACATTGCTCTTTCAGGCAATGGCATCCCTCCCCGCTGTGACACCCAGTGTGGTGAGGGATGACATGCGCACCTCCAAAAAGGGGGTGTGGCCTCATGAGCGGGGCGTGGCCTCACTAACAGGGGGCATGGTCTTGGGGCCCGAACCCCGAGCATTGCCATGGGTATCATCACTGGGGTGGTGGGGGGTGCCAGAGGTGCGGAGTATCAGCTCCCTCACTGTGACAGGAGTCGAGTGCAGCACTTAATGCTACAGTGCAGCACCCGGCTCCTGTCACTGAGGGGGAGCCAGCACCTTGGTGTCACTCCTCAGCGTGTGCAGCCCGCACCCCCTACACCCCTTTGTGATGCCACTGCTTTCAGGGATAGGAACACATACAGTGGATCTTGATGAGATATAGCAACTAGGGCTGGCAGAAGAGTGCTACCTGATGGTGTTGACACCAAAGCCAGGCCTAGAACTTGGGAACAATATCAGGGAAGATATTAGAAATAGAGTTCAGGTCTGAGGCACATTTTTAGTGTGCTTCCACTCTAGCGAATAAAATGATCGATGGTGGTGAGTTCTGTATATGGGTTCGGTACGTTATGCTGGTGCTCAGGATTCCGGCACTCGGAGTCCTGACACTGGCATCCCGACTGGGTGAGGATACTGACACCTGCTGGTAAGTATCCTAACACTTACCCTCCGCCTAGTACCTAACCCTAACCCCCTCCCCAGTGCCTAACCCTAACCCCAATACTCAGGGGCGTAGAAATCTCTGCCGAGCCCAGGTGAAGAGGGGGCATGGCCTAATCATGGGAGGTGTGGTCATGCCCACTTGTGCGCTGGGGAGGGGGGCGCTGTGAGTCAGTGTGATCGCTCCCCCCCACAGGCATAGGAGACTTCTGTGGCTGCTGCTCATCAGCCACGAGCAACCTCCCACTGTAGCTCAGCACACGCTGTGTGCTGGGCTGCTGTGAGGGAGGGAGAAGGGAGTGGGGCGGTGCCAGACCCGGGCCCCTGCCGTGCCCCTTGGGAAGCCCGGGCAAATAGTACCGGCTCCCCCCCTCTCGACGCCCCTGCCAATACTTACTGTTGGGATGGCTGCAGCTATGATGCTGGCACGGGGTTTCTAACTGGTGTCGGGATTCCAGCGCCGGCATTCTGAGTGGCAACATCCAAAAGAGGAACTGTCGTGAACATTGTGTCTGACACCTCCTTCTGCATTTACATTAAGACGGACTGAATTGCACAGCTGCTTGTTTTCTGCTCTGAAATTCTGTCCATCTCTGAACCAAGCCTTGTATCGCTAGAGAGTCCTGAGCGGCATAGGACATGCTGGCAGCATGTAAGTTTGATCAGATTCTTGCAGTGTTACATACACCAGTTCTTAAAACAGTGAGAGGCAGGACTTTTTAAAAGTGTTCTGCTACGGTAGATGTGTTTGAACAAGGTTAAGAGTGGAATGTTTAAAAAAAAAACTATACTTAAAACAATAATTTTTGTAATAAGATTAACATGTTAAATGACAAAAAATGATTATATAGCAATAGAAGTGCACTGTATTTGCTTTACAATCTGTACATAAATGGATGTTATTGAGAATTAATTTGCACTGTGACCCACCCGTGACACATATTGTAGTTGTTCCACCCGTGACAAAATAAAAAAATCATTATTTTGAATAAAACTAAAACATTCTTCTTGTTTTTTTTGTAAAATATTCTACACCAAGTTCTTACTTCACAATGGGTAATTTATAAATTTTATCCCACCTGCACATTCACAGGGATTGTATAAAATTGCTTGCTATGTGAGAAGGTATGTCTACTTTCTGTCCCAAACGTGACACAAGTTTGAAAATCAATAAAGCCATACCTAACGATGCAAATAAAGAGTTACCATACATACATTGTAATACCATGCACACTGTATGTAACCTAACATAATAATGTAAATATACTTCATAATACGAGAGAGAGCCTCTTTTGTGTCCCGCCCATGACAACGAATGCCCCATATTATGTGTACGCTATTGCACGGTCACTTCCCTGTGGCTGTGCAATACCGTACAACTCTAAATCAGGCTCTTTGTGCACTAAGAACTATAGTTTTAATAGTCAGGACAAAATTTAATAAGCCGCGGGTTTTAAACCCCGGCGGTTTGGTGGCGGTTTAACCGCAGGTCCTATTCTGTTCTAAACCCCGGGAGTTTGGTGGCGGTTTTGCTGTGGTTTCTAAATAACAGCCCTGTTCTATTCTATTCTAAAATGTGTTTTGACGGCAGTTTTGCAGCGGTTTTGGCCTTAGTAAATCTGCAGATATCAAACCCGCCGCCAAACCACAGTCAAAACACATTTTAGAATAGAATAGAACAGGGCTGTAATTTAGAACTGTTGCAAAACCGTCGCCAAACCCCCAGGGTTTAGAACTGAATGGAACCCGCCGCCAAACCGCCACCAAACCGCTGGGGTTCAGAACCCGCCGCTTAGTAGATTTTGCCCAAAGGGTGTAAAATATAATTTTTGGAATAACCATACTGCAGCCAATTATTTTATTAAGTAAAGTTTTCTACCAGTATACTATAAACCATAAATTCCAACCATAAACATCTACAGAACATTATTATTATTTTTTATACCAATTTCTTGAGTTGTTCCTCTTTTTTCTTCACTGATTTTTTCACCCTAACGTATAGTCATCAGCTTTGGATAATATTACTACTAGCATTTTGCTCACCAGGTAATGTAAGTCGAGATGTGTCACATCTTTCATTAGCTCTGTGTGTTTAATGACATAGTCCACCAGGATCTCCTGCTGCCCCGCACACGGAAGGACTCTATTCAGAGAACGGAACTTTAAGAAGTTCATGTTTCGGGTGAAGGATGGATACAATAATAAATGCTCGAGGCCATGACGAATGGCATAGAAGTGCCCATCATTGCTAGATTTTGTTTCCGCTAAGTTTGCTTTTGCCTGTCAAAATAAAACAGCAGAAAACAATGTCTAAATATAGGTTTGGAGAAATAATAAAAAACTCCCTAACTTACTGAACAATTTTGCAAAAATATAATGTCATTCAACACATTCCTACAATAAAACTTGAATCAAAGGAAAGAGATTGCTGCAATTAACATGCAGAATCAAAATAATTTTAGAGGAAAAACTATCCTCAGAGGCAGATTATTAAACTTTATAAAGAGATTCACAAGTAGAGCTGTTGTCAGAACAGCCAATCAGATTCTACCAATCATTTTAAAGAATGTTCTAAACAAATGATAGCTGGACTCTGATTGGTTAATATGGGCAATATACATTTGTCCTCCTTAGAAGGTCTGATACATATCCTCAGTCTCCTATCTTCCAGACAAATTTGCTTATTTTTGTTATCCTCAAAAATATCAACTGACAGATTGTTATCTCAATTCAGATGTAAGTTTACCTTCTGTCATTGAAAGCGCAATGAAAGGAAACTAACCGCCCACACAGTGCCACCATATTTATTACCAGTTATTTATATAGCACACATATTCCGCAGCGCTTTACAGAGAATATTTGGCCATTTACATCAGTCCCTGCCCCAGTGGAGCTTACAATCTAAGTTCCTTACCACATGCTCACACACACTCACATACACATGAGGGTTAATTTTTTGTAGGGAGCCAATTAACCTACCAGTATATTTTTGGAGTGTGGGAGGAAACCGGAGTACCCGGAGGAAACCCACACAAGCACAGGGAGAATATACAAACTCCACACAGTTAGGGCCGTGGTGGAAATCGAACCCACAACCTCAGTGCTGTGAGGCAGTAATGCTAACCATTACACCATCTGTGCTGCCCTGTCCTGTTCTGCCTGCACCTTAATGAGCAGGGCCCTCTTCCCTTGTGTTTTCCTTCCAACCACTGCAATCTATCTTACCAGACCTGGATTTTGAGTCTATGCTTCTGAGCACTGGCCTGCTTCATGCTGGTGCTATTTACAGTATCATTATTGCACACTGTCATGTTAATAGATGGATCTGCTATTCTACTGTATGTTCTACTTATACTCTGTCAGTTTGTTGTTGGCTGTTTTTGTATATTTTTCTATTGCATGATTATGTATTATTTATTGTTGTCTATGCATTCTTTACACTGTTAAATGTATTCTCTATCCAGCCCTTATAAACCTCTGTAGGATGTTGCAGACAATTTATGGTGTTTTACAATAAATATATAATGTAATTATTAATAATAATAATAATAATAATAATAATAATAATAATAATAATAATAATAATAATAATATGTACTGTAATAGTTGTTACTGGAGCAAGTTCTGAACAAACACCCCAAAAGACTTTAGACATATAGGACCCTCTGCTACCAATTAATGCAGCAAATGGACCACTTTTCAGCATTTGCAGCACTGAAGGTCATATCTTGACCATCATTCCACCATTTATCTGCCCCAGCCCCTCTGGAAGCCAAGTCCAGACCAATATCTTCCAGCAACTGGGTCACACCAGAAGCTATAGTATCCCATCACTGCCCGCAGTGCTTGAGACATGGAGATACGATACTCTCCTATTTCATAAAGCGTGCCTGCTGTACTTAAGGTGGTAATTGCTCTGCTCTGTTTTGTCATTGTTCTAAATAATATGAATATCAAGATTATGTTTACAGTAGCTTCTGGTTAGCTTAATAAGTAAGTCCCAGCAGCCACTCCGGAGGGAGAGAGGTGCCAGTAAACCATTAACCATAAAGCTAATAGCATTAGCTACTTGCTTTTAGTGTGAGAAGACACTGGGTAGGTGGCTGTAGTAAGTGCTCTGGTTGAGAGAAGGATAACAAGCTTGGTAGGTGCTGACAGAGAGACCAGAGCCTTACGGGTTCCAATGAGAGTAGGAGGTCTGCAAGATTATACAGCAAGTCCCAGAAGACTGATCATTCATGGGCAATTGCAAGTGTACTGTCAGTAATCATAAAGTTATTGGAAAGCCACTTAGGGGTAAATTTACTAAGATTTGATTTGGCCCCGATTTGTCCTGTTTTACAACTCGGATAGGATCAATCAAAAACAGCCATTTTTTTCACTTAAAAAAATCGTGAATTTACCAAGGTCCCGATTTTGACAGGATCATTTTGATTGATGGTGTATTTGGTCATTCCTGTCCATTTTAAAATCCCGATTTCCCCACACGAATTTCTCTCCTGAACAAGCGGGCTGCACATATCAGTGAAATATGTGCACACTGTTTGTTTTTTGTTTTTTATTTTTAGGGTTCATTTTTTTGTAAAAGAATTTGATGTGAGGTCCCCCCCAAAAGGTTAACCAGCCCCGGACTTGCCAGCCAGTCCTGGTCCCTGAAACTACGGGGAACAAAACAAGCAGTGTTGCACCGTAGTTTAGGTACCAGCACCAGGCTGCAGGGCCAGTCCTGGTTTTAATTATAGGGGGAAAAAAATTGCGGAGGGGTCCTCCTATAATTAAAACCAGCACCAGACCCTTTCTAGTGGGGGGCTAAGGCAACTGATGCTTCACTGGGCCCCCCAGCTGCAGCATCAGTCCTGACCGCTAGTCAGCCAATGCCAGGGATCCCTGGGAAGTTGGGGACCCCCACAATAAAGTAGTACCCCTCTCCAGGGCACCCCTGGCCTAGGCTGATAGCCCGGGACTATCCCCGCCACCCCTGGGCAGTGGGTGGCGGGTTGATAGTGTATATGGTGTGTAAAAAATAGAATTAACAACATTGTCTTTACAGTCAAACTGCAGGTCCCACCAAGCTTCCCCCGCATGCTGGTACTTGGAGAACCACAAGTACCAGCATGCGGGGCATTAAGGGCCCGCTGGTACCTGCAGTTCTCCTGTAAAGAAATGTGCAAAAAAACATGCAACACACACACCTTGAAAATACAGTTTTATTACATACATACTGTGATGGGATCACTGGTAAAGTGGTCTGTGGCAGGTACATTTGTCCCAGATTCCTGTCTTATGTGTTTTAAACCCCCAGGAGAAAGTCTGCAGTGTCGCAGGCTTGAGTCTCGGCTTTTTGAAAAGCCGGTTTGGGACCTGGGGGTTGTGGGTGAGAGGAGAGGGAGGGCTCCACCCACTGCCACTCCAGGTTTTGGGCCTTGCAGCCTGGTAACAGGCTTGTTAGGGTTTCCACCTGAGAGTGACCAATATAAGCCTAGTTTGTTTAGGGCTGAGTGTCTCACCTGGGAGAGCAGGCAGGTAGTTTGCTCCGAGACACTTGGAAAACCTATCTGTGAGTGTTGTGCTGTGCCTTTGTTGCTGGTGAGGGCATTAGGCCCTGCCACGTTCTGGTAGTGAGGGAACCACCTGTAAAGTTAGAGCCCAGCCAGGGCTAGGATTTATGTTTATGGTTTCTTTTTGTTGTTTCTGTTTTGCACAATAAAGACTGGCGCCGACCAGCTTGTACTCGAATCCAGTCTGGCGTACTGTTTCCCGGCTGCTGTGTGTGTAAGGAAGGAGTCCCCTACCCAGGAGAGGGACCCCCTAATCTGACTGTGTCACAATTTGGTGGAGAATGCGGGCACCACACACACTGAAGTTGCAGCAAGAGGAAAACTTTCCATTTAAAAATTAAAGGGACAGACACCCACTTTGTGAGTGTGGAAATAACACTGTGTCCTTGGAGTCCCATAGAGGAGGCGTCAGCCAATGCTCAGAGAGGCAAGGTTCAGCTTCCAACCTACACCCCAGGACAAAATGGAGGAAATTATTAAGGCCTTGCTCCAAGCTACAGCAGCTCAGCAGGAATCTACCAGGGCTCAGCAGGAAGCTACAGCAGCTCAGCAGGAGACTAACAGACTTCAACAGGTCTCCATTGAGGAAAACAGCCAGGCCATAAAAGAGGTGATACAGCACCTGGTCGCCCGACCCAGCGATGTTAATACTGGTCCTCCCACCCCCACTCACTCCGTACGAGCCAGTCACTTCCTCCAAAAGATGACTTCGGGCGATGATGTGGAGGCCTATCTCACCACATTTGAAAGAACGGCCGAAAGGGAGAGTTGGCCCAAGGAGCAGTGGGCAAGTCTGGTGGCACCTTTTTTGTCTGGGGAGCCACAAAAGGCCTATTTCGACTTATGCCTGGCTGATGCCAAGGACTATAAAAAACTAAAACAGGAGATCCTAACTCGCTTGGGAGTCACCACCTTTGTTCATGCCCAACGGGTCCACCGCTGGGAGTTCCATATGGACAAGCCTCCACATTCACAGATGCATGACCTCGTCCATCTGTCCTCAAAATGGCTACAGCCCGAGACGCTGACGGGACCACAGATCGTGGAAAGGGTCATGATGGACCAGTACCTGCGATCGTTACCTGCGACTCTGCGCAAGTGGGTGAGCCATGCCGACCCTAAGTCCGCGGACCAGTTGGTCGAGCTGGTGGAGAGGTACGTGGCGGCTGAGGAGCTGATGAGTGTGCCCCACCGAGCCCCAATGGCGCACCGGCGAACTCCCACAGACACTGGTAAGACTGTTCCAGGGGAGAAGGGTGCTGGGCGGTGGAATGTACCTAAGACTGAGGGTGTAGAACCTGGAGACAGGCCTGCCAGGCCAGGAAGGTTCTTGCCCCGTAAACGACTAGACATTAATATGACTCAGTGTTTCCGATGTGGTGGCTTCGGCCATATTGCCGCTAATTGTTCACTTACAACTGAACCTATGCAATGTGATACTGCTCATGTCTACCGCAGGGGGTGTTTCTTTGCACAAACAGCCTGTATGGCTGACCGGCAGGCTGAGACTGATAAGCACATGTGTGTACTCACTGTAGATGGCAACCGAGTAGAGGCACTGTTAGACTCTGGTAGCTTGGTGACACTTATGAAAGCTGAGCTGGTGAACCCCTTGAGGCATAAGGGGAAAACTATTGGTGTGACCTGCATACATGGGGATACTCGATATTATGTTACTGCCGAGGTGAACATCGGGACACCATGTGGCTCTGCTATAGTCTCTGTGGGTTTGGTGCATGGTCTGGTGTACGATGCAATATTGGGGAGAGACTTTGCTCACTTCTGGAAGTTGTGGGAAAGCCGTTTTGTTCCAGAAGTGAACAACCCCGACCCATTTGAGAAGGTTGTTGATGTAGTGGAGGAGGGAGTTTCTTCTGAGTCAGAGTTATTCCCTTTTTCTACTATGATGGCGAACTAGAGAATGCAGAGCGTGACGGTGGCCCGCCAACTGATGTGCCTCCCACTGAGGTGGGAAGTGTTGTTGGGCCAGTTGATCGTCTGCCTGATTTAGAGGTCAGAAGAGAGGTCTTTGCCGTGGAGCAGTTGAATGACCCTACTTTGGTAAAAGCCAGGGAGAATATAAAAGTAGTTGATGGTAAACCCGTAGACCCTGATAGTCCTTTGTCCTATCCCCACATGGCAATGTGTCAGGATTTGTTATATCAGGTGACTAAGAAGGGGGAAGATGTTGTGGAACAACTAATAGTTCCCAAAGCCTACAGAAGAACAGTGTTGGATCTGGCCCATGGTCATATAATGGCAGGCCATCTAGGGGTAGAGAAAACCACTGAGCGAATAATGCAGAGGTTTTTCTGGCCCGGGCTTCATAAAGAGGTATCTGACTTTTGCGCATCCTGCCCTGAGTGTCAGTATCATGCTCCCAGGCCACATTTTAAGGGTCCACTAGTTCCATTGCCTATTATAGAGGTGCCGTTTGAAAGAATAGCGATGGATTTGCTTGGACCCTTAATGAAGTCTGCCAGGGGACACCAGTATATTCTGGTCATAATGGATTACGCTACCAGGTACCCGGAAGCGATCCCGTTGCGCAATACGTCAACCAAGACCATTGCCAGAGCTAGTTCATGTCTTTAGCAGGCTGGGTATACCTAAGGAGATACTAACTGACCAGGGTACACCGTTTATGTCAAAAATCATGAAAGAGTTATGCCGCCTGTTCAAAATCGAACAGTTAAGAACTTCGGTTTATCACCCCCAAACCGATGGGCTGGTCGAGAGGTTTAACAAGAGGTTAAAACACATGCTTAGGAAAGTGGTCGACAAGGATGGTTGGGATTGGGATTACTTATTGCCGTATTTATTGTTGGCCATAAGGGAGGTTCCCTAGTCCTCCACCGGGTTTTCACCCTTCGACTTGTATGGGAGACATCCAAGGGGTTTACTAGACATTGCCAAAGAGACATGGGAGGGGCAGTCTAGTCCTTACAAAACGGTGATTGAGCATGTTTCTCAAATGCAGGAGAGAATTGCTGCAGTAGTGAGAGCACCTGGAACAGGCTCAACAGGCACAGCAGAGGGTATACAACTGCAATGCTCGGTTACGCAGCTTTGCTCCTGGGGACAGAGTGTTAGAGTTGGTTCTCACTGTGGAAAATAAACTTTTGGCTAAATGGCAAGGGCCCTTTGAAATCTTAGAAAGAGTGGGACAGGTCAATTACAAAGTTTATCAGCCGGGGAAAAGAAAGCCGGAACAGATATACCATATAAATCTGTTAAAGCCCTGGAAAGATAGAACGGTACTATCGGCCATCCGAGCCCCTCCAGTAAATCCAGGGTCCTTAGTTCCCGAAGTGACAGTGGCAAAAACTCTGTCGGCAATTCAACAACAAGAGGTCAAGGAGTTTCTGATCAGAAATAGGGTGCTGTTCTCTGACGTACCTGGGAAAACCTCGGTCATTAAACATGACATAATCACTGACCCAGGGGTTAAAGTTAATCTAAAGCCCTATAGGTTACCAGAAGCACAAAGAGAATCGGTGTCGAAAGAAATTAAAAATATGCTAGAGTTAGGGGTTATTGAAGAATCACATAGTGAATGGTCAAGTCCCATTGTGTTGATTCCAAAGCCCGACGGGAGTGTGCGTTTCTGCAATGACTTCCGAAAGTTGAACAGTGTTTCAAAATTCGATGCCTACCCGATGCCAAGAGTGGATGAACTGATTGAGAGACTAGGGATGGCAAGGTATTTAACCACTCTTGACCTAACCAAAGGGTATTGGCAAGTACCGTTAACCGAGAGCGCCAAACAAAAGACAGCTTTTTCAGCGCCAGAGGGCTTGTTTCAGTACAAGATGTTGCCCTTCGGGCTACATGGGGCACCTGCTACCTTCCAAAGAATGATGGACAGGATTCTAAGGCCCCATAGACGGTATGCGGCTGCTTATCTGGATGACGTGGTCATTCATAGTCCTGATTGGCAGTCTCACTTACCCAGGGTACAAGCAGTGTTGGACTCCATCTATAAGGCAGGTTTGACAGCCAACCCAAAAAAGTGTTGTCTAGGCATGGAGGATGTAAAATATCTGGGATACACCATTGGCAGAAGCCTGATAAAGCCTCAGCTCAATAAGGTTGATGCCATACAAAACTGGCCACAGCCTCTGAATAAGAAGCAGGTGAGAGCCTTCTTGGGAATTACGGGGTACTACAGGAGGTTTATACCCAACTTTGCCACCATGGCAGTCCCACTGACTGACCTGACCAAAGGCAAACAAAAAGTCATGGTAGAATGGAGTCCTGAGGCAGAAAAAGCTTTTCAGGAGTTGAAAGTAGCGCTGTGTTGCCAACCAGTCCTGATGACTCCTAATTTTGACAGGGAATTCATAGTACAAACCAATGCATCAGAACTAGGTATAGGAGCGGTCCTGTCCCAGAACAAGGAGGGTGAGGAACACCCTATTTTCTATCTAAGCAGAAAGTTGAATGTACATGAGAGAAACTATGCCACAGTGGAGAAGGAGGTGTTGGCCATAAAGTGGGCGGTAGAGGCTCTCAGGTACTACTTGGTTGGAAGAAAGTAAAAATTAATCACTGACCATGCCCCTTTGAAGTGGATGTCCGAAAATAAACCCCCCCCCCAAAATTAAACCCCCAGGAGAAAGTCTGCAGTGTAGCAGGCTTGAGTCTCGGCTTTTTGAAAAGCCGGTTTGGGACCTGGGGGTTGTGGGTGAGAGGAGAGGGAGGGCTCCACCCACTGCCGCTCCAGGTTTTGGGCCTTGCAGCCTGGTAACAGGCTTGTTAGGGTTTCCACCTGAGAGTGGCCAATATAAGCCTAGTTTGTTTAGGGCTGAGTGTCTCACCTGGGAGAGCAGGCAGGTAGTTTGCTCAGAGACACTTGGAAAACCTATCTGTGAGTGTTGTGCTGTGCCTTTGTTGCTGGTGAGGGCATTAGGCCCTGCCACGTTCTGGTAGTGAGGGAACCACCTGTAAAGTTAGAGCCCAGCCAGGGCTAGGATTTATGATTATGGTTTCTTTTTGTTGTTTCTGTTTTGCACAATAAAGACTGGCGCCGACCAGCTTGTACTCGAATCCAGTCTGGCGTACTGTTTCCCGGCTGCTGTGTGTGTAAGGAAGGAGTCCCCTACCCAGGAGAGGGACCCCCTAATCTGACTGTGTCACAATACACACATACTCACCTACATTACCAGCAGTGGTCCCCTTGTCCAAAGTAGGCATCCAAAGTCCTTCTTAAAACAAAAAAATTAAAGTTGCGATCCACGCAACAGATGCCAACCATGGTTGATATCTCCCAAATGAAAGACTCAGACGCGGCTTCTGCCTTTACAGAGCCGCAAAATAGCAGGGATTGGAACCGGCTATGGATTGTCTTTTTTCCCTAACACCACCTACACCTTATTGATGCCTACAAGTTGGTAGATGCATAGCGGATGTAAGTAAGGTTGTTAGTCCACATGTTGATTATTAGTCCACATGTTGATTCCAAACCAGAGTAGGATTTATTAAAAATAACAGGATACAAGACAAACAGCAGTCATCAATCTCTTGGGTTTAAGAGACAGTACATAGCAATTAACCATTTAACTACATGTTAACACACCTTACCACAACACACACTGTTTCCTCATACTTGTGCAAATGCTCACTCAGCTCTTCTTTTTACTAAGCTAATACATGTTTTATATTTTTTTCACTTCACAAGCCACACACACATGCCCTCCAACCTCTCCTCACCTCAGCTCTTCATACTGCAACAACGACTGGCTGTGATGCTAATCTGTCTCAGTAAGTCTGCTGCCTCTCTAAGGAATTAACAAAATTCCTTAGCAAAATTAGGTCTACAAATCCTAAATTATTGGACTATTTTCAAGCAATAATGGTTTCAGATTATGAAGACAATGAAGAATTGCCAGACATATCCATAAAACATTAGCATCAATTATTTCACAGATGAAGTCACAAAAAATCTCCATTATAAAATATCAAAGGAGGTTTCATCTCTGGTGGCCAAATCTGGGGCTTAGGCAGATCAAGTGATATCTAACTTGGATGAAGTTATAGAGTATCATTATTATTCGAGATGTGTGCTGACCCATGTTTTGGTTTTGTATCTGGATTCATCTTCATGTTTTGGTTGTGGTTTTACCAAACCACCCTCAAGTGTTTTGGTTTTGCTTTTGAATGTGTTTTTTTTAATGACAAAAACAGCTAAAATCATGTAATTTTTTCAATCAAAAACCTGAAATTAGCATTTAAGACACGAATTCCAAACTTCTGGTAGATCAGATCCACGATCTGGATCTATCCGGTTCACCTAAGGAGATCCAAATCTGTCCAGATTGAAGAAATTCAGGTAAATTTAGATTACTGGTGAACCAAACTGCACATTTATTATTATTATTATTATTATTATTATTATTATTATTTTATATGGTGCCACAAGGTATTCACAGTGCCCTAGAGGGATTAATCAACACAATTGTAGTGTACATCAATACATAATATAACAATGAATACAATGACACAACCAAGGTAGGGTGTACGGTAGGGTAAAGTACTCACTATGGCTAATAAAAGTTTGTAAAGACAAGGAATAGGAAGTAAATCAGCACTCAAATCAGCACTCAATGAGCCTGTACCCATGGGCAGACAGACTGGATTTGAGACATTGACGGGTGTGAGGATACATGGAAACAAAGATAACACAAGTTAACAGAGACAGTGCTAGTAGGAGAGAACGAGAGAAAATGTCCCTTACCATGAGGGCTTACAGTCTAAGAGAGAGGGGTGCAACCAGGAATGTGAACTGGGACAGAGAAAAGGTCGGAGAACAATGGAGCTGAGTAGTGAGTTTTGAAGAAGGTTGATAGGCTGTTTTGATGAGGTGAGTTTTTAAGGGCATGATGAAAGGTGTGGATACAAGTAGAGAGTCTGAAGTGATGAGGGGGTAAGTTCAACAGCAATTGGGTAGCATGGCAGAATTCATGGATATGAGAGTAGGAGGGGATGACCAGGTGAGTCAGCGGTCAGTGGAGAAATGGAAAGGGTGTAAGGGTATATGGACAGAAATAAGGTTGGAGATGTAGGAAGGAATGGAATTATTGAGGGCTTTATATGTTAAAATGAGTAGTTTAAACTGTACTATGTACAGTAGTACAGTAGATAGGGAGCCAGTGAGCAGTTGGTAGAGTGGTGAGGCTGATGCATAGTGGTGTGAAAGGTAAATGAGATGGGTTAAAGATATATTGAAGTGGAAAGAGGTGGGTTAGAGGAAGGTCACAGAGAAGGTTGCAGTAGTCTAGGCAAGAAATGACAAGGCTATGGATGAGAATTTTGGTGGCATCCATGTTGAAAAAAGGTCTGTTTCTTTTGATATTGCCCAAGAAAATTGGTAGCAGCAACATTGCCAGATAGACTGGATGTGGGGAGTGAAGAGGAGGGAGGAGTCAATCACGATGTACTGCCACTAGACTAGGAAGACAGAGGAGAGGATGGTGCTGTCAACAGACAGACAGCAAGAAGAGGGAAGATAAAGGGTTCCTGGATGGAGGAATATAATTAGTTCAGTTTTGGACATACTGATTTTGAGAAAGTCCTGGAGCTTTGAACATCCAAGAAGAGACTACTGATTTCTGAGGGGTGAATTATGTGCACTTGTCTTAATTCTCTTTCAATTTGCACAGAGTGGTAAAGGAAGATACATCTCATACTAAACACAAGGAAAACAATCAGGCATGTTTGAAGTATATCACATTTTGTAGATTGTAATAGTGTTAAAATATAGAACTATGCCTTATGAGGCTATATAATAGAAAACATACCCCAGGACATTTTACTCTCTCTTACAAGGCTGATAAAATGAATACCAGAAAATAATGTCACTTACCATTACAGACACTGCCCCATTCCAGTCGGCTGTATTATCTAGAATGAAGGAAGCTCGTCCATTCTGATCTGTCACCAACGTCTGGGTAGAAATATGGGATCCACAGTAACAGGTGAGGAGCACAGTTTGTCCAGGTATGGCAGTGTCCTTTTCATCTACCAATTTAAGCTGTAGTTTGAGAGACAGGCTTAAAACAACAAAGTGACCATGAAAACAGATTTTTTTTTAATAAGGTGTCACATAATTCCACAGCACCAGACAGTACATACATAGAAACCAAACAAGAACATATAGACAATGGGAACTGATGGAACACAATGCAGGTAATACCCAGAGGTTAGTAGTATCAGGTGGGCATAGGAAAGGCATTAGGGAGTGTCAGGTCAGGCAGAATGGAAAGTTACATACAGTAAAAGGAGCAGAAGAAGTCTTGATGGGGAAAGTGAAAGCTGGTAAACAGAGTACGTGAGCAGAGGTCAGATGATGAGCTTAAGCTGGGTACACACTATATGATGTGCACTATCCGGTTTATGATGGTGTGATGTGTCATTACATGCTGCATGTAACTGCACCGCATTGTTCATTACATCGTCCCATCTGCTGTGCAGAAAAGCTTATGGGACTATGCGATGAACGACCGTCGCTAACGACTGATTGGATGTACACATTGAATGATGTGTACGATATATCGTTCCAATCCATATATCGTATGACAAATCGTATAATGTGTACCCAGCTTAAGAGGGAACAATAGGGAGTACCTCATGACCAAGTCACATATATATAAAGGGTAGGTGTTGGTGAGGCTATGAGATTGAAGGTTCAACAGGAGAGGAAACAGAGATACAACAAAAGAAATAAAAATATTTTATTTGAAAAACATTGCTTAACTTACCAGCCCCCTATATGGAATCCCAGCCCAGTAGCGAGAGTCACAATCAATAAAATGCACTCTGGTGATTGTTCCTGTTAGACTAATAAACCTTATTGTAGATAATGTAATTCCTATATGGAGAGAAAAAATTGCATTTGATAAAAAAAACTCATTAAAAACAATCTGATTGGGGGTGGGGCTTACTGCTGTCTGTGACCAGATACAGATACTGTAACTAGAGCTCTGGGCTGGTGTGTTTCTTACATAGCTTTTCAATGATCTTAACAATCATAGGCAAACGCAGGGGGGTTTCCGTCTGCCTGGAAACCCCCCTCCCCAGCCCACACCATGACCACAATAGAAATAGTAATATAATAGAATGTTACTAGCGCTGCATGTTCTTCTCAGTATCACAAATGAAATAATTAGCACCATCTGTGGATCTTTTAACATGTATCAGCCAGTAATAAATAACCTGTGCAATAACTAGGAGATCTGAAAAACATGCACCATTAGGGACGCACTGCTATAGAGTCCAATATGTACATATATGTCCAGGGCAGTGCTAGGTTCTTCTGCTGCTCTCCCAGGTTTCCGGACTTGCTCCCATGCCCTGCATCTAAAATAAAACCATTCAGCTCCGGCAGAATGGCTCTACTGCCGCATCTAATGGCTTACTGTGATCGCTGGCCCTGTATATGCTGGAATTATGACACAGAATACACTTTGTATAACGCATATTAAAGCTGGATAAGGGGTAATCATGTCCTTTTCATGGACTAGCCACACTCACTCTAAAATCAAGCATTTGGAAACCCCCCTCTAGAAATCCTGCGTTTGCCACTGACAATGTCTCCTTCTACCAGCCAAGACCACCTGTCAGCTAAAAAAAAATTTGCTGCTCAGTAGAAATAGTTTGTTCACAGGCTTTGGTAAAATGGTGGAAGAACTACAGTATGAGTGGGAAAGATGTACTAACTGCACTGTTCCATCATATAGAGCCTTTAATAGAAGAGGTACTCAATGCAATATACTGTATTAGTGGACACCCTGGGCACATACATTTATAAATTGCAGGCACATATCTTGTGTATTAGGTATGAGAGGCTATTCCTGATACATAAGGTAGAAGCTTAGAGTTTGACAGCAGAGTAGAACCATGCAGCCAGAGATGGAGTTAGAGCATTTGTGAACCTGAGGTAAAATTTTAAATCTCCTCCCCTCGCTGAGCAATGCAAGTGTACTGTGCTTTATTAAAATAAAAACAATTGGAAATTGCTGTTACCAAATGGCTTAAGTATCAGGAAAATTTAAGAAATGCATTATGGGCAAAATAATGCTGCAGGCAGCAGTCCCTATTATTATTAAAGGGTACTGCTGTCTGGGTAATTTACTTGACCACTATGGCATATGCCAACTTTAGGTGGCCTTCACTGCTGTAGCAAAACATGGCATCATAAACTGTTGGTCCTGCCTACTCTATTATTGGGGATTCTTCCAAGTGGCCAGGCAGGAAGTTTACATTTATATGTTCTGGGACAAAAAACAGTCAACAAAGGAAGATTAATGTGAGGTAAGTAGAGGGAGGAGAACAAAGAGGGAGGTGGAGTGTCACAATGGAGCAGTGTCAACTTGAGAATGAGAATAGCTAGACGATTGGCTGAGACACTTGTATGAGTTTGAAATGGGAAAACTCAGAATCCTAGATTATCATATCTCTCAGACTAGATGAGAGACATTGGAGTCTATTTACTAAGCATTAATAAACAGAGATAAAGTCCTAACCAATCAGCTCCTGTCATTTTTCAAACACAACCTGTGACGTGGCATTTAGGAGCTGATTGGTTGGGACTTTATCTCCGTTCCCTTTATCTACATCCAAAGCATAGTAAATAGACCCCATTATTGTGAAGACATGGTTAAAAATTCACTAGCATTTATTCATTTCAGAAGCTGACTTGACCCCCCATATTCTCCACACCTCCGTTTGTGTACCCCTTCACCTGCCTCATCTATAGTACATCACAGTCCATGTGAAGCTGCTGTGTGCCCATCTTAATCCATATTAACCTGGGATTGTTAAAACTAAGCTACATTCAGTTTTTTGTGGCACACAGTATGTGTCATGGAGGACACACTAACACATGACATCCGTACATACAGGGGTTACATAGAGATTACTTCCTGAAGTCATTTAAAAAAAATCCCTGAATCTCAATTGAACCTCCCTAGATTCTATAACAGTTGTAAAATCTAAATAGGTTTTTGAAAAAATGTTTGAACATTTATAATATTTTACACCATAATCTTTAAAAAAAAAAAAAAAAAAAAAAAAAATAAAATAAAATAAATAGTTTGTCCTTTGCCTATCCCTTAAAATCATACTTTTTAAGTTGACAGACATTTTAGTTGTTCTATACTGTCTTCAAAAAGGATAATTCCTACTTATTTAATAATTATTGCTGATTCAGTCAGGAAAACAAAATATTGGTGCCCTTTAAAATCGATATTAAATAAATTACACAAGCAAAGAATGATATTTTGGATTTAAACCAAGTGATAAGCTGCATAGTTTTCATTTTTTCACTGTCTTTTGGAACCCTAAAAGATTTTTTATGTAGCAAAATTGTTTTGAAAAAACATTGGTTCCAAAAATATTGGCGTCCTCATTATTATTATTAGGTGAAGCCTACCCTGGCAAATGACAGCACTGAACCACTTTCTTGTAATGCTTTGCAAGGTTGGTGATTACTCATAGAGGGATCTTGAACCACTCCTCTATGGAGACCATTTGAAGCTCATTGATATTCTTGGTCATTGTTTGTATTGTGCCATCCTCAGTACACTCTACACATTTTCAGTTGGGCTCAAATCTGGAGACTGAGAGATCCTTAGCAAAACTTTAATTTTGTATTCTTGCAACCATTACAGTGCAAATGTTAATGTGGGTTTGGAGTCATTATGTTCCAGAAAGGTTCATTAACTGCAAAGTATCAGCCATCTGGCACAGGCAGACACATTTTGACCTAAAGTCTCCTGGTATAGAGTGAACTTCTTCATACCATTGATTTTCACAAGAGCCCATGGACCACTACCATCAAAACAGGCCCAATAGGTCAGTTATACATCACCATATTGGACAGAGGGCATCAGGTGTATTTCTTTCTGTAAAGTCCATTTTTTCTCCAAATATATCAATGAAGTTCATTGTTTGTCTCATCCGACCATATGGTATCACAAGAATCCATTTTTAGTTCCAATTAAATTTTCTCAAAATTTGAAAACCCCAAGATTAAACTAAACTTTGCAGTTCTGAAACTGTGATATTTGGGGTTGTTCTTGCCTCTCTTACCATTCTCCTCCATCTCCGAGTATTCCTCATTTGCAATGCTACTGCTAATGGAGTGGTGCTCCTTTGCTTTCTGAAGGCTTTTTCCTCTTATCAATGGTCAGGCACCTACAGCATGGATGCTAGTTCTCCTGGCTTCCTCTCTCTAGCTCCAGGTGTAGTGGATTATTCTGGAAACTATGGAGCACAAATGCAGCTACGGTTGCAGGCAGTGCGAAGTGCAGAGAATTGGTACAGTGCCAGTGTGTCTCTTGTATAATCTACAGTATCTTCCTTTGGGGCCAGGTTGCACACCTTCTGTCTGGTCATTTTCCATGCATTGCATTTGCAGTTGAAAGTTGGCAATTGAAGAGATATGGCAGCAGGGGGCATGTGCTTAACATCTGACCTCACTGTGCTTGTGCTAGATGGTTGCTATAGCCCATGTATAATAACATTGTAAATATACCAAATAAAATGTAACCAAAGACTCATTTCAATTGATTTAGGAAATAATGTATGCCCTAGGCTGGAACTGTGTATTTCTTTTTATATGATGTTTAGAATTATTTTGTCACACTCTGGAGTCCGGGACCCAATTACCAGATCCGGTGGTATCATTTTGTGTACATCTAAGTCTCAACTTTCCGCCTGCAGCATCCCCAAAGAGTTTATTCACTTATTTGTAAATGTGACTGGTATTCTTTTCCCAGTGGTTCTTGCCTTTGTCACATGACCTGCTCTGCTAACCAGCTTCCAGCAACTCCAGTCACATGATCCATCCAGCCTATCAGCACTTGGAGTGCCATATTTTAACCGGGAAGTGCCCGCAACACATTGCCAGTACGACTGGTCTCTCAGAAGATCAGTACCCTTGCTCCTCACTCTGTTTTGCATTCCTGCATACTGCTTCAGTCTGTTACATTTACCTGCTCCAGTATTGCTTCACAGCATTTATCTCTAATCTGCTACAGTTACCTGTTCCAGTATTACTTCTCAGCATTCATACCTGGTATAATCCTGCAGCCTGCTTCAGTTGTGCTCTTGCACCCAGTTTCAGTGTTCCTTGCAGTGTGCTTCTGTAGTGCTTCTGGAACCCAGTTCCATTTTAATTGCAGTCTGCTCCTGATTCCCCAACCTACTGCTACAGCCATGGGCTATCCTACTAGCCTGCATCTGGTTTCAGTATTTGTTCATTAAATCGTTCTGCAGCATCAGTCTCTACTGCTAGTGACCTGCATGAGGAATAGCATTATTAGGTCATCTAGCTTCACTCACTAGGTCATCTAGCTTCATGCCCAGATAGCTAGACCAAGGCGTCTTGACCCGGATCATCAAACTCCTAATATTGATCAAAGATGGATTTGCCTTATTTAATGATCATATTAAAAGAAGACAACATTACATAGCTATTTTTGTGACACTGAAATTAATAAAATAGATGAGATAACAATTATGAGTATCAAACAGGATACATTTATATGTTTTTATAGGTGTGAGAACCTTTGAAAAGAAGAAACTAGGAATGGAGTCATATTCCCACAGGTTTGTAATTTTTAAGACCTCAAATGGAGGAAGGAGGATCCTCTTCAAGTACAGTATTACAAAGGTCAGGCTCACACATGGCAACTGTGGACACACTTGGACTCTCCTTGGGGATCTGTGACTTTTCGGAGCACACAGTTGTTTCCCGTGTCTTACTCATCTTAACAATTTAAATTTTTTTATACCTCTACTACAAGCAGAAGGGCTTAAATAATCACAACTATAACCACCAGTCATAAATAAAGGCCAAGGCCTTATCCTTTCCACTTTGTGTAGTGAATGGCATATTGACATTTTTCTCTGGTTTCTCTAAACTGACTTAGCTTTAGATTTTTTTTCTTTAACAGGGTAAAAGTTGATTTTACATGGCCTGACTAAAGCCCTGGGGCATCGGCCTTCATAGATGAGGTTGACGGCCTTGCATCGTCATCATGACTGCTGCTGGCAGCTACAAGAGTGGTATGTGATTCCTGCTCTCCTGTAATGTGACTGTCCTCCATACTCGTTGTGGTTATGCAGCAGTGTCACCAAGCAATTACAGTGCAGCTAACTTGCGGCTAACGCACACAACCACCCAAAAAAACCCAACTAATTATAAAACTGGGGAAGAGCACCCTGAACGAGGCAACAGTCCCTTGATAAATTACACAGGCAGCACTCCTGTGCAGCTACATTGCTGATCAGTGTGGCTAATGCGCACACACAGAAAATTTTTTTTAGATTTTTTTTTGCACTTGGGGGGGGGAGCACCCCTGAATGAGGCAGCAGTCCTTTGATAAACAACACAGGCAGCACCTTTGTGCAGCTACGTTGCTGATAGGTGTGGCTAACGCGCACACAGAACAAAAAAACTTAATATATATATTTTTTTGCACTTGGGGAGAGAGAACCCCTGACTCCTGAACGAGGCATCAGACCCTTGATAAACAGCACAGGCAGCACCCCTGCTAAGCTACGTTGCTGATAAGTGTGGCTAATGCGCACACACACACACAAAAAAGCTTTTTATTTTCACACTGGTGGTGAAGAGCACCGCTGATGCACAGAGCATCCCCTGGACAACACACCAGCACCCCTTTATGGACTGCAGTGACACAGGAGACACTGAAGCCCCCCTCTTCTGTCTGCAGCACAGCTCCTATACACAACACAACCCTTATGGACAACATCACAGCCCAGCCAGTCCCTATGGACAACAGCAGCTAGCCGCTATGGACAACAACAACACAAGCCCTGCTTCCTCTTCACTCTTCACAGCCAGAATGAAAATGTCGGCGAGCACGGGAACCTTTATACAATACAAAACCTGTGAGAATCCAACAGCGGGATGATGACATTTTGCATCGCTTTGAGATCTTAGTCAGACGGGAAAACCCGAGCCAGGCTTGGATCTCACCTGGGATCTGTAAGTTTGGGTGGGTTCGGTTCTCAGAGAACAGGACACGCTGATCCCTAATTCTGGGTGTGACATGTAGCCACTCCCCTTATTCATGTGCATGGCAAATGATTATGCACTATGACCCGATCCCTGTTCCCAACAATGTTGGCCTTTAGGGTCCCCCAGTCCTAAGTGCTACGGGCCCCTCAAAGTCTTAATCTAGCTCTAAGCTGTGGCATAATTGAGTATTGTATGTGGATGAGTAACTAAACCTAAAGTACTATGCAATAGTAGGCTTTGGAAATTCATGGTCCTTTGGTAAAGTCTATTTGGGCACATGAAATGTGTCGGTTATAGTTATATACTGTATCTTGGAGAGCAGATGTTACATTTTATGCAAGGCTTTTGCTGCATGATAAGGTAGACTTGGTTTTGTTTAAATAAATGCATTATACTATGAGTATATGATGTTTGTATCGGGATGTGGTCAATATTCCGACTACGGGGATTCCGCCGCTCAGAATGCCGGTGCCGGAATTCCGACACTTGTCAGAATCTAGGCACCGGTATCCCTACCGCCGGATTCCCAAAGTTAAGTTGCGGAGTTGGGGTGAGGGTTTAGTGTTAGGTGTTAGGGTTAGGCACTAGGGGGAAGGGGAGGGTTAGGGCTAGGTACTAAGGGGGGAGGGTTAGGTTTAGGGTGTGGGGAGGGGAAGGTTAGGTTTAGGCACCACATCGAAGGTTAGGGTCAAGCACCAGGGAAGTAGGGTTAGGGGTAGGGAGAGGGTGAAGGTTAGAATACTGACTGACAAGTGTCGGTATTCTAACTGTGTCGGGATGCCGGCATCGGGATTCTGACCACCAGGATCCCGAGCACTGGCATCCCATATTCATCTCCCAAAGTATTGTGGGTGATCATCTTTAGTATAGACATGCCCAAATTTTACTATCAGACAGCCCTTACTGTAATTTGATGAACTGTCTGTTGAAAGAATACCACTAATACGTTGTAAGATACATGTTGCCACTGTTAATGGCACTTTGTCTGCTCTTGATACTGTATATCTGTGGGACCCAGATTTCACTCCAGGGGGTATAGAGATCTGTATCTTCTAAGCAAAGCACATGTGTACCTTACAAAGGAAGTTTCTTTATACCTTGCTAATGTGGTTTATATGTTGTGATGACAAGTCTTAATGAAAAAAAAACAAAAAAAACTGTATCCTACCTGTCTCCTCTTCTGTTATAGCGGCTGTTACTTTCAATCTAATTAACATGTCACGCCTCATTAAATGAAAGATATGAGCTTCTATTTCCAATGTGGTGAATCCAGATCTATCCAACTGGGGGAGACATTGAAAGTGCAGTACACAGTCAAATACAGAACATGCCTCTTCTGATATTAGTATTATAATATGTGATTTCATGCAAATCCCCTCAACCAATAACTGTGTATAAAATTATATATTGATAGTATTAAAAATAGCATAAGATGTATTTAAAACCCATACTATAGACATCTTTTTATAAAAAAGGGATTACAATGTGATTTACAATAGTTCTACAATCTAAGGCCCTGATTCAGAGCCGGTCGCTATTTGCGCTTGCTCGTCCAGAAAATAGGGGTGGCTATTCAAATGAACCGTTCGCTGTTTGCGGTCTGTTCATGCCTCTAGGTCTGAACGAGCGAACAAAACTTGCGGTCGTTTTTTGGGAAACTACGCCCCCTGGCCGCTCGCATCCAACGTCATGTCCGCTATTTATTAGATTAATCGAGTACATCGAACAGGGTATGAACTGCTTGCTATTCTTGTGGTTGGTTTTTGCTACCACAATTTTGCGAGCAGTTCTGGCAAAAAAAAAACCCAGTGACGTGGTCAATGACGCTGCTGTTTTAAATATGTACACCCATAAAACGCCCGTTTTGACCTTTAAGCACGCCTGCGTTCTGATTTCCACTCCTCGTTTTCAAACACCTTCCCCTGTTACCACCCACATACACCTCATCCTGTCACTCAAATTAGCAGGCATTCGCTATTTTGCGAGCACATGAATTTCGGCCGCACTGACTGGTTCGCGCATGCGTATAACGATCCGTACGCATGCGCAGTTTGGCAAACATCGCTCGGAGCGAACGAGCTGCCGCTTACGAGTGGCTCTGAATGAGGGCCTAAGTCTTACAGTAGCTGACCCGGTGCTATCTGATGATCTCTCTTAAAGTAGAATATAAGAATATATTTTTATTGCCAAATGTAAGCATCAGAGCCGTACCAGGACTTAAATGATCCCCATGCCGGCCCGCTGCCTTAGCGCCCAAAGTCATGCCTTTTTTCATAATATTATTGCTGCAAGCATTAACTTACTTTAAAGCTTGTTTTCTCCCTTAAGTGGCAAAACACCTATCCAGAAAAAAGGATGTTGTAGTTCGAAATATGCTCTTTTTAATGAAAGTTGTTTTTTTTTAAATAAAAATTAATTATAACTTTTTTTGCTATTAGACTTCAAAAATAGCCAAAAATGAATTGCGAGATTTGTTAGAGCAACTTTAGGTAATGTTATCACAGGAACTAAAGGAGTTCGGAGTCTGATATTTTAGCAGTGTGTTTGTGTCCACTTTGTGAGTTAGTTGTAATGATGTCATACTAAAATAATGTTTTCCTTTGACGATATTAGCAGCTGAATTCAAAACTAAATTTTACACAACAGATATTTTTGCCTTCTTTGGCTTCATGCTGTGAAAAAACTAAAAAGAATTTAGCCTTTTGTGGCTTTGAATTTTGAAATCAGCGGCAAATGGTGTGGAAGGCATCTCAATTTACATAACTTTTACTCCTCTAGATCTGTCAGAGCAGTATTCTAAACATTGCTGATTTTGCGCAGTGGAGTTTTTCATACCCCACTCTGGGGGGGGCCATCATTTTACTGCTATTGCATATTGTGAACTAAAACTTCCCCAAAGTTAAGGACCCCCATACATCAGCAATCGATTGTGGCAGTTCTGCAATTTGCAGATGATTGTATAAAAAAAAAATCTGCAATGTATGGGCTTCACAGATAGCAGATTGCAACCAAAAAGTGATTGGAATTGTTAAATCAGATTGTCCAACATGTTGGATTTCACAGATGGATTGGGGCTGTAGATTGCTTGTGTATGGAGATGATCAGCAGATTTGCAGACCGTTACTAGTAAAAGGATGGGCCTTTCAAGATTGGCAGATCTATGTTTGCTGAAAATGATCTGCAAATCACTGAAAAAAATCTGTAATGTATGGGCGCAGATTGTTACATTGGGAAATCCTAAAATCGGGCAATAAATCTTCAAATTGTTCAATTGTGATTTTCAGATTGCTGATGTATGGGGGACCATCAGTTTGATGTACTGTACATGCCAACCTCTCTGTAAAATGCTATTAAACAAGGAGATGGTCCGAAGCGGAGCACTGGTCCACTTGACATGGAATAGCCCAGATGTACAATACCCTGTGAATTAGTAACAATGCTGAGAAATAAAGCATAATGTGCAACCTGCCTCAGTTATGTCATCACTTCCTACAGTAATTTAGTATATGGGCATACTGTATTGGTATATTCCAGCATCATAATTGGGACATGGCCACAGTACACTGTTAGTGTGGCCACACCATCTTGGGCATTTCAAGTTAAAAGAAAGCAGATCATGTGGTTCTACCTCCTAACCCCCACCTAAGGCTTGATTTGGGTTTGTGGGGACGAGAGGGCAAATATGTTGTTGAAGTCCCTACCAATAAAAGTGTCAATAGGACGAAATGTTCCCAGTACCACAAATGTGTTAAACACACTGTAGTTCCCCCCAGTTTATATTATGTCATACAGAAACATTTGCCACAGTACCCCATGCTTGTGATGTGTGAGGGGCAACTCTGTGTGGGAACCCCTGGGCGATCGTGTTATATGCCATTTTGTTAATCCAGCACTGCCCCCACCCCCTCAAATTGGGATGTTTGTCCTGATCATGGGACAGTCCCACAACTTGGGACTGTCCCCCTGTAAATGGGGTCAGATGAGAGGTATGATATAGAAAGATTCTCATAGACAATGGTTCAGCACACAAAATTACATTCTCCACTATACTGTATGTAAGCAATAATTTCCATTAACTGCTGCTGAATTATCATCATTGATTATTCATACATCTTGCAATTCACCTTCCCACTGAAGTCCGCACACAGATCATGCCTTTGGAATTGGCTCTTTTTGAACTTTCGACACACTGTGATCTTATAGTTTCCATGTACTGGCTTCATATTCTTGTACCTGATCAAGTGTAAAAAGAAATCAGCAATCCATGAGTAAAACAGCCAAAATCAGGGATCAAAGCTTCTATGTTCTAAAAATAAGCTGGACAATAATTTGTATACAGAGGATTATTTACTGACATGGCTCAAAGGTGAACATCTGCACAAGTTGGGTCTCCCTCTCTGTCGTACATAGGGTATTACTCAGAGATGTATGTAAAACCTAATGGTTTGCATACATTTCCAATTTTTGGGGGTCTGCGCAGGTGCAGAATGGGGCCTGCAATCTCGCTTACAGATCCCCCAACTGCAGCATGACTGACATGCTGTGGCATTTGGGGGTCAGAGCAGAGGCTTTGCTTGCCAGTGTTCCCAGAAATGGGAAGCAGCCAGGAAACGGCCAGGCTGAGTAAGCTTCAGCTTATGCAGAATTGCAAAGGAGCAGCCATTGGATAGATGTTCATAATGGTTGCGATGGTGATCTGTGACAGCATTTACGGATGCTGCACTGGGATCCCAGATGCAGCAAAAAGGGGATGTACCAAAAAGATTTATACAATAATCAGACAGGCGCTAGTATAATATATAATATAATAAGCAGAATTGGTAGATTTATATACTTAGTTATCCATAAACAGCTGCATACACCTATGGGTTTGTGTAGACCCAATATAAACCACCATTAGGTGGTCAAATTTAAAAAAAAGAAAAGGAATAACTACTGTTGGTGTTGCGCTTGTAGTGTATCGATTAACCAGGTATGGCAAAAAAAGGATTCAGGACACAATAGCGTAAAAGATCAAACTTTATATATTTCAAATCATATACGATAATATATAAAATAAGCACAACAGAGTACAAATAAATTTTCCACTAAAAAAACACATATAAATATATGACACAAATCATAAAAGCCCACCGGATTGCAATCCGTAAAAATTAATAGACAGATTCTAAAACCACATTAGTTGTTTAACTGTGCTTCTTGGCAGAAAAAGCACAGAGCCAATGTTATAAGTCTCAAAAGCATCCAATAAGCTCTGATTCCGCTCAATGCATTGTGATGACAAATTTCTCCCGGAGTCCAGATAAGCCACTATGCAGTAATATCTAAATTCACTGGGCAGAGAAGACTCCGGTCTATATTATATAACCGGGACCACTATAATACTAGTCTCCAAAAGAACGGGGACAGGTGTGGATATAAAGATATAGTTTTTGAGGAGGGTAATCAATTCTGAGGCTTATAATAATGTCAGCCAGTGACCGCCTCTCCTTTCTTACCTCTCCTCCACCGTGAACCAAGTCCCGTAGATGTATCCAAAGAGTCTTGATAACTGGTGAGCTTTTTTATATATAGAATTCCAAAGCAAACTGGGTAGTCTTCCACAGATCCTTGGACGTCCTTAGAAATCAGAGTGGAAAAATGTTTCTCCTCTAATGTGTTTCGCTCCAATTCCACAGAGCTTTATCAAAGAGTATGTTAGAATGAAATGAATCAATATTCACCTTTTTATACCTGCCTCTTTGTCATGATTTGTTACTTAATTTAATTAATTAGACTCCACCTGAGTCTGCAGGTGATTCAAGTGACACTTGTTGTACATAATGAAACTGACACATCCTTTCACGCTAAGTGTAATGTCCTGAATAATTCATAATAATATACCTATAATACACAGAATAATGCACTTTGTATACCATGAAGCTTAAACTGAATCTAGACTATTCACCTTGTGACCATATGCCGATAATAGACTACACAAGAGGAAAGATATATTATACAGAGAGAAAAGCTGAAAATGGACATATCTATTATATCAAATCCGCCTTGAATCTAAACCAACCAAATAGATGTTGTAGAAAAATTCCTTAAACATCACACCCAATCTTGTACTAAAAACATATATGCAGCCCAATTATTCGCCAATGCAAATGTGACGGACGATCAACTTGACTGACCACACACAATGCATAGAGCCTATATTGAGAAAAGATACCTAAATTTGGAATACACCTTTGTCGGACTCGACCTCTCAAACCACCAACTCATTTCATCCCAGCCAAAAGCACTACCTCTGCATTGTCACATCCATCATGATTGGAAAACCATCCATAATATATGTGAACTCTAATATCTTGTTCATATTCTATATATACAAAAATTGAATAACATCTTTAACCTTGATCGAATATGTTTAAATCAGTCTATAAATAAATTAGGATGAATATCATAATACCACTATATAATTAAAATTTTTTGTATAACCAATACCGTCTCAACACTTAATTGAAACCCTGAAAAAATTGATGTAGCCTAAAATTGCCCTACCACAGCACTCCTTAGGCTAATAATTTGACAATTTAAGCAAAGGATTCAAAGTCTATGTTATCATTTAGCCCTGCAGGAAATAATGTTCGCAATTTAAATATCCAAAGGGCTTCTTTGCTACATAAAGATTTAAACTGATCCCCACCTCTACTGGTGGGTTTTATATGGTCCACTCCTATAATACTCAATCCTATGATATCTCCCTTGTGTACAGCTGAAAAATGTTGAGATACACTATGTTTACTGAATTTATTAATTATATTCAGTCTATGCTCTCTGAATCTCATTTTGAACAATCTAGTAGTTCTTCCCACGTATTGCAGGCCACAAGGGCACTGCAAAACGTAGATGACAAAAGTGGTATTACAATTGATAAGATCTCGTATACCATATTTATCCTTAGTGGTTAATGATACTATATCAATCACTCTATTTCCAATGTATCCACAAGTAAGACACCTGGTTGCTCCACATTTAAAGCAACCTGAAGGTGGACTGGGAAGCCAACTGGGCTTTAAACATAAATTATCCTTTCTTTCTTTTCTCAAAACAGTAGGGGTGAGAATACTTTTAAGATTTCTATAGTTCTTGAATATCACTTTTAATCCAAGATAAGCTGTCTTATTTAAAATTGAATCTTGTTGAAGAATCTTAAAATTATTTTCCAGTCTTCCTGATAACACCCGACTTATTATTATACTTGGAAACAAAATAAAGTTGGTCCTTAGACTGTTGATTTTCTTTCATAACAATTTGTTTACATTTAGGAATTAAAAGATTATTTCTATCCATATTAAGAGATTTACTATATGCAGATTCCAACAGGGTTTTAGGGTATCCCCTATTGGAAAAATCCACTGATAATTGATCAGCTTGCCTCTGATAATTGTCTACATCAGAACAATTATGATGGAGGTGATTAAATTGACTTCAGGTTGCTTTAAATGTGGAGCAACCAGGTGTCTTACTTGTGGATACATTGGAAATAGAGTGATTGATATAGTATAATTTACCACTAAGGATAAATATGGTATACGAGATTTTATCAATTGTAATACCACTTTTGTCATCTACGTTTTGCAGTGCCCTTGTGGCCTGCAATACGTGGGAAGAACTACTAGATCGCTCAAAATGAGATTCAGAGAGCATAGACTGAATATAATTAATAAATTCAGTAAACATAGTGTATCTCAACATTTTTCAGCTGTACACAATGGAGATCTCACAGGATTGAGTATTATAGGAGTGGACCATATAAAACCCACCAGTAGAGGTGGGGATCGATTTAAATCTTTATGTAGCAAAGAAGCCCTTTGGATATTTAAATTGCGAACATTATTTCCTGCAGGGCTAAATGATAACATAGACTTTGAATCCTTTGCTTAAATCTCTCTGTATAATATATCTTTCCTCTTGTGTAGTCTATTATCGGCATATGGTCACAAGGTGAATAGTCTAGTTTCAGTTTAAGCTCCACAGTATTCATGGGGGCTATGGTAGTGCAGAGGTAGTGCTGCGGGTTAGGATGTAGAGATTGAGAGTTCTAATCCCATTAGGTTCTTCATTTTTATTTTTATTTTTCAACCATTGGGTTTATTTTATTTTTTATTATGTGCCTAAAAGAAACTTACATTCAAAGTGCATTATTCTGTGTATTATAGGTATATTATTATGAATTATTCAGGACATTACACTTAGCGTGAAAGGATGTGTCAGTTTCATTATGTACAACAAGTGTCACTTGAATCACCAGCAGACTCAGGTGGAGTCTAATTAATTAAATTAAGTCACAAAATATGACCAAGAGGCAGGTATAAAAAGGTGAATATTGATTCATTTCATTCTAACATACTCTTTGATAAAGCTCTGTGGAATTGGAGCGAAACACATTAGAGGAGAAACATTTTTCCACTCTGATTTCTAAGGACTTCCAAGGATCTGCGGAGGTCTACCCAGTTTGCTTTCGAATTCTATATATAAAAAAGTTCACCAGTTATCAAGACTCTTTGGATACATCTACGGGACTTGGTTCACGGTGGAGGAGAGGTAAGGAAGGAGAGGCGGTCACTGGCTGACATTATTGTGAGCCTCAGAATTGATTACCCTCCTCAAAAACTATTTCTTTATATCCACACCTGTCCCCGTTCTTTTGGTAGACTAGTATTATAGTGGTCCCGATTATATAATATAGACAGGAGTCTTATCTGCCCTGTGTATTGAGATATTACTGCATAGTGGCTTATCTGGACTCCGGGAGAAATTTGTCATCACAATGCATTGAGCGGAATCAGAGCTTATTGGATGCTTTTGAGACTTATAACATTGGCTCTGTGCTTTTTCTACCAAGAAGCACAGTTAAACAACTAATGTGGTTTTAGAATCTATCTATTAATTTTTACGGATTGCAATCCGGTGGGCTTTTATGATTTGTGTCATATATTTATATGTGTTTTTTTAGTGGAAAATTTATTTGCACACTGTTGTGCTTATTTTATATATTATCGTATATGATTTGAAATATATAAAGTTTGATCTTTTACGCTATTGTGGTGTCCTGAATCCTTTTTTTGCCATACCTGGTCATTAAATGTATGTTTTATACACAAATTTATACAGGTTGTCTATCGATTAATCGATACACTACAAGCGCAACACCAACGGTAGTTATTCCTTTTCTTTTTTAAAAAGGGGATGTAGTTAGGAAGCCGGTGGTCAAAATGCCGACCATTGGTTTCCTGACTGTGAAATCCCGGCATGGGACTAATGATAGGCTATTAAATAGCGACGCCTATCATCAGCCCCATGCCGAAATCCCGACGCCCGGCATACCGATCGTAGGTAAGCCGGGCATCGGGAGCGCTTAGCCGCAGTGGGGAAGGGTCAGGATTAGTGACTCCTGGGGGGAGTTAGGGTTAGGCACCCCCCCGGGAGGGTTAGGTTTAGGCTAGGGGAAGGGGGGGTTAGGGTCAGGCACCACCGGGGGGAGGTCATGCTTAGGCGCCCCCCGGGAGGGTTAGATTTAGGGTGCAGGGAGGGGGGGTTAGGTTTAGGGACCCCTGGGTGGAAGGTTAGGGTTAGGCACTAGGGTGGGAGGTTAGGGTTAGAGTGGGGAGAGGGGAGGATTAGGGGTGTTACTTACCTCAGTCGGGATCTTCAGCTTCCAGACTTCCGGCATCGGTATTTCATTCGCCGGGCTTAGGTCCAGCGGTGATTCATACCGATTCCGCAAGAAGGTGTCTGTTTCCTGCACACACCTCCTTGCGGCTGTGCAATACCATCCATCTCTGAATCAGGTTCATAATGGAAACAAAACACCGGATGCCCACGAGCAATAGCTTGACAACCTAAATGCATGGGCGTTATGGACTTAAGCACAGCTGGATGGCTTATATGTACTGTATTTGAATTCCAGCACATTGAGTAAACCGTGTAGCGTTATAGGTATTTGGCGGGATGTTTACAATGAGATTATGTTGTCAGATCTGGATGGTGCTATGGAGCACAATTATATTTTTAAGAATATTTATGGTATACACCCTGAAAACAAAATTTTTGAGATGTACCCACAAATGTTATTGAGCCACAGGATTGAAGAAGAAGGGACTGCAGAAGATATCTTCAATATATGCCAGGGTCCCTCTTCTTCTGACTGCAAAAGCTGGTCCCATGGGGGCTTCTAAACTATTAGATTTGCCAAGCTATATAATGCACAGCATTCCAGTGTTTGGCTTCAGCCACAAACACAATCTGAACATGGCATTAGTAAATAGCCTTTGGACTACTATGTGGCATATTTTACCAATTCCTCTGGATCCCTCTCCATTTGCCCCTACTGATATCTGTACAGGTCAATGGCCATCAATGCAGACACCCACCAATATAGAATGCCGCCCATCACCCTTTACTCACAGCCTGAGTAGTCCGCAAAATAGCGGAAACTTCGTTAACATCGTGAACCATCAGACCCATATGCATTCTGCAGTGACCTGACCCTACTGCAATCTATGCTACATCTCCTGCATGCAGTGAGAGCTCAGGCTGCGTATGGCCTCGCAATGCATAATTTATGCATGCCTCTGCAACGGCATTTAAACGCACTGATATGCCTGCATTCGCACGACCACACCCCATTGCCACCCACAAATGGTATTTTCTGTCAATCACTGAGGTGTTTGGACTGCATGCTGTCTGCGATCGCATTCCCCTTCACTGTGCTAGTTCGCACACTGTGTCTTTTACGCATGCGCAGGTTGGAACCATTGGCTGCCTGCGTGTGAACGCAGCCTTGCGAACCAACCTGAATCAGGATCAAAGTCTATAGATATATGAGACCAAGGATGATCAGGCACTGATAGTGGACATAGAGACCCAGAGGTGGAACCTTGTGTTGTGCACAGGTAGTAAAAGCTGCCACAAAGTCTTTGACATCACAACGTATTTTTGGCCACCAATAATTCCTGAGGATTAGCTTCAGAGATTTCTTCACCCCTGCATGACAGGTGAAGAGTGATGAATGAGCTCACTGAAGTAACTTTGGCCGGAGTTCGGGTGCTATGAATATTTTTCCCAGTGGAATTTTGACCTTGTTGGTGACAGCCACAAAGCAAGCAGGGTTTAGAATGGGCTTGTCTTCCCTTACTTCCTCCACTTCAGCAGAACTGAATGTTTGGGACAGGGTGCTGGCCTTGATGTTTTTATTACCCGGCCAGTAGGTATTTACCAGATTGAACTGGTCAAAAAATAATGACCATCTAGATTGAATGTCATTTAGGCAGTGGGCTGTTTTAAGGTATGTCAGGTTCTTATGTACGGTATAGACTGTCACCAGAAATTTTTCTCTCTCCGACAAATATCGCCATTCCTGAAGGGCCAACTTGATGGCTAGTAGTTCTTTACCCCTGGCAGCATAATTCTTCACTGGAGCAGAGGGCCTGAGTAAGACCTGCTCGCTAGGCTGCATTCGCATGCAGCGTGCCGATGTTAGCAATGTGCGCATGCGTATGCATCACAGTGTGCGTGTGCGAACTAGTCCATGCAATTGGGTAGCATTCACTCACTGAGCATAGCCACCTTGCTAGAATGAGTGACACGATGAACCATTTGTGGGTGGTGACAGGGTATTGCCGGTGGAAACGGGGGAGAAGTGGTGCGAACGCAGACGTGCCTGAGCGTCTTAACACAATTTCAGAGGCATGCAAAATTAAGACGCAGCTTTATAGTACACATCACATGGATGATTTACTCACTTAATCACTCGCAGTGCTTGCGGTAGGGTATAGTCAACCTCAAGTGCTGCGTACGCTTCCGATGGTACTCGATGTTACCGATGGTTGCATACACATCCTGCAGATGACGTGTATAAGCATTTTAAGACAGGCTAGAGGGCATCTGCAAACACACCGCAATTGCACACCAAGACAGTGGGTGTGCTAATGCCTTGCCGTGCGATCATGGATTTGCATACTTTCGCTGTGTGCGAATGCATCTAGCGAGCGGGTCTGAATCGAGCCCCGAGAACTTACAGGTGGAGAACCCACAGGAATACCACTTGTCCTATATATCCTTCTGTGACAGCACTGCCCCAACTCCAACCGTGGAGGCGTCCACCTCCAGGAAAAAAGGTTTGTTACAATTTGAAAAAAAACCTAATACGTATGGGCGCTAACCTATAAAGAGGGTAACTAAAACAGTAATCAGATTTATGGTAGTATTAAATTGCCATAATGGTTGACAGCAGCCCTTATATAGATGGGAAAATTGCTGGATTCCCATAAAATAGAGAGCATACAAATAAAGAATATATATAGGCGCTAGTCGGTAGAAAAAATGCATTTAAAGTATAAATACGAAAAGACAAAGGAAAGGAAAAATATTATGTTAAAAATCAAAATCAAAAACACATAATAAAGCAATACAGGACAAAACCATATATAGGATAACAATCATATATGAGTACGTGATGTAATGGTGTACAACAATATATAATAAACATTAAGGCTAAAAATACCTATAGACATATTAATCTGTACTCAGGTTCAATGGTAACTAATGCTTTATAATAAAGAATACTGTATATCAGACCTAAAAACCAATGAAGCTGTAGAGAAAATACCACCACTGATATTAATGTTGGTATGACAATGGATATTTCTAGTTGATGCATATAAATAGATTGCCCACCTCAGGGGCTAATCATACTAAAAAAAAAAGTAGGAGTCAGACCATTGTATCCAGCTGAAAGTATTAAAAACCACAGAAAGTTAATATTTCATTTGTTTGTAAGATGTTTAAAAAACATTTTCTCCCAATGTAGTTTTTGGTATTGGTTTCAATTTTATAGTGTCCAGAAAAAATAAACAAACAAATAAATTGCAGGTAATGTGAGCCACAGAAAGTTAGTATTTAATTTGTTTGTGCAATGTTAAAAAAATATATATTTCTCCCAATGTAGTTTTTGACATTTGTTTTAAAGTTTATAGTGTCCAGAAAAAATAGATAGACAGATAAAAACGTATGGTCCAATACGAATGTTGATGGTTCAAATATTTAGTTTTTAATCATAATTGTTAAAACTCCATATCTCACAAGAAGATTATGCCCCGTAGATTCTGGGGATAATGGTTGGTGGAGAGTGATTTTTTCAGGAATAGAAAAAAAGAGAGAACATGCATGCAAAAAATGGTTATATAACCTGTGTCCTTTTCATTAATTTAATTAAATCCTTACGTGATCCGGAGAGTGTCCACTGTGTCAGCATGTAACTCTTATGCTGACTAATGGCCCGACTGCTGTCCATATCTAGCAACTTCGGGACCGTGGTATTGAGGTGTTTGGAAAAAAATACCTCCCTCCGCAGATGGCCTGGTTCTCTATGGCAGGTATATAGATTACCTTTTTTGTGTTTGGGATGTGATGAGGGCTTATTACAATCATTTTTGTAGAGTTTAAATATTAATAACTATGGGTTAACATTCACTAACACCATTAGTGCACAATCCATTAATTATCTGGATAACACTGAAAGTGGAAGCAGACAATCTTATCACCACTCGCACATATATCAAGGAGGTAGATCAGAGTCGGTATCTTCATTATAGTAGCAACCATATTAAGACTTGGAAAGATAACATTCCAAAGGGGCAGTTTCTTTGCATCAAAAGAAACTGCTCGAAACCTGAGGACTTTGAGAATCAGGCTAGTACACTTTACGAATCCTTTATTGAACAAGGATACCCAGCGCACTTATTGGAACAAGCATTTAGTGAGGTTCAGGCCACTGATAGAACGTTGGCCTTTGGTATCACTTGCAATGCATATACTAGAGAGATTAGAGGGATTATTCTGAAGAACCTCTCCATATTAAAATCAGATATACATTTAGGACCGTCGATCTCGAGAAATAGAGCAGTGATATTTAGAAAGTCTGAAAATCTTAAAGCAAAGCTAGCCCCCAGTCACTTCAAGAGACCAACATCTAAGACCACTAGACACATTGACTGGCTCCCTCCAAAACCTATAGGCTACTTTCAATGTAGTAAAACCAGCTATACTACATGCAAACATACTAAAGAAAAAAAGAGTGTGAATTTAACTTCCACTGTTTCACAAGAGATATTTTTCTATCAAAGATTTTTTGAATTGCAGGTCATCATTTGTGATCTATTTAGTAGAATGTGGTTGTGGAATTCAATATGTTGGGCAGACAACTAGACCTCTGCATGTCAGGTTTATGGAGCATAGGAGAACATCCTGAAGAAATTCAATATGCACTCACTATCTAAACATGTGGCGGGGTGTCAAGGGGACAAAATAGAGGGTGTAACAATCAAAGCCATTGATCATGTTAAACCCACCATAAGAGATACAATAATCTATGCAGAAGAGAAGCATACTGGATTTTTAGGCTTAGAACCCTTATACCACAAGGTCTTAATGATACTGTGGAATTAAAAAATATTGGGTAGCTATGTAGATATCCTCCTTATGAAGTCCAGCAATGAAATGGAGTGACGTATTCATATATGCTATAAATGGATACAAACATGTATGATATTATCCAACAAATATGGGTGACCTAGTCTTTATGGGGTGGAGTATTCTTGGGCCACCGATTGTACATTCCATATACAAATTTGCAACATTAGAACTTTATGTTCTATATGCTTTTAGTTATAATTATACATTTCCCTTGGATCAATAGAGTTATCCAACTAATATAAGAACTCCGAGATCTTTGTGTCCTTAGGCATATAAATATAATCTCTAGAGAAATTGAATGACCCAAGATGTATCATGTAGTAGCACATATGTAGGGACAGAGGTATAGGATAATTAGCTAAGCATGTATCAAGGAGGCTGACAACTGGATGGAGGGCCTACATGGTTCCCGTGAGTCTTTTTTCCTTGGTTCTAGAACCTTATATCTATATAATGATTGGTTAACAATATATAAATCCGTTCTTCCCCTTTCCAACTCTAAATACTAATATATCTAAATATATATACTATGATAATATTTAGTGTATACAGTATATGTTTCTTTTTCTAACTATGGGCCTGATTCAGACCCGCTCGCAAGCGGGTCGATGTTTGGCCACTGCGCATGCATATGCTGGAGCCCGCTCCCACGTGCGCATGCGCGAGACCCGGCTAGTGACGGGCGCTCCATCGCTACGAGTGATGTCAGTGGTGAGCTTCCGGAAGCTCACTGGGGCTTGCGGGAACAAGACCCTACCGCAAGGGTCTCGTCACAAGCCCCGACCATCGTGACCATCAACTGGCCGCTCACAATAGCTGTGGGTGGTCAACCACAGCTATGCGAGCGGCCAGGAGGCCGCACCTAAAAAAAAAAAAAGACGCCCTGATTCAGAGCGTCCATCTCTGAATCAGGCCCTATATTCACTGACCTAGCTTTTAATCTGTCTGAATACTAGGAACATTGGGCCTGATTCAGAGCCGGACGCTCTGACCAGAGCGCTCGCTCTGAATCAGGGCCCTCCTCCATTAAAATGGAGCGTCCTCCTGGACGCTCGTATAGCTGTGGGTCACCACCCACAGCATATACGAGCATCCAAAAAGATGGTCGCGATGGTCTTGACCATCGCCACCATTGGACTTGCGAAGGAAACCCTGCGGTCGGGTTTCCCAGCCACAAGCCCTGGAGTGATTTTGGCTCTATCAGAGCCAAAATCACTCCCACTGACATCACTAGTGATGTCAGTGGGGCCGGCTTCAGACGGTAGGCGTTCCCATGGGAACGCCTCCGTCTGGCAGGAACGCCCCTGGCATGCCCACCAAAGGGGGCGTGCTGTCAATCAACATCGACAGCACGCCCCCTTTAGTGCGAGACCCGGAGCGATGGGAAGCCCGTCGCTCACCGGGTCTCGCGCATGCGCACGACAGAGCTCCCTCCGTCGTGTGCATGCGCAGTGGGGAACATCGACCCACTTGCGAGCGTACTGCCGCTCGCGAGTGTGTCTGAATGACCCCCATTAACAGATATTTGTGTGTCAGCATGTGGACTATATAAATAGTTTTCTTTTGATTCCATTCGTAATGTGAAATTAATTAATATACTTTATGTGAAACTATATGGTTTTTAGTAAACAGGAGGATATTTGATGTTTTGAAACGATATAGGATTGGATGGTGGGCTATCTCAGGTGGTTAATCGGAAGTATGTTAACACAAAGTGTGGGACTTGTGCATTGGGGTTAGATGCAAATTACACTTATTAAAAGTAAAGTCTGCCTAAATTGGTATGGATAAGTGTTGTCCATAAAAAGACATTTAAGGGGACATTTCATCTTGCCTATATAGAAAATGATATATGTATATAATGGTGTTTGTATTCTATGTGAGCAAAGTTTAATAACTATGTTTATGTTATCAAATTTGTCCTGTATAAAATGAGTCTTCCCTGAGAATGCATTTTGGTATTCGATGGGTTAATGTAACAGCTGTTGCTCTGCTGAATTAGTAAAGCAGGGATTATAAGGAGTTGCCGGGAGACCACTCTCACACATTGTTCTGAGGAAGCCGCTGAATGACCAAAAGAGGCAGAGAAACGCGTTAACAATTATCGGGGTGGAGAGAAGCATAAGCAGGAAAAAGAGTGACATCTGATGATCTATATATCAGGACCACTATATAATTGAAATCCAATTGTGGCATAGGAGGCGACACGCACGAGGAGGCTGGTATTTGCCATCTGCGGATGGAGGTATTTTTTTCCTTACAATTCTAAACACCTCAATACCGCGGTCCTGAAGTTGCTAGATACGGACAGCAGTCAGGCAGTTAGTCAGCATAAGAGTTACATGCTGACACAGTGGACGCTCTCTGGGTCATGTAAGGATTGAATTATTTTAATCGTAAGGACACAGGTTATATAACCATTTTTTGCATGCATGTTCTCTCTTTTTTTCTATTCCTGAAAAAATTACTCTCCACCAACCATTATCCCCAGAATCTACAGGGCATAATCTTCTTATGAGATATGGACTTTTAACGATTATGATTATGATTACAAACTAAATATTTGAATCACCAACATCTGTATTGGACCAGACATTTTTATCTGTCCATCTATTTTTTCTTTTAGACACTATAAAATTGAAAACAAATGCCAAAAACTACATTGGGAGAAATATATATTTTTTAACATTGTACAAACAAATTAAATACTAACTTTCTGTGGTTCACATTACCTTCAACTGGATATTTATTTGTTCGTTTATTTTTTCTGGACACTATAAAATTTAAACCAATACCAAAAACTACAGTGGGAGAAATTTTTTTTTACACATCTTACAAACAAATGAAATATTAACTTTCTGTGGTTTTTAATACTTTCAGCTGGATACAATGGTCTGACTCCTACTTTTTTATTTTTAGTATGATTAGTCCCTGAGGTGGGCAATCTATTTATATGCATCAACTAGAAATATCCATTGTCATACCAACATTAATATCAGTGGTGGTATTTTCTCTACAGCTACATTGGTTTTTAGGTCTGATATATTCTTTATTATAAAGCATTAGTTGCCATTGAACCTGAGTACAGATTGATATGTCTATAGGTATTTTTAGCCTTAATGTTTATTAATTATATATCGTTGTACACCATTACATCACATACTCATATATGATTGTTATCCTATATATGGTTTTATCCTGTATTGCTTTATTATGTGTATTTTATTTTTAACATAATATTTTTCCTTTCCTTTGTCTTTTCGTATTTATACTTTAATTACCTTTTTTCTACTGACTAGCACCTATATATTCTTTGTTTGCATTGTAACAATTTGGTTGTCTCAGAATGGGTGCTGAAATGAAACTCTCTTTAGAAGAACAAAAGCTTCATTTACCTCAGAAGGTCACACTCGAGGCTCTTGGTAAGAGCAGTGATGGGCGAGTAGTTCCTGATGAACTGATGATAGAAGTTACAAAAACCAAGGAAGTGTTGTATCACTTTCAATCCGATTGGATGGGGCCAGTTGACAATGGCGGTAAGCTTCTCTGGATTCATCCGAAGGCAAGAACCCGAAATTATGTGTCCCAGAAATGTCAGTTGCTTTTGCTTGAAAGAGCACTAATCTAGCTTGCAGAAAAGCTGATTGGCCCAGAGTTGTTACAGTACTTCACATACGTGTTGGCAATGGTTCACTGCATCTTCAGAGAATATCAATATGTTGTCCAGATATACCATGATAAACTTATATAACAGGTCCCGGAAGATGTGATTCATGTATTTTTGAAAAACAGCTGTGGCACTGCTTAATCCAAAAGGCATGACCAAATACTCATAATGACCGTCATGAGTATTGAAGGCCACCTTCTATTCATTCTCATATTGAATTCTGATTAGATTGTAGGCCCCGCGAAAGACTATATTAGTGAAGATCTTTGTGCCTTTCCGACTAAAGAGCTCTGAGATCAGAGGTAAGGGAAACCGGTCCTTGAGGATTATGGTGTTCAGGCACTGGGAATTAATGCATGGTCTCAAACCTCCATCTTTCTTTTTAACAAAGAATAGGCCAGTTCCAGTGGGTGATTTGGAATCCCTGATGAACCCACGGTCCAGATTCCCTTTAATGTATTCGGACACTGCCTCAGACTCAGAAAACAAGAGAGGGAAGACTCTACCATGCGGAGGCATTTTCACAGGAAACAAGTATATAGAGAAATTGGCAACTCCTGATGAGCAGGAAGCATCTCAGTGGCCTTTTTACTGAATACATCCATGAAGGACTGGTAAGCAGAGCAGCGGGACAAGCTTGAAGCTGAAGTGAGAAGAGTTTTCCCTCTTTCATGCTCTCTCTCTGTGGTGAAGATCTAGACACAAGGAAATCAGGTCATCCAGAGAAGTTGGCAATTCTCTGGATGTGAGTACATCTTTAATTTGCTCTGACAGTCCTTGCATAAAGGCAGCAACCAAGGCTTTGTAGTTCCACCCTAACTATGAGGCAAGAGTTTGGAATTGCACAGCATTTTGTCCTGCAATTTGGTTGCGTTGCTTCAACTGCAGAATAGCAGACCCTTTGGAGGATACTCGCTTAGGCTCCGGAATGCCACCAGGAAATCAGCGCTATTGTTAATTAGAGGATAATTTCTTTCCCAATATGGAGAAGCCCAAACCTAGACAGTAGCTTACTAACATAAGCCACTTTCATCCTCTCACAAGGGAAATTCACCTCCTGGACCTCAAACTGTCACTGTAGGAGATGGAGCTGGTTCTACCGGAGGTGGCTGAGTGATACCAACTCGTTGCATTAGTGTTTGTAAGCACTGCATAATCTGGGCCTGGTATTGCTCTTGCTTCTCGACTCTGGCGAGGAGGTTCTCAAGCAATTCATGTGGTGAAAGATTACCAGCAACATCCATGTTGGGCCAGAGTATTCTGTCGCCACCCTCGGATGGGTAATGGATGCTAACCAGTATTTTGGGATTGGTGAGACCTATTACTGAGGTGCGGAGTCTAATGTGCTGGTGGTATTCACCAGGGAACCCCACAAGGAGGTTTTAATTTAGCCTCATCTGATGTGCAGGTCGCAGCCCTCAGACTAGCTTCCCTAATACATGTGCTGGTGTACTCTGAATGGAGTGGAATATGATGAAGATATACAGTGTAGTCGACAAGCCATACTGACAAGACTATACCAGGAAGCAAATGTATGCATGTCATGGAGGATAGCCAAGGATCAAACCAGAATACCAGGCACTGTACCAGGGAGTAGATGAAGTTGGGTCATGAATAAATCTAAGGTCAAGAATGAGCAGTAAGTCACAAACAGGAGCATTGGACTAAGGTTTGAGAGCCTATACTCTGGCACAGGAGTGCTCCCAGAGACTTCCTTATATAGGCAGGGCTTGAACTTAGGTGCCTCCTGTGATGTTACACTGGAAGGTGTCTGGCCCTTGTCACCATGCACAGCTGCCCACACTATGCCTCTGTAGGAGGAAGATCACACAGCAGTGGGTGCCGGGGACTCCCCATCCACTGCCCTGCCACTGGAAAGCACTGCCAGACCAGGTAAGTGCGTGCTGGTGTGTGGTGTGCTGTGACATGGACATTTCACTGGGCCCTCCCAAAGTGTCATAGGTTAATATCATTGGGGGGCCTAATGATCTGTCTTGACCATAAAAGTAACTCCTCTAAACCACCCTCAGTTCCAAAAAATTCTGAACCTAGTTCTTCTGAACCCAGTATCTATGATTGGAATGCTTCTAATGGAGAGAGCCCAGATAGTGTCACATATGAGGCATCATTGGTATCTTCATCCCATTAATTCTCACTAAGAGCTTTGGGTAAAGCAGTTCTCTTCCTTGGTTAGAGTTGTCCATGTCTGTGGATATACTGTAGTAATATTTCCTTAAAATGTGAAAAGTCTGTAGTAATAACCACTCTCTTTCTCAGATTAGTAGAGGTAACTCTCTTCCACATTTTCCTCCTCTCTCCCTCTTTTATTACAACAAACTTGGCTTCAGGAATGTTTTCTCTTTTCAATCTCTGGCTGGCAATTTGAGATGAACCTAACCTACCGGCCTATATGTAATAATTGTCTTTGCTACAGTAATGGCTCTTTGGTCTCTTGTTAGATAAGCTTTTGAATAGCTAGAGAAGTGGTCTGTGATCACTAGTACTGTATGTGTGATTTCCAGACTCTATAGTGAGAAAGTTTAGGCAAACAAAATATGGACCATCTGAAGAGATATTCCTTAGCGTTGCATTCTAAGTTGGTGTGGCACCCCTATTTGAATTTTGGACTGCACTGCAACCCCAACTCTGGAGTCCCCACTGGTCTAGACCATTATTTTACTGATTCCACTTTAGACGGATCAGCAGTTATTCCCTCTTGGCTCCAACTGTCCTTTCCATGCTTCTCTGAAAGGTGGCGAGAGCTCCCTTTGTCCCCTGGTGCATTCATAAAATGATAACTTGTCCACTTGGATTTTAATGCCTTTTTGTTTGCATCCTTAGGAGTATATTTATCAAAATTTGATTTTACTTACGTTTTGATGTGCGATTTAGCTCGCCTCAAACCGAATCAAATCGAAAGTTCAAATCCCCCTTCAAATCCCTCATTCACTAAAATTTGATTTTAGAAGCATTTTCTAAATTGAATTCAATTTGGTTTGGTTTTCAACAGTGATTTGCTGTTCGATTTGGCATGTTCATGTACAAATCGTACATCAAATCTCACTTCAAAACGAACTGCAAATACCTGACTGAATAGAACGGCTTCATGCTTTCACTTTTAGCATAAAAGCAATTAGTTTTCACACATATATATGCATACATCAGTGAGATGCATGCATGTATCTTACTGTAACAAGCTTAGAAACAGTTAAATTAAAAAAAAAATGACGTGGGACTCCCCGTAAAACAGAACCAGCCCTGGACTTTTCATAGCCAGTCCTGGTTGTCTAAGTACAGGGGAGAAATTGCGTAGGGCTCCCCCTGTACATAGAACAACCAGCACTGGGCTCTGATCCTGTCCTGGTTCTGGAATTACAGGGGAAAAATTGTGTAGGGTCCCCCTGTTATCTCTAGAACCAGTACTGGACCCTTTCTAGCAGGGGGCTGATGCCACAGCCAGGGGGGCCATATCAACAGGCCGCCAAGCTGCTGCATCAGCTCTGATCCCTAGTCAGCCCAGGCCAAGTGATCCCTTGGGAGTTGGGGACCCCCCCAATAAAGAGTCCCCCTCTCCAGGGTACCCCTAGCCTAGGCTGATAGCCCAGGGCTATCCCCGCCACCCATGGGTGGTGGGTTGATAGTGTAAGTGTAGTGCATTTTAAATAGTATTAAATATTGTCTTTTGCTGTGGAACTGCAGGCCCCAGCAAGCCTCCCCCACATGCTGGTACTTGGAGAACCACAAGTACCAGCATTCAGGGCATTATGGGCCTGCTGGTAAAATTTGGTTTTAAGTTTGATTTTACATTCGATTTGGCCTTTAGTAAATATTTAAATGCTAAATCGAATGTAAATTGAATGCAAATCGAATGCCAAATCACTCAAAAATGAAAATCAAACTTTAGTAAATTTACCCCTTAGGATCCATTAAGATTTGATAAAATCTGCCTTTTAAACCTAACACTGAGGACCAAGTTGGTAATCCAGGTCCTCATTCACCCATGGTACCATATACTGGTTTGGCACTCTACATTGGTTAAGTGGGCATTAGTCAAAGCACATGCGTACCTCTCCATTCTTTTTCATGGTGTCTTGTCTACTATAGGCAAGGCAAAAGAGCTCTCTTATTAGGTGTTGCCTCACATCTTCTAAATCAGCTGGCAGTAGCCTATGTGATCTCTCCCTGAGTATGGTTTTGTCAGTTACTGTAACTGGATTTGATGTGACACATTGGTGGCAAAACCAGCTTGGGTTTGCCTTTAAAATTATTGCTGCTTTAAAAATACAGAAAAACTTCCAGGAGTTCCTGCAGCTGCTGAAAGTCACAACCTTTTACATAAGCATAAGGTAAATCAGACAACTTGCTGCTGCTGCAAATCGCAACCTATTACATAAACCCCACTGTGTTTATTTCTTCACTCACTCCAGCTATTTCTTGGGAAAACTTTAAGGTAATAGGTATGTATCCCATTTACGGGCAGGAGATTCGGTCAATATCCCGACCATGGGGATTCTGGCACTCAGAATGCCGGCGCCAGAACCCCGATACCTGTCAGAAACCCGGCACTGGCATCCTGACTGCTGGACTTCTGAAGGGAAGTGGCAAGGTTAGGGGGAGGTTTAGCATTAGAGTTAGGAGTTAGTGTTAGGCACTAGGGGGAGAGTTAGGGTTAGGCACTAAGAGGGGAGGGTTAGGTTTTGGGTGCAGAGAAGGGGAGGTTAGGTTTAGGCACTAAGGGGGAGGTTTGGTCCAGGCACTGGGAGGAAGGGTTAGGGTAGGGAAAGGTGGAGGTTTTGAATACCTACCAACATATGTCTCGAGTGCAGGCATTCCGTGCCCATCCCCAGACTGCTACGATTACTTAACCGCTTTAGAATTAGACCTGCATTGGTAATTTTGAAATATTGGTCATTACCAGACCTCAAATATGATGGGTACCTCGGATCCACTGTCCAACAAAACAGGACACTGATTTCCATTAACAGTGGAGCCATTCCCATCATTCCATTAGGTATGGAGCACTGGCTATGGAAACTCTCCAATACTTCCTACTGACTGTCTAAGGAGCAAATGTGGGGTTGATTGGCCTCCCACTGGCATTTCCCAATGAGCTCCTGCCTCAATCGAAGAGGTTTCCTCGACATTGTTCCTCCTCTGATAACAATCAAAAGTTCTATAGCTAAAACTCCCACAATGGAAACACCTCTGTTGTCTAGTGACCCTTCCTTATCCAGTGTCAGTGTCAGTCATGTGTGAAGATTCAATAGATGCTCTAGCTGCCTCTCTTTTTTTTATCTCTTTGTTTGACTGAAGTGTTAGCTGATTTTCACTACTTCCCCTCACAACTCTTCTACTACCTTGCCCAAGTTTACACTGGGAGCTGCTGTCTCATCAACTTTAGATGCAGTTTTCTTTTGAGTTTCTAATATGACTTCCTCTTGCTTAACTTCCCACATTAGTTGCACAAATGGCAGGGCTGTCTGCTGATGGTTATGTATATATCAGATCAGTGATAAGAGCCACCTCTATTAGTTTCTGTATCCTTCTCTCATTCACCTCTCCCGCCATTACTCCCCCTTTTCCCACTATTTGATGGATTAATTTACCAATGCGGTATAAATAGGCCATCAATTTCTCCACCACATCATGCTAAGTATGTCGCAATCAGTATTTGAGATCATCCACATTCTCCATCTTTCCAAACTCCCGGTCCAAGGCCGGAAGATTTTCTCAGAAACTTGCCTTACACAACAATCTAAAATATATCCCCCTTTAACTGTGCCATGTCTATTTGGTAAACAGGAGACATTCTGAGACTCCTCTTTTCTTTCTGTATCTTAGCAGAACCTCAAATATGTAACCAGGGGTTCATCATTACCTATATAAGTGGCTGTGCTCTTCCCAAGATTACAATTTCCTACACACTTACACATTGTATATACTTAATTAATAGAGTGCTTGTTTCTCTTCTTTCAGTGCCTCCACCCAAGTCATCTGGATGCAAGGACACCCTAGATTGGACTTGGCAATGCTATAAAGATACTGTACGGGTACTCTCTAGAATTGTTTAGTTAACAAACATTCTCTTTCCAATACTCCCTTCAGACAGTTGAGTGCATACAATGGATCACACTTTACCAATTAAGAAATATTATTTAGCTGGAATACCTTTCCATAGTTTCTTCTGTCTTGCATTAAACACAATTAAGCACGCTACACAGTGACAGCTTTGTTATACAGTATTAGCCAAAACACCCAGTATGAGTAACACAGCAGTTAAATAATATAATTGTTACTTATTTTAGTAACTCTTCAGCTTTCTCTAGATACTTAAGTAACTATCCCTTAAACAAACATTTCTCCCTTCCTTAGTATTAGGCAGTATGATCTAAACAGCTTACTGAGGAAGAGACAGATCACATCAAGAAACTTCCTATTGGACAGCAATAACACTGGTAAGAAGATCCTTTTAGTGTTTCATCACAGTACTCTATAAACAGAATATATGGGATTTAGTTATGATCCCGGCTGTCAGGATGTCGGCGCTCAGTATGTTGGTGCCGGAATCCTGACACCAGTCAGAATCCCGGCACCATCATCCCACCGCTGGCATCCTGTAAATAAGAGTTAACACATACAGTACACTATTATTGCTCATTAACACTCTACTTCTAACTATCTAACTAATGAGTTGGCCCCATATATGCAAATTAGATCATGACACAATCTTCTCATATTACTAAATACAAAAGTCCGGATATGCACCACTTGGTGGAGGTATTGTTTGTGAATTTTTGGATCATTTTTTTTTTAACTACTGCAAACTTGTCATTTGCTTTAGTTCAGGACTTTCATTATAATTATTTGTGAGGTATTAAATCTAAAGAGGAGAACAGATCACTCTTCTATGAGATGGTTTCATTATGAAATAATGCAGATGAAATGGTCACCATCTTTCTATAGAAGTTTTTAATCAGCATGATTTTCCTAACTTAGGACCTGATTCAGACCCACTCGCGAGCGGCTGTCCGCTCGCAAGTGGGTCGATGGTGTGCACTGCGCATGCGCACGACGGAGGTAGCTCCGTCGTGCACATGCGCGAGACGCGATGAGCGAAGGACTTTCCTTCGCTCATTGTGTCTGATCAAAGGGGGCGTGCTGTCGATGTTGATTGGCAGCACGTCCCCTTTGGTGGGCGTGCCGGAGGTGTGCCTGCCAGACGGAGGCGTTCCCAAGGGAACGCCTACCGTCAGAAGCCGGCCCCACTGACATCACTAGTGATATCAGTGGGAGTGATTTTGGCTCTGATAGAGCCAAAATCACTCCTGGCCTTGCGGTTGAGAAACTCAACCGCAGGCTTCTGCTTTCACTGGCGATGGTTGCGATGGTCAAGACCATCGCGAAAATCATCCTGCACGCTCGTATAGGCTGTGGGTGGTGACCCACAGCTATACGAGCGTCCAGGAGGACGCTCCATATTTATGGAGGTGGGCCCTGATTCAGAGCGAGCGCTCTGGTCAGAGCGTCCGGCTCTGAATCAGGGCCTTAGTACAGTTTAGGCCAGATTCAGAGATTGATGCAATGGTGATTATGGATGCAGATTGAGCAATTATTTGCCATTGCATCTAAGCTGCACTGCACGTGCACAGCGATCGCATTGTGATTACAGTTGCACAGAGAAAGTCATGGCAAAGTGAGTGACAGGTTGGCAGCTTTGGGGTGTCTGACCGTTTGAATTCCATTACATGGGCGTGCATAAAGTAGCCCTTGCGATCTCCGGCGCAGCTTGAGAGCTCTCTTACTAGCCCTTTCACATACCCAGTGAGGCAGGGGGACAAGCCCCAAGCGGGCTCTTGCTGCTAACTCCAAGCGCCCAGCCTTTCATCTGGCCGACGTGCGAGTCGATATGAGAATAGTAACAGGTGGGGAGTGTGACTGGGGCTTTATGCCTGTCAAACCATAACACAGGTGTCCTAAGGTGAGCTCAGCGAGGACAGAAACCTCCCATGGAGCAGAGAGAGATCTGCCAAGTCTGCGGCTGGTCAAATCTTCCACAAGGGCAGGATGGCTGCTCAATGTGTGCCAATATTTATGCAGATAAGCAACATTGTACGCATATGAGAAGGCAGCAGTGGGCATCCTTATGTTTGGGTAAGCTTTGTAAGCATATTTTCGTGTCCATCTCTGAATCAGGCCCTTTGAGTCTTTCCTCTCTGTATCCCTTTATAAGCCTTGTTTATACAATTCAACCTCATACAAAGTGACCTGATGTTTAAGTACTAGCCAGGCTATCCTTGTAAACATAGGCACTCTCTAAAGCTGGGTACACACTGAGACAATGTCATCATGTTATGTAGTTTCTGGTTGAATCGGAATGACATAACGGCTGCATCGCTCAGTGTGTATGGCTAATATGCTTGCTTCTGTGGTCGCATGTGGTATCGTCCGGTCGTCTGTGCTGCACGTCCATCTGGACGATATTGCATGCATCCCCGTTGCTGGTAATAAAGCACTGAACAAGGGATTGCTCTGTCATTCATTACATAGTTCTAATGTATACCCAATGTACGATATGTCGCTCCATCGGGCCAACATATCGTACCGGTATACATTGGTCAGTGTGCAGGGCTGGATTAAGGCTTGTGAGGGCCCTGGGGCAACTAAGTTGTGGGGGCCCCTTCCAAGCCACACAGAGCCTACCCGCCCCTCCCCCCACACACATACATAAACAGTATACACACACTAACACATACATACACACTAAAACATATACACCATAACACATTCATACACAGAAACACTTACATACATATACATACATACAGACACACACTAATACAGTACACATATTTACTTACTACTCTTAATACAGCAGCCTGTAGGTATAGGTTGAACCAAGGGCTGGGCTTGCTGTTTTGGCTCTGCCCCGGATGCGGTCATTGTAGAGGGGATCGGTCTGTTATTCCCCTGCATCCGCTAAGTGTAAAGCCGGCACCTCTCCCCCCTAGAAAGCTGTTGCAGCAGCACTGACTCTGCTGCTGCATTCAGTAGAACAGCCTCATCTGCTTCAGCCTCCATACGGGAACAGGTGCCGCTGGACACCTGTTCTCGGCAGGGTCACATAGACACTGTGTGGGGTCCCCTCTGAGAGTGGGGGCCCCGGGATGACCGCCCCTGTTGCCCCCCCTTAATCCGGCCCTGTCAGTGTGTATCTGGCTTCTTAAGACATAATAGGTTGGATGACCCTAACTGACCAGTCGGTTTAGGGTCTGCTTCAGCTTCGGAAAAAATTGCAAAGCTTCTCGCAAGCAGCTTTGCAATTCTGTCTGTGCAGATATGTGAATGCACAGGAGGCATCCCGCCACTCGCTGTATTACTTATCCAAGCTGCATTGTCCAATGCAGTATCGGATAATCTGTGGAACATCGGCTTCTAAGGTGATCCATAGGGTCACACACCCGGCCACCACAGATGAGAGGAAGAAGCAAGGAAAACTCTGTCGGCCGACACGCCTCCATTTGGGAATGGAGGCCATCGCCACCCCATAACTGCCCTCAAATTGCAGCAGACTGTCAATCACTGCCAGTCTTCTGCCAGTCTATGTGCCGGATCGCCAGGGGTGCCGAGAGTGGGGGGAGCGGGTACTAATTATCCGGGCCCGAGCTTGCTAAGTAGCAGTTGCAGCAGTCTCTCATGCCTGTGGGGGAGCGATAACACTGATCGTGCCCCCCACTGGCTATGCACCGGGCTGAGGGGCTCACAACGCCCCCTACCCATGTTTTGTTTTTAAGGGGGCTTGGCCACGCGTCCCGTGATTAGGTCACAACCCCCCTTTCACCCAGGTCCTGTGCAGCTGTCGGCGCCCCTGGGGATCGCAGACCCATTCTGCACATGCGCAGAATGGGTCAGGCACCTGCGCAGATTCCCGATCATCGAGAATCTGCATTCAGCAGTGCACTAGCGTGCACTGCTAATATAGAACCTTAGGGGTTTATTTACTAAGCTGTGTTAGGAGATAAACTGAATGGTGATAAGGTACCAGCCAATCAGCTCCTACCTGCCATTTTTCAAACACAGCCTGTGACATGGCAGTTAGGAGCTCATTGGCTAGTACCTTATCACCATTCACTTTATCTCCTAACACAGCTTAGTAAATAGACCCTTAGTCTTTTAGATCTTAATCTAAATGTATCCAGTGAGGATATGAATAGACTAAGGATGTGCACTGACCCCAGAGTTTTGGTTTGGGATCTGAATTTGGTTTTGCCAAAACCGCAACTTGCGGTTTTGGGCCTGTTTTTGTTCCTACAGTATTATTAACCTCAATAACATTTATTTCCAGTCAATTTTGACCACCTTACAGCTTTCAATATTGATTTAATCTAGTTTAGGCCAAAATGTTGCATGCAGCTAGCTGGCTGACTAAGCTTAGCGACTAACATGTGGCAGTTCAGCTTCTCTACCACTGCAATGCACAGAATGGCACTGCAGTGGTAGACAGGATGGCAGTTTAATAAACTATACAACCCCTAGGAAGTTTAAAAACCAAGAATGTTTTCCTTAACTAGGTCAGAGGCCCAACGGAGTTGGAATATGTTTATGGACTGAAGATAGAGAAAGGATGGAAGGATTGATTCGTTTTTAATTCATTTATTTTAATGTCTTGATTCTTAAAAACATTTATGAGGGAAGATCAATCTAGGATCAAGTTCTTCAGTTCCTAAAAGACATTTGTATCTGAAATTTTTATACATCTAATAGAAATGAGCTGGCCTTATGGGATGCCAATAGTCTAAATGCCGACTGTCGGCATCCCGACTGTCTAATCCCGGTAACTGTCTAATGACCAGCGTCAAAATCCAGACGCCTGTCATTATACCTATGTCAGGAGCCCGACACCTGGCTTACTGATCGAAGGTAAGCCGCAGGGGGGAGGGGATTAGGTTAGGGGCTCCCAAGGGGGACTTAGGGTTAGGCAACCCCGGGAAGGTTAGGGTTAGGCTAGGGGAAGGGGGGGGTTAGGGTTAGGCACCCCCGGGGGGAGGCTAGGGTTAGGCACTCCCCCGGGAGACTTAGGTTTAGGCAGCGGGGAAGGGGGGGGGTAGGTTTGGGCACTTAGAGGGGGTTAGGGTTAGGCACTTGGGGGGGAAGTTAGAGTTAGGCACCCCTATAGAAGGGTTAGGGGGGGAGTTTAGGTTAGAAAATAGAAAAAAACTTACCTGTCGGGATCTTCACAGCCGGGCTCCCACTGTCGGGATTTGAACCCGTCGGCCGTGCAATGACACTGATCCCGACCTTACTTGTGGAGGTGCTGCTAGAACATACTGTAAACAGACGATTACTTTGTACTCAGGGAGGTTGTTATAGATAATGGGACCAAGACTTGCTGTTTACATCAAAGGAAAGCAGCCTGTAGTTCTCTGGCTGAACTAGAACTCCCAGCATCTGTAATGTTTGCTGGGCCTACTGGAAGTTATTTGTCAACAACAGGTGGCATGCTTCAGGTTACCTCAGCCTTCTTTACGCACTGTATGTACCATGTAAATATGTATGTATGTGACCAATATACACAACTAATTTTTGCATTAAACGTATTTGCACTTTAATGCACACATCCTGGCAGGAAGATGCTCTGTGCTGCTGCTCATATTTGCCCATCCCATCAACTTGGTGGTTTAGAATTTTTTATAAAAAAATGAAAGGGGCATACAAGAGATGCTGTCTGTGGCCATTACAATTTCTGGACATTCATAAACCATAAAATTAAAAATGTCAGGCAGCAATACCCCAAACAGCACATAATAGAAAGAAAAGAGGTGCAAGATGGAATTGTCCTGGGGCCCTCCCACCCACTCTTATGTTGTATACAGTATATGAAATAGGACATTCACAGTTTAACAAACCAATCACTTCAGTGACGGGGCTGGCTTTACAAAATAGGCAAGATTAGATGTCGTCATCGTTATCCCCATAAGTGTGTACTGTACATCCTCTTCTTCACACAGTATTAATTTGTCCTTGCTGGAATCCACCATTACAGATACCACTGTATTTATTTTTACTTAATTGATGGTAAAGGTCTTCCTCATGGAATTTGTAATTTATTTTGATGAACATCATCTTTCCACATTTTGGGGAAGTAACCTCCTACGATGATCACTGACAAGGTTCCCGGCTGCACTGAAAACTCTTTCAGAGTACACACTGGAGGGTGGGTAACTTAAGTAAAGCAAAGCCAGTTTCTGTAGGGGACTCCAAATTACCTCTTTTTCCTGTCAGTAGTGAAACGGACTGTCTGACATGCCTGTTTAAATACTATCCCTAAAATAATCATCACCATTCTCTGAATGGTGACCGTATCAGACAAAGTCATGCTAGACAAGTCACTAATTGTAGGTAGTTCTTTCAGACCCAACCAGATGTCATTAGGTTTTCTGACTGATCTGCATCACCAGCAGTGGGTCTCTTAGGAAATGTTTTTTTCCTGGCAGCTGCAGAAACTGAAGGAGGAGATGCTGCTGTGTCACGTGCCACTGGAACTGACAATTTTTTAACCAACAGCTCTTTGCATCTCTTCAGATTCATGTATGTGGAAAAGAAAGACACAACGTATGACTTAAACCTAGGATCAAGTATGGTCGCCAAAATACAGAGATCTGATTTCAAGAGATTGACAACCCTTGTATCCTGGCAAAGCGAATTAAGAACTTGATTTACAAGTCCGACATACTTTGTGGAATCACTCCATTTCAGCTCCTTCTTCAGTTTCTCCAGCTGCTTTTGCAAAAGTCTGATTAGGGGAATGACCTGACTCAAGCTGGCAGTGTCTGAACTAACTTCACATGTGGCAAGTTCAAAGGGTTTGAGAACCTTGCACAACATGGAAATTATTCTCCACTGTGATTTAATAAGGAGCATTCCTGATCCTTTCTCTATGTCATAGGCCATTGTGTAGCCTTTTGCTGCTCCTCCATCCGCTGAAGCATATAGAGGGTATAAATTAACCTAGTTACTACCTCTTGCTTCAGCTAATGGCAGGGCAAATTCAACAGTACTTGCGGGTGCTGCAATCCAACAAAAGCATCTCCTGCATGCTCCTGTCATTTTTTTTTAAGTGTTGCACCACCAAATTAATTGTGAGCAAAACATGGGATGTGTGAGAATTCACACAGATGTAATGCTCTCACAATATTGGTGGGCTTGTCAGAAATCACAAATCCCAAAGTCCAAGTGGGGTAAGCCAGTTTGCAATGATTTCCCTAAGTTTTCCTAAGAGGTTCTCAGCGGTATGCCTCTTAGTGAAACCGGTGATACACAGAATAGCCTGCCTCTGAATGAGCTGGCATTTGTTAGATGCTGCTGCTGCTGTTGCTGTTAGCATTGTTGGAGGCAATACACTTACCCAGTGGGCTGTCACAGTCATGTAATCTTAATTTTGCCCTGTCCCGCTTGTTCACGTATCTGTGGTTAAGTAGACAGTCCGCACAACGGCATTTCCAAGGACAATAATAAGGTTTTATTTTATGTACTTGTACAGAGTGGGAATTGCTGTTCTAGTGAAATGAAATCTAGAAGGGGCATGGTAGCAGAGACACAGGACCTCAGGTAACTGTATAAAACCCACTGCATTAATGGCGGATACTGGTCGCACATCTAATACCAGCATAGCTGTTATGGCGTCAGTAATCTGCTGTGCAACTGGGTGACTGCTGTCATATTTGTTCCCCTTTCCAATGGATTGTTTGGTAGTCAATTATTTTGTTGAACTACTAAAAGTATTCTTCTTCCTGGTTCCCTTCTAGGATGAATAGCCACTCACAGCAGCAGCAGCAACAACAGGCGTAGCACTCAAGGATCCTTCTGAGGAATCACGGGAGAGGACTCAGTCATGCTTATGAAATTAAATGCAGCAAGACTAATTCCGATCTTGATTGAGGATGTTGATGATGCAGGTATTGGTGGTGGAGATTGCAGGCGCTTGGATCTAACAGAGAGAAGGGAGCAGCTAGGTGACGCTGGACTGATTGTTACATTTTTAGCCAAAGTTTCTGAAATTTGCAAACACTTTAGAATTTGATGAATGCACTGCAAGTGACGAAACAGGGAGAAGGTTCCTAGATGGTTAAGGTCCTTACCTCTACTCACTCTTGCTTGGCAAATGCTACAGATGGCTTGACAACTGTTGTCTGGATTTGGGTGGAAATAATTCCACACATGAGAAGTGGATTTTGTGTCTTTTGCCCAGCATGACAATGGGCTTTTTCATACCATGGGAAACAACTATTGCCTAATTTATGCAAACAACATCCTCAGCTCCAAAACATCCTCATCATCCTTGTTAGTGCCATCTACAGAAATATCCTCCTCATCCTCCTGGTGCAATTCCACAGAAGCATCCTCATTTTCAGCATGTTGACTTGTGCTGCTCATTCCCACATTTGCAGAGGATATATAAATGCTGGAAGGAGGATCCTCTTCAAGTACAGCATTAGAAAGGTCCAGCTCACACATGGCAACCATGACACACTTGGACTCTCCTCGGGGATCTGTGACATTTCTGAGCACACAGTTCATTCATATGTATTAGCGATTTATAATTTTTTGACACTTCTACAGAGAAAGGCTTACATCATCATAAGATGCAGAACCACCAGTCATAAATAAAGGCCAAGGCTTTATCCTTTCCTTGCCACTTTGTTTAGTAAATGGCATGTTACAATTTTTTTTCTCTGCAGCTAACTTTGCTTTTAATTTTTTTTTCTTTAACATTATAAAAAATTTCTTGTTTGATTATAAATGCCGTGACTTAAGCCCTTTTGCATCGGCCTTTGTAGATGATGTTGATGCCCTGGCATTGTCATCATGACTGCTGGCAGCAGCTGCAAGACTGGTATGTGGTTCCCTCTATTCTCTCATTTGATCGTCCCCCATATCAACAAACTTACACTGTGGTCTGACCAACAGTGTTGCCAAACAATATTTTTCTTAGCACTGGGAAAGAGCACCCCTGAACAAGGCAGCAGCCCCTTGATGAACAACACAGAATGCACCCTTTTTTATGGACAATAAAGCACCCCTGCCGAGTGTGGACCAACTATCTGCAGTGTAGAGTCACAAATAGGTGGTAACACACACACGCACAAAAAAAAAAATTTTGTGGATTGAAAATATTAATTTTATTTAACTTTTATTAATTTTACACTGGAGAAGAGCACCCTTGGATGAGACAGCAGCCCTTTGATGAACAACACAGACAGCACCCCATTCTTTATAGACAACAAAGCACTCCTGACGAGTGCAGACAGACTACCTGCAGTACAGAGTCACAAATACATGGATGATAAACTCAGGTCTGGCCAGCAGTGTCACCAAATAATAATAGAGTAACTACTACTACCTAGCACATACACAAAAAAATTTAAAAAATATATATATTTTAATTTTAACTTTAAATTTTTTTTACACTGGGGAAGAGCACCCTTGGATTGACAGAGCACCCCTGGACAACACAGCGCCCCTTTATGATCTGCAGCCCTAGCCATTTGACGGCCAGGACTAGACAGCAACAGACTTGATTGACAGGACAACAGTGAGTGACACAGCAGCACCCTCCACTTTATGTACTGTAATCCCAGCCTGACAACACTGCACTCTTGCACAAATAGTGACAATGACAAGTCACTGACAATGACTGATGACTGACAAGTTGACAACTACAATAACTGCACCAAGAGCATGTCTGCTCTGTACACAGAGCCTGATTCAGAGACGGACGCTCTGAATGAGCGCTCGCTCTGAATCAGGGCATTTTTTTTTTGTTCGACCTCCTGGCCACTCGCATAGCTGTGAGTGACCACCCACAGCTATTGCGAGCGGCCAGGCTGATGGTCACGATGGTCAAGACCATCGCGACCATCGGGCTTGCGATGAGACCCTTGTGGTAGGGTCTCGTGGCTGCAAGCCCCAGAGAGCTTCTGGCTCTAATAGTGCCGGAAGCTCTCCCACTGACATCACTGGTGATGTCAGTGGGGCCGCCCCCAAATGGCAGGCGTTCCTTCGGGAATGCCTCTGTTTGGCCAGCCACCCCCCCTGCTCGCCCACCAAATGGGGTGAACTGTCAATCACCATCGACAGCTCGTCCTCTTTGGTGCGATACCCAGAGCGACGGATCACCCGTTGCTGGCCAGGTCTCACGCATGTGCACGACGGATCCGGCTCGGACTTTATAGAATCCAAAACCAGCGAGAATCCGTCAACGGGATAGTTTTGTTTTCCCTCTTTTTGAGATGCGTGTCATTTGGGAAACCTGAGCCAGACTCGGATCTCGCCTCAGAACGCGAAGTTCGGTTGGGTCCGGTTCTCCGAAAACCAGACCCGCTCATCTCTAGAATAGACTATATCACAAAGATCTGCTACAACTCACTTCTTAGTTTGGTGGCAGGGGCTACAATTTTTTTCTTTTTTACAATTTTTAAAGCTACAGTATAGTGCCCTTCTTTATTAACTCTATTAACAATAATGTAGGTAGTTATGAAGTATTTTCTCCTGATGTAATAGTGCTGTTCATTACTAAGGGCAGCAGAGTAATAGCATCTCCCTAGAGTATCTGCCCTTATCAATATGCAATGTAAGCAGCTGGAAACATATTATATGTATTTTATCTGAATTATATATGTGTGTGTGTATGCATATGCTATTGTGCTGACAGGGCCGTAACTAGCTATGGGCCTGGAACAGCTCCCTGCATTCAGAATCAATGCAGCAGTGCAGCCTGTATCATCCATTGGACGTTACAGGAGGCACATTGCTGCCCAGAGAATCTTGAAGAATCTCCATGCACTGCTGTTGGAGTTACAGGTGCGGGCGGTGTGGGTGGGGCCCCGCCCCCTATGGGTGACATAATTACATCATGTGCAAAAGGGAGGGGCTGGCACCGGGCTGCCATATCGCTAGTTATGGTGCTGGTTGCTGATGAATTCCAATTTCATACATATTGCAGTATTATGTTGACTGCAACCATTCAAGTTTGTATACTTGCTGTATGTCTTACCTGCTTATCAATGAAACTGTGAAACTTTCACTGTTAATGTGAACAACTTTGGGCAGCTGAAAGTTTATATCAAATTTTGGAAGCACTGTGGACAGAGATTGAAGCAAAGTCAGTGATGATGACAACAAACAAATAGCAACTATTGGGGTTAGGAGGACAGTCCCTCACCATATTCCTCCACACTGAATGTATGGACTTTGTCCTTCACTAAGACAGAATATTCCCCCAGCATGGGCTCAGAAGACAGTGGTAGGGAGAGCTCAGCTATTCCCTGCTTGAGACTAACATTCAGCCATTGACCAATCCGGTTCTTTTCTGGGTCCTTAAGAACAGAAAAAATATCTCATATAATAGTAGTTACCTGGAATGTATATCATGATACAGGAAGCCATTTATTTATTTCATGTAGCCTAATGTTCTTTATACAATGCGCATCATATGCTCCAGATGATCAGCGACTGTTCTAAAAGTTAATAATTCTGACCTCTGTCACATAAATCTAAGAAGCTCCCAGATACTTCTATGGAAGTCAGACTTAATTTCAGGTATAACTCCACCAAAATGAACCTCCTACAGTATATATGCTATATTGAAATGACAGCTCTTTAAAGCCATCTACACATTGATACCTCTGGGATGGAACTTTGATCTGGAGAGTTCAGCAATGTAATTTGAATTGGTTCAGGGATCAACATCACAGCAATTAATTGAACCAAATGGCAGCAGGGGCAAAGGAATTACCAAGTCAGATATGGAATAATTCAATACCTTTAATTGTAAGGTTCTTACCCTTGTGTCCAGTGAGGGACATGAATGTTAGTGCCGGGACGGAGAAGTACTAGCCAGTACTGGACCTAGAAGATGTCTTAAGTACTTACCTGGTTCTGAAGTGGAGTCGCCATCTCAGGAACCAGGTCTGGTAAGTATGCACTACTGCTGAGCATTGTCAAGCTTGAATCTTTACAGAATTTGAATTTGCTGCTACAAATGTGTCTTCATACATTTATTGTCAATGCGCCACTGAAGGGCGACTTGCAGGGTTTGAATGAACCGCCAGGTCCCATGCAACTCTGCCAGCACCGGGAGTCTTTTTTGCCAAAATTGTATCTAAATCACAATGAGATTAGGATGCACCAGCAGACTGTGCTGATTAATTTGATATGTGACACTTGTATAGCTGTGTGCACCTGATTCTGTATATGAAGCACAAAGGAATTTGGAGTGAAAAAAGCCACGGCTGCTACATTGTATCACTTCGTATGCAGATTCAAAGACTCACTCACACATAGATATAGTGTTGCAAATTATATTAATGAGCACAGTTTGCTGGTGTGTCCTAGTTGCATTACATTGCGACTTAGACGCATTTTTTGCCCGGGGCTAGCAGAGTTTCACAGGACCTGGCGCACTGAGAGGGGCTGTTTTGCATGAATGCAGCAATAATGTGTAATAACACACATCAATATCTGCAAGCCAATCATGGCCCGAGGATGGCTGTCCACTCAGGAGCAGCTTGTATTACAGGTTTGCCTGTAATGTTGAAAAGTATAGCATTAGTATGACTGTTAGAGATAGTGCTTGGGTTCACAGAGAATGAGGGGGAGATGTATCAAAACTTCAAGAGAGATACTATAAAGAGAAGAAGTTGGTGATAGCAACTAAGGGGTTTTCGACTTCACAGCAGGAACCATGCAGATTGTGGACCATGAATAAACATCAGATGTGACTATCAATAATTGGTGACAGTTTGAACTTGAAGTGATCAAAGCATCGATCAAGAGATGGGTAATCACCAGTAGGGAGTAGCAAAGTGCTGGTAACTCACTGAGGCAGAAAAGCTGATAATATAATGAAGATAGTACTGCAGCACTGACAGAAAATAGATGGAGTATTCTGGAAATGCTGGAGACAATATCACAGCACACTGGAGCAGGTGATAATATAAAGAGAAGGAGGAAAGCAGAGCTAATGGAGCCTGAGAAAGTAAATATAACATGAGGAAGAGCTGGAAACATAGGAGAAACCACAGCAACTAGGTAGTCAGGACGGAAGGCAGAAAAAGATCTGACACAGTGCAGCAGGGAAGGAAGGTTTAAATAGATTGCCCTCCAGGAAGTGATTAATATTGTACAGGATAGTCATGTGACTGCCACACCTTCCTTGGCAGCTTCAAGCCTTCAGAGCAGCAACAAATTTTACATAAACTCCAGCACCACTGTGCCAGCTGGTGAGGCTTCTCACAGGGGGATTGTGGGACAGCCTAGCCCGCTGGCTAGTTGCAGGTTTAATATTTACACATCCAGCCTGTTTAGTTATTGTTACACAAGGGTCAGTTGTTGTTAAAGGCCCTTGTGCCTATTGTTACTAGGGATGTGCGTAGACCCCATTTTGGTTCTAATTCATCATCATGTTTTGGTTTTTGCAAAACCACCCTCAAATGTTTTGATTCGGTTTTGGTTTCGTTTTGGATTCCTTTAAAATTGCTAAAAAATCTATGTAAAATCGGTATAAACAGCTAAAATCATGTAAATTGAACCTGTTTATATGCAATCCAAAACCCGAGTTAATTTTTTAAGTCCGAATTCCGAACTGACAGTAAACCCGAGCCGGTACCTGGTTCTACTAAGAACCCCAAAGTGATTTCAAACTGGGACTCAATTTGACTCGGGACCTCCAATTTTGGGTGTGTTTGTATTTCAGAAACACCGAACCACACATCTCTAATTGTTATGTAGTTAGGCTGTTGTGGGTGATACACTATAGGAGCAGTGGGCCTAATTCAGACCAGCTCGCGAGCGCTGAGCGCTCGCAAGCGGGTCGATATTGGTCCAGTGCACATGCGCACGAGGGAGGCGGCTCCGTCGTGTGCATGCGCGAGACCCAGATAGCGACGGCCAAGCCGTCACTATGGGTCTCACTACAAAGGGTCATGCTGTCGATGGTGAGTGACAGCGCGCCCCCTTTGGTGGGCGTGCCGGGGGCGTCGCTGCCCAGACGGAGGCATTCCCATGTAAACGCCTACCATCTGTGGCCGGCCCCACTGGCATCACAAGTGATGTCAGTGGGAGTGCTCTCGGCTCTGATAGAGCCGAAAGCACTCTAGGGCTTGCGGCAAAGAGACCCTACCACAAGGGTCTCGTCGCAAGCCCGATGGTTGCGATGGTCTTGACCATCGTGACCATCTTTTTGGCCACTCGCTATAGCTGTGGGTGCACTCCCACAGCTATACGAGCGGCCAAGAGGCAGCTCTAAAAACTAAGAGGGACGGCCCTGATTCAGACCGAGCGCTCTGTCAGAGCGTCCGGCTCTGAATCAGGGCCAGTGTTTCCACTTTCAAAGTGCCAACTATCTGTTTTTTTCTGATCAAAATTCCCTTTATAAGTTTCCTGTTACATTTTGTAAATTTTGCTGTGGTAAGTAGAAAACAGGATAACTAACAAAACTAACTACACAAAACAAAATTCTAAACTGAAAAAGTCATTTTATAAGACCAGGAACACCTGGAAAAATAATCCCAAAAGTGGAAACACTGTATAGGAGAGTAGCATTAGGTAGCCTAGCAAGCAGGGGCATATCTATAATGGGTGCAGGGTGTGCGGGGCACACAGGCCCCTGGGTCCAGAGGGGCCCACACTGCACACCCTGCACCCATAGTAATACTACCTCTCCAAAGTCCCACATCGTCGCGGGGGTCCGGCGCTGTAAAAATGTCTGGAAAATGGCCACCGCGGCCATTTTCCCGTCGTTTGCGTATGCTCAGTACAGGTGACCTGCACATACTCTATAGATTCTGGGTGAACTCTAGTGCCCAGAGTCTATAACTCCGGCGTTGGCTGCGCAGCGCTCAGTGCGCTGCCGGCCGCCAGACAGAGAGGAGGGGGCCCATGTTGGAGACAGCACATGGGCCCCCTCCTCTTTATAAACGCCCCTGCTAGCAAGTGTGGGTGGGCTGTGTGCCTTTCTGCAGAAACAGGGCAAGAACACAACGGTACCAAATATGAAGGGGATAATTAAATTCTGGAATGGTTAAGTGAAGGTACTCTACATCCCCAAAGAGGTGCAAAAGAAAATGAGCAAAGTTTGCCTACCATATTAAATGTTAATACTGTAATACTGTATGAACAAGAGAAAATTGTGGTGATGTCTGTTGGCACACTACTCAATGATGAATTTCCCTCTAAAGAATAAGCAGTTCCAGTTGCCAGGGAAGGAGCCTGGTAGTAGAAGCAACTTCTAATGTCATGTGCAGTTGCCTCGCACAGACAGGGAGTGTCTGGTATCTGACAGCAGTAGGAATTTCCGGTAATGGCAATTGACTGATGGTAAAAGGGTACTCCTATGCAAAGAAGAAAAGCCCCAGCATATTTATGTACTGATTCAGTACAGTATTATGGATTCCAGTGTGCTTTGGCTGCCAGCACATACTGGAATTTGTAGTTCTTCAAACACCAGCATTTTTTTTAGAGCTACAGGCATACCATACAATCGGGAAACAGGCTGCCTTAATACCGACAGCCGGCTTCCCGACTGTCATATCCCGAATGAGGGTGAAATGCCGGGCGTCTATATCTAGACGCCTGTCATTTCCCGACGCAGGGAGACAGGCGCCCGGCATCCCGATCGAAGGGATGCCGGGCGCCGCGAGTGGACAGCCACGGGGGGGAGGGTTAGGTTTAGGGCACCCGGCGGGAGGGTTAGGCTAGGGGGAGGAAAGGTTAGGGTTAGTCACCCCCGGGGGGGACATAGGGTTAGGCACCTCCCCTGGGGACTTAGGTTTAGGCAGCGGGGAAGGGGGGGATAGGGTTAGACACTTAGAGGGGGGATTAGGGTTAGGAACTTGGGGGGGGAGTTTCGGGTTAGGCACCTCTAAGGAGGGTTAGGGGGTTAGGTTAGTTTATACTTAACTTAGCGATGATCAGGATTTCCAGCGCTGTCGGTCTTCCGCTGCTTTTGTCGGGCAAGCACTGCCGGGAATCGAACCGTTTTTTATACCGATTCCATCCCTGTGTATGGTACTTGTTGTGATACAAACACTTGCTACACCTGTATCTAGGGCCTTATGAACTGCATTGTTGACGTTTTGTACAGATCTTTTTTGTGTACTACAAATGCAGACACATCCATCAGTCCATAGATATAAATGCTCCTATAAAGAGATGTATATCTTTCGGGTGCCTGACCTATGGTGCAATATACACCCTGATAATGATGACAATGAACAGCTGCTTCTGATCAGCTGTCTCCCCCCGACTATTTCGGAGCAGTGAAACTAGTGCGCCTGCATGACCTAGAGTTCATGCAGGTGCACAAAAGCCCTTCCGTTCGGTGGAAAGAGCCGGACAGGGGAGGAGAAATCCAAAAAGATACCTTTTCGCAACCCGGGACTTCATCTGAACATGGCAAATGCTCCCACAGTCAAGCTTATTACATATTGTATTTTCAGAGCTTGATGAATTTCTGTCCCCATACTAGTGTATGGCGACATCAACCCATACCGGGAGAGAGAGGTAAGCAGGAGATATCTGTGATACTAGTGTATGAGGACAGCGGGCCATTCCAGGAGAGAAAGGTAAGCAGGAGATATCTGTGATACTAGTGTATGGGAACAGCTGGTCATTCTGTGAGATAAAGGTAAGCAGGAGATATCTGTGATACTAGTGTATGGGGACAATGGGCCATTCTGCGAGAGAAAGGTAAGCAGGAGACATCTGTGATATTAGTGTATGAGGACAGCGGCCCATTCCAGGAGAGAAAGGTAAGCAGGAGATATCTGTGATATTAGTGTATGGGGACAGCGGCCCATTCTCGGAGAGAAAGGTAAGCAGGAGATATATGTGATATTAGTGTATGGGGACAGCGGCCCATTCTCGGAGAGAAAGGTAAGCAGGAGATATCTGTGATATTAGTGTATGGGGACAGCGGCCCATTCCGGGAGAGGAAGGTAAGCAGGAGATATCTGTAATATTAGTGTATGAGGACAGCAGGCCATTCTGGGAGAGAAAGGTAAGCAGGAGATATATGTGATATTAGTGTATGGGGACAGCGGCCCATTCTCGGAGAGAAAGGTAAGCAGGAGATATATGTGATATTAGTGTATGGGGACAGCGGCCCATTCTCGGAGAGAAAGGTAAGCAGGAGATATCTGTGATATTAGTGTATGGGGACAGCGGCCCATTCCGGGAGAGGAAGGTAAGCAGGAGATATCTGTGATATTAGTGTATGGGGGCAGCGGCCCATTCCGGGAGAGAAAGGTAAGCAGGAGATATCTGTGATATCTCCCGCTTTACCTTTTTGATGAATGGCCGGGACATTTAATTTCTATAAAAGCAAGTGAGCATGAAGTGATAATAAATAGAGCCCTTTGAGAGAGATTCAGTCCTTCCCATTGTTACACCATCCCTAATTGTACAAGTACTAGATATCCCTGCTATTCATATTCCAAATACCTCACATACTGACCCATTGACAACACATTAACTTAGTCCTGCTACAATCATTTCCACTTTATACTTTTTAAGTACTGTACATGAAACTGTATTTAGTCATTATGTCGACACTGTAATGTTCACAGAATCAGAATATCAACATGGTCATAATTCAACATGTTGACATTCCACTTGCCAATGTTGACAAAATGTTGACATGTTTAAAATGCTGACATTATGAACTTATAAGTGTTAAGGTGCCCATCCACTAGAAGACAGGCAAAAGACTGCACGATTACGACATTGTAATCATGCAGTCGTTTTTCAGTCTGTGATGTGCCTACACTCAACGAGTAGTCGTTCAGTGTAGGCACATCAATCATCTGCCAACATGTTGAACCTGACGATATCGTCAGGTTTAACAACATTTTTGTACGATTATAGATATCTAAACGACCAGCAGGATTGCGCATTGCTGGTCGTTTTAGACATTTTTTAACCAATCTGCAAATGATTTTCAAACGATTATCGAAAGGTTTTCGAACGATAACGATATCAATATATCGTTCAATCGCTCAATTTAATCGTCTAGTGGATGTGTGCCTTTAGGCTGTAGTTAGTGTTAGGCTGTGGTTAGGGTTAGTACAGTTGACATCCTCTCTTTGACTTGCATAACATTTTGAAGATGTTGATATTAGGTCAGTGTCGACATCCTGGATGTCAAAATTATGACCATGTCAAATTTCTGGTGTTGATGCAATGGATGCCGACACACTGAATTTTGAGATGTACCACACCATACAAACCTGTCCTACTACTGTACATAAAGCTTTTTTGGATCAGTTGACATCCAGCCCTATAAATTTGACTCCGGAGTCGGTCTGTTTAAATTTCAACCTCGGATCTTCACATGGAACCATTTTATTATATACACAATACTACAGTTCCACATGCACCTAGTTTCCTACCATTGTTATGCTACTCAGTACTGTAAAACTAGAAGAACTTGCTCTTTTGAAAAAACATCACTGATAAACTGGCTGCAGGTCTGTATTGTAATAAAAGTCTTATCACAGAACCTTGCCCTGCCATACAGACAAAAATAATTATGTGTAATCACTGTGTTGAATAAGAGTATTCATACCTGTAATTCTATGACTGGGATCTGCAATAAAACACAGGAATAACAATAGAAAAAATATTAAAATAAAATTCAATGTTACTTTCTCTTATAATTAATACTGTATGCACATCTGTATTGCCCACTTTATACAGACTACTAATTCTTTTTGTATAAATGTTGTATTTTAATGTCAACCCATGCACTTGTTCCTTCTTGGGTCTTGTGTGACTTACTTGGGCTCTGAATATGCCCAATTTGGACTTTTGGAGTAACATATGTATGTACTGCACACTCTGGAAATATTCAAACATTCTTCAGGAATGGTTTTTATTCCTCATTGGTAGTCAGTGGTAGTGCACATCCGTAATGCTGATCACTATGCTGACCATTCTAATGTAGCTAAACAGAGCTTCTGAACATATGTAAGCCGCAACCTAAATTATGGCTATAAATTGGTGTGATGACCTACTATATGGTTAAAATTGCAAAGTATTAATGTCAAACAACTTGGCTCACTGATCTGATGATCACATACCCACACACACACACACACACACACACACACACACACACAAGTATATATTGTGCATTTATATTAGATATGTGTGCCGACCACCATGTTTTGGTTTTGTATCCGGATTCACCTTCAGGTTTTGGTTTTGCAAAACCACCCTCGTGTTTTTGTTATGGATCTGTATTTAATAATAATAAAAATAAAATAAAAACAGCTGAAATAACGTAATTTTGACCTGTTAGGATGCAATCCAAAACCTGAGTTTGTTTTTTAAATCTGAGTTCCGAACCACGGGAAGATCTGGACCGGGATTCCGTTTGACTCAGTACCACAGAGTGATTTCAAACTCAGACTCAGATTGGACTTCTGTAACCTCCTCCTTTCTGGCCTACCCAACTCCCATCTCTCTCCTCTCCAGTTTGTCCTCAATCATGCCACTCAATTCATCTTTCTCTCCAAACGCTCTACATCTGATCTGCCTCCCTTCTCCTACTAGCCCTCCACTGGCTCCCCTTCCCCTTCAGAACCCAATTCAAGGTTCTCACACTTGCTTACAAAGCCCTCACACATTCCTCTCCCACTTACATCTCCAACCTCATCTCGCTTCACTCTCCTGCCCGCCCATTCAACAAATGGACGTCGTCTCTCAAGCCAACTGATTAATTTCCTCCCACTCCCGCCTCCAAGATTTTCCCTGCGCTGCTCCCCACCTTTGAAACTCTCTCCCTCTCCCCATCAGACTCTCCACCTCTCTACAATCCTTCAAACGGGCTCTTAAGACCAACTACTTCTTCAAAGTTTTCCAGCTCTTATCCTAACCTGCTACTCCATGCTCCCTCCTCCCTGTCTACCCCCATCTGTGCCACGCCTGTTTGTCTGCCCCTCCCCTTTAGAATGTAAGCTCTTGCGAGCAGGGCCCTCTACCATCTTGTGCTTCTCCTTACTTTATTTTCATCTACTTCTTACTCCCCACTAGGGCACCTAACACTTGGTTGCTTATGCTCTGTTGGTTATTTGGGTGTTATGGTGACCATTATATATTATACCTGTCCTTGTCCTCCATTGTATTTGTATTGTACTGTTAGTCACTTTTTTGGTTATGTACTTTGTAATGTGCTGCGGAACACTTGTGGTGCCATATAAATAAATTATTATAATAATAATAATAATAATAATAATAACTTGGAATCCCTAAATTTGGTTGTTGTCGGTTCTCTGTGAACCAGACCCACACATCTCTAATTTACTGTATATTCCATACTGTACAAAAGTTTTAGGCACGTGTGGAAAAGCCCAGGGAGGAAAAGCAGGTGGGTGGTGATTGGGGCGGAACTGGACGCTTCATGTCATTAAGCCCTGCCCCTCACACTAAATGACCATGAATACCGCATATTTATGTAGGGGTCGGGGTCAAAACATGCTCCGCCTCCTATTTGCAGATCAGACGGTTTCCGGGAAAATTCTCCCCATTCTGCCCACCTTACTAGGAAGTGGGCAGGATACGGGAGAGAAAATGCCTACTCTTCTGGGAGTGTGGGTTACCCAAAAAATTGGGAGCCTCCTGCAGGTTTCAGGAGAGTAGACAAAAATGTATTAGATGGAAGTCATGATCCATCCAATATTCAATGCAACTTCTGTAATATTACTATTTAACATGATGTATGAGATGCCCCAGACAGTGCCTGACTGTAGTTTGAGCTGAATATACCAAAAATGTATATAAATACCTCAGGTCACCTGTGTACTTTCAAAGAGGGGGAGAGGGGAAGAGGATGGACAATGCTACCTGCCTGCAATGCTGAACCAGCCAGGCAGGTTATACATGAATAGAAGAGCAGGGGAAAACTAAGGGTGCAGCAGTCTCTTTCAAAGACTACTTTAATTTTTGTGCTGGCGACCTCAGTCACCTCAACGCGCCCCTCAGGAGCCAGCTCTCTTAGACAGCTATCTAAAGCTGCCTAATGTTAGCACCAGCCCTGATTGTGCAGTCTTGGCAGTGATGGACTTGTCCCATGTAGCAGATTGGCCTTTGATCAAGTTTTTAAATGATACATGCAATAGTATCTGCCTTTTCTTTGGTGCCTGAAAGATATGGGGCACTATTAGTGCTCCCTTGTTTGTGTTTTTAGCTCTGTGTTTGTGAATAATCCTCCGGCTGGTGAGGATTAATATGAGGTTGAGCTTCCTGCAATCAACAATTATTGTATACTAGTTAGCAGCCCGTCAAAATGATGGGACATTGTCGTGTCCATGAAAAGTCCTGTTTGAGAGCTTAAACAGGTAATTTCTTGGTCATTTCTGCTCGCCAGCTAGGGGGACTGCCAGTAGAAATGTCAATGTCGGCGGCTGTGTGCTCCCAAATGGAGCAAAAATGTAATTGCTCCGTCAGGCATCATCTTGTGGCCACCGGCACGCAACACACTTGAATTCCCCCCATAGAGGTGAGGAACAGCATTAGCCTTTTACATACAGTATATAGATGAACTGGACTATAGGGAGTCTTAACCTACTAAACTGAATCTTCTGTCGACCCCCCTATTGGTTTTTAAACACAATCCTACCAAAAACCAGCCACAAATACATGCAAGTTTTATAGTGCTGCACCCTTTACTTGGATCTGTGCGTATTGATTTTATTTTCCTAAACACTAGAAAAGGTATAACAAAAGTGTAGTGTCACCATGCAAAATAAATACCAGTACTACTACGCCTTGCAGCCTTACATGGTGGAAAAATCACTGGAACAGAGCCTGGGAACCCCCTGTAATTCCTAATACCAGCACGAGGCTTTACCACCAGGGCTGGTCGTACTGTAGCAGGGGGTCCTCCTGATATAATAATACCAACCAACCCTATGCCAGGCAGCATGGAGCTGTATTTTCTGAGGGAATTGGAACTGGAAAAAATGTGGCCCCTCCTCCTAGGAAAAGGCAGCCTCATGCTGATAGCACTAGGGGGTAAATTTACTAAAGGTTGATTTTAATCGACTTTGATCAATTTAAAATCGATGAAAATCAATGAAAATCGATGTTGTGTTTCTGAGGCTATATCACACATTTACTTAAAAAATAAATAAATAAATTGTCTGTTAGTAAATTTGTGATTTTGCTGCAGGAACACAACATCGACGTTGATCGATTATAATCGATTCTAAATCGATCAAAATCGACCTTTAGTAAATTTACCCCTAGAACTCATCCCAATTCCCCTGGGATGTGGTTATCAGGGTAATAATAATGTTTTATATTAGAAATATTATTTTCATTTACTGGTTCACTACAGGTCACAGCAAGCCCTGTCATGACCAATGTTAATGGCTTCAAGGGCACTGTAAAAATATTGACATAATGATAGTACACCGGATTTCAAAGTACTGTATTATAATAAATAAAAACTAGTACACTGCCTTTGTTTACAGAGGGGTGGGGTTTCCATGTAGCTTACACATCACAGCCTGGCAAAAAAAGAAAATCATAGTGCACCCTTTTATGGGAATATGCTGCTCTAAGCAGTCATTCATGGCAAGGTCCAACTGGGACAAGTTCAGCAATGTCTAAAAAAAAAAATTTTTTTCCATGCCAGGATATAGATGCTGCTTGGAAAGAAGACAACCATCTCAGAGGATCTAAATTAAAAATAAATTCAAAAAAGCGGGTAGTATATTTGATAAAATACTTTACATTCCGGTGTCCATAATTTAATGTTTTTTCCTCACAGGTGCACTGCAAGCCCAGGATGCCAGGGCATGCTGATACTTGGGTCCTCAATGCTCCATTAAAAATGGCCATGACATGGCTTGCTGGGATCTGTAGTACATCACTAAATTAAATATTATTTAAAATAATAAGCATTTTTATTAACCCAACACCCAAAGCCCAATCTTGTTGGGATAAGCCCTAGTACTCTCAGGTCAGGGCTGTTTTTCCTATGTGGTGTCCATCCCCAATCCACTTAGGGAATACAGAATATGTGCTGACTAGGCTGGTTGGCACTATGGCAGGTTGACCAAATGCTATTTATCCCCCTGCTATAGTGCCACCAGCCCTGACTGGTAAAGCCTTGTGCTGGTAGTTGACATTTCGGGGGATCCCACCCATTATGTACGCACAAGCATAGGCTTCCATGCTGTTTTTTATTTTTTTATTTTACCAAAATAAAAGTAAAAGGTTGCACAGATCCAAGGGATGTATGCATTTCTGTCCATAGATATGCCTTTAGAGGTGACTCATTTTTTTCAGCATATTGCAGCAGTTTAAAAACCCGCAGCTTAGTACATATGGTGGTTTCCATACTTTTACTGGAGAAAAATTGGGATGATTTCTTATGGTCTACACTGATTTGCTTTAGTTTTGCATCAGTTTTGACCGTAGTGGAATGTAAAATCACTACGAAAATGCCAAAAACCTATTAGGATTCCAAACCCTCATGCTTAGTATATTTCCCCATTGGTTTTCTCTTTTGATTTTACCTGGCTTTCCCCTGGCTGGAGATTCTCCTTCAGAGAGAGGACTCGGAATTTCACTGTAACGAAAATAAAAATAAAAAACAATTAAAGCTAAGTAAAAATCTGTAAAACAAAAATACATTTTTTCAATTACTATGTCCTCTTATCCATGTTCTCATAGTGTACAGTTTTTATCCTGTCTTTCCAAGATGTTCTACTCCCAATCTTCTCACTAACCTCACTGTAAAGGCCCCCATACATCAGAGATTGATTGCAGCAATCGTGCAATTTGCAATCGATTGTGTATAAAAATCTTTCCCTTTTTCAATCGATTGCAGATAGCAGAATTGCCACAATCGATTGAAAAAGGGAAAGATTTTTATACACAATCGATTGCAAATTGCACGATTGCTGCAATCAATCTCTGATGTATGGGGGCCTTTACCTGGACAGAATTAATTGTTTGATTAAAGTACTGTACAGCAATTCATTCAGCTTAGGTTACTGCCATTGGAGAAGTTTAAAAGTACTGTACTGTCTGCAAGGTAAAATGGGTGTTTTGTGTTTTCAAGGGGACATAAATGAATCACACTGTTTCTATTCTAAGCATGATGTACAGATGTGTCCTTATACATCTTTGCCAAAAAGCTGCTCCCGTCTACAGGTCCCGTGAGACTTTGCTAACGCTGGGTGTCTTGTTTGTGTCTTTTTTTTTGCCAAACATGCATCTAATTCGCAATGTGATGCAACTAGGAAACACCTGATTGTGCTGATCAATTGATATGCAACATCTGTATATCTGTGTGCAACTGAGTCTCTGAATCCAGTGCCGTATTGGCCGTCGGGCACCTCTGGCAAATGCCAGAAGGGCCAATGGCCTCAGGGCCGGCTTGAGGAGGGAGGAAGTGCCCCAACGCCCTCCACCCCCCGACTCTGGATTCATTATGAGTTCAGGGAGACGGAAGGCATGGTGGCATTGATGGGCCGGTGCCCTGTGACTCACAGCACACCTCCTTTAAATAATCACACCCCCTTCATGAGCAAGTGCACCAAAGACACGCACAAAGGGCGGACTTCCAGGGCTGATCTACAGCCCCAGTCTATCCCTGTCTGAATCTGTATACAAAGTGCTATAATGCTTTTTTCATTTCAAGTTCAGTTGTGCTTCATTTGGACTCAGGTGCACACAGATATATACAAGTGCTACATATCAAATTAATCAGCACAATTAATCAGCACAGTCTGCTGGTGTCTATATGTCATTTGTAATTATGTGAAAATACTGTACCCCCGTTAAATGTACTGCCTAGTTGGAAATTAAGTAAATTGTGTTTTGTGTCTTTTTGTGCAACACATTTTCAAAGCCAAACCGCTGAATTTACTAAATGCATACATTTAATGTTGATTGTTTTATATTCAAATAATAAATGATTATCAGCTGCTTAATAAATACATCAAATAAAAAAGAACATCCTCACCAAAGAAAGAGTCCACCAAAGATTGAGAGTATGCAGCAGTCAACTGTGAAACTTCAACTAATAAAGTTCCATAAAGTGAATATATTTAGAAAGCTGAGTAGTTGTAGCACTTCTCCAACTTCCAACTTGCACACAGACTTTGAGGTCACTTTATTACAATTCACTTCTTTATACTTTTGTTTTCATTTGGTATTTTTATCTTAACATATACTCGAGGGTTAAAATTAATTTTTATACAGTGGGTTTATCTGGATGGATCTGGGATTAATTGGGAGCTGCTGTTGCTAAGGAGGTCATCACTCTCCAAGATTATACATATAGAAAATTTAAGACAGCTAGTGCTCACCTATGAACTGTGGGCCTAATTCAGACCCGGTCACGAGCGCTCGCAAGTGGGTCGATGTTGGGCCAGTGCGCATGCGCACGACGGAGGCGGCTCTGTCGCACGCATGCGCGAGACTCGGATAGCGACGGGCAAGCAGTCACTCTGGGTCTGGTGAGTGACAGCACGCCCCCTTTGGTGGGCGTGCCGGGGGCGTGGCTGCCCAGACAGAGGCATTCCCATGGGAATGCCTACCGTCTGGGGCCGGCCCCACTGATGTCAGTGGGAGTGCTCTCGGCTCTGATAGAGCCTAAAGCACTCCAGGGCTTGCGGCAACGAGACCCTACCACAAGGGTCTCATCACAAGTCCAATGGTCACGATGGTCTTGACCATCGCAATTATCTTCCTGGCCACTCGCTATAGCTGTGGGTGGTCACCCACAGCTATACGAGCCACCAGGAGGCCGCTCTCAAAATGAAGAAGGATGGCCCTGATTCAGAGCGAGCGCTCTGTCAGAGCGTCCGGCTCTGAATCAGGGCCTGTGTGTGTTGCAGTAATCTAAATAATGATAACAACAAGCTCGTATTAGTGATAATGGGATAGTTATGACTAAATGATTGGTGTATAGTGAATATGATTCACAGTCTTAGATTGAATATAAAATCAAAAGAGAATTATTCAGTTAATTGTTTAAGGAAAATATAAATATAATTAATCTAGTTATCTCATAAGCATCTATAACAGACAGATTTACCAGGAAACATAAGGGGGGGGTAATTGTGAGGGAGGGTGGGAAATGTATAAAAAATATATTAATAATAACAAAATACAATTGGAGAAATCCAGTTGAAAAAAAAACACATAATGTATCCCGGTGGATGATATAAAAACTTCCTTTCCGTCAAGTGTAAGCTTGATGTTACAAGTAATGATTCTCAAAGTCTATGACCTTGTCCCAAACTTCATTCTGAGGGCTGCACTTACAGTGTGGGTTTTATTGTAGGCTGTCAGCTCTGCAGTAGCAAGTGGGTGGTGAGGTGTCGGGAGTTTTCTCATCAATGGGGAGATGTACTAAGCTCTGAAAAGTGATAAACTGGAGAGTGATAAACCACCAGCCAATCAGCTCCCAACTGTCATGTGACAGGCATGTTACAGGCTGTGTTTGAAAAATGACAGTCGGGAGCAGATTGGCTGGTGGTTTAACACTCTCCAGTTTATCACTTTTCTTAGCTTAGTACATCTGGCCCGAAGACTGCTATGACCAGGCAGTGTGTGTGTAGCATTCCCTTTGGTTGTGGCTTGAGGGGAGTTCCGGCAGTGTACGAGGTGGTTTGACAAACGGCACAGGTAGCGGGTATACCGCCTTTAGTGCGCCGACCTCCAGTAACCTCCCGACCTCCAGCGTTCCCCCGTGAAGCGCAACTTGCCCCTTACCTTCACTCGTGACTCGCTTATTACAGGTTGCCGCCGCTCCACAGGCCGCTCCATGAAATTTCTCTTGCCTTCCCTGGTGTAATTCCAGTGCTCACAGGTGTCAGGTGTGTGAGCTGTGGGTCCAACGCGTCTCAGCCAGCTACGGTGGCCTTCTTCAAGGATTCTCATTGGTTCTCATGTTTCTGTATAAGTAGCAATCCATGTCCTGATTCATAGTTTTCATTGGTTCAAACACTCCTCTCTAATAAGTCCTTCCTCTTGACAATAAGGATAATTGCAACCCTTCTATAGATGTTCACAGAGACAGAGGGAGTTTCAATCTCCTGTCTTTTAAAGTGGTGACATTCACAGTGGGGGAAGAAACATACATAAATATTCAGGGAAGACATTTATACATGATGTATTTTTAGGATATTGATTACTAATTAACTCATGCTGTTCTACATGTAATTAGTATGATTTTGTATCAGTTGGTGTTTATAATGTATAATTTGATCCTTTATCAGTAAATTGGTATCTAGCTCTATGATTCTTTTGTTACTTGTACAGCTAATATTTACGCAGTCAATAGTACCCTTGTAATAACCCATGCATAATTTGTATATTTATCAATAAAGGGGAGTTGTTAATCTAAATCTTGTGTATATATTATTGAAATTCAACCTAATTTCCAACAACTCCAAATTCTTGTGTAATTTTTTTGAGTCCCTCTTTCTTAGTAAATTAAATTGATTCATCCCTTCTAAAAAGTGTATGTGTGGTATAGGGAGCAGATAGGGTATTTTTTTAAATCTAAAGTATATTCCTCTTTACTTCTTATTGTCATTTATATCCTAGATGTATAATATTCCCAATGGATATCTGTTTGATCTAATAATTTGTCTCTTACAGTTATTTTAGAATTAAAGTGTTTTGGGAACTCAGTAAATCATTCCCTATGTGTGTATATCCTCCTGTCTATATTTATGGTGACTCTGAAATAGTTATATGTGGAATATTAGTCTACTTTGTGTATCTATTTCCAGATGGCTCATATTGAAATAGTAATAAGGTATTTTGACCTTCTGTGTCTGGGTCTTTTTCTCAGGCCTCTTCGCCCTTTAGAGAATAGTCTGGATCTCTAGATCTATATTTAGTCCAGTAGGTATTAATGTTTTTAAGATGATGATGTATTTATTCTCTTCCTTGCTGAGTTCTTTTTCATAATTTCCCCCTCTCCAGTTTCTTTTCACCATTTTGATACCTATGAACTGTAGTATAGTTGCATCTTGATTGTGTTCAGTCTTGAAATGAGATGAAATGCTATGCTCTTCCAATCCTTTGGTTATATTCTTCCTATGTTTATTGATTCTTTCTTTCAAAGGTCTTAGTTTTGCCCACATACTGTTTACTCCATGGGAATAACAATAAATATACAAACTCCTTTTGGTATCGCAAGTGATGAAATCTGTGATGTTATGACTTTTCTTGGTGGCATTGGAAATTAAGTTTGTGATGGGTTTGGTAGTTTTACAACTGCATATTTTGCAGTTAGTGCAATGTCCACAGTAAAAGAAGTATTTATTCCTGACCATGATAATTGATGTCTGGATGAGATTGGTCGGAGGTAAGTGATTAGAAATCAGTTCTTTCTTGATGTCCAGAGCTTTCCTGTAAACTGCCTTTGGGACTTCAGTTAGTACAGATTTCAGATTTCAGTTATTACAGTATATCGTCTTTGGTCAGAATGTCCCTGTGTTTTTCCAGGATCTTCTTTACTTGTGTTGCTGATGAATTGTATTCCATAATGAAGCAGACATTGAATTTTCCTCCTGCTTTTTTTCCTGTCTTTATAGATTAGGAGTTATTTTCTGTCTTTCTCCAAGATCTCCTGAAATGCTTCGTTTACCAGTTTTGTATTATACTTCTTTTGTGAGAATTGTTTCCTAAGTTCTTCACTTTGGGATTGATAAGCTAGTGATGAGGTACAGTTCCTTTGTACTCTGGTGACTAGACCTTTTGGTATATTTTCCAGCCATTTAGGGTATTAGCCACTTGTAGGCAATATATAGCCGTTTACATCTATGTTCTTCCTGTGGATCTTGGTTTCCAGTCTGTCCCCTTTGATGAAAATTTCCAAGTCTAGGGAATGGACCTTTTCTTTGCAATAGTCGGCTGTGAACACAAGATTTCAGGAATTGGAGTTCATGTTTATCAAGAAGTCTTGAAGGGATTCTATGGATTCCTCCCATATAAAGAATATGTCATCTATGTACCTTCTCCAGAGTACCAAGTATGCCCCTGCCATGCTGCTTTTCCAAATGAATTCTTCTTCCCAAACACTCATGAAAAGATTTGCATAGCTAGGGGTGAACTTGGTACCCATTGCTGTTCCTTGGCGTTGTACATAGAAAAGTCCATCAAACCAGAAGTAGTTATGGTTCAAAATATAATTAATCCCCTTTTATATAAAGATGATCTGTTCCCATTTTAAAGTGGGATCCTGTTCCACTATATGTTCAATACTCCTCAAGCCTTGTTCCTAACGGATTGACATGTATAAGGCTGTTACATCGCATGTTACTAGCCACCTATCTGGATTCCATTAAATGTCTAATAGTATCTTGAAGATATTGGTAGTGTCCTTCAGGTGTGATCGTTGTGTATTCACGTAGGTCTGCAGAAAAAAATCCAAATACTGAGATAAGTTGGAACTGATGGAATCTATCCCAGACACGATCACTCTCGCCGGAGGATTGTGTGGGTTCTTATTGTAGAGGAATCGTTTCTATATATTATATATTTATTTATACCTGGGGTGCCAATTATTGAAGATTGAATCATGCATAAGTATGAATTATGATTCCGGAAAGTGAGTTCAAACATGAAATTCAAGCTCTGATAATCTAATATTTATTTACAGGCAAATCAAATATTACAGAATAAGATATAGACAGTAGTGACATATATACTAGGTATATTTATGCTTCCTAAGAAATAAAATATAATAAACATTTAACACATTTAGACAATTAATAACATGGATTGCATACTTGCAATTATTATAGTTACCCTAAAAGATCATTATTCATTTCTCTTTCCTCCTGCACAAGCTTAAGTTCCTCTAGACTCTGGACTATCCTGTACTGTGGTGACTGAGCTCTCTAAACTGACCTCTCCAGACTGACCTGAACCTATATATCAGTGCCTAATATTTATACTTCTAACTATCAATTAACTGACATATTCTCATGGCATATTTCAAAGAGCCATAACCTGTGTGTATACTCTATGATCTATACACATACAACACTCTCTACAAAGTATCCTTATTCCATTCTATAGACACCACTTTGTTATATAACAAATTCCAAGGTTTTGCAAACAATAAGACTTGTTGTTCCACCCAGCAGACAGGGTGTCATAAAAGGTGGTATTTATTCATCAGTTATCCTCCTTTGGTTGCATTTGATGTGTAAAAAGTCATGACTGGGGTTTAATACAAATATTATATATATATATATATATATATATATATATATATACACACATATATATATATATATATATATATATATATATAGCAATAAGCCCAATGTAGGACAAAAATCCAGCACACCTTTTGTAAATAGCAATATGAAAAAATATTTAATGTTTAAAAAGTCACCGTCAGGGTATATTAGCAAACCATAAAGCAATAGAATATATGGTAATACTCAGCTCATCTTGGTCATGTAAAGCCTCCATAGGGCCCGGGAAGACGCACTCTGAACCCGGATGGCTCCAACAGCTGTTTCGGGTTACCGTCCTCAGGGAACCACAAAACAATACTGAGCCCATGGCCAGTTAAATACCCACCACCTTAATTGTGAGACAACTCACCTGTGGAGCATCATCACCAGCATCACAACCCAGCCGGAACCCCGCCATCTCCAAGCCACATGCTGCCAGTGAGCTCCGTCCGTCACACCGGAAGTGACGTCAGACGGAACTAACCTGCACTAGCCAGGCAACGGGGAAGGCATCGGGGTTCCTAGATCACCGGAAGTGACTCTCGCGGACCTCACACAGCCAAACAAAATGTAAACAAAGCACAAACATGTGGATTTGAACACAGATAAATGTCCAATAATACATCAAAATTATCAAAACAAACATCTATTAGGCCTAGAGGACCAAGTAAATGACATCTACAATGCACATACATGAAAATACATAAAAACAGACAAAAGACATTTAGCATATAGCAGATGGCGCTGGCATACTGTATAGTATATATCCATATCAATATAACAAGACCTGCGTTAAGCACATATAATATAATGGATATTGGATGGACTGAACCAGTATTCTATACTCATGAAGAAATATTATGTATTTATTATTGGCCTAGATAAGGTGCAAATGTAAATTCTTCATTTAGTCCATGGGGAACCATGGTTCCAAGCTTGTAGATCCATTTGCATTCTTGTTTCAAGAGCAATTTATCTCTATTACCACCCCTACATAACGGGGGCACATGGTCAATGGGCATAACAAGAAAGTCCTTTAGTGAATGTCCCTCTTTGACAAAGTGTCTCGCCACCGGTGGAGTTGCTGATTCCACTTTGACATAAGCTTTCCTAATCGAGGATCTGTGCATTACTGTTCTTTCTTTCAACATATGGATTGTTTTGCCCACATAGATTTTCTGACAAGGGCATATAATTATGTAGGTGACATATTTTGTATCACAGCTCATGCGATGTCTAAGAGGATATATTGTTCCTTTCGTGGGATGGACAAACGTATTACCAGTTTTCATATTGCTGCAATTCACACAACCAGTGAATCTGAAGGAACCTTTCTGCAATCTTAGCCACTTACTGGCTGCATCTGCAGTAGAGGCAACATCGGAGCATGAGACTCTCTCTTTAAGGTTATTACTCCTTTTATAGCAGAACAACGGTTTATTTTTACAAATGTCCTTCAAGACTGGATCCGTTTGAATAATGTGCCAGTGGAGCAATATGGCTTTTTTGATTACCCCTGAGGTGATCGAAAATGTGCTGGAAAAAATTAATCTCAAATCTTTGTCCTCTTCCCTGAGGGACAGTTTAAACAAATCCTCTCTTTTCAGTAGTTTGCATCTGTCAATGGCTTTTTAGACTTCTCTCGGTGAATAACCTCTTTCAATAAATTTGTTGCCCATATTTTCCAGGGAATCCAGAAGGTCACATTCATCAGAAGTTATACGTACTACTCTGAGTAGTTGAGAGTATGGTAAACCCTTCTTGAGCGGTGTCGGATGGAAACTGGAAGCCTCCAATAGCATATTCTTGTCGGTAGGCTTGCTAAAAAATTTTGCTGAGATCTGCCCATCCGAAACCATAACACAAACATCTAGGTAGTCAATTTGTTCAGTACTAAAAGCGTAAGTGAATCTAATAGATCCAGGTAACTGGTTCAAGCCCTCCATAAAATCCCTGAGAGCCTTCTCACCCCCAGTCCACAGCATGAAAAGATCATCAATAAATCTCACGTAAAACAAAATAAAACGTGAAAAATGTGAGTTAGCCAAAATGTGTCATTTTTCAAAACAATACATAAACAAATTGGTGTACGCCGGGGCCATATTAGACCCCATTGCCGTTCCTTTCAACTGTAAGTAAAAAGCATTATTAAACAAAAAATAATTCTTATGTAAAATAACTTCCATCAATAACAGCAGAAACTCAATATAAGGACCCACATACAGTGGACTGGAGGACAGAACCTCCCTAACAGCCTGCATTCCCTCGGTATGTCCTATGTTTGTATATAGACTGGTGACGTCTAACGTCACCAACAAACAATCTTGTGGTAGCTGGCCAACAGAGGACACCTTACAAAGAAAGTCGGAGGTATCCTTCAGGAAATAAGGTGTACTCTGAACAATAGACTGTAAGTAGTAGTCTACATACTGCGATAAACTCTGGCATAGTGATCCGCGGGAACTAATTATGGGTCAACCAGGAGGTTGTATAAGCGACTTGTGCACTTTTGGTAGAATGTATAGTAATGGTGTTCTGGGAAAGTCTTGTTTCAGAAAGCAAACAGTATGATCATCAATCCAGCCATTAATATGGCCCATTTGGATTATTGAATCTATCTCTCTTTTGAACTTATCTGTAGGATCATATGTGAGACATTTATAGCAATCAATGTCTGCCAATTGACGCATGACCTCTTTAACATAATCCTCGTAATTCATAACCACAATTCCTCCACCTTTATCGGTGGGGCGAATGACAATTGAGGAATTCTCACGTAATTGTTTAATAGCTAAATTCTCAGATTTAGAGAGGATGGAATGATAAATTTTGGCTTTTTGTACAGCAGGTAAGGTATCAGACTTAACAAGTCTCATAAATGTCTCTATAAAGGCATTGGGTGAGGGGGGATCAAAGGAGCTAGTAACTTTAAAAGGACTTTTAATAAATTCCTGATCACCCTTTCTAGCAAAATAGTCCTTAATTCTTAATGTCCTATGAAAACAGTATAATTCCTTCTCATAATCAAAACTGTGTTGTCTAAAGGTCTGAACAAAAGATAGGCCTCTAGAAAGCACAGATGTCTCCTGCTCTGATCAGACAAATTAAATATAGTTGCCTCTTGGGTCCCTTGTATCCTCCTCCCCATTTTGTTTGTATCCACCCCTCCTGCAATTCCTTCCACCCGTTCTTTTGAGGTGCCCCTTGTATACATTCTTTCCCCTAAAAAATGACTCCTAGCCCCTGGATTATCTGAATCACTTTGTGATGTATCTATATCAGTAAATTGCATTTCCACTCTTCTACGACCCCCACCAACATTTTGCCAAGGCTGTCTAGTGACCTGGCTCACAAGCCAAGGGTAAACTTTCAAATCTTTATAGTCCTCCTTGACTTTTTTATACTTAGTTTTTTTTTTAAATAATAAGTCAGTTTTAAATTTGTTAACTGTGTCCTCCAATTTGGCCAGCCAATCCACTCCATTAATGGGTCGTAGAAGAGCGGAAATGCAATTTATTGATGGAAGTTATTTTACATAGGAATTATTTTTTGTTTAATAATGCTTTTTACTTACAGTGGAAAGGAACGGCAATGGGGTATAATATGGCCCCGGCGTACTCCAATTTGTTTATGTATCGTTTTGAAAAATGACACATTTTGGCTAACCCACATTTTTCACGTTTTATTTTGTTTTACGTGAGATTTATTGATGATCTTTTCATGCTGTGGACTGGGGGTGAGAAGGCTCTCAGGGATTTTATGGAGGGCTTGAACCAGTTACCTGGATCTATTAGATTCACTTACCCTTTTAGTACTGAACAAAGTGACTACCTAGATGTTTGTGTTATGGTTTCAAATGGGCAGATCTCAACAAAAATTTTTTAGGAAGCCTACCAACAAGAATATGCTATTGGAGGCTTCCAGTTTCCATCCGGCACCGCTCAAGAATGGTTTACCGTACTCTCAACTACTCAGAGTAGTACGTATAACTTCTGATGAATGTGACCTTCTGGATTCCCTGGAAAATATGGGCAACAAATTTATTGAAAGAGGTTATTCACCGAGAGAAGTCTAAAAAGCCATTGACTGATGCAAACTACTGAAAAGAGAGGATTTGTTAAAACTGTCCCTCAGGGAAGAGGACAAAGATTTGAGATTAATTTTTTCCAGCACATTTTCGATCACCTCAGGGGTAATCAAAAAAGCCATATTGCGCCACTGGCACATTATTCAAATGGATCCAGTCTTGAAGGACATTTGTAAAAATAAACCGTTGTTCTGCTATAAAAGGAGTAATAACCTTAAAGAGAGAGTCTCATGCTCCGATGTTGCCTCTACTGCAGATGCAGCCAATAAGTGGCTAAGATTGCAGAAAGGTTCCTTCAGATTCACTGGTTGTGTGAATTGCAGCAATATGAAAACTGGTAATACGTTTGTCCATCCCACGAAAGGAACAATATATCCTCTTAGACATCGCATGAGCTGTGATACAAAATATGTCACCTACATAATTATATGCCCTTGTCAGAAAATCTATGTGGGCAAAACAATCCGTATGTTGAAAGAAAGAACAGCAATGCACAGATCCTCGATTAGGAAAGCTTATGTCAAACTGGAATCAGCAACTCCACCGGTGGCGAGACACTTTGTCAAAGAGGGACATTCACTAAAGGACTTTCTTGTTATGCCCATTGACCATGTGCCCCCATTACGTAGGGGTGGTAATAGAGATAAATTGCTCTTGAAACAAGAATGCAGATGGATCTACAAGCTTGGAACCATGGTTCCCCATGGACTAAATGAAGAATTTTCATTTGCACCTTATCTAGGCCAATAATAAATACATGATATTTCTTCATGAGTATAGAATACTGGTTCAGTCCATCCATTATCCATTATATTATATGTGCTTAACGCAGGTCCTGTTATATTGATATGGATATATACTATACAGTATGCCAGCGCCGTCTGCTATATGCTAAATGTCTTTTGTCTGTTTTTATGTATTTTCATGTATGTGCATTGTAGATGTCATTTAATTGGTCCTCTAGGCCTAATAGATGTTTGTTTTGATAATTTTGATGTATTATTGGACATTTATCTGTGTTCAAAGCCACGTGTTTGTGCTTTACTTACATTTTGTTTGGCTGTGTGAGGTCCGCGAGCATCAATTTCGGTGATCTAGGAACCCCGATGCCTTCCCCGTTGCCTGGCTAGTGCAGGTTAGTTCCGTCTGACGTCACTTCCAGTGTGACAGACGGAGCTCACTGGCAGCATGTGGCATGGAGACGGCGGGGTTCCGGCGGGGGTGTGACACTGGTGATGACGCTCCACAGGTGAGTTGTCTCACAATTAAGGTGGTGGGTATTTAACTGGCCATGGGCTCAGTATTGTTTTGTGGTTCCCTGAGGACGGTAACCCGAAACAGCTGTTGGAGCCATCCGGGTTCAGAGTGCGTCTCCCCGGGCCCTATGGAGGCTTTACATGACCAAGATGTGCTGAGTATTACCATATATTCTATTGCTTTATGGCTTGCTAATATACCCTGATGGTGACTTTTTAAACATTAAATATTTTTTCATATTGCTATTTTACAAAAGGTGTGCTGGATTTTTGTCCTACATTGGGCTTATTGCTACAATCCTGTGATCCGTGCACTCCTGCACAAGTTTTGAGTGCGACCTGACTTTTGCTTTTATCTATCTATCTATATATATATACACACACATGACCTCTTATCTGTTGTTATCATGGCCCCTCTTCTGATCCATACTGGACAATGGACATGTCAGTTTATAGGTACAATGCTTTGATCCTGATTATAACTGTATGCATTCTCTCACCCACCTTTGCATGTCTGTTGGTCTGAGCAGTAAAAATCTATCTCTTAAGGGGCCTATCCATTACCCAATTTTGTGAACAAAGTCGGGTGATGAATAGCCGGCAAGGACCTGCGATGCCCGTGCATGCTGGGCCCTTGCCGTCCCCGACTGTCTACTGAACATGCCCGTCAACCAGACCATACTCATCAGGTTCGGCATGTTCAGAGATAGGAGGTCGGGCTCCTTCACTGAATGATGTTCAGTGAACGCCATTCAATGCGGGCATCGCAGGTCTGAACGCTAGACGTTCAGACTTTCAGGTCGCCTAATGGATAGGCACCTTTACACAATTTACTAAACCTTACATTAATATATATATCCAAATACCTGCTATCCAAACATTTAACTTATATTCAAACCTATTTAACTAAAATATGAACAATTAACCTATTATGCACCATGATGCAGTTTGGGTAAAAAATAGAATACTGGGATAATGGGGTGTTTATTAAAAATTAAGGACCTGATTAAGACCTGCTCACTAGCAAGCAATCGCTCATTGCTGGCGATATTTGCAAATCTGTGCATGCGTATAGTTCGCAGTGCGCATGCACAAACTATTATGAGTGAATGATACGCTCGCTCACCCTGCAAAGACAACCCAGAGGAATGAGTGACAGGAGAGGCCGTTTGTGGGTGGTAACAGGGGTAGCGCAATAGTAACGGGGGAGTGGAGTTGCAGACGCAGGCGTGCCTGAGTGTTTAAATGCTGTTTCAGAGGCATGCATAATTAACAGCCAGCATCATAGGACACGTCACTTTCTAGAAATATACACTGAAGTGTTCGCAGTGCTTGTGGCAGGGTATAGTCAGCCTCAAGCATTGCGATCGCATCCGATGGTGCTCGATGTACCAATGGTTTCATGCGCTTCCTGGATATGACGTACACAAGTGGGCGCCTTTATACAGGCTGGTGGGCATCTACAAATAAAATGTGATCGCTCGCCGAAACAAAATGGGAGTGCTTATGACTTGCCCTGCAAACGGCTGCCTTGACGTCACTTAGCCATACGCACGGAGCGGGCGATTGCATCTAGCGAATGGGTCTGAATCAGGCCCTAAGTCCCTTTCGTCCTGAATCCCTCATCTAAAATGTTCGCTAGTTGCTTGTTGTATTGATGAGTTGGGTCTGTATCCAGTTTTCATATGTTGTGATGTCTTCCAGGATCCTTTTGGCCTCCTTGATATATGCATCCTAGATATGTGTAGAAATGAGTTGCACTTCACGGGGGGAACGCTGGAGGTCGGGAGGTAATTAGAGGTTACTGGAGGTCTGCACACTGTAGGTGGTACACCCACTACCTGTACCATCCATCCAACCACCTCGTACACTGCCGGAACTCCCCCCAAGTCACAGTCTTGGTGAGCGAACTACCGACACTTACCGCACCACCCACTCGCTGCTGGGAGAAACTGTCAACTACTGCAGAGCTGACAACCTACAATAAAACCCACACAGTAAGTCCGGCTCGCAGAATGAAGTTTGGGACAAGGTCATAGACTTTGAGAATCATTACTTGTAACATCAAGCTTACACTTGACGGAAAGAAACTTTTTATCTCAACCACTAGGATACATTATGTGTTTTTTTCAACTGGATTTCTCAAGTTGTATTTTTTAATCAACATTTTTATTATTATTAATATATTTTTTAGACATTTCCCACCCTCCCTCACAATTATTCCTCCCCCATTATGTTTCCTTATAAGTCTGTCTGTTATTGATGCTTATGAGCTAACTAGAATAATGATATGAATATTTTCCTTAAACAATTAACTGAATAAATCTCTATTGATTTTATATTTAATCTAAGACTGCTAATCATATTCATTATACACCTATCATTTAGTCATAACTATCCCATTATCACTAATACGAGTCTGTTATCATTAGATTACTGTAACACACACAGTTCATAGGTGAGCGCTAGCTATCTTAAATTTTTTATTTTAACATATGTTTATTTGGTGTAAACATTCCTGTTATAGTGACAATTAAGGTTTTTATATTGTAAACTCATAATTGCATTTATCTAACAAATAATAGGTTTTTTTTTAGAACCCTGATTGGTGCTTCATTTATAAATAAGGGAGTATAGACTCAATATATCCTTTGCAGTACGGAATTACTCTTCACATACCGTAAGGGTATACCTTTATAAAGACACCAAAGGATATCGGGTTTCAAATTACTGTCCAATGTGAACAATCATCAGATAAAGAGAGCATGTACTTATAAGTCTTATCCTGGTGGCCCACTCTTTCAAACAGGATACACAATGTTTTTCTTTAATTTTATTTCATGAATCAACCATGAATCATACAGTTGAAATTCTAAGAGGCAAAGTCGCATAGTAAGGCCACAGTGGGTATTGATGAAATATTACCCAAGGCACAATTCCCTATATCAAAGGTTGAGCATATCATATATCATATATACAGTATATATTGGATGTTAATTCTCTTGTTAAACGCAGTGTACACCATGTATATATATACAGTCAGGTCCATAAATATTGGGACATTGACAAAATCTTCATATTTTGGCCTCTATTCACCACCACAATGGCTTTGAAATGAAACAAACAAGATGTGCTTTAACTGCAGACTTTCAGATTTAATTTGAGGGTAATTACATCCAAATCAGGTGAACGGTGTAGGAATTACAACGGTTTCTATATGTGCCTCCCATTTTTTAAGGGGCCAAAAGTAATGGGACTATCAACTCAAAAGCTATTTCATGGACAGGTGTGGGCTATTCCCTCATTATTTCATTATCAGTTAAGCAGGTAAAAGATCTGGAGTTGATTCTAGGTGTGACATTTGTATTTGAAATCAGTTGCTGTCGACTCTCAATATGAGATCCAAAGAGCTGTCACTATCAGTAAAGCAAGCCATCATTAGGCTGAAAAATCAAAACAAACCCATCAGAGAGATAGCAAAAACATTAGGTGTGGCCAAATCAACTGTTTGGTACATTCTTAAAAAGAAAGAACGCACCGGAGAGCTCAGCAACACCGGAAGACCACGGAAAACAACTGTGGTGGATGACAGAAGAATTATTTCCCTGGTGAAGAAAAACCCCTTCACAACAGTTGGCCAACTCAAGAACACTCTCCAGGAGGTAGGTGTATATGTGTCAAAATCAACAATCAAGAGAAGACTTCACAAGAGTGAATATAGAGGGTTCACCACAAGATGTAAACCATTGGTGAGCCTCAAAAACATGAAGACCAGATTAGATTTTGCCAAACAACATCTAAAAAAGCCATTACAGTTCTGGAACAACATCCTATGGACAGATGAGACAAAGATCAACTTGTACCAGAGTGATGGGAAGAGAAGAGTATGGAGAAGGAAAGGAACTGCTCAAGATCCAAAACATACCACCTCATCAGTGAAGCATGGTGGTGGTAGTGTCATGGCGTGGGCATGTATGGCTGCCAATGGACTGTTTCCCTTGTATTTATTGATGATGTGACTGCTGACAAAAGCAGCAGAATGAATTCTGAAGTGTTTTGGGCAATATTATATGCTCATATTCAGTCAAATGCTTCAGAACTCATTGGACGGAGCTTCACAGTGCAGATGGACAATGACCCGAAGCATACTGCAAAAGCAACCAAAGAGTTTTTTAAGGCTAAAAAGTGGAATGTTATGCAATGGCCAAGTCAATCCCCTGACCTGAATCCAATTGAGCATGCATTTCACTTGACGAAGACAAAACTGAAGGGAAAATACCCCAAGAACAAGCAGGAACTGAAGACATTTGCAGTAGAGGCCTAGCAGAGCATCACCAGTGATGAAACCCAGCGTCTGGTGATGTCTATGCGTTCCAGACTTCAGGCTGTAATTGCCTGCAAAGGATTTGCAACAAAGTATTAAAAAGTGAAAGTTTGATTTAGGATTTTATAGTTTGTCCCATTACTTTTGGCCCCTTAAAAAGTGGGAGGCACATATAGAAACTGTTTTAATTCCTACACCGTTCACCTGATTTGGATGTAATTACCCTCAAATTAAAAATGAAAGTCTGCAGTTAAAGCACATCTTGTTTGTTTAATTTCAAAGCCATTGTGGTGGTGAATAGAGGCCACTATGGTTTCTGTTTAGTGGTAACCTTGGCTACGGCCCCTTTCTGATGACGCCGATTGTAGGCGCTGTTGGATTAGGAGTTACCGGAAGCCAGGAGCCGCGTTACACGTGGTGTGGTGTTGGATGTATAAAGTAAGTTTTTTTATGTATTGTATGTTATTGTGCCTTGAAAACGGGGGAATAAAGTACTCCGAAACGTCGGTGACTACATACCTGCTATATATATATTTATTTTTTTCTTCTCGGTACCCACAGAATACCTTACGAATATAACATTTGGAGAATCGCTAGACTTATCCATCTTTCTACTAATATACAAATTAGCATTGCTCCAAAATTAATAATTGATATGTTCACTTCCTAATAAATCCATTAAAAAATAATAATAATGTATTTAGTATTATTATTATTTATAATTTAATAACTGGACAATATAAATTTCATTTTTATATTACAGCAGTAATACTATGATAAATAACGGGGTCAATGAGAATTTATTTATGAGGTGGCAACACTTATGATTTAAGATAGGAAAATTATTTATAGAGCATGCTTGTGGTAGTATAAGGGTCAGCATGCACATTTACTCAATAATAAATTGTTATTGACATAAAAAAATATATTGGCATATTATTAAAATATTCATTTATATTGGATTCTTAATAAATACATTATTCTTGTCCCATCATTAATAATTCCATGTTGACTCATATTGTTTTGTGTTGTTCTGATGGCATGCAGTTTGAGCAATATTTCTTCACATTACATGGAGTGTATGAGTTGATGAAGTTACTATTTTATGTCTAATAAGTACAATCTATAATCTATAATCTATAATCATTGTTACCAGTCTGCCCTGCTTTATAGAAGGCTTTATCTGTTTGGACCAGAGTTTCCCATCTTGGTTTCTTCAGAAGAAGTTTACTTTTTCTGTATACAGACACACTAGCACATTGAATGGAAATTTTCATCAAGGCAACTTCATCACTGCCTTCAGTGGCAAATGGCACCTGTAAAATGACATTAGAGGGCTGTGGTTTGTTAAAGATCACAACTTCATTTATACTGTTTACTGTATATTCACCAAAATTATATAAAATAAAGATGATACATATGACTCACCCATGACATTGATAACGCTTCTATTTTTCTACAGGTTATTCTTAAAGGATTTTCTGTTTGGGACATGATTGTTTCTACTCTCATTGGTAGGAATACGTACATGCTATTTTTGACTGATCAGTGGAAAAGAACCACTGCAAATACTGTTTCCCCACCCTCTCCCTGATGCCCCTCCCTGCATGCTCCATTGCGGGGACAGACCATCAGGACCATTGCACTGGGAACATATACTGTAAGTACAGCAGGGAGAGATGGGGCAGAGAAAGAGCAGCATGGTTGTTAGATGACCCATCATATGGGGGTTCCATTATACTAGTATTTAGAGTAATAAAAATGATGTCATCATGTTGGAATTTAATGACAGTTGGGGTATATATACTAAAGTGTGGGTTTTTAGAAGATGATTCAAGATATTGGAGCAGATGTACAAAGCTCTGGAAAGTGATAAATTGGAGAGTGATAAACTACCAACCAATCAGCTCCTAACTGTCATTTTTCAAACACAGCCTGTAACATGACAGTTAGGACCTGAGTGGCTGGTAGTTTTTCACTTTCCAATTTATCACATTTCAGAGTTTAGTACAGCTCCCTCATTATATTCTAGAAGGTGCTAGATAAATGATTAGTAGATAAACTAGGAATACAAGGAAAATATACAGTATATAATACGTCCCTTTTCATAAAGGTATGGGCAATAGATGTTTGTAGTCTTTTTCTTGTGCTTCTTGACTTCATTCAGTTGTTGTGTCCATAGAACATATGGATTAAGAATTAAAAAATACTATGTGTAGTATTGTCTCTCAAATATCCATGAATATAAAAGAAAAGTATAGGTATAGGAATTCAATGAAGATCTTGAGTTATCACATAGATGATGAGAATTGCGTGCCCAAACTCACAATTAGACACCTGATGTGGAGCTCATAAAGGTTTCTTTCTTGTATTTACATCATGTGCAGCCTCCAGCCAGAAGAAATATAAAAAAGGGTAACATACCCTGACTCACACAATAACAGGTAGAAATAGAAACATGTGTATAAAAGTTTATTTAGGTGTAGAAAAGGATGCAATGATGGCGTACCACACTCACAGTTAAAAATGTGTAAACCCTCCTATCTCGGTTTCTTTTAAATGTAGTCAGGGTTAATTATGTCTTTCCACCATATTCAGTTTGATATATGAAAGCAAACCAAGAAAAACGGGGGAGTAATCCAATGTGAATGATAAAAAAGTTTATTTGGGGTAAAATACAGATACAAAATTAAAAACGGTGTGCTCTTTGAAAATATAACAAAGCTGAAGCAATAATACACCCACTATTAAAAAAATGGAACCTGGACCATAAGATATAAGTAGATGCAAGTTTACCTCAGAACTTCCATTTGTTCTAATGTCCAATCAGGGGCAGAAGTATGGGAGACAATGGAGGCGCCTGCCGCCGGGCGCCAGCACTGAAGGGGCATCTCCTCAATCACCCACAATATATTCACCCCATTTAGGGCTGTAAATATGGGGGATAGAGGGTCACTAAATGATAACTTGCCTCCGGGCATCTGGGATGAATTTACACCACTGTGTCCAATCCAATTAGGAAGTACCAGGAAGTGACATAATCCATTACAATCATTACTAACATCCAAAATGTAATAATAAATAGTACATTTCCATTATGATCATAAGATACTGTACCAATGTTTCCTTATGGCAGAAAAGTAAATGATATTAGAGGAAAAAAAGTATCCTGAAAACCTGGTCTGCATCAAATTGGAGTAAAAATATGAAATGATGTAACGCAGAAGTTATTATTAATCTTATATACAGAATAATGCCTTCTGTAATTTGAGAGACAATACTGCACATTGTATCTTTTAATTCTTATTCCACATGTTCTATGGACACAACAACTAAATTAAGTCAAGAAGCACAAGAATAAGACTATTACTCTACTCTATTGTCCATACCTTTATGAAAAGGAAGGTATTGTATACATTTTCCTTGTAATCCTATTTTATTTATAGTGCCTAGTTTTGTGTTAATCAGTCTCATTTAAAATTTGTTACACTTAAATACATTTGGGACCCATTTGACTGATAGATACTTATTAAGGCTGCTCTGCGCACATTTTGAGGATTAATACAATTTTCTATAAAAGAATCTGATTGGTTGCCTTGGGCGACATGTCCACTTCTAAAAACCCACCTTGGTCTGAACTCTGACCCTTCCTACCATTATCAGTAATGCTATAGTCAGAGGTCTGCCACACAGGGCCACCATTAGGGGGGTACAGCCGGTACTAATGTACCGGTCACGGGCTCAGAGGGGACCCTGCAGAGTGCATATGATCTGGCCTGTGAACTGCTACAGGCAGTTGACTGCCTGTGAGTGCAAAACAGTTTACAGTTAGTATCAGTGGTGCGCCGTATGCCCCCGGTCACTGTAATCACTGTGACTAGCGGCAGGTCAGCAGCTGTGGGCCCCTTCTCATAGATGGGCAGAGCAAAGGCTTCAGCACTGCCCATTTACAATTTGCATCTCTGCTGACCACCTGTGCTTCCATTTCCCATACAGGGGATGAGTTAAGTCCCCTCTCCCTACCCCCTTCCTGAGTCTCGTCCCCTCCTCCCTCTCTCATGCTCTACCTGGCCTGCCCGATCTCCCTGCCCCTTCCAGAGTCCACATCCCAGCCCCTCACGAGGCTCCGCCCCCTCCTAATCTGCCCTCCCCAGCCTGTCCATCTTCCATGCAGGCTACAGCTGGTGTGTGACACATAATGCTGCAATAAGAGCTAAGTACCTTAGGGTGGATATGTACTTATTCATGTTATGTGGTTGAGGTCAAGGTATATACTTATATTGGAAATGTACCTCAGACTGCACAACTTGAACATATATATACATAATTGGAGGTGCTACCTGTGGAGACAATTGATATATGCACAAAAAGAAGAAATACAGGTGGTCAACTCCAAATTAACTGATTGTATATAAATAAATACACTTTTGCAGTGAATAGAGGTTTTTGGCATAATCTTGGCCAAGGTTATGGGCCTAGCCACCACATCCAGGTAACCTCTGTCGGATAGGTCCCTAACATACTAGGGTTCAAATCCAGAGCACAGGACACCTCCAAACTGGCCCAGCTAAGCCACCCCAGGGCACCGCCATAGTTAGAAAAGTGCAGTGTAAAAGAGATAGTTACTATTTCTTTTACACTGCACTTTTCTAACTATGGCCGTGCCCTGGGGCAGCTTAACTGGGCTAGTTTGGAGGTGTCCTGTGCTCTGGATTTGAACCCTAGTATGCTAGAGAGCTACCCGACAGAGGTTACCCGGATGTGGTGGGTAGGCCCATAACCTTGGCCAAGATTATGCCAAAAACCTCTATTCACTGCAAAAGTGTATTTATTTATATACAATCAGTTAATTTGGAGTTGAGCACCTGTATTTCTTCTTTCTGTGCATATACTGTATACTTATATTACCTGGAGGGTGAGATGGGTTGAGGATTGCAATGTATGGGTGGGGGTGGGGTGCTGTGAGTTTAGGAGTAATATAATGTATTTGGGGGTATAGTAATGTATCAGGGATGGGAAGGGGGGATAAAATGTATAGTATTGGTTCTGAGGGTGTATATTTATCTTATCTGTGAAATAAGAAGGGTTTAGGGATGTAATATATCAGGTGGTGTGTATACCTATTTTATTTGGTTGGGAGGAGGTAGGCTAGGGTGTGTAGTGTATTGTGGGGATTTTGTATACTACTAGTTTTTTGGGGGGTGAGGTGGGTTGAGGGTTGCAGTATTGTATCTGGGTGGTTGAGTAGTAGTGTGATGCTCTGGGGTTTGTTTAGTGATGCACCACTATGACCAGGTTCAGGTGTGATTGCTATTCTTCCTTGTGGCCAGACTCACCGGCGTTGAGAATAGGACAGAGAGGCAAGCCCATATCCCCTTTGCAGACACAGTGACAACTCAGAAGGGAAGTTACAACACTATTTTATTATAGTAAATAATAGGTACAACAATCAGTATATAATGTATATAATAGACAGAATAGAATTTGTACAGATTTCAATAACAACGTATTTACTTAACACCTCCCTGTCTTCTACCGGTGATCCCAGCTGGCAAGTGGAAGTCAACAAAAGGAAACACAGTTGACACAAAGCTTTACGTTACTAAAGAAGCAAGGAATAAAAAAAAAACACATGAAACTATGCTTGAATCAGTAGTGCACCAGCAGATTGCAGCATTTAAACACAGTATTTGCAAACACTTTGGCCTTGTGTTGAGAAAAATAGAGCAAACACATAGGCTATGCTTGAAGCAGTAGTGCACCAGCAGATTGTAGCATTTAAACACAGTTACCACAAAATTTGCCAGCTGGGGTTACACAGGGTTAAATAAGCATTACTGTGACCGGACGCCTTTCGCCTAGGCCGTCCCTGGTCACGGGTTAGCGCTTTTGGACTCCCACTCACCGTCAGTGACCGCCTGTCACTGACTCCGCCCACTGCGCCGTGGGCGTGTAACGATGCTGCCACCACCAAACTCTACCATCGGCGTTTGGAACCGCTTATTAAGTACACTCAGGCTCCTGCCTTGGAACCTGGAACCGCTTCTGCTGCGTATGCGTTTGATTAACTGCGGACACACCTCCTGTTTGGTGTCGGCTGTTCCCACCTGATCCCTCGCAATGGACCAGGTCTGCACGGTAGCTTGGCAAAGGGCTTGAACTTGGAGACACGGAGCTCTTACCCAGAACAGCAGGAGAACGGAATAGCGGTTTGCGCAATTCTGTTGGTCGCAGGATTGAGGCACAATTGAAGTCAGGCAAGGTGTTTATTGCTCAAAGTCTTAAAAAAGACCCTCCCTTCAGATTGAAGGTGAATATCAGCATACAAGATGTTACAGGAATCATACAGCAGGTTTCCTCCACACAGAAGTTACAGGGTTGTACCACATACAGGGCTCACAGTCCCTCTTTTTATGTCATTCTTACACACAACATCACAGGGGGGCAAATCCACCCTGTGCTCCTTCCAGCCAATCAGGCTCTCTCACAAAACATAAATAAATACATCTTACATTTCACAGAAATTAAATCAATTTCCTTGATACCACCCAAAAACATTTGGTTTCCCCAGCACAAACTGAGTTAGCATATACTGTTCTGAAAAGGTAAATATAATGCAAATTCCTATTGCATTCGTCTCTTCACACGTCTATGACTAAACCAGTTTTGGCTTTCTGAGTCTTACACCTTCTAAGCTCTTACACAACATAGAAGTTTCCTAAACACAAACAACTTGTCTTTTACAACTTTGCTTGGTATACAGACACACAGGAGTCTCCCTAGCCCGCATTTCAAAGGAAAGGCTTCTTCAGTCACCACCTAACCCCCCACTGCCAGGCTATAGGGTAATTACCATATCCATCCCTAGGTGAGGACGTCTAACCAGCAGTTTGTCTCCAGAGATCAAGACATTTTACATTTCTATAAGTGCATTTAAACCCATATTACATACAAAAATATATTCAAACATGTCATAGACTATACTACTTTACTTTATACACCAATGCATTGCAGATGCAGTGCTTTACCGCAAAATGGGTATATTAATACAGTTTACTATGAACCATGTACATCTGTGCTTTTAAACTGTCCACTTTAACGGTTTCAGTGCTGGTCGCAGTGGGAGCTGGCTCTCCCTGTCCCGCAGCGGCCATGACACACTCTACCTTCACTCCCCCAGTGCAGCAAGTCCAGGCCGCGGCATATAGAACATTAAAAACACTTATCAACACAGAGTATATATTTACAATGGGCGCCTGGCGCCTTTTTGTCCTTTTAAAAATGGCGGCACAGCACGGGGGTTAACCCCTTCAGTGCTGTGGCAGCCATTAACCCCGTGTGGCCTGCCTCCGGCCACAATTACATATACATTACATCACAGAAACCAGCAATGTCAATGTTTAGCAGTAGTAATATCACAGTGCTTTGAGAAATGTCAGCATTCAAATTAGACACCGGCGAAAAAGAATATACAGTACCTTACGCAAAATAAAACCAGTATTTACAGCAATCACAATTGCATCAGACATGAGCTGACGCAACAACCAAATCTCATGTCCCCTCCCAGCATGAGCTGGAGGTTCACCATAGATCACTACACAACACATGCAGCAAATTGAGGACAAAAAGAGGGGCATGCTATCCCTACTTCCCCCTTGTTGCACAAACCAGCAGACTAAAACAGACTAGGGACCTGTCCTTACCCCCAAAACGACTTCCTAATCCCCAATCTAACCAGGGCGGCATAAATAGTGAAACAGGACCCCAAACTCTGGCCCTGGGCCCCAGATAGGAGGAAGAGACCTGGCAGGGTGAGGACCTAAATAGTGGCAGAGGATGGCTAGTGGCAAGGAGTAGGTACAGGGAGGCTTTGGTTTTTATCTCACCCCTTGCTATGGCTGTTCAGCCCCTCACGACATCCAATGGAGCACTGAGATGCAAGGCACCACACCAGAACTCCACATTCCGATCTCCAGGCAGGTAAGCTGGTATGTGCAACACGGGTAATCTCCTTCCTTTGGGGATCTGGCGGGACTCTTCTCTGGCAGCACTTTTCCCTATTCAAGGACGCTTGGCTGGCGATGTCAGCAGGTCTTTTTTCCTCTGCAGCGGGGTCTTCCCCACTCTTTTCCTCGTCACCGGCTGGCGCAGCTCTTCTCTCCGGCGACGATCCTCCTCAGTGGCGTTCACTGTCATCCAGCAGCGCGTCTTTCGGCAGCGTCCTCTCTCCTCTTTAGGGACTGTCTATACTCCTGCCTGCAGCCACAGCAGCCACTCTCCGGTGTCCTCTTCACCTCCAGCAGACTGAGGCAGCAGGCAGATGTTGCTTCAGTCAGTCCAAGTGGGGGGTCCTCAGCGGCAGTCAGTTCCTCAGGCAGCTCCAGCGTCTGAGCAGGGCTTCACATGGAGTCCTCACAGGCACTCTTAAACCCAGCCAATGTCAGATGAGGTCTATCAGCAGGATCCTACTTATTTCCCAGTAGTCCTCGGCAGCACTCTTCTCATTGTCCTCTTCAGCCACTCCTTTTAACAGCAACTTGTTAGGAGGCGGGCGGTTCGGGAACAGGCAGCCCATGCAGCTCCTCTCCGGCAGCTTTTTCCTCAGCGGCACAAACCTCTCCTGGGTCCAAGCAACAGTCCACAGTGGCAGGTGAGTCAGGTAGGTGCCGCTCCAGACAGTCCCGGCGGCATTCTCCTAGGGGGTGGTGGGTACAGCATCACCCCCACTCCGTCCAGCAATCATCTTCAACACAAGCACCAGCCACCTGGCAAGTTCTTCTCTTAATCCTGTCACAGCAGCATCTCTCTCTCTTGGCCAGATGTACTAAGCTCTGAAAAGTGATAAACTGGAGAGTGATAAACCCCCAGCCAATCAGCTCCCAACTGTCATTTTTCAAACACAGCCTGTAACATGACAGTTGGGAGCTGAGTGGCTGGTCGTTTATTACTTTCCCGTTTATCACTTTTCAGAGCTTAGTACATCTCCTCTTTTCTCAGCAGCCCAGCAAGGAACCCCTCATCAAGTCACAGTCTCCTCCCTCAACAGCAGCTTTAGCCCCCCAATTGTTTAGGGGCCCCTAGTGTAGCCCACCCCTTGGGCCCTCTGCCCTGCAACCCCTGAGAACCAATGAACGGAGTCCTTTTCAGCGGGCTCTCTGGGTTGTCTGGCTGCCAAATCTTCTCCCCTGGCTGCGCAGGCTCAACATCCCCAGGGAGACAGGGGGTCACTCAGAGTTCAGCTTCCCTGCCTATTAATGTGTATGGACAGCAATATAAATGTATTTTAAAGGAGGAAAATAAAAAAAGTGGGGTACCCCATTTTGGCACAAACTTGGGGGCACCACAGTAGCATTTTGTGCGGTAGGGTATATTAATATTACTGGTTGTATACTATCTTCATGTGGGTTACATTAAAGTTATTTGGCAATATTATATATATATATATATATATATATGTAGGGGGTGTAGTAATGGCACGTTGGAGCTGACAAAAAGTTGTATTAATGTTTTACACACCTCCAGATGTCAAACCTTTGTGGATCTGAAGATTGAAAGAGCCAGTTGTGCAGAAGAAGAGGAGATCAGTGGTTTGAAAGGCGAGCGGTAAGTGGTTATAGTACACACACACACATATGTTTTACACACAGGGCCAAGGGAAGTGCATCCTGGCCGCTCGCAATAGCTGTGGATGGTCGCTCCAAAAAAAAAACGCCTTTTTTCAGAGCGCGCGCTCTTTCAGAGCGTCCGGCTCTGAATCAGGGCCATAGCTCTGTGGGTGGCACTGTCACTGCCCCACGGCACTTTCTTCTGGCACGCAGGGTGTCTGGAATGGCACCCTCAGTCATTATTACTGCAGCAGTGCCACCCATTTTTACATAGATGTGTATAGCTCCATACCGCACATTTGCATCCATTGGGCAGGTGCAGTGTTGGAAAGGGGGAGCTTGTGGGTTAAGGAGGTGGGGGGCCCTGCTTGTTTTGTTTGTATTGGGCCCCACAATTTCTGATGGCAGCCCTGCTGGCATACACATCTCCAGTCTCCAAACACTATTATTTTCCATATTACTCATCACACACCACCTCATGATGAATACAACTACTTTCCTGAATATCAATAACAAAATCACAATATCACCCACAACAAACAATGTATAATAGTATAGAAGAACTGAAGAAAGGGATGCGCAGGCCACATACAGAGAAGAAAAAAACAGAGGAGAAAAATGTGAGGAAGTCCCAAAAAGAACAATAGTAAAGATTAAAAGAAAAATGGTAATTATATGGTCAATCTATATAATAAAATCAATTGCTGATAAGAGAAACAGACAATTGAAGGGGAACAGAGAGGTGGAGTAAGAGAAGAGAGAGGAGGAGAAGAAGAGAAAAAGTAAAATTAATAGACAGGAGAAAGGAGGAAAGGGAGAGAATATATATATATATAATCATTATGTAATGTCGCTGAATGTATTGCCGGCAGACTAAATACCAATGCTGGAAGCCCAAACCGTCAGGATCCCGACTTGGCCTGGTAAGTACCCTAACCCTAATTTCTGAATATCATTATATTAGAATAATAAGAATTATATACATATAATCCTTGAATGAAACACATGTGAATAAATCCTGGGCCAATACTATATATAGCAGACTTTTAATCATCTTCAATTAGATTCTATACACGTAGACATACACATGGAGAGGTGCTGCCAGTAGGATCGGTCCAGAGTGATTTCAGTCATTTGGTGTCTGGAGATAAATCCGTCCAGAAATTTGGTCACTGCGGACTAACTATTTGAGTGTCTCCAAGCTTAAATATTGTGAGTTCTATACTAAGAAAAATATTCTGAAATACCCCTGATGAAGTCCTTTTAAGGACGAAACACGTTGGTTGTCATTGTGTGTATATATCTACCCATCTAGGGGATTATCATTATGATATATTAAAAGGTGGGACAGTGTTATTGATTATTAACCTGAAAATTGTCCAATTTTTATTGAATGTACATTTTTTATACAACTAATACATCTTTTACGTTACTAATAGTGGCCTTTGGACCTTTCTGGGTGATTTTCTTGGTGCAATGGTTTTGTTTTAGATTGAACCTAAGTTCTACAACTTTAAGGAGAGCTATCCAGCTTTAGCTTCAGTTGTCTGAATTGTGAAGTTCATTCAGAGAACAACATCAGTAGAAGAGTACTAAAAATCAGCTCCATCCAGTACCGGTTTGAAACAAATTTCTGCCTTCAAAATATGAGGGCTATGTATCTAGAATCTATTTGAAGACGATTAATAGTCTGCTATATATAGTATTGGCCCAGGATTGATTCACATTTGTTTCATTCAAGGACTATATGTATATAATTCTTATTATTCCAATATAACGATATTCAGAAATCATTGAGTAATATCTTAGAGCACTTTTTATTTTATTTGGTGGAATACATTTGTAAACCCTTCTAACAGGGGGTCTTAAAAGAGGTGTAGCTGAGTGGTTTACAATACATTGAAGTTATTTGTAAGTAATTGTTCTAAAGTTTGGTGCAAGTTAAAGGCATTTTATTCAATAAATATATATATATATATATATATACACACACACAAACACACACACACACACAATAGAGCAGTGGTTCTCAAACTCGGTACTCAGGACCCCACACAATTCACATTTTCAAGGCCACCTAGCAGGTGCACAGGTGTATTCATTACTCGCCGAGAAATTTTGAAAGATCCACAGGTGGAACTAATTATTTCACTTGTGATTCTGTGAGGAGACCTGGAAAATATGCACTGTGTGGGGTCCCGAGGACCGAGTTTGAGAACCTGCGCAAGAGAGCAATGGTAGGCGACAGTCAAAAACTACAAAAATGATATAGCAGCAATCCTTGTTTTATTCCTACAAATGAGCAAAACAAGAAAACAGTGACGTACAGTACAAAACAATGCAGGAAAAGGATATGGTTTGTAAGCATTGCTGCATCTGCAATCAAAATACTTAAATAAGTAGCAGAACGGCAGCAAACAAACGTTAAGTGTGCCAGTAGGTAGTATGGATTACATGATAGTATAACTAAGGGAAAGGAGAAGCACATGAGGGAAGAGGGCCCTGCTCGTGATACAGTTGAATGTTATATATCCCACCTTTAAATAACTGGCTATTTTTTTTTGTAAAAGTATCCTAACTTCACATCCTTTTTATTTAAATAACACTATATTCCTTTATGATTTTGTAATTACTGTGCTAGAATTAGTTCTTAGGGGACTATTTCTTAGACACATTTTAAAAGATCCACAGGTGGTACTAATTACTTTACTAGTGATACTGTGTAAAAACCTGAAAAACATGCACTGTTAGGGTTCCCTGAGGACTGGAGTTGGGTAAGGCTGGGTACACGCTTAATGACGCGTGTACCCTGCAATGCGACCTGAGACCCCCATGTCGTCAGGCCTACATATCGGGTCCGTATACACTGGGCGATCCGGTGCCCGACTTACAGATATACTAGCCCCCACCACATAGTGCTGCATGGGATCGTCAGCCGCACCGCCGATGACCCTGCGCACTACACAATGTAGTGCATTTACACACTGCACGATATTAACGATTTGTTGTTCCAATGCGTTGGAAATGGCCAAATCATTAACAATATAATTTAGTGTGTACCCAGCTTTACACTGCTGTAGATGCTAGAACCAGGAGGCAAGAGCTCCATAACCCACTATTCCCAGAATGAGATGACAGGGACCTGAAATATAAGCCACTCTGCTATATTAATATAGAAAACCAGGTGCGCTAATTAGTGGAGTAAAAAAGTCTCATACATCCACAGCTGCTGACCCCAAAAAAATGTATATACAACAAGCTACCAAGGTGATACAAATATTTAGGGATAAGAATTACCCTGAATCTTTGTTAGAGAAAGCCTTTTTGGAATTCTCTGAGATCGATAGAATTTCTCTTTTAGAATGCAAAATTCCTTCTAATAAGAAAAACTCTGGTATAGATGGTCGAAGTGCATTTATATCTAAATACAATAGCTTGTTGAATAAAATTAAGTCTATTTTTAGAAGAAACTATGATATGCTACACTTAGATCCTATTTTAAAGACAGAGTTAGACAAAGAACATACTGTGATCTTTGAGAGGGCACACAATCTTAAGAACTCTCTGGCTCCTAGTTTTTTTAGATGACAATTGAAATACTACAAAGAACACTTCTCAGTGGCTATCCAAACAGAAGGGTTGTTTGAAATGTGGACATACAAGATGTATAACATGTGGTTCTATAGGTCATGGCATTACGAGTTTTGCCTCTGGTTTTAGCTCCTCTGGTTTTCAAGACATTTATTAATTGTGAAAGCAAATTTGTTGTTTATCTACTACAGTGTACTTGTCAATTCCAATATGTGGGACTCACCATAAGGTCTTTCAAAACCAGAATTCTAGAGCATCGTCGAAACATTCTAAACAGAAATGTCAAACATAGTCTAGCACGTAATTTTTATGTTAGCCATTCAAGGGACCCCACTGGTTTGCAATTAATAGGTTTGGAACACATTTTGCCAATAGGACGGGGAGGGGACAGATTTAGCAGATTGTGTATACGTGAAGCCTTCTGGATACACAATTTGAAAACTCTGTACCCAGATGGTCTCAAAGAAACAATTGAATTAGATTTCTAGAGAATGTTTAGGGCTGGGTGCTACTATGGAATATTGCTAATTACAGTATACCAATTATTAATATTTATAACCCATTCTTTATTTTATACATATTTTTTATATACTCTTTTTCCTTATTTATATCTTTCAATCTATTTATTGAATATAAGTTGTAACGATAGGTCACTGGAATGAGATTGCTGTTATACATTTGGGCTTAAAGAATGCCTGGTTAACCTGGAGTTTGATATTTTAGAATGCATTATCATTGGGCTTTATATAGTTTACGACTCTAATTTTTAGTTCTCCAATATCTCTCTCATATTTTATTAATTATATAAATGTGTATTTTCTTTTTTAAATTGTATATATAAATGTGTAATTTTACTTTTTTTATTTAAAAAACAAATATATACTTACTTTTATATCATAGTTGAATTTTTATACCAAATTACCAATGTGCTTGATTGAGACATTGTTTTCATTGTAACACAGATGCATCTTAATTACTGATTATCTCAGTTGGGAGGAGTATTTAAGCTACCCCCTGGTAATGAACATGCATACTTCCTTTTGACAAAACCCCTGCAAGAGGGGAGAAATGCGTCAAGGCTTTAATTTGACTGCTTATACACTTGTTTCTACCAGCAACTTCGGAGAACCTGTTACAGTACTTCAGCCAAGATCCCCGCAACCATCTGGTATCATTTGCGGTGGACCTCCGCTGTACATTTCTAACATCAGCATGCCTGACCAGATCCCTGCTGAGTGCAGTTACCATCTACGGCGGGTGAGCATTTCGGACAGCCACACAATTATCTCCGCTGCCCTGACTTGCGGCTCTGGCAGTGGTAAGTGTAGATCAGCGGAGGAGATCAGGCTCTACCACTTGCCATGACTTTTTGGCTCCGGCTTGTGGCAACGGTACAGATGGGAGCGCAACACCAGCTGGCTCTCCCCTTTGGAAGGGACCCATGCATATTGACCCCCTGGGAAATTGACTATTCACAGCTTTAACATTAGCTGGTTTAAGACTGTTTCATTTTCTCTAATACAGGTGGATTGATTATATGTATCAAGAATATGTTGTCGTTTGGTTTTAAATTTTAAAGTGCACATATTTTCTTATTCACTTATATTTTGACTGCAGTCAATTAATTATTTAGATACAGTATTCATCAATAAATCATTTGTAACAGCACATTGGGATTGGTATAATATATATTTATTTTTATGGCTTTCATATCCTAATGCAGACTCTTTAAACAATTCTTTACTCTGCTATATTAAGGTTATTTGAAAAATTAGGAGAATCCTATTTTGGTCTTTATATTTTGGTCTCCTGAGAAATGTTATAAGATAACTAGAGCTACCTTTTATCTTCCATTCTACAATAAAAGTTCAAGTAAAAGTAAAGTTCAGCAGGTAATGTTTAAATCACACTGAGACTTGTAATGATTAAGGGTCTGTAAATAGTACCAGGGACTATCCTGTGGCCGGGTATGGGGGGATTTATATACAGTATACAGTGCACACTATTATTTCCTAATAGCATTGGCATTCCATGCACATTCATTTCGGAAAATACAGTTAGTAAATGTAACTAGATTCAGCGGACATAGTTTTTGCTTTGCTGGTGTTACCTGGAATGGGATACAGCTGAAAAAATAGTTCTTCTGAAATGTTTTGTCTATAAGTGTTATGTTACTTGTCGCCATGTGTAAGGATAACCGCACTCTGCATTCTTCTTCCATTCTATCCAGCTGTAGGCAAACAAGTTCTGATTGCTCTGAGCTCATCTCTGAAGGAAAGATGACAGCATAGTGCCTGAGTAGAAATGGAAAAATATTAGTATGAGACATAAGCAGCATCATAGTGACTTAGGGGGTCTATTTACTAATGCTGGCCACACACTAGACCAACTTTCATCCAACCATCCAACTAGTGGATTTGTTGGAATGAAAATCTGGTAACGTATGGGAGTAAATGATGATCAGCAATTAGCTCCTAAATGCCAGAAAACAGATGAAAATGGTCGGTCAGACAAGTTTGTTAAATGTTTGATCTAAACAATTTGTTCAAAGAACAGTTTTTGTCCATTTTCCAGCGTTTTTTGAGCAAATTGCTGATTGTCATTTGCTTTCATACCTTACCATATTTTCATTCCAACCAATCAACTAGTTGGCTGGTTGGATGTAAGTTGGTCTAGTGTGTGGCCAGCTTAAGCCTTGGATGGAGATACAGTGAATGGAGATAAAGTACCAACCAATCAGCTTCTAACTGCCATGTTACAGGCTTTGTTTGAAAAATGACAGGAGCTGATTGGTTGGTACTTTCTCTCCATCCAATTTATCTCTCTCCAACGCTTAGTAAATAGACCACATAGAGTCTTAATCGGAGATGTATGCAAACCCAATGGCTTACGTACATCTCCGATGTTTGCTGTACTGAGCATGTGCAGGACCCGAACTGCACGTGTGAAGATTGGGTCCTATAGACGTCAGGTGAGTGACAGTCTGCAGCCATTTAGGGGAAGTGAGAGGAAGGCAATGGGGAGCGTTTTCAGAAACAGGACGTGTCGGCCCTGTTTTCAAGGCGTGTCAAGGCTAGGGTCTGCGACTTCCATTTAAGATATACTGGCCACTCCAGCATGATTACACCAGACATCCTGAGTAACTTCAGGATTACTGACATGTCCAATGGTCATGCAAGTGTTCCAATTCTGCATCTTCACATGCAGCAGCGGGTCACTGAAGCCGGCAGAAGGCATTTATTTACACTAGACGCCGGCATTAGCATATTTTTTAGCACAGGCGCTGCACTAAAAGACACAGCGGCTGGGATATTAGCCTCCATCTCTGGATCATTTCCTTAGATGGAGGAGTGATTCCTTCTTTATACAATATAATTTCTCACCCAGGGGTAAATTTACTAAGCAGTGCTTTTCAAAGCTCCCACATCATCAGTTTCAAAATGAGGTATTTAATATTATTGCCCCTTTAGATTCAGTGGGCACTGATAAGTAAATTTACCCCAAATATAGATTTATATCCAGGGAAATTGACTGCTTGATCAAGACATTGGTTGACATGATCCATGTTTAGTTTGTTTATATGAACGTTGGGTCTCACAGCTGTATCGTGGTGTATATTGGTATAGTCAGAAGGCATTCACAGAGGTTCTGACAACAATTCCCTCACATCCTGAGCACCTGATAGATCCTGATCAAAAGCTGTAGTTATTTTAGTATCATACATGTTGCATCTGGCAGCCAATTATATATAAAATGACGATATGGTCAACTACAATACAATGTATACGCAATTGTAGTTGACTAGAATATTGATGTCCATGGGAACTGGGTACCAGAGGGAGAGTGGCCAAATCTGGGAGTCTTGGCCATGCCCCCTCTGGAAAAAAAAATCAATCTAAAATAATATGCATTGTGATCTGCAAAGTGGGACATTTGTCCCCCATCAGCAGCTGGCCTTGGCCCCCACCAACAGGCATGAGCCCAGGTAAGTACCCCCATCCCCCTCTTGGCACCCCTGTGTATATAATAAACACCTTCAAGCCTTTAAAAATATATAACCACACTGAGTTGTGTTTTATCAAAATATCAATCCATAATGAAATTTGTATAGAGAACTTAACTATAGACTGTGGACCAGGGGCATATCTATAATGGGTGCTGCTCATACTCTATAGACTCTAGGCATACTCTAGTGCCCAGAGTCTATAACTCCGGCGCTGGCCGCGCACAGCTCAGTGCGCTGCCAGCCGCCAGACAGAGAGGAGAGGGCCAGTGTTGGAGACTGCACACGGGCTCCCTCCTGTCTAGACATGCCCCTGCTGTGGACCATGCAGCACATTTTGCATGGTTTGATTTCAACCCTGCCAATGCACCCTGCATTTTCCTTATGACTGTTGACTAAGAGACCCTGCCAATATCCACATTTGTAATGTTGCTATGGAAAGTTACACAGCTATGTTGTCCTAAATATGCATTTATATACTGGTTTTGTAATATGTAATATGGCAGCAGCACATTCCTGTCTGACTGACAGATATACACATTTCTGTTGCATACTTACCTGTAACAGAATGTCTTCCCCGCAGCCAAAAAAAAAGAAAGCGTAAGATCCTTACTGGAAGGCGTGAGCGATCAATGAGTCGCAAGTATATGTCTCAGAGAACTGAAAGATAGAGCAAACCTTTGCCCAATTCCCACTGTTATGGGATCAACAACAAGATAATTGAACAACTTCCAGGCGAATGGTGCATTTTCCACAGTCTCGACACTGTTGTGACTGAAGATGAGAGGGAAAGAGTGCGCTATCCAGTTTCATTTTTTTCACACAATCGAGATGAGTAGATCTTCTGCCTCACATTCTATGACTGAACAAGGGTGCAGTCATGATGCTCATCAGGAACAAGAACACAAGGAAAGGTTTAGTCAATGATTGTAAAGTCACTCTTCCAAAATACAATTTCTGTGGACATTTTATGTGGAGAACATAAGGGGTCGTTGCACACCTTGCCAAATATTCCGCTGACTCCAAGCGACAGCACTTTTCCTTTTACAATCAAATGGATTCAATTTACGATCATATTGTCCTTTGCGATGACAATGAATAAGGGTCAAGGACAGACACTTGCCAAAATTGAAATATACCTGCCAGGACCAGTCTTCTTACATGGTATGCTCTATGTTGCCCTATCTTGAGCAAGATCAAAGGATTCTGTTGCAGTAAAAATCACTCCTGAAGATGCACCTGGATTACCTGCTGCAAATGGATGGACTCAAAATATTCAAAAGTCTTTGAATGAAGTTGTAACATTTTTTTTTGTCAATCAAATAAAGTTTACATTAGTTGCTTGATTGGAGTTTATACTTTAAAAAAATCTAACCATCGATTTCAACGAGTCTCTACAAGTAATAATAATAATAATTAAAAAAATAATAATTAAAAAAACTGTCAAGCAGTAAAAATAATTCATCCCCAGGTTAAATTATTTATAGCTACATGGCACTTGAACTTCATTCTGAATGGCTTAATGTTATTTCCTATCCAGCCCTTGCAATCAGTCTCAGTAGGTATTTCAGGCTAAAAGTGATTTCCTTTATTGTAATTGCTTCGGCTAGAAGAGTAAATGAATTACAAGTTCTGTGGGCCAGAGAATAATTTCTAAAGATCTTATTAGATAAAAGGGTATTGAATGCAATTTCAGCTTTTGCAAAAAAGTAGTGTCTTTATTTATCTGAATTAGGAAATCATATTGCTATGTTTTTTTTTCTTTACTAAAAAAAATGAGAAGGGAGAGATACATTGTATTTACTGGACATTCTAAGAGCAACATCAATTTACCTCACAAAAGTCAGAGATTTCCAGAAGACAGAACACCTGGTCATTCTTCCAGCAGAAATAATTATCTAACTAAAGAGACCATCTCAAGATGGATCAGAGAAAGTGTTCCTTCATCAATAAAAAGGAGGGATGTAAAGTATCTGATATTCTTAAGGCACATTTCTCAAGGGCAGTGTCAGCCTCGTGGGTTAAAAAGGCTCGGGCAATAGTGAAAGATATCTGCAGGGCAACTGCAGGGTCCTCGATATATACATTCACAAATAACTATGCTCTAGATGTTTTGGATACCTACTCTTGAAGTCGAGTTGTTTAAAGGGTAAAAGCAAAGTCTTATAAACAAAGAGAAAACAGCGCTAGTGGATTGATTATATAGGTGCAACTGCATAAATCTAATACATATAAATCAAATTGCATGTAAAAATAGCAAATGCGGCTTGGTTATACATTATAAAAACTTGTTTATTACACATAAGGTAAATAAAATAATTAGGTCATCGTTTGCAAAGAGATTCTTAAAACTCCATATGTTAAGTGTTCATATAACATCAGTTCCAAAGGATTGGATAGATAATGACAAAAATTGAAATGAAAAAAATGAGAAATAAAGTCAATCGTTACTGACCCAGGAGAGCACTATTAGTCCACAGGTTCTTTAGTATCAAGTGGTGCACTTCAGAGTGTATATATCTCCAGCTAATATCCAGTGTAGGAGGAGTATGACAGTGTCCAGAGGGATAGAAGTAAACCTCCTTAGCAAGGTATCCTCGCATAGTTTGGATCAACGCTGGAAACTCGACTCCATAAACCGGCATGATAGTGAATGGTGCAGCAGCTCCCCAGGTACAGTAGAGAAAATTAAAATGGCTCAACGCGTTTCTGTGTGGAAAGATCCCACACCTCCTTCAGGAGCATGTATGTATCCCCTTTCATCTGACCAGTTTATATACTGGTCTAAGCAAAACAATTTCATTGCAAATGTCCATAATTGCAAATCAAAACCCTTAATAGGGTAAGTGTGATAGGAGACAATCATATCTTTAACTAAAAATCAACTGTCTTAGCTTATTTTATGGTCAATAATTTATTACCTATGCTGTACCGAATCCTGGTCATGTGACCTCCCTCATGACCAGCTCCTCGGCACAACAGGAGTTGTAGTGCTTATTGTGAGATGTGTGGTCAAGTGTAATCAACTTTGATCATGTGATCACCCTCTCTGTGTGTGATTCAGAGGTTTAGAACAGGTGATGTAAATAGACATCACGTGTCCCGTACTTTACTCTTAGAAGGACTCAATATCATATGTAGCCATCTTTAATCTGGGCAATTTCTTACATTTGGGAATTGAAACACATCATATAAACAAACATTGTGCATCCTGCATAGTTTCATCCATGCACCCTAATTATGGATACAACAATTATATAATTTACATAATTTTTCTGACAAATATATATATTTAATAAAAACACGTAATTTAATTATATTCATTGGTTCACAGTTTCTTATATAAATAATCAGAAAATAGATGAAAATAGTTGAAAATTATAATATTCTGATAGGTGTTTTGTTTTTAGGGGTTAACTATCACCCATTTGCGTAATAATCATTCATCCAAATTGATACAGTTTAGACATATCAAATCATTCTATACAATGCTTCCTTAGAAGTAATATAAGTAGATGTCTCAAATAAGTGCCAAGTTTTTGCTATCTAAACAAACCCCAAATCTAGATCATCAAGGACAGAAGCTATTGATTACAATGATTGGATCAAGGTAGATGATGGGGACCCCATCTATCTCCCCCCTATGCCACCATTTGAATTACCCATTCATAGCACTGAATTGAGCTCTATAGACTCAGGCCATCTGGATAGATTGTATTTAATTTGAATATCCAAAAAAACCTCCTGTCGGCATAGGTTCTTGTATCTATCCCCCCCCCCCCCGTATTGTAGTGGGGATTTGTTTCAGCCCCATGATTATTAAACTGCCTGGATTTCCTTCATGTGTCAGAGAAATGTCTAGAGACACATTATATGATGGAAGCCTATTTTATTGTTGATTACACGTGACCACGCATCTCACAATAAGCACTACAACTCCCGTTGCGCCGAGGAGCAGGTGATGAGGGAGGTCACGTGACCAGGATATGGTACACCACAGGTAATAAATTGACCATAAAATAAGCTAAGACAGTTGATTTTTAGTTAAGGATATGATTGTCTCCTATCACACTTACCCTATTAAGGGTTTTGATTTGCGGCTTGGTTGTACTATTGATTGCAATTATGGACATCTGCAATGAATTTGTTTTGATTAAACCTAATTATATAAACCGGTCAGATGGAAGGGGATACATACATGCTCCTGAAGAAAGTGTGGGATCTTTCCACACAGAAACGCATTGAGCCATTTTAATATTCTCTACTGAAACCTGGGAAGCTGCTGCACCATTCACCATCGTGCCGGTTTATGGAGTCAAGTTTCCAGCATTGATCCAAACTATGCGAGGATACCTTGCTAAGGAGGTTTACTTTTATCCCTCTGGACACTGTCAAACACCTCCTACACTGGATGTTAGCCGGACATATATACACTCTGAAGTGCACCACTTGATACTAAAGAACCTGTGGACTAATAGTGCTCTCCTGGGTCAGTAACGATTGACTTTTTTTTATTTGTTTATTTAAATTGTATTTTATTGATTTTTCAATATAAGTGACAAGTACATATAACATAAACACAATTAAGACAAGTTATTACAGAAAATTTTTCGATGAAGAAATCCCACTCGACAAGGTTTGTCTCAAAAATAAAATTAATAAAAATAATACAAACTGGAATGCAAGACTAGAAACATCATAAAGACAACAGATTTGTATAGTATGCATATAATAATAGATTTTCGGATTACTGTAATATTGTAATATTGAATTAATATATCACATTTAACAAATGAGAATTATACTTTCTTCCATTGATGAAAAAGGAAAAGACAAATTGCAAACAATTTAACATAGACTAAATTAACTAGACATTACCAAATGAGTCAAGACAGAGGGGGGAGGGAACACCAATAGGATAGATAAGGGGGGGAGGGGGGGAAGCATAAACATTTCCCAGCCTGAATATTCTCTAATATATATTCAATAATCATTAAAACAATATAAAATCACTGAATGCTTCTTTGAAGGAACCAATTAGTATCTTTAAACAAACTCAGTATATGATTTTGGGATAAGGAATCCAATAACTCTATATATTTCCCCCATTTCTTGTAGAATCTTGAATTCCTCTTCTGGTACTGTTGCTTGTCTCTCAAAATAAAGAGTTTTTAATAGCATTATCTTAACCGTTTGCAGTAAGGGGCTTTTTGTGAAGTCCACTTCTGCAAAATCACCTTCCTCGCAATGGTAACTATGATTGTTAGAATAGGTAATAAATGAGTAAGGGAATTCGAAATCTCCCAATTTCGGAAATCTGTGCATAAAAGTGCTAAAGGATCTAGAAATATATGAATTCCAATGGTTAGATTTAAAAAATTAATTATTTTGTGCCAAAATCGTTTAATTTTTGAACAACTCCAAAAGTTATGATGGAAAAGCGTCTTTTGAGCTGCGCATTTTGGACATTGACCAGATTCCTCTATAACCATATGCATGCATTGGCCTTGAGTAATATAAGCTTTATGAATTGTGTGAAAATGTACTTCTTGGAGATTTGCAGAGGGGAGATATTTTAAAGGAAGTTCCATTGAGGTCAGTAGCTCTGCCGAAGTGAAACCCACTGGAAAATCTTGTATCCATTTATCATGTAGCTTTTTCCATAATTTGGTTTTGTCAAGACACAAGATCCCAATAAAGGTATTTAGTTTTATAAGAGATGGTTGATATGACAGACAATAATTTTTGCAGAACATCATCATTATGGATTTGAGTGGTAAAAGAGTTTATATAATGTCTTACTTGCAAGAACATATAGAAATGAGTATTTGGAAGGTCAAAAGTTGTTTTTAACATTTGAAAGGAGACAAGTTCTCCTCCCGGGTCAAAAACATCTTTTATTGCAATAATACCTTTGGATTTCCATAATTTAAATTGAGCACTGTCAAGCGCTGGAGAAAAGCAAGGATTACCACATAAGGGAATTAATTTAGAGACTGTATGGTTCCCAGTTACAAGTTTATTCATATTTATCCAAGAAAGATAGGTGTCTTTAATAAGAGGGTAATCTTTTAACATTGTAGGGAAAAGATTGCAGGGCGTATGTAACAGTGAAAGTGGAGAAACCAAGGCTTCTTCAATGTGCAGATTAGTATAAATAGACCGGTTAAGTATCCAGTCAGAAATGTATCTAGAAAAATATAGCATACATAAATAATTTAATACTAGGAATGGCTAATCCTCCCTCACTTCGCCTTAAATACAATTTGGACATCGAAATTCTGGCTTTTTTCCCTGACCATAAAAATTTTGAGAATATTTTTTAACAAAAAAACAAATCTGAGGTTGTGAGGCTCAAATGTGTCATCTGTATAATATATGATAATTTGCGGAAAATTATATTTTTTATAACAGCCACACGACCCAGCAAAGACTAGAGTAATGAGGCCCAATCTTCAAGTTGTTTAGCAATTTTTTTTTAATACTGGGGTAAAATTGGTTTTGTATAGGTCAGACAATTTACTGGGAATATGCATTCCCAAGTATTTCATAGGGGATGATAGGAATTTAAATTGATCAAGTTTCTCCCGAATTGATTGCGGGACAGGAATTCCACCTAATGATAAAATTTCACATTTATCTGAATTTATTTTGTAGCCTGCAAAGGCTTCAAATAGTGAAATAGTATGTAGTAAGTTACGGATTGAGTGGAGAGGGTCTGTTGTAAAGAGCAGCATGTCATCTGCAAATAGTGCAAGTTTGACTTCTTCATCATTTATTGAAATTCCTTTAAAGAATGTTTTGGAGTGTAAGGCAATAGCTAATGGTTCTATGGCTGCAGCAAAAAGAAGGAGAGATAAGGGGCACCCCTGTCTTGTCCCCCTATAAATATTGATTGGTTCTGATAGATATCCGTTGCACATGAGTTGTGATTGGGAACTAGTCTATATTGTTTCTATAAATGCAACAAATTTGTTGGGAAAGCTGAAGCGAGAAAGGGTCACAAACAAATGGTCCCACAAGACCATATCAAATGCTTTTTCGGCGTCTATGGCCATTAAAACAGGGGTATTCACATGAGTTCTAGATTCAGCCCAGTAAGCTGCGGCCAAGACTTTCCTAATATTACAGGTTTTATGACAGCCCCATATAAATGCCGTCTGGTCTTGGTGTATTATAGCTGGGAGAAGTAGCTTAAGCTGATCATCTAATATTTTGGCAAAAATTTTGTAATCGTCATTTAATAGAGATATTGGTCTGTACGACCCAGGTTGCTCTAAGTCCCTTCCCGGCTTCGGCAATACCCGAATAAGAGCTGAATTAAAATACTGGGGAATTTTACTATTTTCCAATATCTAATTGAAGACATTAGTGAGTGTCTCCGAGAGACTGTTAGAAAGAATTTAAGAAAAATCACCAGTAAATCCGTGTGGACCTGGGTCTTTAGACGGCTTTAAATGTGAGATACCATTTTGTACTTCTAATTGAGTGATAGCGGCTAGTAAAATGGAAACTTTTGTAGGGTCTAACGTCGGTAAGGAGACACCTGATTAAAACAATTCGTTTGCTGTTGGATTTACAGTAGGTTTGGAGTAAATTTTTTCATAAAAAATTTTGTAAAATATTTAGTGTTTTCATGCTGGAGGATGATCTAGAACCGTCCTCCCGTCTTAATGATGGAATTATAGGGGATTTGTAAGAACTATGTAATAGGTTAGATAGCAATTTACCCACTCAATTTCCATGTTTATGATATCTAAAATCCATTTGGAAGGAGTATCTATCTCCATAAAATTGAAGCATTTCATCAAAATGCTGTTTGGTGAGTGAGCATGCCAACCTGGATTGGGGAGAGGGTAATTGTTTATAATTTTGATAAGCCTCTGTCAGATTCTTCTGGGCCATACGAATTTTCTTGGTATATTGTTTTCGAGATTGTGTGGTATATGAAATTATTGAGCCTCTAATCATGGACTTGGCCGTCTGCCAGAATAAGAGGGGATCTGAGGTGGCATGCAGAAGATTATCAATTTTATATTCTTCCCAGAAAGATTCCATCTTATTACTAGGGGTGTGCACCGGCCACTTTTCGAGTTTTGTGTTTTGGTTTTGGATCTGGATCTTTGTGTTTTGAATCTGGATTAGTTTTGCCAAAACCACCCTTCCGTGTTTTGGGTTCTGGGTTTTGTGTTTTGGATCTGTAGCATAAAAACAGCTAAAATCACAGAATTTGTGGGTTTTTCTGCTCCTATGCTATTATTAACCTCAATAACCTTAATTTCCAGTCTATTCTGAACACCTCACACCTCACAATAGTGTTTGCACTGAGGTAGCTGGATGACTATGCTAAGCAACAGGAGTGGGCGGCACAAACCTGTGGCCCATTTAGGAGTGACACTGCAGTTGCAGACAGGATGGCAGTTTGAAAAACTAGGCCCTAAACAGTACATAATGCAAACAAAAAAAAGAGGTGCAAGATGGAATTGTCCTTGGGCCCTCCCACCCACCCTTATGTTGTATAAATAGGACATGCACACTTTAACAAAGCACCAGGGTCTGCCACACGACTGTGGCTGAAATGATTGGTTCGTTTAGGCCCACACAAAACAAGCTGGCAATTAATGTGTCACTGCACAAACTGGCTCTACATAGGCAAGATGTCATCCTCATCCTCCTCATCCACCGATTCCTCACCCTCTTCAGTGTTGTGTACATCCTCATCCTCACAGAGTGTTAATTCGTCACCACTGGAATCCACGACCATAGGTCCCTCTGTATGTTCTGGAGGCTGGTCTCCCTGGAAGAGTTGATAATTCATTTTTATGAACATCATCTTCTACACATTTTGTGGAAGCAACCTCCTACGCCTTTCGCTGACAAGGTTCCTGGCTGCACTAAACACTCTTTCGGAGCACACACTGGAGGGGGGCAACTCAGGTAAAATAGAGCCAGTTTGTACAGGGGCCTCCAAATTGCCTCTTTTTCCTGACAGTACAGGCACGGACTGTCTGACATGCCTACTTGGATGCTGTCACCGATGTAATCCTCCACCATTCTGTCAATGGTGACAGTATCATATGCAGTGACAGTAGACATGTCAGAAATTGTTGCTAGGTCCTTCAGTCCGGACCAGATGTCCAAACTTGGTCCTGCCTGCCCTGCATCACCGCCAGCGGGTTGCTTAGGATACCTAAGTTTTTTCCTGGCAGCCCCAGTTGCGGGAGAAAATGAAGAAGGAGCTATTGACTTGTCACGTTCCACTTCAGCTGACAGTGTTTTCACCAGCAGGTCTTTGCACCTCTGCAGGCTTGTGTCGGCCAGAAAGAGAGACACCACATAGGCTTTAAACCTAGGATCGAGCACGGTGGCCAAAATGTAGTGGTCTGATTTCAACAGATTGACCACCCTGGAATCCTGGCAAAGTGAATGAAGGGCTTCATCCACAAGTCCCACATGCTGAGCAGAATCACACCATCTTAGCTCCTCATTCACTTTCTCCAGCTGCTTCTGCAAAAGCCTGATGAGGGGAATGACCTGACTCAAGCTGGCAGTGTCTGAACTGACTTCACGTGTGGCAAGTTCGAAGGGCTGGAGAACCTTGCACAACACGGAAATCATTCTCCACTGCGCTTGAGTCAGGTGCATACCCCCTCCTTTGCCTATGTCATAGGTGGATGTATAGGCTTGAATGGCCTTTTGCTGCTCCTCCATCCTCTGAAGCATATAGAGGGTTGAGTTCCACCGCGTCACAACCTCTTGCTTCAGGTGATTGCGGGGCAGGTTCAAGAGTGTTTGCTGGTGCTCCAGTCTTCAGCACACAGTCGCTGAATGGCGAAAGTGGCCAGAAATTTTTCGGGCCACCCAAAGTGTCTCCTGCATGCCCCTGTCGCTTTTCCGAAAATTCTGCACCACCAAGTTTATTGTGTGAGCAAAACATGGGACGTGCTGGAATTTGCCCAGATGTAATGCCCGCACAATATTGGTGGCATTGTCAGATATAACAAATCCCCAGGAGAGTCTAAGTGGGGTAAGCCACTGGGCGATGATTTCCCTCAGTTTCTCTAAGAGGTTGTTGGCGGTGTGCCTCTTACTGAAACCAGTGATACACAGTGTAGCCTGCCTTGGAACGAGCTGGCATTTCTGAGATGCTGCTACTGGTGACGCTGCTGTTGTTGTTGCGTAAAGTGATACATCTACCCAGTGGGCTGTCACAGTCATATAGTCCTTAGTCTGCCCTGTTCCACTTGTCCACATGTCCATGGTTAAGTGGACATTGGGTACAACCGCATTTTTTAGGACACTGAGGACACTTTTTCTGACGTTTCTGTACAGTCTCGGTATCGCCTGCCTAATGAAGTGGAATCTAGATGAGATTTGGAACCGGGGACGCACTACTTCCATCAATTGTCTAAATCCCACTGCACTAATGGTGGATACCAGATGCACATCTAACACCAACATAGCAGTCAAGGCCTCAGTTATCAATTTTGCTTCAGGATGACTACAGTCGTACTTCATCCTCCTCGCTAAGGACTGTTGGAGGGTTAATTGTTTAGTAAAAGTAGTGGTGTTCCTACTTCCTCTCTGGGATGATGAATGACTCCCAGCAGCAACAGCAGCAGTAGGCGTAGCAATGCAGGATCCTCCGGAGGAATCCCGGATAGGAGAGTCAGTCATGCCAGTGACATGGCCTGCAGGACTACTTCCGATCCTGACTAAGGAGGAGATTGACGAAGAGGGAGTTGACGGTGTGGTTTGCAGGCGCTTGGATACAACAGGACAACGGGATTTAGGTGTCCCTGGACTGCTTACGGTCTTAGCCAAAGTTTCTGAACTTGACAGTAACTTTTTATGAACGCGCTGCAGGTGCCGTATAAGGGAGGATGTTCCTAGGTGGTTAACGTCCCTACCCCTACTTATTTCACCTTTACATTTTATACATATGGCAAGACAGTTGTTGTCCGGATTTGGATAGAAATATTGCCAGACCAAAGAGGTGGAATGTTTGGTCATCTGCCCAGGCATGACCGTGAAGGACTTTTTGATCCCACGGACAACAACTGTCTCCCCCTGAGTCTGATTTAAACAAACCACATCACCATCAGAATCCTCCTTGCAAACTTCCTCCTCAGTGCCAGCTACACCAGTATCCTCATCCTGTTGTACTTCAACAGTGACATCTTCAATTTGCATATCAGCAAGTGGACTGTGGGTGCTCCTTTCAGCACTTGCAATGGGCGTGCAAATGGTGGAAAGAGCCATCTCTTCCCGTCCAGTGCTGGGAAGGTCAGGCATCGCAACCACCACCACACTTGGACTCTCCTTGGGGATTTGTGATATCTTCTTAGAATGCATAGAACGCAAAGTTCTTCGCTGTGCTTTTGCCAGCTTAACTCGTTTGATTTTTGTAGCTGAGGAGGGCTTCCATCATCATGTGAAGCTCAACCACTAGTCATGAACATAGGGAAAGACCTTAGCCGTTCCTTGCCACTCCGTGTCGTAAATGGCATATTGGCAAGTTTACGTTTCTCCTCAGATGATTTAAATGTTTTTTTTAAGGTAATTTTCCTGAACTTTGTCATTTGGGATTTTATATGCCCTCTACTATGACATTAGGCATCGACCTTGGCAGACGGCGTTGATGGCATTTAATCGTCTATGTCATGACTAGTGGCAGCAGCTTCAGCACTAGGAGGAAGTGGTTCTTGATCTTTCCCTATTTTATTTTTAGGGGACATAGTTTGGTCCTCCATTTATGTTATATTGATTGATATATACGTGCGGCTAAGGCGCACACAAACACAGAAAAGAAGAATTAAAAAAATTTTTTGGAGTGCACTTTGGGGGTTAAACCACCCTTTAACAGACTTATGGGACACAGGCGCATGCTTGGCGCTGCTCCTTTGTTGTTGCACGGACATCCACAGTGCACACAGGGCCTGATTCAGACCCAGTCGCAAGCACTGAGTGCTCACAACTGGGTCGATGGTGGCCCAGAGCGCATGCACATGAATGAGCCGGCTCCGTCATGCACATGCGCGAGACCCGGATAGCGACGGGTAATCTGTCGCTCCGGGCCTCGCACCAAAGGGGGCGTGCTGTTGATGTTGAGTGACCGCATGCCCCCTTTGGTGGGCGGGCCAGGGGGGTGGCTGCCCAGATGGAGGTGTTCCCATGAGAACACCTACCATTTGGGGGCAGCCCCACTGACATCACAAGTCATGTCAGTGGGAGAGCTTTTGGCTCAGTTTGAGCTGAAAGCTCTCTAGGGCTTGTGGCCACGAGACCCTACCACAAGGGTCTCATCGCAAGCCCGAAGTTCAAGACCATCGCGACCATCATCCTGGCCACTCGCTTTAGCTGTGGGTGACCACTCTGAATCAGGGCCACAATTCACAAACACAGAAAATTATTTTTTATTTTGTTTGGAGTGCACTTTGGGGGTTACAGCACCCTTTAATGGTCAAGCCAGCCGGCTCTTGATTTATGACACAGGCGCACGCTTTGCGCTGCTCCTTTGTTGATGCTACAGCGCACACAATTCACAAACACAAAAAAATATATATATATTTTTTTTTTGGAGTGCACTTTGGGGGTTACAGCACCCTTTAAGAGATGAGCCAGCCGACCCTTTACTTATGAGACATGCTTGGCTCTGCTCCTTTGTTGATGCACATGCAGCCACAGTGCACACATTTCACAAACACAGAAAATATTTTTTTATTTAGTTTTGAGTGCACTTTGGTGGTTACACCACCCTTTACAAGATGAGCCAGCCGTCCCTTTACTTATGACACAGGCGCACGCTTGGCGTTACTTTGTTGATGCACGTGCGGCTACTGCGCACACAATTCACAAACAGAAAAAAAATAGAAAATTTTTTTTAGCGTGCACTTTGGTGGAGCACCCCTGATGGACAGATCACCCCCTGGATAACACTACAGCACCCCTCTAGGACTACAGCCTTTATGGGACACTGCACAACACAGTCCAGCCAGCCCCTATAGACTTTGGAGTGGACACAGCCCCTATGGACAACTGACTGCACAACACAGCCCAGCCAGCCCCTATGACAACAGCACAACACAGCCCAGCCAGACCCTATGGACAACAGCAGAACAACACAGCCCAGCAAGCCCTAGCTCCCACCCTCCCTCTTCACTGTCCACAGCCGGAGTGCGAAATGGCGCCGACGCGGGGACCTTTTATACAATCCAAAACCCGCAAGATCCGGAAGGCGGGATGATGACGTTATGCCTCGATTTCTGATCCGAGTCAGGCGAGAAAAATCGAGCCTGACTCGGGTGCGACTCGGATCGGGGGGGCTCGGGGGGATTTGGATTTCAGAAATCCGAACCCGCTCATCCCTACTTATTACCTAATTTTATAGAATCTGCTAAATGAGTTGGGAAACTCCACTGCCTATATGACCCTCGATCAATCCCGGTTGAAGATGAAAACCATACTAATGCGCGGTCAGAAACACTCATTGGTGCAATTTCAGTAGATATTATTCTAGAAAACAAAGAATCTGACACAAATAAATAATTGATTCTAGATAAGGTCCCATGGGCAGCTGATAGGCAAGTAAATTCTTTGTGTTTAGCCCTCCCCACTTCTATAGTATGAAGTTGGGCACTAAGCCAAGTAATACCATTTTTGGGGAGGTGAGAGCTGGCAGGAGGAGGGGTGTTTCTATCCATATACTGAGATGTAATTAAGTTAAAATCACCCCCTAATATCATTTTGCAAGATGAATGAGGCAAAAGAAGATTGGAAATCTGCGTGAAGAATGATCTCTTGTATAAATTAGGGGCATAAACTTTACAAATAATATATCTGTCATTATTAAGCATAATTTCTGCTAGGAAATCTACCCGTGGGATCTGTAACAATATTAGTAATAGAAATATTACGATTCTAGGATACCAAGTTTGCTACACCTCTCGATTTAGAATTAAAATGTGAAGACGCAATTACCATCATAGTTGAGGAATTTAATTTAAGTATCTCTGGAGCGAGTAAGTGTAGTTCTTGTAGAAATACTATTATCTAAATGAAGTTTGTGTAGATAAAGTAATATCTTTTTTCTTTTGATAGGTGAGTTGATCCCACCTACGTTTAGAGAACCAATCTTAAGGTCCTCCATTTATTGCAGCATTTTTGTATATAAAATCAAGAGAGAAAGTGGTTTTGGAGTTGATTCAAGATCAGGAAACTTGTATTTCCAGTTGGTGTTATTGAGTAAGGTAAGAAGGGGGGTAGGAAGACACATTAGGTAGGGAAGACAATACAGACAAAAAATCACAATATATAAAAGATAGGTGAGGCCTTAGCAAGCCCTTAAGAAATATTGAATATAGAACTTCACGGTAATAGCCATTTTAGTCAAATTATTAGGGAATGGAGCAATCAGCTCCTAACCCGTATCCAACATTCTACATATAGTTAGTTTTCAAAATGGTTGCAGCCCTGTAAAGAATATGGTGCTAAATATAATATTCGGACAGAGCATAAAAAACAAGTAATATCAAACAAAGAATTTCCTGAATAATATAAAATGTGTAACATCATCATATCACATTAGTAGCTAACGATTGATACTTTTAATTTTCAAAGAATAATTGAGCTGAAGATATCAATAATAAAGCAGAATAGTTAAACTAGTTGGTCCAATATAAATCATCATTTATGTTATCTGCAGTAAATATTCATCAGAATATAAGATGAGCATAAAAGATCAGGTACATTTAATGACACTGAGCATATTACTCTTGAGAAAAGTGTGCCTGTTGGGATGAATGGGATCCAGTAGCTTCTTAAGCCTCAGCATCCTGCGCATTCGTAAAATCTTTAAAGGAGTTGCCCTCAAATAATCGGAGGCACGCGGGATATAACAGCGCTAATTTGCGACCTGCTTTAATCAGCTGTGTGCATACTGGAGAAAAGGCTTTGCGTAATCTTGTCAGCTCCAGTGAGTAGTCTTGGAAGATAAGGATTTTTGAATCTTTCCAAACAAGTTCTCTTTTCCATCTGAATGCATGCCACATAACTTCTTTGTGCAGAAAGTTAAGCCATTTAAAGAGAACTACTCTTGGTTTGGATGGTTTCGATTGCCTAATTGGATCTGTTCTGTATGCCCTTTCAATTACTAGATCTCCGCATTCCGAATCAATATCTAGCAATTTTGGGAGAGACTGCTTTAGAAATTTGTATAAAGCCGGTCCCTTAATAGACTCAAGGATGCCAACTATTCTGAGATTGTTCCTGCGGGATCTGTTTTCCAGATCGTCTAACTTCTCCCATACTTGCGAATCTAACTTCTGTAAAGAGGCTGTAAGATCTTTCAGAGTGTTTAAAGGGGCCTATCCATTAGCAGATAAATTGAACAACTGAACGATATATCGTTCAGTCGTTCAATTTATCTGCTAATGGATAGGCCCTGAACGATGACAGATGCGCACTCCCGCTGCCGATAAATTTTATCTTTCGTGTCTCCAACATGTTGGTCAATTATCGCATATCGCTGCCAGATATTAGAAATATCTGGCAGTTTATATGCGGTAAACCACGAACGATATTAACAGCAGCTACAAAGCACTGGAGAGGAAAAAATCCACTCCCTGAATGATGTCATGCGATATCGTTCATCGTTCATCTTTTGCAAAAATCTGTCATGTACATGACAGATATCTTTCAGCACAGCCACCGGAATTTTCAATAGATATATTTTGTCTCTCATGGTTCAGAAAAACATCTGCTAATGGATAGGCCCCTTAACTCTTGGAAATTGTCCCCTACTTGATGTTCAACAGTGAGGAGTCTCTTTGACAGTTGTTTATATTGACTTTTAATGTCATTAACCACCTTTTGTAATGCTGCTGCTTGTGTTTTAGCCTGTTCAGCTAATAATGGCTGAACTGTTTCTTTCACTGCCTGCATTATATCCTGATAAGTAAGGGGAGCGACCACAGTACCTGGTGGGGCTGGAGAAGCAGCCCTAGAGAATATTTTGTCCTGTTGCTTCAGGTCCTGTTGTGGCAAAGGCATTAGCTGATTGGCATCTGAGACAGGAGCGGCGGCCATCTTAGGCGTGGCTGCGCGATCACTCTCCTTTGCTCTTGGCAGTTTCCCCGACATCGTGGAGGAGATAAATCTCTCCATCCAATGGAAGACAAGTCTCCTACAGGTAAGGCTGGCAGGGGGGCTGCAAACTGGAAGCTGCTTGCGGCTTTAGCAATAGTAAACAGCGGACGGGTAACGGAGCTCAGCAGAGATGCTTCCTACTCCATTTTTGCCGGAACCGGAAGTCCAACGATTGGCTTTATTTCTTATTTCTATTTTTATCATTATCTATCCAATCCATTGGAAATGATGTTACATGAACACTTAACATATGGAGTTTTAAGAATCTCATTGCAATTGATGACCTAATTATTTTATTTACCTTATGTGTAATAAACAAGTTTTTATAAGTATAACCAAGCCACATTTGCTATTTTTCCATACAATTTGATGTATATGTATTAGATTTGTGTAGTTGCACCTATATAATCAATCCACTAGCGCTGTTTTCTCTTTGTTTATATTTCTGCGTCTATTGAGGAGTTTAACACTCTCCTCTTAAACAGCTGCTGTATTGATGTGCGCGAATTTTTTTTCTATTTTGTCGTGCACATTGAAGTCTTGACTGGTTACTTATGGCCCTTCCTGTATACTGCTTGGGTACATCCAAGAGAAATGGCTGCCATGAAGAATGGAAGAAAATAACAGATTTTACTTACTGATAATTTTAGTTTCATCAAAACAGTCCATGGCAGCCTATAGTTTGTCCCCACAATCGTGTTTTTCCAGGAAAGCATATAAGGAGAGACACTCAAAAAGACAAGACATAAGATGAGGAGCTCGGCTATATGCACCAGGTGGGTGGTCCATTTTTGAGGTTCCTGTCTCTATCTTGAGAATGGGTTACTAACCCAGAGTAATTGCAGCCATGGAGTGCTTCGAAGAAATGGAATTAACCATAAGAATAATCCACTATTTTTAAAATATATTACTATCATATTGACAGAGGTGTAGTTCTTGCGCCAACAGATTGGGTCACCAAATGTTCATGTATCGAAAAAATATATAATTTATTCCTACAGATAGACCAGTAATTCCAGTCTATTATAGTCCTCGTACAGTTTTCTTGTCTTAGATCTTCTTATGGACAGGGATAGTATACCCAGAAGAATTCCAAAGATCAGTCAAAAGAGAAGAAAATATAGCTCCACATGGTGAAATACTTCAAGGTAATTTTATTCCAACAAATAAATAAAACAAAACAAAAACAGAATCCACAGGATAAAAAGGCAAATCTAGCCGTGTACTGTGTAGTTGGGGTGCAGTCTCCTAACACCCAAGCAAGCATAAGATGGAAATTCCCACAAAGTCTCCCAGGAATGACTTGTGGACCTGCTGAAGTCAAGGAAATGTCCCCCCATGGTACTGTGAAGTTCTAGCTTTGTTGTGGGCCCGGGGTGGTGATAGGAGTAGACACTGAAGCAGGTTTAAATGAAAATGTAGAACTTTTAATGAGTGGTTTGGTAGACATGAATATGACAAAAAACTAAAGTCCAGGTATAGCACTAAGTGCACTTGAAAGCTGTGGTGAAATAATGGGAGAAAGTCCAGTTAGTGACTGGCAAATGGGAAATGTCCAGGTACTGACTGGTTTATAGAAAATGTCCAGGTTGTGGCAAACAATGGGACCTGTCCAAGTAGTGACTGGTTAATAGAGAAATATCCAGTTAATGACAGGCAGGGGAAATCAGGTGTTGTGGTTGAAATGAAGAATGCAGGCTGAGGGAAAATCATCCAGCAGAGTGTCAGTGGAGGCAAGGTGCAGGGTGAACAGCAGACTCAGGTTCTCAGGCAAGGGGAAGGTAATGGAGGATGCAGGGTAGTCCAACAGGGTTGGAGAAGACAAGCAGGCAGGCAGGTAGCATTTCACAGGAACAGATGATGAGCACAGGGAACTCTCTCTCAGCTATACTGAGAAACACGTTGCACTGGAAATGAAGTGAGGCTCTGAACTTCCCTAAATAAAAGTGCTTTGCCGTGACTGGCCAGAGAGAGCATGTCGCAAACCAGGATTGGGCGATTAGGTCACGTGACCGGAGGCAAGTTGGCGGCGCCCATACCAGAGCAGAACGGAAGCACCACCAGGCCTCACCAGCGCAAAGTGACAACATGCCCGCACAGAACCATGCACAGCCAACACCCTTTGCCAAACACCAGCACCACCGCCAGATTCCCCCGCCATAGTGACCTCACAGGTAATACCCGTCGACCACCATGCCAAGAAACTCTGGTCGTGACAGGTACCTGCCACACACCAACGCGTTTTGACTGACAAATGATAAGAGTCTTCCTCAGGGTATGTGTGGATGTGGGGGGCCTTTTTATCCTGTGGATTCTGTTTTTGTTTTGTTTTATTTGTTGGAATAAAATTACCTTGAAGTATTTCACCATGTGGATCTATCTTTTCTTCTCTTTTGTATGATCTTTGGAATACTTCTGGGTTTACTATCCCTGTCCATGAGAAGATCTAAGAGAAGAAAACTGTACGAGGACTGTAATAGACTGGAATTACCGGACTATCCTTAGGAATAAATTATATATTTTTTCGATACATGAACATTTGGTGACCCAATCTGTTGGCGCAAGAACTACACCTCTGTTTATTGTGATATTGTTTTGGAGTGAAGGAGACCACCCCTATGTAGTTTTTTTGCTGCCTATAGTAGTTTGTGTGAAGCGCATGTGGATTTTTTTCTCTGTTTCACGATCATATTGAACCTGGCATTTGCTGGGTCGTGATGTCTCTCCTCTCCCCTCATCCCTACACTTATCTTGAGCATCATATTTTTCAGGCTGTTCTTTCGCTTTGTTCCCTGCAGTAGGAATCATCAATAAGGAGGTAGGGGAACAAGCAAATTTTAAATGTTCAGAGATATTTAGATTTGGGAGAGGTGTGTCCAAACTGACATCTAAATTATAGTATAAAAATATTATAAAGCTGTCCAGCAATTTTGGGCTACATGCAAAAGCTGCTTGTATTTACCTCACATGCAAAAAAAAATGTATGTATTTGCACCCCTTGCATTGCAACATGGTTTGTCCAGGTACACAGTTACTTGCTATTTCTTACTCTATTCTCAACTCTGAATCAGGCCCAAAGATAGTGGCGAATACAGCAGGGAAAGTGAGGCCGGCTGGTAAGAGTAGAGGACCCTATAACTTGCAGTGGTGAGCCATAATAACAGGTCAGTGATTGGTGATTATTGAGGCATTATCACTCAGCCCTTCAAAGGAAAAGGAGTATTTCAAGTGTGAGGACTGGTAAAGTTTCTGTCTTATTAACGGCTCCAATAGAGACTGATTATAATATCAAGCTAAACAGCAGGATATAGGGGCAACATCTATCCCCATCACTTATACTAACAACTTCCTGCCTTGCTAATACTAACATTTGGTGTTTACTTACTAACACCTGCATAAGGGACAATAATTTATATTCATCAACATTGATTAGGACTGACTGTCAATCTCTGATATAAATTTTTGGCCATAGTACACGTCATTTTTACAGTCCAGGTTGACCTGTGTGTCTGTATCCATGTCATAATATTTTAATTACTATTAATTGTTTTTATTTTCATCTTTATGTTTATTTTTAATACATTTTATAAAATTTTCAAACCAGCAGCTGTGCAACAGAGCTCTTCCTATATATTTTTTATACATTGTTGCATTAATATAAGCTCCAGAAATATATTGTGGGGTAGTTGTATTAGATACAAAATACTTGTAAAATGACATGGCGCCCACATTTGTTTTTTCCTATATATTACATTACATCTAATTCTCCTGGATCTCTCTGCTGCACTTGATACAGCTGACCACTCTTTTCTCATACAAACTCTACAATCCCTAAGTTTCCAGTGCACAGTACTATCCTGGTTCTCATCCTACTTATTAAATGCTGTTTCAGTATTCTTTTTTATGGATTAACCTCCTCATTCCTAAATCCAATACATTTCTCACTCTATACCACGTCTCTGTGCAAAATAATCAGCTAATTTTGGAATTCAGGGGTCTATTTACTAAGCAGTGTTAGGAGACAGAGTGAAAAGTGATAAGAAAGTGATAAGGTACCAGCCAATCAGCTCCCAACTGTCATCTCACAGGCTCTGTTTGAAAAATGACAGTTGGAAGCGGATTGGCTGGCACCTTATCACTTTCTTATCACTTTTCACTCTGTCTCCTAACACTGCTTAGTAAATAGACCCCTCAGTTTTATCTGTATCAGGGCCGGCTCTTGTGGTGTTCGACCAGTGTGGTCGAACAGGGGCACCACCCATAGAGGGCGCACCCCTCCCCAACATCCCGATTTCAGCGGGACAGTACTGTCCTGCTGTTCCACCCGTGGGCCGAAGTGGCCCGCGGGTGGTCAAATTGGGAGGTCGGGTACCCATGGAGTGTAAATAGATGTGGTGCGCATGCGCGCGGCATCCATTCATTGACGGGAGAGGGCTGGGCTTTACCCCCAGCCTGACGTTATTTGGAGGCATGCCATGCAGGCACGCCTCCAAATAACATCACTTAGGTGGTGTGGCCTATGGTAATGATGTCACGCCCCCAATTTTGGTTGCGCAGCGTAGCGGGCCAGCACAGGGTGCTCAGACCCCTGGGGCCGGCCCTGATCTGTATGAATATGATACCTAACCTACTTATACACTCCAGATCTCTCACCATCCTTGTTTGACCGTGTTACTGAATGTCTTTCTGCCATTTCATCTTGTATGTCATCTCGCCACTTCAAACTTAATCATACAACAACTAAAATTAACAACGTTTCCACCAGGCCAATAGTAGTTACGGATGTAACCAGTGGTGGGTTTTACCTAGGGGCTGCATCCTCCCCCCCTAGTAAAATCCGCCACATCAGTGAGCCAGTTGCAGTCTGTGACTGCATTGGCTACACAGTGACTGGCAGTGGCTTCCGATTGTTACTGTTACCTGCCAGTCACACACAGGGAAAGGTGTTTACTCCCCCTTGGACTTCCAGTCTGGGCTGCGATTAGCAGAGAGTGTGCTTCCAGTGGGAAACAGCTTTTCTGCCTATTGAGCAGCCCAACACAGCTTCTAGGTGCTGCAGCCTATGCAGTCCTTAGAAGTCGGTGTTATGCACATGCGCTGCACCCCTGGCCCGGGACTATAGTCTCTCCTCCGGAGCATCGGCAGCTGCATCCCACCTCATCTAAAATGGTAGGAGTCACTGCTGGACCTGACATATCTATTTCTGTTGATAACATGACAATTACCCCGACCACTCAAGCTTGCTGCCTAGGTGTAATCTTTGACTATGTTCTTTGTTCCCCACATCAAATCTGTTTCCAAATTCTGTTACATTCATCTAAGAAACATGTCTGGAACATGCCCATGTCTTACACAAGATACTGCAAAAACTCTAATTCATGCACTTAGTATCTCCCGCTTTGATTATTGCAATAGTTTCCTTAATGGTTCTCCACTAAACAGACTTCCTCACAAAAGATTGGGTTAAATGTACAGTAATAGAGTGCGAGCTGGTGCCACTGTGGGAATACATGCGAGTATGCCCATATTTTTAAAGCAGCAAGCATGTTGAAAGCTAAATTAGCTTGGTTTAGCCTTTAACATACTTGCTGCTTTAAAAATACTGGCATACTTGCAGCGCCGGCTCGCACTCTGGCCCTGATTCAGAGCCGGGCGCTCTGCTAGAGCACTCGCTCTGAATCAGGGCCGTCCTTCTTGATTTTTAGAGCGGCCTCCTGGCCGCTCGTATAGCTGTTGGTGACCACCCACAGCTATAGCGAGCGGCCAGGAAGATGGTCTCGATGGTCAAGACCATCGTGACCATCAGGCTTGCAATGAGACCCTTGTGGTAGGGTCTCGTTGCCGCAAGCCCTGAAGTGCTTTCGGCTCAAACAAAGCCGAAAGCACTCCCACTGACATCACTTGTGATGTCAGTGGGGCCAGCCCCAGATGGTAGGTGTTCCCATGGGAATGCCTCCGTCTGGGCAGCCACGCCCCTGGTACGCCCACCAAAGGGGGCGTGCTGTCACTCAACATTGACAGCACGCCCCCTTTCGTACAAGACCCGCAGCGACGGGTTGCCCATCGCTACCCGGGTCTCGCGCATGCGCACGACAGAGCCGGCTCCATCGTGCGCATGCACACTGGGCCACCATCGACCCGCTTGCGAGCGCTCAGCGCTCGCGAGCGGGTCTGAATCAGGCCCTCTGTTACATATCTATAATGGGTGCAGGGTGTGCGGGGAACACAGGCCCCTGTGGTCCAGGGGGCCCCCGCACACCATGCACCCATAATAATACTTACTTCTCCAGAGTCCCACGTCGGCGTGAGGGTCCAGCGCTGTAAAACCACTGGAAAATGGCCACAGCGGACATTTTACCATCATTTGCGCATGCGCAGTACAGTGAAAATGGCCGCCGCAACCATTTTCCTGGTGTCCTGTGCATACACTATAGACTCTGGGCACACTCTAGTGCCCAGAGTCTATAACTCCGGTGCTGGCCGTGCACAGCTCAGTGCACTGCCGGCCGCCGGGGGCGGAGAGGAGGGGGCCCATGTCCGAGACTGCACATGGGACCACTCCTCTCTAGAAAAGCCCCTGACTGTATGCATAAGATCTGTATCTCTCATCCACACTCAGTACCTTCTTCCATTCACAGTTGCAGGAATTTTATCAGATGCACCCACTCTGTGGAAATAGTGTGCTGGTTGATGGGTCTCTATCAGGATATATGTTTTGCTAACTTTCACCTCCTGAACTCTCAATCAAGTACCAGATATATTGTTTTCATGTGCATAAGGTTAAAATAAATGAGCATACACAGGGGTGCATGAGAGAGCTGTGATCACTAAAGTGTTAATTAAATAATTAACCAAATCAACACAGACATAAATCCATTGCTCTCGCCACTCCCAGATTCAGGGTACAAACCTGCACTTAACCATTCCCAGGCCTGGCGTCCAAAATAGCAGTGACCACATTGCTATTATCATGTAATTTAAATCTCATAATATCCCAAATATTATGGAATATCAGGATTGTCTTTATTAGATTAATTGCTTTTATCCATTTGAATACATTTTATATGGTTATTTATGTACATATAAATGAGCTTTCCTGCAAAAAATTGGTCTACATGGTGTAAAAAGGATCCAATTGAAAGTATAGACTGACACCTGACTTCAGTCACCTCTGAGGAAGTATATAAACCAGATCATTTTGCAAAGGCAAAAAAGTTTTCTTGCTTCTTGCTAAAGTGGGAATATTCTCCCTGGCAGCTCAAAGTGAAGCTCTTTTTCTAGACCATACTCAGCAATAAACTCCCCCTATCCGTCTGTTCTCCTATCAGATGAATAGTATTTTTGCTCTCCCATTGTCATAAATAACTTAAGCAAAAAAGTGGGAAAGCCACTGGTAGACACAGAGACAATTCTAGCGCATTTCAATCAAGGCTCAAGGTGTTCCTGGAAATTTAATACAAATTAACTGTGACAAATATACAACTTGATAATATTACTTACACAGTAGCATTGGATGCTTCAGAAAACTGAATTACGATCAACCCCACAAACAGGGACAGGGAGAGCATTGTGCAGAAGCTTCTCTGTACTGTGTGTTCTCTGATGGTGCATACAAAAATCCAGGCTTATAGTTCATGCAAACATACTGAGTGCTGACCAGTTTGTTGACCTTTTCAAGGCTTATGTGTGGGAGGTAAATGAGGATTTGGACATAGGTAAACAAACTTTTTCTCTTTTTCCTCTATGCCAGGGTTTCCCAACCTCGGTCCTCAAGGCACACTAACAGTCCAGGTTTTAGTAATATCCATGCTTGAGCACAGATGGTTAAATCAAAATAACTTGGGTAGTAATTAAGACACCTGTGTTTAAGTGTGGCTATCCTTAAAACCTGGACTGTTAGTGTGCCTTGAGGACCGTGGTTGGGAACCTCAGCTCTATGCTCACAGTGAATAGTTTTAAAAAGGAATCTTGTGAATAGTTACTTCGCATTCATTTGTCAAACACCTTTGAACAGTGGATACTGTATGAGTAAAGCTGGTTACACATTTTCCAATTATTGGGCCGATCAGCTGATAATTGGCTGATAGGCACGATAACTGGATTGTATATATTGTGGCAATATCACGCTAGGTGGTGATAGTGAGCCATGTATTCTGTGTGGGGCTGGAGGGATCCACCCACACAAAGTAGAAATAGGTAATGTAACCACATCTAGAGGCTGCCTTGTATAAAGAGCTCAGGTGAAGCTGATGAGGCTTCAGGTTGCCAGAGGAGAGTCCAAGTGGGACTGTGGCAGCTATAGAACCCAGTGTGCATGGAGGCCATTTGAGGCCAGGAGGCCGGTGTCCAGACTTGCAGACAGGGAAGACCATAAAACTCTGACTCTGTTTGTATGAAGCCAGGCCAGGAGGCCAGTGTCCATACCTGAAGGAGGCAGGGAGGACCATAAGAGAAATTTTGTGTGAAGGCCAGGAGGCTGCATTTATACCTGTGAGAGACAGGACTAAGAATAAAGAGACTGTGTGACTTTATGGAAGTCAGGCCAGGAGGCCATGTCTATACCTGTGAGAGACAGGACTACAAGAGACTATGTGAGATTTGCATACTCTCTTGCCTTAATTGTCAGGGAGTTTATTATATTTTGTTCATGAATTATGACAGTAAAGAGCCATTTATTTTATTTAATTCTGAAAAAGCTGCGTGTGGACCCTTATTATGCACCTAGGCACTGCACCACTGACCCACTACTGAGCTAAATTACCCCAAGTTATCACAGTATGTATCAGCGTTTACCAATAAACGGCTTTAACATCTCCTGCAATGGTCAGATTGAGAGGTTGGCATCTGGGTGCTGCACATACTATCTCATTCCCGATCTCCCAATCCCCCAATCCCATTAAGGAGATCTGAAGAAAGTACACACTGAGCTAGAAATTGATCAGTGTGTACAGGTACACACCGATCTGATAATCGCTCTCTTAGATCGGAGCATTTATCAGATCAGCTGCATCTCCTTGGATCCCTCTTCACAACCCCAAACCTCTTCCATTGGAAGAAACAATTCTCTGGGAATTAACCCCATCTGATTATGGCATTGGTTCCTACAGGCAAACTCCTGAATACTAGGAGCCCTATCAAGACCCTAATAATGAATGGACCCAGTACTTAAAACATGCGGAAACTAGTGTTTCCCCCTGTGTAATGGACCCATTAGTAATGATAAATAGCCCCATAAATCTCCAAACATTACTCATGCTTACACCGTAGCCCTCAGTAGTGCGTATGAAGATGGCACTTGATAGATGTCTTCATTGCACATTTCCACAGACAGGAAATAAGCAAAACCTCAAGTGCGTTATCGAGGACACATCTGTATTCTCCTAACCATTCTCTGACATGCCCATATAGTATGACAATCTTTATTTGTAAGGTGATTATACTGACCATAACTTAAAAAAACCGTAGCGGGAATTTATTCAACATTTAAAATCCCAGTTTAAAACAGTTCCAGCAGGACATAAAATATCTCTTCATTGGAGTCTTTATATTTGTTTGTGCTCTACGGGGTATATTTACTAAAGTGCAGGTTTTTAGAAATGGAGATGTTTCCCATAGCAACCAGTCAGATTCTACTTAACATTTCTCTAGCACCTTCTAGAACAGGGGTGGGCAATAAGCGGCCCTCCAGCTGTTGTTGAACTACAAATTCCAGCATGCATTGCAACATTTTTAGCATGGCCAAATAGCAAAACTGTGGCAGGACATGCTGGGATGTGTAGTTTTACAACATCTGGGGGGCCACTTATTGCCCACCCCTATTCTAGAAGATAACAGCTAGAATCTGATTAGTTGCTATGGGCAACATCTCCACTTCTAAAAACTCGCACTTTAGTTAATTTTCCCCCTGTAGAGCTCAAAAAAATATAGAGACACCAATGAAGAGATATTTTATGTTCTTTTGGAACTGTTTTAAGCTGGGATTTTAAATGCTGAATAAATTCCTGCCACTGAATTTTTTAAGCTATGGTCAAACTAATCAACAACAACGAACAGCTCAATGCTAAAACAGTGAAGTGACTTAACCAGAGGTTTACAACCTGGTTTTATCTTTTAAATTATTGCGCTTTAAAAATATGAGCAGACTGGCTGGAATCTCATCCATATCTGCACCTCACAAACTTTTACATAAGCACCTAAATCTCTAAGCTCATGCTTAGTTGCATCATGGTATAGAGAAATCCTAACCTCCACGACTTCCATATTGTTGACCCCCACCTGACCCTAATTGCCCCAATGTAGACAATTTTGTACAGTGTCATCACATAGTAGATAGTGAAGGCAAAAGAGTTAAAATAAACTCAGCTTTTTGATCCATCTCTGAAAACTTAAACAGTGAAGTCCAGGAAATGCTGGTGCTAGGTGTGATTTCCCCCCCCCCAAAAAAAAGAGTAGGCAGCTTTTCAGCAGACTGTGACTGGATGAATGAAGTGATGCCTATCCCTTGACTTTGTATTGCTGTGTTCTTAGTTAAGTTATCCAGAGCAAAGTATTCCTTCACCCTTGAGTTTAATAAGGGGTATATACAGTTACCACTAACCTCAGAAGCTCAAGAATAGCAGGCAATCATCACTTCCTTCAGTCTGTTTGAGTTAAAGATAATTGAAATAGGAATGAACATGATGGTCAATGCCTGTTTAATCACTTATTGAATTACAATTTGTGTCTCCCATATACAAATATTCCGAAATACAGAATATTCCGAAATACAGATTTTTTTTTAGCATGACTGAGATAGTGAAACCTTGCTTTTTGATGATTCAAAGCACACAGACTATCTAAGGCACAAAATTATTACAAATATTGTATAAAATGACCTGCAGGCTGTGTGTATCAGGTGTATATAACACATAAATGCATCCTGTGTTTAGAATTGGCTCCCATTCCCAAGATATTTGATAATGGTATGCAAATGTTCCAAAATACAGAATATTCCGATATCCAAAATACCCCCGGTCCCAAGCATTTTGGATATGGGAGACTCAACCTGTAGTTTGAAAGCTTTGCTCAAGCTTACTGTGGTGATATTGCCATACTGAGTAACACCAGTGTGTATTGTCTATAGCATGTAGGAGAGGTATTTAGAGAGATTTGCTGTGCAGACCTCACAATTAGGGAAGACCTGTGTTCGAAGGCCCCATTACAGCCCAGTGGAGATGCTCACAACTATCTATCACGTACTTGTGTTCACTCAGTTCTAGTCCATATACAATATAAGAAACTTGTAAACCGGCTTACACTTATGGGTAAATTTACTAAGAATCATGTCTGGCCTAATATTTAACAAGCTTGACATCGCATGGACACGAGTGACTTTGTTTCAAACAAACTCACAAATTTACTAAGAATTATGTTTGACTGAATCGTGTTTCTGATGGTGTATGGAATCGCGTTTGCCAGCGTGTGTGTTCAGTCATACTTGGACAATAGACCTGCCTGTTAGCAGCATGTTTAACAGAAGTGCTGCACAGACCACAATGATCTGTACAGTCTTCTGAGTGTAATAAAATAAAAAAAAAGTGTTAAATGTAAAATGATGTGGAGTCCCCCCCCCCCCCAAATAAAAAAAAGCATAACCAGCCCTGGCCCTCTGAGCCATTGCTGTTAGAGGAAAATCGAGGGAAAAACTGACGTGAGGTCCCCTCCTCCCATACCTCAGCCATGATTGACTAAGAGTCCGGCAGCTCTTAGCCAATCAGCAGCAGTTGTCATAGTAATCAAACGCTGATTGTCTAAGTTCAGCTTAAGTGCTGGAAACCTTGTGGGTTTCCTGTCATTCAGTTAATGCTATACTGTAGATACAGTATGAAGGCCGGGATACCTACTGGACAAAAGGACTGACCTGCGCCAGGGAGTAGGTAAGTGTGTAGTGTGGGTGGGGGTGAGTGTGAGTGGGGGGAGTGAATGAGTGCATGTGTACTAAGACCTTCGGTGTCCGTGTCTTCTTGTTATTTTTATATTTTTTCCACAGTGGGGGTAACGGTTCAAGCGGCCTGGTAGCACTTATTGCAGGCAGGCTTGCTGGGACCTGTAGTTCCACTGTGAAAAACAATATTAACCATTTATTTACCTCTGCATCCACTGCCTCCAGGGATGCATGGAAGAGCCCTGAGCTGTCAGCAACAGGGCTGGTTAATGCCTTTTATTCTGGGTCCCCATTTTCTGAGGATTGCCAGTCCTGGCCTGATCAGTTTGGGTCTGGGTTACATTATGCCAGGTGGACATCATGAAGTGTGTCTCTCTGCTGTAGCTAAGCGCCCTGGCTGGTTCAGCCCGATGCTGGTAGTAGATAGAGAATCTCTTTTCTTCAAACTTAATTTGACAGGTACCATGCCCCAACCAAGCCCATACCCCCTCCTCCTGGCACTCCCAGTTTTCCTCCCCTTTTGATAGTGTTTAAAATAAATTTTATATCAATTTGATATCAAATTAATATTCACTTTATATCATTTTTATATTAATTTTATATTAAGTTGGTACTAATGTGCTATCATCTTTATATATATTTTATATAAAACTAGTTTTCATTGAAATAATGTGTTGTTGGACAAACAGGCATTCGAAAAACCCCTGTGTATAATGAATGTTGTTAACCCTTAGACAAACAGAGCATCAGCAGCAAGATGCTATATCTCAGGGCTGCTTAAATTGAAATAATGTGCTGTCAGGCAAATAGCCTTTGATTTCAAACGATGATTGTTCTAAAATAAGTTTACAAGCTATGTTATGAATATCGTTTATTTGATTCAAGCGAAATAGCTTTAAAAGAAAAAAACATAACTTTTTTCTAGCAGTCTGCTATGCCTATAAACAAATGATCCAGCGTGTTACGCCATGTGGCTAACCGAAAAAATACGGATGAAAGAGGTGTATTACACTGTATTGAACCCTGGCAGTTATAGCGGCGTTGATAAATATTATAAGACAAATAAAGGAGAGTTTAAAAGGTCAGATATAAAAAAATGGCTACAACAATAAGATAATATACATTATATAATTCAGCTAGGAAATACTATAAAAGGAATATAATCTGCATATCGGATATAAATCAGCAATGGCAATGCGACTTGGTCTCACTCATAGACCTTGCAGAGTACATCGATGGTTTTAAATATATATTAACCATTATCGACTTATTCAGTAAGAGAGCGTGGGCTGTAAGCCTAACTACTAAGATCGCTACAACCGTCGCTAATGTTTTAAAAAAATATTCCAGCAGGGTTGCATATCAACGAAGTTGCAAACTGATCACGGTAAAGAATTTCTAAACAAAAATCCTAAAAAAAGTGTTCGAAAAATAGGCTATATATCATTTCATGACCAATAATGACGTGAAAGCAGCTGTTATAGAACGCTTCAATAGGACTTTAAAAACATGGATGTGGCACTATTTCACAGTGCAGAATACTTACAGATATATAGATGTTTTACAGGACTTCATATACAGCTATAATAACACATATAGAACGATTAAGTGTATGCCATGTGAAGTGAATGCCTCTAACGCTTTGAGTATTTTCAAGACGATGTACGGTGATTACTTTAAAACTAATAAAATTCAGCCTCATTTCAGAAAGGCTATGAAGAGAATTATTCTGAGGAAATATTCGTCATACAGGGTGTGAACACTAAAGGACTTAAGCCGCTTTATACGTTGATGGATCTGTACGGCAAAGCTACAACAGGCAGTTTTTACCCCAAAGAACTTCAAAGCATACCCAAAAACTATAATAGAATTTACAAAGTGGAAAAGATTTAAAAAAATAAGATGGTCAGGGGTCGAAAATACGCGTTAGTCAACTGGCGCTGATACCCCACAAAATTTAACAGTTGGGTCGCTGCATCAGAGATAATAGACATATAAACTGCAACAACCTCTAAACAAGATGAGCAATGGATGACAAATCGTATTACATAACCTTACCCAGTAATGCATCAGCGGATACTTTCCCCTATAATTAGAATTCTAATTACACAACAAAACTTGACAAGTCGATACACTTAAATGGTGAATGGGAAGTGGCTCTTGCAGAAATACAATACCCACACACTTGGAATACTTTGGATATATATGATTGTATAATGCAAATAACAAAGTGGGATGGGCCAGATGCGGATGTCATGAACGTGTGCATTAAACCCGGTTATTATGAAACAATCGATGCGCTACTCGACGTAATCAATACAAAAATTGCGCGACATAAACTGGCGGGCAGTTTAAATGCTTGAACGCATCGTATACTTCGACAGTAAGCCATTGTACCAGCTCACAGCCGGTGCTAAACTGACTAGATTACTGGGTTTACAACCTAAAACTAAGTTTTTAAAGCCGTGTGCCGATGTTAACTGAGGACAATATACGTTGTACATGTACACGGACATTATCGAACACCAGAGGGTCGGTGATAGTTATGCACCGTTGCTATGAGCTGTTGAAATTAAGGGGTGTAACAATGATATGGTCACAATTTGATACGAGAAGCCCGATTACATACCTTTGTGCAAAGCTCATTTTGACACGATAGCCGTAGAGATAAAGAACGACCCGCATGAGAACATAGTGCTCAACACGTTTCTTCCTTTGGACTTCCTCAGGGGTCCTGTTTGTTTACCCCTGAGGAAGTCCAAAGGACGAAATGCGTTGGACACTGCCAGCCTCTCACAAAAAGACTCTTTTGAAACTACCTTGCAGATAAGCACTTTATACTTATTCCTTGTATTTATTTATTGTTATTTTTTCCCTGTGATATGTAATAAAGCCCCCCTCCCTTTTTAATACCACCACTGATGATGGGTCTTTTTTTGGTTTGAAGCTCATCACCTTTGGAGACGTCTGGGGCAGGAGACAAAAGAGGGGAATTTGGATGACCAATCAAGGACTTATATATACCTTTTTACAAGAATATATCTGGTCCTCTCTGGTACCAGAAATCCGGGTCCAGCATTATCCACATCCATCCAACAGAACCTTCAGATAAGCCTTAAAGAATTACTATTTGGTACGCACACCACTTCTTGAGCACGGGCACTTTTGTTATTAATTTTATCACACTATTTGGCGCTTTTCCTTTCCACCCCATTTTCCAGATTACTACTCGTCTGATTGCCACACAGATATATGGAAAGGACAGCTGCCTCCTCTCATTTGAAGGATTTAGTGACTGATTGGACATTTTTAAGACAATTGTTTCATAGGACACATACAGGACATCACACCGTGCGCGATATAAGAACTACCCCTTCCATATATATATATATATATATATATATATATATATATATATATATAAACAAAGCTTTGTGGATGACACTCCCATATGCAAAAAATATGTTCAATCCTGGTGCCCTCCGTCAGTCTCCTCGCAAAGGACCTCATACAATCTCTTTGCAGCGGCACTCAGCAAAATCCACACTGGGGCAGGTTAAATCACCAACGTTTCGATGTCTGTCTTTATTACATCATCATCAGGGCATTAATGAATACAAACATACAATCTTACCTATATACAATCTCCCTCACCATCTACTTCCCACGGCTTCCGGCGTCAGGTGTGTAGCGCCCACTGATGATGCACACCTCCTGCGCTCGTTGCCTAGGTAACACAGCTAACAGCGTCCAGTATGTGGTGCAGAATAATGACATCCACATCCCGCGTCTGTTGCCGTGACAACCCATATATACATATACATAAACAAACACAGATAAGGATAAAATCTGGCAGCATATACATGTAAATACTACAAGGAAAACTTTACATATGTCCATAAATATAGCTCATATATCCTTAAGTCAAAAAATCAAATATAACATAATAAAAACATATCAATTATACCGTAGATCAAAAATAGCTACATTGTATGAGTAAGAGTCCTTCAATATTGCTATATGCACACATCTAAATAAACCGTATCACTTAATGCTATCAACACAAATCTTTCAATATTGCTGTATAACACTCATCAAAATGAAACGAATCACATAATGCCACCTGTAGCTATTATATCACCTTTACAAGAAAAACTCAACATTGTGCTGTTAAGTGCCCACAGATGTAACCCATATATCCATGTATAGAACATACAAGTATAATATATCTAAAAGCATATCGATTCGCATGGTTCTTTCGGTCTTACCGATGTAATACATATCGCAAAGGCATTTAATCAGATAAACAATACATTTGGACATACAACCCAACCTGTGGTTAATTGAATATCTCCTACCAGTATAAGGGTGACAAAAACTATCACCTGTTATAAGATAACTACAAGTGGTACAATTTAGACACTTGAAACACCCATTTTTTCTTCTCAAAAAATTATCCTGTTTAGATACATCAAAAGCACTGATATCTATGACGCTAGAAACCGCGGGAAGTAGATGGTGCGGGAGATGGTATATAGATAAGATTGTATGTTTGTATTCATTATTACCCTGATGATGATATAATAAAGACAGACATCGAAACGTTGGTGTTTTAACCTGCCCCAGTGTGGATTTTTGCTGAGTGCCGTCGCAAAGAAATTATATATATATAAATATATATATATATATATATATATAAAAATAGTATATATTATTTCAATACCAAGAGAAACAGCTAATGAGAATAAGTTAACATTAACATATATTTGTCTTCCAAAAAAATCATGATGCATTATGAACACAACAGGTGCACAACTAATGGATATTATACCACGAAAATTTGTAATAAAATTTAGATACTGTAATTCATAAAACATTATGGCTGTTTTAAATGATGCATTATATCAAACCAACTGCAAACATCAGACTATTAACATTCTTGCTAACACTTGCAATACCAAAAGAAACCGAGAGATGTCGCTCATTCATGCGTAATAGATTCATCTGTATTTTTTTAAAAATGCATCACACCCTCTCATTAACGATAATCTAATAAAATTGCTAATATCACAATCCCAATTAATGATGCTCTAATAAAATTGCTAATACATAGCAATAACACAAGCGGCTACATTATGAATACAATACAATCATAAATAATCCTAAATAATATTAGCGATAATTACAAGCGAACCCAAAATCTAAATATGCGCTGTAACTGGAGGCTGTTAGATACAAGGAGATTTGAGGAAAAATTATTTCACAGAAAGGGTAGTAGATAATCTGAATAGCCTCCCATCAGAGGCAGTAGTGGCTAAAACAGTACATGCGGCATAAGAATAACTATACAAAGAACTGATGATCACATAGGGTTGTGGTTACGAAAAGTAAAAAAGGGCAGACTAGATGCACCAAGCGGTTCTTGTCAGCTGACAAATTCTATGTTTCTATGTTCAAATGAATATTAACATCATATAAAATTGATATAAAAATGTTTTTTGCTGTTTAAATATACCAAAAAAAACATCAGCTATTAAAACATGCTTTAGAAACAATACCAAATGTGTATATATATATATATATATATATTCCATAAACAAAAAACTTTACGGTTTCACATGTCCCATTTAGGCTGCTTACTCATAATCTGAAAATTCCCAAAACCTATTGATTTTCTGCCACTCAAACTTCAAAAAGCAATGAAATTACAATCATTAAGGCTGACGCCTTAATGGATGTGTTCCTTGCGCAATGCAGATATGGTATGCCATCACACCCTGTGGTTAACTGCAGATTCAGCACTCTCACAGAAAGAGATTGCTGTCACTCACAAAATTGTGGAGCTGCTAATTCACAGAATTGTGTTCTCATTAGAATACACACATGCAGACTATGCAACTGAGGTCAAAGCTGAAAATAGAGCTATGCAGATGGGATAAAAGTGGTGTGGATGGGGGAAGGAGACACAGCAGTGTGGATAGGTGAGGCGTGTAGAGAAGGGAAGGTTAAGCAGTACACGGGGGGTAGCCAAAGTAATGCAGATGGGTGGAAAACAGTGGTATGGATGGGGGGAAACAGAGTGGCACAGTTTGGGGGGACAGGTGACGTGGATGGGGGAAGAGAGTGGCATGGACATGGGAAGACAAAGTAGTACAGATTGGTGCGGATAAGGGAATACAGACTAGCACAAGCTCTTCTCTGCTGCCTCCCTGCTGCTGACTGAGGCCACAGCAACTCGCGCTGGCAGTATTTAAGCCAGCCGAGGAGGCGGGGTGATGATGTTGCAAGCCGTGTTGCAAGCCCTGATTGGCTCATGGCGGCCATCTTTGAATTAAAAAAATGGCACTGAGGCGCCATTTTTGAAAAGGGCACGCTCGGTTCTCACCATTGAAGTCAATAGCGAGAACAGCTCATTGGCTGAGAGGTGGAAGGCTCGCCTCTCTATGGCAATGAGCGCTCCGCACCGGGATTTCAGGACTGAAATCCCTGGCGGAGCTGTCATTCGGGTAGTAGTGTTCTTAGAGAACACTACTAATTTGCGAGGGTCCGGGTATCTAGATTTTTATTTTTTGCCAAGACCCTGGACTGTGTGAAGAGGACCTGATCCACGCACAGGAGGAGGTGAGTATGGAATTTTTATTACAGATGCTCTCCATTGGATTATCTACTGGAGAAGAGGACAGAATGGCTTCAGGGATACTAGGTGAGTATGGGCTCTATTTACTACAATCCGCATATTGAATGCGGATTGTAGTGTGATATTACCGAGTGAATTCGCATTGCGAATTCAGGTAATATCACAGGGATTTACTATAAATCCCTTGCAGGGACAGAGGTTGCGATAAAGCTCCATCCCTGCGGATCCTATCCGCACTCTAGTCGCGGTATTTTCGGAAAAAATACCGTGACTAAGAGCCCGCTCATGCGCCGACCGACCACCTCTACTACCCGCCCTCCGACGCTAAGCCCCGCCCCCGGCGCTAAGCCCCGCCCCCGTGATCACGGACCCCCGCGACCCCCCCTCCCCCCCCGCGACCCCCCTCCCTTCATTACACTTACCAGCATCCTCCTGGCCTCCGGTGGTCTTCTCCGGGCTTCCCGATCAGGTGATCTCCCATACTGCTCTGGGACCCGATCACCTGATGACCGGGCCCCAGTGCACTGTGGGAGACCAGCTGACCGGAGAGGAGCCATCACCGGAGGCCCAATCACTGGTCCCTGGATTCAGGTAAGGAAAAAAAAAATGTTTAATTTTTTTTTCTTTTTTTTACAGTTATCAGCTTGCGGTCTACTTAGACCACATAGCTGATTACTGGTACCGGCTCCCGCCTCTGCTCTCCCCATTAGAGCAGAGTGGGAGCCCGGTAACCGGGGGAGACCCTGGATAACGCCACCTCCAGGTGGCGTTATTATCACAGGGCTTCCCCCGGTATTTTTTTACAATTTATTTTTAGTAACTTGCACACAGATCACATTTCCCATTACAATTATGGGAAATGCGATCTGCTTTACTAAAAATAAGTGATACTGGGGGTTGGAGTACTCCAATTGCCCTGTAATAACTACAGGTGAAACTAAAATAATGTGAAAAGGGTGTGAAAACACCCTTTTTCACTTTATTTTAGTAAAAATAATGTTAATAAATAGAGCCCTATGTGAGATAGTGTGTATGCATGTATGTTTTAATAAAATTATATTTTTCTACAGTTTGTGTTGTGTGTTTTTTTAATATTGCTTTTGCTGTGGAACTAAAATGTACCAGCAAGCCCGTAATGCCCCGCATACTGATACTCTTGGTTCTCCAAGTACCAGCATGCAGGGGAAGCTTGCTGGGAACTGTAGTTCCACAGCAAAAGCCAATATTTATATTTTTATATGCACCACGCTTTACATAATCAACCAAGCACCCATCGCCCAGGGGTGCTGGGATAGCCCCGTGCTATCAGCCTGGGCCGCCCTGAGGAGACTCCCCAGGGATCCCCAGCCTGGGCTGACTAGCGGTCAGGGGTGATGCTGCGGCTGGGGGGCCTGGTGAAAAGGGCTACCCAGGCTGTGGCATCACCCCCTGCTAAAAGGAGTCCGGTGCTGGTTCTGGTAAATACAGGGGGGCCCTATGCATTTTTCCCCCTGTATTTCCAGAACCAGGACCGGCTCAGAGCCCTGTGTTGGTTGCGCTAAATATGGGTCCCCTACGTCATTTGTCCCCCGTATTTTGTCAACCAGGACAGGTTCTGAAAAGCCTGGTGCTGGTTGTGCTTAATATGGGGGACCCCTACATCATTTATCCCCTGTATTTAGCACAACCAGTACTGGTTGTTGGTACATATTTTACACACCCCCATAATGGGCAGAAAATCACGATTAAACATCGATTGTCGTGTACATCGGATTATGTGATATATATATTGATCTGTCCATGCTCCTTGGTGTATGTTGGCAAAACTATCCGTCCGTTCAGAGAACGATTTGCAAACCATCGGTCCACCATAAGGTTGGCATTAGATTCAGGTGTATCTGATAAACCAGTTGCCCGTCATTTTTCACAATGTAAACATCAACTCTCCTCCCTACGATGTATGGTTATCGATAGAATACCACCGTTGCAAAGGGGAGGTGATAGAGCAAAACTACTTCTACGTAAAGAAGCTATGTGGATATTTAAACTTGATACCATCTGGCCCAGAGGGTTGAACGAAGCAATCCATTATAACATCTTCCTATAAGGGGTGCACTCTGAAAATCATCATGTGATGTGCTATAGGCTTCGAATAACAAATGGGAGTGATCTGAACCTCGATAATCTAATAACAACATATGGAGGATTGGGAACTATTGTGGATATGGATATCGGTTATTATTTTTTATTATTATTATTATTTTTTTTTTTTTTTCTACAGTGGTTCTTCTACAGTTGGTGCCTATGACAATTAATATTGATAAATTGCTGAGGTTTTTGCATTCACGCATGTTCTGTTTTATACATGTATTTACATGTGTTTGTATTGTTAAAAGATTTGGCTTGTTATAGCTATGTTTTAGAAAAAATACTGTGATCGGCAGCTACACATACCCTATGTATATTTTGTAGATGTCTGCCTTATGTATCCACGATGTTTGGGGATTGTTTAATGACACACTGGGTTGCTAGGTTACATAATCTCTGTTTGGATCCATGCACTGGCCTATGTGATACGTTGTGTGTGATACTATGATTGGCTATAGATGTCACATGCCCCAGGTTGCGGGATGTGACGTCAGTCCTATGCGCATACCACGTGGGCTATGGAGATGCCGCCCGCAGCTCTCAGCTGTCGGTTGTGGCTAATCGTGCTGGACCCAGAGAGACGTAAGCTACGGTGTTACATTCCGTGGATAAGCAGACTATTATTATGGGGATGCTGGTTGTTGTAATGCTAAATGTCTCCATGTCTTGTTTTTTATATATGTTTGTGTACTGTCTTTGGGGGAGAGTGTAGGGGTATTTAAGGATGTTGTATGTAGTTGATTAGTACACCTTGACAAAGGTCCCAAGAGGACCGAAACGTAGGAATAACGTTGTTTGGAATAAAGCTGATCTTTTGAACTCCTGTTTGAAGTCTGGTGAGTGCACCCCTAAAAAACTCCCTATTTATCGGTGGTCTCTTGGATTTACCTGAACCACAATCTGATGTTGCACCCCAGCATTTATCTTTCTAAAGTCAGTGCGGAATTGACTAAAAAGTGTATATACCATGTGCTATATTTTTTAGCATATGGTAATTTTTTTTCCTGCACCCTGATTGTGTAATTAGAGAAAAAGCTTGGAATAAATGAAGAGCCTATGATGGATTACGTCTGACATCATTTGACATCTGCTTCTTTGGATATCTGGTGGATCATTGATTTTTTTCATTTTTTCATGTTTTTCTTTATATTTTGATTTTTTTATTATTTATTATTTCATTTTTTTGTGTTTTTCTGAGTTGGTAGTTGTGACACAGTCATTTAGTGAGATTATGGAGAATCTGGTTAATTCTGATTTATTATCAGATGCTGAATATAAGCAAATTTCTTTCACTGATGAGGAAGCTGCTATTGTTCTGTTTGATGTCTCAGATTTTAAGAGTATTCCGGGTGATAAACCTATTGATATATTTCACAAGCTATTGAACCTTGAAAAACAGGAAACAGATTTATTATTACATGGTCAATTTCTTTCTGACTATTTTAGAAAGAAACAGATACTGAGAGGATTCCGTATTAAAAATGTCCCCACCATTGGCCGCAATAATCCCATCTTTTGCAGCCGATGGTGTGGGATATTAAACAAGTGTTCATTTGACCTCTTATTGCTTGTTATAGAGGAGGTAGGACTTGAACTTAAAAAAGTTAGGAATGAATTGAGTGCGGCCCGTGTTGAAACTGAGCCTGTTTTGCAGAGTGATAAATCAGAGGATTGGCTGCTTAAATTGAAAACACAATGTGACCGTTATAGGGATGACCTGGTCAACTTTAAAAGAAATAAACTTGACAAGGTAGACAAAGACTATAAAGTTCATAGAGTCTATGGATGTTAGTGGGTACTGAGACACCCACAAGGAGACCGAGAAATTTTTATAATAGAAGGGGTCCCAGTCAGTATGATGACTATTCTACGGTGTCATCATCTGATAGGGAGAACTCTGACGTACAGATGAGGAAATATCAACCTTTTTCTCGGGTTACAACCAGGTCCCAGGTAGACCCGGGATTAGTAACCATAGGAGACCGCACCCAAGAAGGGGCAATACCAAAAAATACCAGAAAACCGCCCAAGATCCCTCGAGTAAAGTCCTAAATATCTCTTCTATGGCACTTACTGATGCTCAAGAGAATGTATTGTCTAGAGGTTTGTCTTTTATACCAACTGTTAAATTTGATAGATTAAGATGGAATGTTGACAATTACAGTACTGTTCGCAAATTGAGGTTGCTTGAAAAATTTAGAGATGTTAATCCTGTAGGGAATAAGACTCCTTTTAAGAAATGTAGTACTTATGATCCTATATCTGTCAATCATAATATTAAAACTTTCTCTAGAATGATGGATACTTCCGTTAAGGAGATGTTGCAAAAAAATCGATTGGTCAAATATAACCTTAGCAGATTGGAGAGAGAAGCGATAGGTGAATTGAAGGCGAATAAATTTATTACAATAAGACCGGCAGATAACGGGGGAGGCGTGGTTGTTCAGGACACCTCTGCATATAACGAGGAGATCCTGAATCAACTAGCCGATGGTAATACATATGAACTACTTGACTTTGATCCCACTGAAAAATTTAAAAACAAATTGGATTGTGTACTTGAGGGGGCATTGAAACAATCTTGGATTTCAGAGAGTGTTTATGATTATTTGCATGTTGATTTTCCAATTTGCCCAATAATCTATACATTGCTGAAAGTGCACAAGTGTGTGCAGAGACCCCCTGGCCGGCCTATTATTTCGGCAAGGGGGTCTCTGTTCCAACCAGTTGCACAATTTTTGGACACATTTTTGCAGCCGTGTGTGAAGCATATACAAAGTTATATTAAGGACACCGGGGATTTTGTTAAAGATCTTAGGTCCCTGGTGATAGATACTAATATCCATCTACTTGTAACTATGGACGTATGCTCACTATATATACGGTGATACCACATGCTGAAGGTATACAATCCGTTAAGAGAGCTTTGGAGTTACATCACCATGGCTTACCTCCGATTGAATTTTTGCTGGAACTACTTGAGTTAACACTCACGTGTAATTACTTTAGATTTGGCGATTGATGCTACCTCCAAACCTCTGGTACTGCGATGGGGAGTAACATCGCTCCTGCATATACAAACAACTATATGGACAAGTATGAGAAGCGATATATTTCCCCTAGGTTTGGAGGTAGCATCGCATATTATAAACGCTACATAGATGATGTGTTCATTTTGTGGCGTGGTGATATATGTTCTATGCAGGAGATGCTTAATTATTTAAACAGCTTAGAGACACCTATCCGTTTCACTATGTCATATGACAAATGTCAGATTAATTACTTGGATGTGACTGTGTTCGCTACCAACTCAGGGTATGGGCACCGACTGTTTAGGAAGGCCATTGATCGTAACACTCTTTTAGACTACAATAGTTACCATCCAAAGCCTCTTAAAGAAAGTTTGCCTATATCCCAATTTATCAGGGTTATGAGGAATAATTCAAACCCTGAAACAATGGAGGTACAGCTACTTGAAATGCAGAAGAGATTTCTGGATAGAGGTTACCATCCCAATGTCATCAATAGATGCCTTCTAAGAGCTCGCAACCTCTATAAAGATGGTAATTCACGTAAGAACACTAATGATGAGAAAATTTTTGTGTTTTTGACGACCTTTGACACTGGAAGTTATGCCACTAGGGCAGCGATCCAGAAGAACTGGGAACTAGTTAAGACTGATCCCGCTTTGAATAAAGCTTTACCAAAAAGACCTCTCATTGCATATAGGAGGGGACCCAACCTGAGGGATATGTTAATGCATCCTAATGTGTTGATGGACAAGACTAAGGAATGTTGGCTGAATGCCACTAAAATCGGGTGTTTTCGATGCTTGAACTGTATCACATGTAGGAGCATGAATGTTGGTACATATTTTACACACCCCCATAATGGGCAGAAAATCACGATTAAACATTGATTGTCGTGTACATCGGATTATGTGATATATATATTGATCTGTCCATGCTCCTTGGTGTATGTTGGCAAAACTATCCGTCCATTCAGAGAACGATTTGCAAACCATCGGTCCACCGTAAGGTTGGCATTAGATTCAGGTGTATCTGATAAACCAGTTGCCCGTCATTTTTCACAATGTAAACATCAACTCTCCTCCCTACGATGTATGTTTATCGATAGAATACCACCGTTGCAAAGGGGAGCTGATAGAGCAAAACTACTTCTACGTAAAGAAGCTATGTGGATATTTAAACTTGATACCATCTGGCCCAGAGGGTTGAACGAAGCAATCCATTATAACATCTTCCTATAAGGGGTGCACTCTGAAAATCATCATGTGATGTGCTATAGGCTTCGAATAACAAATGGGAGTGAACTGAACCTCGATAATCTAATAACAACATATGGAGGATTGGGAACTATTGTGGATATGGATATCGGTTATTATTTTTTATTATTATTATTTTTTATTTTTATTTTTTTATTTTTTTCTACAGTGGTTCTTCTACAGTTGGTGCCTATGACAATTAATATTGATAAATTGCTGAGGTTTTTGCATTCACGCATGTTCTGTTTTATACATGTATTTACATGTGTTTGTATTGTTAAAAGATTTGGCTTGTTATAGCTATGATTTAGAAAAAATACTGTGATCGGCAGCTACACATACCCTATGTATATTTTGTAGATGTCTGCCTTATGTATCCACGATGTTTGGGGATTGTTTAATGACACACTGGGTTGCTAGGTTACATAATCTCTGTTTGGATCCATGCACTGGGCTATGTGATAAGTTGTGTGTGATACTATGATTGGCTATAGATGTCACATGCCCCTGGTCGCGGGATGTGACGTCAGTCCTATGCGCATACCACGTGGGCTATGGAGACGCCGCCCGCAGCTCTCAGCTGTCGGTTGTGGCTAATCGTGCTGGACCCAGAGAGATGTAAGCTACGGTGTTACATTCCATGGATAAGCAGACTATTATTATGGGGATGCTGGTTGTTGTAATGCTAAATGTCTCCATGTCTTGTTTTTTATATATGTTTGTGTACTGTCTTTGGGGGAGGGTGTAGGGGTATTTAAGGATGTTGTATGTAGTTGATTAGTACACCTTGACAAAGGTCCCAAGAGGACCGAAACGTAGGAATAACGTTGTTTGGAATAAAGCTGATCTTTTGAACTCCTGTTTGAAGTCTGGTGAGTGCACCCCTAAAAAACTCCCTATTTATCGGTGGTCTCTTGGATTTACCTGAACCACAATCTGATGTTGCACCCCAGCATTTATCTTTCTAAAGTGAGTGCGGAATTGACTAAAAAGTATATATATATATATATGTGTGTGTGTGTATATATATATATAAATATATATATATATATACACACACACTTACTAGAGTGTGTGTATGTATATGTATATATATATATATATATATATATATACACTGTGTGTGTGTATATATATATATAAATATATATATATATATATATATATATATATACACACAGTGTATATCTGTAAGCAATAACTTGGCAGTATGTGTGTGTACATACATATATAGTATACAGTATATCTGACAATATCTGGGCAGTATGTATAAATATATATACAGTATCTATATACTGTAGATGCACATTATATATACATACAGTATATCTCTACGGCATCATTCACAGGTGCTATCACCATTTCAGTCCATCCAGATTTTCATTAAGAACATTGTTGCTAAAAGTCAAGATGGACTGAAACTTTGGACAAAGGCATTGTTTGTCATTTGAAGTCTTGCCTGAAAGTACCCATGAGTGAAACCGTTTGTCCAATACTATATATATATATTATATATATGCACACATACATACATACATATATATATATACATACAGCCAAGTTATTGCTTATATATACGCATATATAAATAAAATAAATATATATATAAATAGGAAACCCCCTCTTGCAAATCCTGCATTTGCCCCTGCAATCCCACTGTCCGCCCACTTTGCCACCTGTCCACATCCCCACCCATCACACCGCACCTCTGAAAGGTAGAAGCGCGTCGCATGAGGAGTAGGTCTTAGAGCAATAAGACCAAGGGGATGGAGAGACAGAAGGTGGGCTGGCTGGAGACACAGCAAAAGGGGGCCAGGATGGAGACAGAGAAGGGGGGCTGGCTGGAGAGATACAGAATACAGAAGGGGGGGCAGCTGGGGAGACAGGAGAGTGGCTCACTGAAACTGGAAAGACACTGTATGGTAGGAGTTGCCGAAACATGGGGGGGTGGCCTGCCTATATTGCCAGTCCCGGGCCCCATAATTTATGATGGCAGCCCTGTTCATACCGAATGCGACCTGTTGTACAGTATGAGCTGATTTGAATCGACAAATACTCTGTGCATTTATTTTAGTGACTGTTTCAACCACATCTTCAATTATAATTTGTAATCAAAGACTGGCTTTTTACTGGTCAGGGGCTGATGAATAATCTTGCTGCTGCAACCATTTTTTAATATCGGTCCTTTTAAATGCACCTTTGTTCATTAGCGTGTGTGTCTGTATGTGATAGGGCACATACGTAGGACCATTTTTTAATATCGGACCTTTTAAACTCTAATTTATTCATTATTGTGTGTGAGTGTGTGTGATTGATAGGGAACCATAGATTTTAAGCAGACCTTAGGCATAGCATCTTGCTGCTGATGCTCTGTTTGTTTAAGGGTTAACAATTTTCATTATACACAGGGGTTTTTTCAATGACTGTTTGTCTAACAACACATTATTTCAATGAAAATTAATTTTATATAAAATGTATATAAAGATCATATCACATTAATATCAACTTCACATAAAATTTAAATAAAAATTATATAAAGTTAATATTAATTTGATATCAAATTGATATTTATATCAAACACTATCAAAAGGGGAGGAAAACTGGGAGTGCCCCGTGGAGGGGTAGGGAGGAGGGAGGAGGGGCATCGTTGTGGGCATGGTACCTGTCAAATTAAGTTTGAAGAAAAGAGGTTCTATATGTACTGCTGGTTAAAGAAAAATAGGAAGAACCCCACTTCCGGTTTTCCCCCAATCTTCCTCTACCAGCCCGGGCTGATAGGTCCAAGGCTGGTTATACTTTTGGGGGGCCCACACATGATTTTTTTTTAAATGTAACCGTTTGATGACTGTTTTATACTCAGGAGCATGCAAGATCGCACTGATCTGTGTGGTGTTTCTGCTAAACACACTGCTCAGTAGCCAGTATATTTGATACTTCTATTTTGTCCCTTGTATACTCAAATTACAATTGTGTTAGTGGACATGATTCTTGGTAAATCCTCACGTTCTATTCATGGAAAGTACTTGTGAGTTTGGCCAATGGTGTATTAACTTCTATTTGTGTTTTCACCCATGTTTTGCAAATATATTTATTCCATGTCTGAAAATAAGTGGAACCTCTCATGGGATTACTAACTCGGCCAGACATGATTCTTATAAACTGTACCCCTTCGTATCAGACCCTTATAGGTATATTTACTAAAGTGCAAGTTTATTGAAGTGGAGATGTTGCCCATAGCATTCAATCAGATTCTAGATATTATCTTTTAGAAGGTGCTAAATAAATGATAAGTGGAATCTGATTGGATGCCATGGACAACATCTCCACTTCTATAAACCCACACTTTAGTAAATATACCCCTTAGAGTGGTGCTCAGCCAGGAAAGGCCAGATAGGCATGAGCACCTTATTGCTTATTTTGGGCAGAAAGACAGGGTATGCCACAAATGGGAAAGAATGATTGGCATTTGTGTGTGTATCATTGTAATAACTGATCACATTTAGAATGACTATAGCACTAGGAGCCAAATCGTACACTGGTGGCCTGCATGGACATGGACATGTACTGTACAATGTTGGTTAAATACAATCTCTTTGCACACAGTGGAAAACTTTATATATATATATATATATATATATATATATATATATATATATCTATTGTAAAATGAGTTTTAAATAACATAAATTTCCAACACTGCAGCAATATGAGAGTCAAAAATCTGATGGGTTAAGTATGTGCACTTTTTGGGGGGAGGTAGAACTTACATTTAGGTGTGTCCTGGCTGAGACAAAAGGTGTAAGTGGTAGAACAGAGGCCCTGATTCAGAGCTGGACGCTCTGACAGAGCGCTCGCTGTAAATCAGGGCCGGCCCTCTTACTTTTTTGAGCGGCCGGCCAAAATGATGGTTATAAAATTATAGCGAGCGGCCAAAATGATGGTTGCGATGGTCAAGACCATCGCGACCATCGGGCTTGCGACGAGACCCTTGTGGTAGGGTCTTGCTGCCGCAAGCCCTGGAGTGCTTTTGGCTCAGAGCCAAAAGCACTCCCACTGACATCACTTGTGATGTCAGTGGGGCCAGCCCCAGATGGTAGGCGTTCCCATGTGAACGCCTCCGTCTGGGCAGCTACGCCCCCGGCATGCCCACCAAAGGGGGCGTGCTGTCAATCACCATCGACAGCATGCCCCCTTTGGTGCGAGACCCATAACGACGGCTTGGCCATCGTTATTTGGGTCTCACGCATGCGCACGACGGAGCCACCTCCGTCGTGCACATGCGCACTTGGGCAACATCGACCCGCTTGTGAGCGCTCAGCGCTCGCGAGCGGGTCTGAATCAGGCCCAGAGTCCTTCATTCATATATATAGAACTGCCAACTGTGACCCCAAATAATCTTTCATTACGAACAGAGAAGATTCACTTTTTCCTTACACTTATATTTTTTCTATACTAACATTGCCCCACCCCCCCATGCCCTACCGATATTCCCTTTTTTTTTAATTTTTGGGGCTCTACCCATTAATTGGGCCTGATTTAGCACACACTGCTGATAGCATTTTCCTGATGGTCGGGAATTTGTGTATGTGCCAGACCTGTACTGCGCATGTGCAGTACGTGCCTGCGATATTGAATGGAGTTCGGCAGCAGGCTGTGAGTGATTGATAGTCTGCTTCCATTTCAGGGTGGGAAGGGGGCGGCAACAGTCTCTGTTTCCCAAAATGGATTTGTGTTACTGCTGTTGGGGGGGAGTGGAGAGGCCAGTATCTCTGTCGGCTGACAGAGATTTCCTGGCCTCTTTTGCGCTTCTGTGTCGGTATGTTGAGGTTTGAGTTTTCCTCACCAGCCTAACTGCAATTGTGCTTCAATAGCACTAGGCTACAGCTACAAACTTTGGCCCTGATTCAGACCCGTTCGTTAACAGCAGTACGCTCGTTGCGTTCCGATGTTGAGTAACCGCGCATGCGTCGGTGTTACACTGCGCATGTGCGTACGGCAGATTGCGAGTTTTTTTTGTCTCGTTCGTCAAATAGCGTACAGGAAGTGACCTGTCAAATGTGATTGACAGAACAGGCCGTTGACGGGGGTGGAGATGGAAAAACGCAGGCGTGGCGAGGCGTTTTTTGGGTGTACATACATTAACAAATGCGAACGTCAAATGTGTTCGTACCAACTCATACGTCACTGGATGATCCTCTTTCCCTTCAAAATGCTCACACAGCTTAGGGGCTGGATAACTCGACCACAGTGGCGATGGCCTTCTCCTCCGTCCAGGCACTCCACGATGTAGCATCGATTAATCACGGCTTGTTAGAAACTCAATTAGTGTTGGATTGAAAAACGGCTTGGTATGTGTTTGGAAAGCAGTTTTTTTGGATAGCACAAAACCGAACGCAGGTGGAAATCATAGCTGCTAATGTCTGGATTACACAATCAATTAGCGTACATTTGTGGGGGTGTATTTTGGCCGCAATGTGTTAGTTTTTGGACTATTGTAACAATAATGTCATCATGTTTAGGTTTGGTCCCTCATTTTGTGTTTGCAAGGTGATTTTTCCTCCTTAGGTAATGTTTTAAACGTTACTTAACGAGCCCTTTTTTTTCAATGTGTAATTTTTTAGTTTGAACGTTGTTGGCTTGTGTGCCCGGATTAAATGTAACCCATTTTTACAATAATGTCAGAATACAAAGTCGTACATTTGTGGTAAATTTATTGGTATCCACCCAAAAAAAAATACACATATTTAACTCAAACATTTTTGGCAGTGTTCCACAATATTTATTAATTGTGCAAACAATAATTTTTGGGTAAACGTAAATGCAAAAATTAAAAACAATTCACAAGAAAGGAGAGGGAAGTTTTGGCCAGAAAGGAATATGAGGCAAGCACAGAAGGAGTGTGGGAAAAGTAGCCAATGGTGTCACCGTTTTTTCGGCCGTTTGGCTGGGGGAGGGAGGGCGCCAGACCGGGTCCGGGATGTCATCGGGCTGGCCTGTCCAGAGGCAGATGTTGTGGCCTCTGGACTAGGCACAGGGCTAGGCACATTTGGAGGATTGGCTGATGTTGTGCCAGAGGTGGAGGATCCTGATGTTCCGGCAGGAAGGGAGGTCGGCTCCACCATGTGCTGGCGAACAAGCTGCTCCAGGGCAGTGGCGATGCGGATGTTGGCCCTGGTATTTTCCGCCAGGGCCTGACCAATGGTCACGTTGGCCACAGCATTTTGCTCCAGGGCCTCAGCCACCCGTACCAGACTGGCGTCCATCCTCTGCAGAATCTCCGTATGGAAATCCGATTTAAAATTGAGTTCTGTGAGGAGGGACACTGCCTGCGAGGGGGATTGCCCTGGACTGGCTTCTGCAGGGTCCTCAGCCGGATGTACTGGTTCCTCCCCTGCAGAGCCAGCAGAAATTCTGCGGCCAAGGCTCCCCTCTGGAGCAGACTCATCCGCCTGTGTCTCTGTTGGAAAAATGAGAAAAGACTCACATTAGAATCTACATATTGGCACAATAACATTTCACAGTTGGTGACATCACAACATTTACCTGGGACAACATGAGGAGTCGCAAAGTCTGGCATGTCCGTATCCATGTTGGACACGCCAAACACCTCCACAGGCTGCACACACCCCTGTGCCAGCTCTTCTAAATCAGTCAACTCCAATGACACAGGGGTGGGACCCCCACCTGTCCCCCTTGCATGCCTAGCCCTGTCCGCCAGTTTTTGCTTCAGGCGATATTTGAAGTCGGCCCATCTGTGGGATGAAATTGGAACCATTATTTTTTTTTTTATTTGGTTTTTTGGTTTTAGGGTGGTCAAGTGTTTACTTACCGCCGTTTGACATCCCGGGCTAGACGGACATAATCACCCACCCTATTGACATCCACGGCTACCTCTTCACACATTCTCCACTTCTGGCTAGCACTCATATTCCTGTCTGCCTGTGGCAGGATGTCCACACATTTCTGAATCAAAACCTCCATCTCCTTTCTTGTGAATTGAGGCTGCCTTTTCTTTTTGGCAGCTTTGCCCGGAATACTGGGCCCAGCAGCCTCTTCCATGTCATCCTCCTCACCTATGTGTGTAATTTTGGAGAATTGTCAACTTCACAACTTGCACAATATTATGTTTCAAATTAATCATTGAGTCAAAATGCATGAAATACTTACCGCCTGACTGTTGTCCATTGTTTCCCTGGTCTGTAGCCATGTGTGAGCTTCAAACTAGAAATACACCAGAATTGTGTTTTTGTCTCGTGACATATTTATACATGCGTCCTTATTTTGCTGGCGCATCATTGATTGTGCGTTCCTATGATCCTTCCTTAATTTGTGCGGGAAATGAAACACTATTTATTGCTTGGGGCGTCTCGAATCGAGGTGGCGTTTATTGAATGTTGACGGTTACGTTGGTTGGAGTTGATTGTTGGCTGGTGTAGGAGATTGTGTTTGTTGAATTTTTTGGGGGGGATTTATTCTTTTTTTGTTTTCCGTTCGTTTTTTATCCATTTTAATTTTTTTGGTCGTTTCCAGTTTTGGTAAGTTTGTGGAAGTCTAACTTTGGGTCAATTTGTCTCTCATTCTGGTGTCGATTTTTCTAATAAGTTTTTCCCGTCATTTCATCTCTCTTAGGTTTTATTTTGGCTCTGCCCCAAAGACATTTTGTTCATTTGTTCATTTGTTAAACTGTTTTGGAAATGTTCTTGTTTGTCTGTACGCAACTTTGGTTGGCCTTACACATATAACGTTTGTTTTTGCAAAATCGAACTCTGTGTTTTTTGTTTATTTATTTATGCGGCGTTGTTGTAACTTGTATTTGCAAACTAATTAGCGCATTTTTACTACTTACTATTGTGACTTGTATTTGCGAACTAATTTGCGCTTTGTGAAATGTTTATTCATCCCTTAAAATTGTTTTTTTTTTTCCGGGAGCATTGGTTGCTTACATTTGGCCTCAATTTGACGTAGTGTGCGCAATGTCGTTTTGCTCTTTGCCCAAATGTGTGTGTCCCCTTTTATGTTTTTTCTTGCTTACATTTTTGATAATGACATGGCCAGCATAAAATGATGTATATTTTTGATGTGATTATTTGCAGTTACAACATATCATGACAATACCCCGGCATGTAAGCATCAATGGATGGTATTTTCAAGCTAAGTTAAATTTATTTTTAATGGGTGTGGTAAAAAGCCTGACATTCCAATGTTGTCATTTCAGGTTGATATGGGTCGGATTGTTCTGGCCCTGCTCCCGGAAGCCGACCAACCTCAATCTCGTCCCAGGCGTAGGCATCTTAGGCGTGCAAGGCCCCAGATATTTTGAACATGTGTCACCCTTTTTGGAATGCCAGATGATGAGGTTTTAAGACGATACCGTCTTCCTCCAAAAATCATCATAGACACTCTTTCATTAATAGAGAGTGATCTTGAGCGGCAAATTGACAGTCCAACAGCAATTCCACCACTTACGCAATTTATGGTGGTGTTACATTTCTGTGCCTCAGGATCGTTTCAAACAACGGTGGGAATAGTGGTGGGCATCTCACAATCCTCCTTTTCCCGGATCCTGAGGGCAGTGATGGAGGCACTTTTCAAGCACCTCCATCATTTTATTCAAATGCCTTTGGATATGGGTGCCCTTAGTGTGGTTAAGACGAATTTTTACCAAATAGCTGGCTTCCCACACATCATAGGGGTTGTGGATGGTACTCACATACCACTTCAGCCTCCAGCATGGCTGGAGGCAATATTTAGAAACCATAAACACTATCACTCCCTCAATGTAATGGTGGTATGTGATGCCTCCCTCCAGATCCTGTCCCTGAATGCAAAATTACCAGGAAGTGCACATGACTCCTTCGTCATCCGGCAATCAGGGATATGGCACAAATTAACCAACCTACAAGCTGGTGATGCTTGGCTTCTGGGTAAGTGGAGACCTTTAGTACATAACAATGTTAAGCTTCATACAGAGTGAGTCTGATGTTGACTATTCTTTTTCACAGGAGACAGTGGCTACCCTTGCACGCCCTGGCTGCTCACTCCTTATGTGGCTCCCACACCAGGGCCACAAAGTGAGTATAATTCCACACTTACAGCCACCAGGCAAGTGGTGGAGCGCTGTATCGGCCTTTTAAAAGGCCGATTCAGATGCCTCCACCGCTCTGGTGGCGAACTCATGTATTTGCCGGATATGGTTTCGAAAATTGTGGTCCTGTGTGGGATATTTCACAACATCGCCATAAGGAGTGGTGTCCCAATGCAGCCAGAGGATGCCTTACCTGAGGATGGCCCCCCCGAGGTTGGTCGGAGGTCAGTATGTGGGGGGGCCATACGCGATGATGTGGTGGCCAGATTTTTTAGGTAATTATTGGAAACAAAACAGTGTTGCTACCTAATGTGTTTGGTTTTGTTTGAGAACATAAAGTTTTTGTGTAATTATTTTCTCCATCTTCTGTTTTTTCACATAATCTTTGGCACTCCAACGATGACTACTTCCTGCTACCCTTACAAAACCTGTATGTGGACATTTTGGGGATATATTCTGGAACCCTTATTGCAACGCCATATTTGTGGAATCATGATGGGCATGGTCGTTCGTCAACCAGTTCTTGATTTTTTGTTTTGTGATGTGGTTTTTTTGGTATGTGTTGTATTTGAGATTATCACTGTGTGTTTTGTTTGTGAGTGACCACTTTGATTTTTCAGTTATGTTGATAATAAATGTTTTGAGAGTGAAATGTTGTACATTTTTTGTAACGATACCAGCAAGTGTAACCAGGTTCACACACGTTACATTTGACTAAGGGGTAATCCAGTACTGACGCCAGTTGAGATAAAATGTATTTTTTTTTCAGGGTCCAAACCAACACCAAAAGGAAGCCTGTACAATCATTTTGCTTCGTAAGATTGGCCTAAGCAGCTTGCACACCAACTAGGAACCTGTAAAATGTAGAAATATCTAATTGTGACTACACCAAAAAAGGGAAATCAGATTGTTACTGTTAGCTGTTTCTTGTGGCTGTTTGACATAAAAATCAAACACATACTCTTAGTGTTAAAAATTTGAAATCCTTGCAGGAACAGTCTACTTATGTCAGGGTAAACAATATGTGCTTTAGAAAAAACGAATGAGCCAGAACGTAACTTCAAAAATAACAATTTATTAACATAATGGGCCAAAAATAAATAAACTACTCCCTAAGGAGGACCGACATACGGTCAAGGACCACCAGCACCCCGATGATATTGTTGTGCATCTGGGCCACACAGGCGGATAAATCGGCCCGACGCCTCTGTTCCTCTGTGGGTGAGAAAAGTGTGGGGATTAATACAACAATAGTGAAACCACATTAAAAAACAAATCAAAACCAAACTCCACAAAAAACATAAAAAAAAAACAGCTTTAAAACTCATCAAACTAAAATGGTGTAGGGCAAAAATACAAGGCCTATGTACAAACTCCGACAGGTGTGCTATGTGTATGTTGAAAACAGCAGTAACAGGTAAAGGCAATCGCCAAAAAGCCCAAAAGTTTTGCCAAAAAACCCCAAAAAAGGAAACACCCATGATTACATACAAACAGTTTGTGACGATAAAAAACCCCAAAGAAAAACATACCGGAAGACCCAACGCCAGCTCCGGAAGGCCCTCCATCGTCCTCCTCGGAGGTGGGTCAATTCCCCAAAGATCGGGGCGGGGTAATGACCGACTCAGGGGAGGGGGTCATTCTAAGAGGGGTGGTTGGAGGAGAGGGGGAATTGGGATGGAGGGGAAGGAGGCCCGAAAAATCAGGCTGAGGGTGTAGGAAGGCTGGGGAGGAGTGGGGAATAGGGGAAGGTCTGGAGTTGGAGTGTTGGCTGGGGGTTGGGGAGAGTGGCCGTGAGCGTCGTCTGGCCGGACGCTGACGGCGTAGTCTTCGCTGGGCCCCTAAAAGATGTGAAACAAATTGTGGTTAGTTTCAACACAAATCCACGGCCAAAAACAATTTCAAATGCACACCAAAAAAAAACAAAAAAACATATATGAGGAGAATGAATAAATATGAAATACAGGGAAAACATGGCCATGCAGATATGAGGAGAATGAATAAATATGAAATACAGGGAAAACATGGCCATGCAGATATGAGGAGAATGAATAAATATGAAATACAGGGAAAACATGGCCATGCAGATATGAGGAGAATGAATAAATATGAAATACAGGGAAAACATGGCCATGCAGATATGAGGAGAATGAATAAATATGAAATACAGGGAACACATGGCCATGCAGATATGAGGAGAAAGAATAAATATGAAATACAGGGAAAACATGGCCATGCAGATATGAGGAGAATGAATAAATATGAAATACAGGGAAAACATGCACACGCAGTTAGGGCCACAAAGTCAAACATGAAAACCACAATCCATTAAACTTACTTTCCGCGATCTGCATGCGAAAGCATGCCAGCAAGCGGGGCGTCCGCCGTTGCAGGTCCGACCACCTGTGCTCCAGCTGCCTGATATGGCGGCGTGAGCCGAAGGAGCGCAGGCGGGCCCGAAACTCCGCATATGCGGAACGCTTCTCGCGGTTGGTGATGGGTGGAGGCTGGCTGGTGACCCGCCTATCCATCACCTCCGTAAGCACCAGCAGCTCGCGCCTGGTGAATGCGGAGGCTCTCATGATGGCAATGGTGTTTTTCATAAAAATCATTTTTGATAAAGTGCACCCAAATTTTATGATTGGCTAATGTATTTAGGAAATTAACAGGAGCAATTCTATTGGTTAGTGTATGAGTCATGTGTTCGACAGGGCCAGAAATCTGTTGAGACTTATGATAGGCTTGATGCAGTGACATGCGTAAGCAAATTTACATAAAGATTTGAACTCCGGGAAATATGCGGGTAGAAAAACAAATAGAACAATTATTTAATAGGGGCTAACATGTATTTGGACAATTAAAAGCGAATGTTTAAGCCGTACGGATTCTGCGGGTGAACACAAACACGGACATAAATAAAGTTTATTGCATTGTGTAAAAAACAAAAAACAAAACCAATTAAGCTAATTGATATATTGATTGGCATGTTACGATTGAGGGAGGTAGGCAGAATAAACGAGCAGTTAATCGAAATCTGACAGTCCAACTTCCGGGTAGTACTTGTGCGTGCGTTCCCTTCAAACCACTTCGGGGATGTACGCTCGCTATTTGGCACGCTCGTTAGTTAGAGGAGGGGTCGCCTGAGTTTGGGGAGGATGTTTTGATGCGAGCGAAAATACGAGCGTGTGCCTGAATTTAAATATTTTTTTACGTACGCCGAACGGACGAACGGTCACTTGCGTCCGGGTCTGAATGAGGCCCATGTTTCCTAAGAAAGGACACAAACTTTACCACAGGAAATTCTGCTTAGCAACATTTGTTTCTTTCTTTGGAGATAAGGATTGTAGCTATTTTACCAACCACTGAATGTATTTAGATTATACAGTATGTCGCATGTAATATGTAATAATAGTTGTTTTAAATCATATGATTAGATTATGTGGTACATTATGTCTTATGTGCAAAAAAAATAAAAATAAATAATAATATATATATATATATATATATTTATTGTGACACAGTTAGGTTAGGGGGTCCCTCTCCTGGGTAGAGGTCTCCTTCCGTACACACACACAGCAGCAGGGAAGCAGCACACCAGTCTGGATGCGAGTACAAGCTGGTCGGCGCCAGTCTTTATTGTACAATGTCAGAAACATAAAGAAAACATAAATATAAATCCTAGCCCTGTCGGGGCACTAACTTCACAGGTAGTTCCCTCACTACCAGAACCTGGCGGGGCCTAATGCCCTCGCCAGCAACAAAAGCACAGCACAACACTCACAGTTAGGTATCCAAGTGTCTCTGAGCAAACTCCCTGCCTGCTCTCCCAGGTGAGACAATCAGCCCTAAACACACTAGGCTTATATTGGCCACTCTCAGGTGAAAAACTAACAAGCCTGTTACCAGGCTGCGAGAACCAAAACCTGGAGTGGCCGTGGGTGGAGCCCTCTCTCTCCTCTCACCCACAACCCCCAGGTCCCAAACCGGCTTTTCAAAAAGCCGAAACTCAAGCCTGCTACACTGCAGGCTTTCTCCTGGGGGTTTAAAACACAAAAGACAGGAATCTGGGACAAATGTACCTGCCATAGACCACTTTACCAGTGATCCTATCACATATCCCCCCCCCTTTGTTTCGACCTGTGGGGCGGAACAACTGAAGCCCCCAAACAATGAACGCATGACAACGCGTCAGCATTTGCCAGCTGGCTTCCTGGCCTGTGTTCCACTGAAAATGTAAAAGTTTGTAATGCCAAGAACCATCTTGTAATTCTCACATTACTGTCCTTATTTTCAGACATCCATTTCAGAGGGGCATGGTCAGTGATCAATTTGAACTTTCTTCCGACCAAGTAGTACCTGAGAGCCTCTAACGCCCACTTTATGGCCAACGCCTCCTTCTCCACTGTGGCATAGTTTCTCTCATGTACATTCAACTTTCTGCTAAGATAGAAAATAGGGTGTTCCTCACCCTCCTTGTTCTGGGACAGGACCGCTCCTATACCTACTTCTGATGCATCGGTTTGTACTATGAATTCCCTTTCAAAATTAGGAGTCATCAGGACTGGTTGGGAACACAACGCTACTTTCAACTCCTGAAAAGCTTTCTCTGCCTCAGGACTTCATTCTACCATGACTTTTTGTTTGCCTTTGGTCAGGTCAGTCAGTGGGACTGCCATGGTGGCAAAGTTGGGTATAAACCTCCTGTAGTACCCCGTAATTCCCAAGAAGGCTCTCACCTGCTTCTTATTCAGAGGCCGTGGCCAGTTTTGTATGGCATCAACTTTATTGAGCTGAGGCTTTATCAGGCCTCTGCCAATGGTGTATCCCAGATATTTTACTTCCTCCATGCCTAGATAACACTTTTTTGGGTTGGCTGTCAAACCTGCCTTATAGATGGAGTCCAACACTGCTTGTACCCTGGGTAAGTGAGACTGCCAATCAGAACTATGAACGACCACGTCATCCAGATAAGCAGCCGCATACTGTCTATGGGGCCTTAGAATCCTGTCCATCATTCTTTGGAAGGTAGCAGGTGCCCCATGTAGCCCGAAGGGCAACATCTTGTACTGAAACAAGCCCTCTGGCGCTGAAAAAGCTGTCTTTTGTTTGGCGCTCTCGGTTAACGGTACTTGCCAATACCCTTTGGTTAGGTCAAGAGTGGTTAAATACCTTGCCGTCCCTAGTCTCTCAATCAGTTCATCCACTCTTGGCATCGGGTAGGCATCGAATTTTGAAACACTGTTCAACTTTCGGAAGTCATTGCAGAAACGCACACTCCCGTCGGGCTTTGGAATCAACACAATGGGACTTGACCATTCACTATGTGATTCTTCAATAACCCCTAACTCTAGCATATTTTTAATTTCTTTCGACACCGATTCTCTTTGTGCTTCTGGTAACCTATAGGGCTTTAGATTAACTTTAACCCCTGGGTCAGTGATGATGTCATGTTTAATGACTGAGGTTTTCCCAGGTACGTCAGAGAACAGCACCCTATTTCTAATCAGAAACTCCTTGACCTCTTGTTGTTGAATTGCCGACAGGGTTTTTGCCACTGTCACTTTGGGAACTAAGGGCCCTGGACTTACTGGAGGGTCTCAGACGGCCGACAGTACTGTTCTATCTTTCCAGGGCTTTAACAGATTTATATGGTATATCTGTTCCGGCTTTCTTTTCCCCGGCTCGTAAACTTTGTAATTGACCTGCCCCACTCTTTCTAAGATTTCAAAGGGCCCTTGCCATTTAGCCAAAAGTTTATTTTCCACAGTGGGAACCAATACTAACACTCTGTCCCCAGGACCAAAGCTGCGTAACCGAGCATTGCGGTTGTATGCCCTCTGCTGTGCCTGTTGAGCCTGTTCCAGGTGCTCTCTCACTATCGGCACTACCACAGCAATTCTCTCCTGCATTTGAGAAACATACTTAATCACCGTTTTGTAAGGACTAGACTGCCCCTCCCATGTCTCTTTGGCAATGTCTAGTAACCCCCTTGGGTGTCTCCCATACAACAAGTCGAAGGGTGAAAACCCGGTGGAGGACTGGGGAACTTCTCTTATGGCCAACAATAAATACGGCAATAAGTAGTCCCAATCCCTACCATCCTTGTCGACCACTTTCCTAAGCATGTGTTTTAACGTCTTGTTAAACCTCTCGACCAGCCCATCGGTTTGGGGGTGATAAACTGAAGTTCTTAACTGTTCGATTTTGAACAGGCGGCATAACTCTTTCATGACTTTGGACATAAACGGTGTACCCTGGTCAGTTAGTATCTCCTTAGGTATACCCAGCCTGCTAAAGACATGAACTAGCTCTCTGGCAATGGTCTTGGTTGACGTATTGCGCAACGGGATCGCTTCCGGGTACCTGGTAGCGTAATCCATTATGACCAGAATATACTGGTGTCCCCTGGCAGATTTCATTAAGGGTCCAACCAAATCCATCGCTCTTCTTTCAAACGGCACCTCTATAATAGGCAATGGAACTAGTGGACCCTTAAAATGTGGCCTGGGACCATGATACTGACACTCAGGGCAGGATGCGCAAAAGTCAGACACCTCTTTATGAAGCCCGGGCCAGAAAAACCTCTGCATTATTCGCTCAGTGGTTTTCTCTACCCCTAGATGGCCTGCCGTTATATGACCATGGGCCAGATCCAACACTGTTCTTCTGTAGGCTTTGGGAACTATTAGTTGTTCCACAATATCTTCCCCCTTCTTAGTCACCTGATATAACAAATCCTGACACATTGCCATGTGGGGATAGGACAAAGTACTATCAGGGTCTACGGGTTTACCATCAACTACTTTTACATTCTCCCTGGCTTTTACCAAAGTAGGGTCATTTAACTGCTCCACGGCAAAGACCTCTCTTCTGACCTCTAAATCAGGCAGACGATCACTTGGCCCAACAACACTTCCCACCTCAATGGGAGGCACATCAGTTGGCGGGCCACCGCCACGTTCCGCATTCTCTAGTTCGCCAACCATAGTAGAAAAAGGGAATAACTCTGACTCAGAAGAAACTCCCTCCTCCACTACATCGACAACCTTCTCAAATGGATCGGGGTTGGTCACCTCTGGAACAAAACGGCTTTCCCACAACTTCCAGAAGTGAGCAAAGTCTCTCCCCAATATTGCATCGTACACCAGACCATGCACCAAACCCACAGAAACTATAGCAGAGCCACATGGGGTCTCGATGTTCACCTCGGCCGTAACATAATATTGAGTATCCCCATGCATGCAGTTTTCCCTGTATGCCTCAAGGGGTTCACCAGCTCAGCTTTTATAAGTGTCACCAAGCTACCAGAGTCTAACAGTGCCTCTACTCGGTTGCCATCTACAATCAGTACACACATGTGCTTATCAGTCTCAGCCTGCCGGTCAGCCGTACAGGCTATCTGTGCAAAGAAAGACCCCCTGCGGTAGACATGAGCAGTATCACATTGCATAGGTTCAGTTGTAAGTGCACAATTAGCGGCAATATGGCCGAAGCCACCACATCGGAAACACTGAGTCATATTAATGTCTAGTCATTTATGGGGCAAGAACCTTCCCGGCCTAGCAGGCCTGTCTCCAGGTTCTATACCCTCAGTCTTAGGTACATTCCTCCGCCCAGCACCCTTCTCCCCTGGAACAGTCTTACCAGTGTCTGTGGGAGTTCGCCAGTGCGCCATCGGGGCTCGGTGGGGCATACTCATCAGGTCTTCAGCCGCCACATACCTCTCCACCAGCTCGACCAACAGGTCTGCGGACTTAGGGTCTGCATGGCTCACCCACTTGCGCAGAGTCACAGGTAATGATCGCAGGTACCGGTCCATCACGACCCTTTCTACAATCTGTGGTCCCGTCAGCATCTCGGGCTGTAGCCATTTTGAGGACAGATGGACGAGGTCATGCATCTGTGAACGTGGAGGCTTGTCCTTATGGAGCTCCCAGCGGTGGACCCGTTGGGCACGAACAAAGGTGGTGACTCCCAAGCGAGTTAGGATCTCCTGTTTTAGTTTTTTATAGTCCTTGGCATCAGCCAGGCATAAGTCGAAATATGCTTTTTGTGGCTCCCCAGACAAAAAAGGTGCCACCAGACTTGCCCACTGCTCCTGGGGCCAACTCTCCCTTTCGGCCGTTCTTTCAAACGCGGTGAGATAGGCCTCCACATCATCGCCCGAAGTCATCTTTTGGATGAAGTGACTGGCTCGTACGGAGTGAGTGGTGGTGGGAGGACCAGTATTAACATCTCTGGGCCGGGCGACCAGGTGCTGTACCACCTCTTTTATGGCCTGGCTGTTTTCCGCTAAGGCCTGGCGGTTTTCCTCGATGGCAACTTGTTGTTGCCTGGCGGTTTCCTGCTGAAGTTTGTTAGTCTCCTGCTGAGCTGCTGTAGCTTCCTGCTGAGCCCTAGTAGATTCCTGCTGAGCTGCTGTAGCTTGGAGCAAGGCCTTAATAATGTCCTCCATTTTGTCCTGGGGTGTAGGTTGGAAGCTGAACCTTGCCTCTCTGAGCATTGGCTGACGCCTCCTCTATGGGACTCCAAGAACACAGTGTTATTTCCACACTCACAAATTGGGTGTCTGTCCCTTTAATTTTTAAATGGAAAGTTTTCCTCTTGCTGCAAGTTCAATGTGTGTGGTTGCCCGCATTCTCCACCATATTGTGACACAGTTAGGTTAAGGGGTCCCTCTCCTGGGTAGAGGACTCCTTCCTTACACACACACACAGCAGCAGGGAAGCAGCACACCAGTCTGGATGCGAGTACAAGCTGGTCGGCGCCAGTCTTTATTGTACAATGTCAGAAACATAAAGAAAACATAAATATAAATCCTAGCCCTGTCGGGGCACTAACTTCACGGGTAGTTCCCTCACTACCAGAACCTGACAGGGCCTAATGCCCTCGCCAGCAACAAAAGCACAGCACAACACTCACAGTTAGGTATCCAAGTGTCTATGAGCAAACTCCCTGCCTGCTCTCCCAGGTGAGACAATCAGCCCTAAACACACTAGGCTTATATTGGCCACTCTCAGGTGAAAAACTAACAAGCCTGTTACCAGGCTGCGAGAACCAAAACCTGGAGTGGCCGTGGGTGGAGCCCTCCCTCTCCTCTCACCCACAACCCCCAGGTCCCAAACCGGCTTTTCAAAAAGCCGAAACTCAAGCCTGCTACACTGCAGACTTTCTCCTGGGGGTTTAAAACACAAAAGACAGGAATCTGGGACAAATGTACCTGCCACAGACCACTTTACCAGTGATCCTATCACAATATATATATATATATATATATAATATAATGGAAATATATTCAACACCACACTGATAATCAATTGTTTGTTTTTTGGGGGCTTATTTTTTGGAGGTACAGGCAATCGCCTACTGAATATAACTGCAGAAGTGTAGTGTCTTTCTTAACATTTTTGTTATATATTCTGTTTTTATTAAGATATGCAAATATAACTCACTGGATTGAGCAATTCACAAATGTATTTATTTATTAACAGTTTCTTATATAGCGCAGCATATTCTGTTGCACTTTACAATTGGAAACAACATTAATAGAGTATAACATGGTAGTAGAAGACAGATATAAAGGTAAGAGGGCCCTGCTCGCAAGCTTACAATCTCAATAAAACAGGTAATGTACTGCATATCAAATATAAGGTTATTTATAGAAACACAACAAAACTGAAATAGAAAGACAACAAACTAGAAGGAAAGTAAAATAGAGAAGAAGGGGAGAGTGATTGGGAGAGTAGGGAAAGGATCATCCCATATAAGAAAAATGGTAGTTACTTTCTGAGAGTCATGAGTTATGTGACAGGTGGGATAGAAGACATATAGGGCCTGATTCAGAGCCGGACGCAATTAGCGCTCGCTCGTCCTGAAAATAGGGGTGACTATTCAAATGAACCGTTCGCTGTATGCGGTCTGTTCACGCCTCTAGGTCTGAACGAGCGAACAAAAGTTGCGGTCGTTTTTTGGGAAACTACGCCCCCTGGCCGCTCGTATCCTACGTCATGTCCGCTATTTATTAGATTAATCGAGTACATCGAACAGGGTATGAGCTGCTCGCTATTCTTGTGGTTGGTTTTTGCTACCACAATTTTGTGAGCAGTTCTGGCTAAAAAATAACCCAGTGACGTGGTCAATGACGCTGCTGTTTTAAATATGCACACCCATAAAACTCCCGTTTTGACCTTTAAGCACGCCTGCGATCGGATCTCCACTCCCCGTTTTCAAGCACCTTCCCCTGTTACCACCCACATACGCCTCATCCTGTCTCTCAAATTAGCAGGCATTCGCTTTTTTGCGAGCATATGAATTTTGGCCGCACTGACTGGTTCATGCATGCGTATAATGGTCCGTATGCATGCGCAGTTGGGCAAACATCGCTCGGAGCGAACGAGCTGCCGCTTACGAGTGGCTCTGAATCAGGCACATAATTCTTAAAGTCATCCGAGGACTTATATTCCAGCCAGGGGAACCAGGTACTTGATAAAATCAGAAGGCTTGTCCGAAGAGAAATTTAAAAAATTTTCCATTGGCATTAAATAGTCAAGCTTTTGCAACCAATCTTTGCGTGCTGTGGGTTTAGTAAATTTCCAAAATACTGGAATGACAGCGCGTGCTGCATTACTAAGGTGGCAAAGTAAAGATTTCTTGAACTGGGCTACCGGGATTGAAGAGTGGTTAAGTAGCCAGAATGCAGGACCTTCTCTGGGAGGCGTAGATAATGTCAGACCATGAATGTGATAGGAGAGGACATTCCCGCCAAACATGTCGCATGGAGCCCAAGGTGGTAGAACATTTCCAACAGGAACTGGAAACTGATGAAAACATGGCATGCAACAAAGCTGGATGTCTGTACCATTGCATTAAGATCTTCTATTGTGTCTCTTTAACAGTGATACAAATAGAGCTGGTGTGGGCTTTAAGAAAAAGTCTTAACACTTTTTATACAGCTTAATTTTCCACACATCTGATTACATTCCAGGTATCCATCCAGTTTGGAGCAGCACCACACATTCTCCTTAGATTTACTGTTCTACCTGAAATATACCCAACAACACCACTTACAGTCTGCTCTTCACTATAGCTTACTGTCACAGATCTACGGCCGATCTCTGCAGATACGCCAATCTGAGAATCGCCAACCGTGACTTATACCAGTTATCTCAGCACTTGTGGTTTTAACTCCGGTAACTGCCACCAGCAGAAGACCAATTTAATGCTAAGCGTAAGGCAAGCTTCTGCTCTCACTTGATACACAACTTATCAATAGTTTAATATAGGTAACATGCCAAACATGGGCGTTTGGGGTCATAAAAACACAGTTCCAGAACTAGAATTAGTTTAGTTTAATTCAAGAAATATCTTCAAAGCTTATGTACAAAAATTACAAAGGATATAAGGATGTTGCAAAAAGTCACAAACACAGTTAATCACAATTTCCAGTAAATCAAATCAAATTATAAAATGGGAGAAAACAGACCATTCAGATCACGATGGATAGAACAATCTTTGGGATGAGGCCCTCCCCTGTGACGAAGTCAGGTGCTCTGTGTCTTGTCGACAACCTCAAGCAGAGAATCACACACTTTTACCAGTGAACCTGTATTTTATCCATGTGTGCCCAGCTCCTTCCCCCCTCACCCCCCCCTGGGGGGTGTTCACCCTTCTCAGCCCAGAGTGTATTGTCCCCCTAGCTGGACTATGGGGTTTCTCTATCATTTTGGCAGGGGTTCTTAATTACCTTTCAGACCTTCCTAAAGCTTGAGAAGTGGGCTTAGGTCAATAAACGTGCACAAAGATTAATTGATTAAACATACACCTCTATAGCCTGACTGTCTGTGAGAATAACTAACAAGTCTTTGATCTCTGACCATACACAGAACACAGATCTGTTACAGACTAGCTATCAAGGATCTGGCCAGCTGGCAGGTAATTTCCCTGGACATCCTTCTTATGGGCTATATACAAGTTGACATAATTATGGCTGGCAGGGAAACAATCTTCCTATAACCTCTGGTTAAATCTTTCTGTTCATCTTCAAAGGTTTGTCATTTCCTTTACACAAAACAGTACATACACATTTACAAGGGAAAGTTACGGATTCTGCTGACGCAATCATGTGCAATTATGCCCAAGCGGACGCAAAATCCGCTTTTTCTCTACACTTACTGCATATGTCTGCCTATGGATTCAGCTTGCACTTTACTGTGAACAGTCTCAACCTGTGCATAGCCTCAATTACAATATGCTTACCATTGTGCAGTTCCTTTCTCAGCCAGCAGGGTTCTACATTCAAGGTCTACTTCACCTAGAGAGGGTGCATATCCCTAATGTGTATTACTGTCTGAACTTATAGTTTGTTTCCCTGTTCGAGCACCTTCTTGTGCATTGCCGGTACCAGCCTGGTTACAATTTGCATTGCTGGTCCCAGCCCAACCAGTTGCATTACTGCTTCCAGCCCAGTTACCATATGCTATACTGGTCCCAGCCCAGTTACCTATTGCTGTACCATTCCCAGGCCGGTTGCCTATTGCTATACTGATCCCAGCCTAGTAACTTATTGCTAAACTGGTTCCAGCCTGGTTAGTTATTTCTCTACTGGTCCCAGCCTAGTTACCTATTGTTATACTGGTCCCAGTCTGGTTAGCTATTGTTATACTATTCCCAGCCTGGTTAGCTATAGCTATACCAGTCTCAGCTTGGTTATCTAATACTAGTAGTCTTCTACTTATCTCCTAGGAATCTTACCTCACTATTTCCTATAAAAGTGCCTGTTCTTCTCCTCAGTCCTTACTCCATGCAAAAGAACTTAGGGCCTGATTCAGAGCCGGATGCTATTTGCGCTCGCTCGTTCAGAAAAAGGGTCCGGATATTTAAATAGAGCGCTCGCTCTTTGCGGTCTGTTGACGCCTCTATGTCTGAACGAGCGAACGAAACATGCGCTCGCTATTTTTTAAAAAACGCCCCCTGGCCGCTCGCATCCTACGTCATCTCCGCTATTTATTAGATTGATCGAGTACATCGAAAGGCGTATGAACTGCTCGCAGTGCTTGTGGTTGGATTTTCCTACCGCAATCATGCGAGCAGTTCAGGCTAAAAGACAACCAAGTGATGTGGTCGATGACGCTGCTTTGTTAATTATGCACACCCTTAAAACGCCCGTTTTGACCGTTTGGCACGCCTGCGTTCGGATCTCCACTCCCCATTTTCAAGCACCTTCCCCTGTTACCACCGACAAACGCCTCATCCTGTCACTCAAATTAGCAGGCACTCGCTATTTTGCGAGCACACAATTTCCGACCGCAATGACTGGTTCGCGCATGCGTATTACAACCCATACGCATGCGCAGTTGTGCGAATATCGCTCAGAGCGAACGAGCGGCCGCTTACGAGCGGCTCTGAATCAGGCCCTTAATCAAGTCACCTTGTTTTCCTCAAGTAGCCTCCAAACCAGCTCAATAAACAGCAAAAACAGAACTTGGCGCCAACAGAGGTATATAGATATACAAGTCTTAGGTGACACTAGCTGCACACCTATAAAGAGGTTTTACCAATCCTCTCACACCACAAAAAGTACAAAAGAAATGATAGGTGGCACTGATCACACAGGACAACAAAAGGAATTATATCCTGTTTTATTTAAATATAAAAATCACATTACAGTTGAAAATCCATTGTATATGCTACTGAGAGTAGAGCATTAGCTGCACATAAAAACATATGCTAGCACTTCACATATATACTATAGTTGCAATTTATATAACAATATAAAACAGTGTAAATAATGGTTACTGGCAAGCACATGGAGAACAGTAATTGTTATCACACTGTCCAGTAGCAATTCATTGCTTTAGCTATAGCAATTGATACAGCTGTATCCACCTGATCCAGACAGCGCTTGTTGGAGATAACTTTGTAACACAAGGTATCCATTGCTGGGATTATAGCAGTATTGCAGCAATAAATAGATAGTGTTCAGAGAACCGTCGGGAGTATTAATTCTCCGCTAAACTCGCAGCCTCCAGCCGGCCAGTGTGTATAATACTCGGCTTGTAATATGGTGAGTACTGAGTCCTCCGGTCAGCAGTAACATAAGCAAGCTGACACTACTATCACTGTTGTATACAGCTTTCCTCCAAGAGACTCAGCGTCTTAGTAGCCGGTTGCTCTGGTGAATGGCTGGAGGCGCCGATAGTTAGTGGATTACCGATAAGGTGCAACTCTACTTTCAGGACCATATCCAAACCAGCTCACACTGAAAACTCCAGCCCAGGTACCGAAAACCCTCAGGGCCTGATTCAGAGCCGCTCATAAGCGGCCGCTCGTTCGCTCCGAGCGATGTTCGCACATCTGCGCATGCGTATGGGTCATAATGCGCATGCGCCAACCAGTCATTGTGGTCGGAAATCATGCGCTCGCAAAACAGCGAGGGCCTGCTAATTTGAGTGACAGAATGAGGCATTTGTGGGTGGTAACAGGGGAAGGTGCTTGAAAACGGGGAGTGGAGATCCGAACGCAGGCGTGCCAAAAGGTCAAAACAGGCATTTAATGGGTGTGCATAATTAACAAAGCAGCGTTATCGACCACGTCACTTGGTTGTCTTTTAGCCTGAACTGCTCGCAGTGATTGCGGGAAGTAAAACCTACCACAAGCACTGCGAGCAGTTCAGATGCCTTTCGATGTACTCGGTTAATCTAATAAATAGCGGAGATGACGTATGATGCGAATGGCCAGGGGGCGTCTTTACAAAATAGCGAGCGCATGTTTCGTTCGCTCGCTCAGACATAGAGGCTTCAACAGACCGCAAAGAGCGAGCATTTAATTAGCCGGCCCCTTTTTCTGAACGACCGTTCGCAAATAGCCTCTGGCTCTGAATCAGGCCCTCAGTCCTGACAAATTGTTACAGAATGTCTGGGGCATCGCTCAGAAAGAAATGTTCCCCCAAAAGCAATTACAGGTGCCAGTGGTGGATCCTGAAAGTGGTAGCAACTAGTCTCCCACAACTAGTGTGTAGTTGGCACTCATAGTTGGTGAGTGTCTGGTGTCTGAATAGCACCAGTAGAAGTGACCAGTAATAAAAAATAATGAAAAGGAACCTCTAGTCCATACAAAGAGGTAAAAGAAAATAAAAAAACAAAAAATGACAGTGTGGTAGAGTAAGTTTATGTGTATTTATTTACCATTAGTTCAGTATAGAATTATAGATTTCAGCAGGTCCTGTCCGCCGTGTATGCTGGCATTGTAATTCTTCAAACACCAGCTTGTTCTTACAATCAATGGGATTGGTACTGGGAGTCATACTAATACTTGTTACATTTGTATCTATTTATATAATGTAGGCCCTGATGTAAAGTAATGCTGGACATACTGTACACTGCCAGATGCAGCCAACAAATGATCGGATCAGCCGGCATGTTGGAAGATTTGTCATGCCTGGCAGACTGATCAATGCACGGGGCCGGCTCGAGGCACATTCGATCACTGCAGTTGAACAGGGGCACCACCACATAGAGTGCGCGCCCCTCCCAACCATTCATGATTTCAGCAGGACAGTCCTGTTTTTTGGGCACTGCCCCGCTGTTCCAGCTGTGGGCCAAAGTGTCCCACGGGAATCAGGCACCTCCACCGCCACAGCTCCGGACCCCGCAGAAGAGAAAGAATTCCGTGTGCATGCAGGAAGAGGGCTGGGGGCAGCCCAGCTACTCTGGGCTCGCCCCCAGCCTGACGTTAAATGGGAGGCATGCCATACGGGCACGCCCCCATACAACGTCATTTAGTGGGTGTGGCCTATGGTTATTATCGCCACGTGCAGGTTACGGGCACCTCATTCCCATTCTGTAAAGGGTGCGGCTCCTCCTGGAGCCGTCCCTGTCATCGCTGATCAGTCATGGCCATACTCTATGCAATTATTGTCCTGATCTACCGATAATTTGCAGATCAGGCCAATAATGACATAACGTACAGTATACCTGGCACACATATGCACTTTTTTTTGTTGCATACTGCACATGCCCAGTGGCAGCATCAGTGTCAATGACACCCAGTACAGTAAATAGCTCCCACACACATGCTCGAAAAAGGGGCATGAACTCACAGAAAGGGGGTGTGGCCTCACATGAAGGCCATGTCTCCTTCAATCCAGGGGCGTGGCTTTTTGGGAAGCCCACATCTACAGTACATCACATTCCTGGAGATGCTGGGCTGCACCTAGAGACTGTGCCTGCTCTTCCCCAGTGACAAGAACCAGTTGGTGCACGATAACATCACAGTGCAACACCTGGCTCCCTGTCACTGCAGCGGAGCCAGCATTTTGGTATCACCCCTTGGAAGGGTGACACCCAGGTGAGGTCCGCACCCTCCATACCCTTCATGTGATGCCTCTGCACATGCCCACAAACATTTTTACATTTCTTTCTTTGCATTTGTGACTTTTTATTGTAGAGAGGAGTAAAGGGGGAGAAAATGGGGCGTGCAAGCATAGGATTACTACAGGAAGGGCATGTTCTTGTAAGTGCTACTGAGCCAGATCTCAGCACAGATGCGTCATTTACCTATCAAGAGATGTATATATTTTGGGTGCTCAACCTCTGGTGCAAAATATGTAGTGATAATGTGGGTAATTAGCAGCCGCTTCTGATTGGCTGGTTGCATATTGATCCATCCCACAGTATATAAATTATACTGTGAGTGTAGCTAGTGCAGGCTATTTAGCCACATTATATAAATTATACTGTAAGTGTAGCTAGTGCAGGCTATTTAGCCACATTATATAAATTATACTGTAAGTGTAGCTAGTGCAGGCTATTTAGCCACATTATATAAATTATACTGTAAGTGTAGCTAGTGCAGGCTATTTAGTCACATTATATAAATTATACTGTGAGCGTAGCTAGTGCAGGCTATTTAGTCACTTTATATAAATTATACTGTGAGCGTAGCTAGTGCAGGCTATTTAGCCACATTATATAAATTATACTGTGAGTGTAGCTAGTGCAGGCTATTTAGTCACATTATATAAATTATACTGTGAGTGTAGCTAGTGCAGGCTATTTAGCCACATTATATAAATTATACTGTAAGTGTAACTAGTGCAGGCTATTTAGCCACATTATATAAATTATACTGTAAGTGTAGCTAGTGCAGGCTATTTAGTCACATTATATAAATTATACTGTGAGCGTAGCTAGTGCAGGCTATTTAGTCACATTATATAAATTATACTGTGAGTGTAGCTAGTGCAGGCTATTTAGCCACATTATATAAATTATACTGTAAGTGTAACTAGTGCAGGCTATTTAGCCACATTATATAAATTATACTGTAAGTGTAGCTAGTGCAGGCTATTTAGTCACATTATATAAATTATACTGTGAGCGTAGCTAGTGCAGGCTATTTAGCCACATTATATAAATTATACTGTGAGCGTAGCTAGTGCAGGCTATTTAGTCACATTATATAAATTATACTGTGAGTGTAGCTAGTGCAGGCTATTTAGCCACATTATATAAATTATACTGTAAGTGTAGCTAGTGCAGGCTATTTAGCCACATTATATAAATTATACTGTAAGTGTAGCTAGTGCAGGCTATTTAGTCACATTATATAAATTATACCGTAAGTGTAGCTAGTGCAGGCTATTTAGCCACATTATATAAATTATACTGTAAGTGTAGCTAGTGCAGGCTATTTAGTCACATTATATAAATTATACTGTAAGTGTAGCTAGTGCAGGCTATTTAGCCACATTATATAAATTATACTGTGAGCGTAGCTAGTGCAGGCTATTTAGCCACATTATATAAATTATACTGTGAGCGTAGCTAGTGCAGGCTATTTAGCCACATTATATAAATTATACTGTGAGCGTAGCTAGTGCAGGCTATTTAGTCACATTATATAAATTATACTGTAAGTGTAGCTAGTGCAGGCTATTTAGTCACATTATATAAATTATACTGTAAGTGTAGCTAGTGCAGGCTATTTAGCCACATTATATAAATTATACTGTGAGTGTAGCTAGTGCAGGCTATTTAGTCACATTATATAAATTATACTGTGAGTGTAGCTAGTGCAGGCTATTTAGTCACATTATATAAATTATACTGTAAGTGTAGCTAGTGCAGGCTATTTAGTCACATTATATAAATTATACTGTGAGTGTAGCTAGTGCAGGCTATTTAGTCACATTATATAAATTATACTGTGAGTGTAGCTAGTGCAGGCTATTTAGCCACATTATATAAATTATACTGTAAGTGTAGCTAGTGCAGGCTATTTAGCCACATTATATAAATTATACTGTAAGTGTAGCTAGTGCAGGCTATTTAGCCACATTATATAAATTATACTGTAAGTGTAGCTAGTGCAGGCTATTTAGCCACATTATATAAATTATACTGTAAGTGTAGCTAGTGCAGGCTATTTAGTCACATTATATAAATTATACTGTGAGCGTAGCTAGTGCAGGCTATTTAGCCACATTATATAAATTATACTGTGAGTGTAGCTAGTGCAGGCTATTTAGTCACATTATATAAATTATACTGTAAGTGTAGCTAGTGCAGGCTATTTAGCCACATTATATAAATTATACTGTAAGTGTAGCTAGTGCAGGCTATTTAGCCACATTATATAAATTATACTGTAAGTGTAGCTAGTGCAGGCTATTTAGTCACATTATATAAATTATACTGTAAGTGTAGCTAGTGCAGGCTATTTAGCCACATTATATAAATTATACTGTAAGTGTAGCTAGTGCAGGCTATTTAGCCACATTATATAAATTATACTGTAAGTGTAGCTAGTGCAGGCTATTTAGTCACATTATATAAATTATACTGTAAGTGTAGCTAGTGCAGGCTATTTAGCCACATTATATAAATTATACTGTGAGCGTAGCTAGTGCAGGCTATTTAGTCACATTATATAAATTATACTGTAAGTGTAGCTAGTGCAGGCTATTTAGCCACATTATATAAATTATACTGTAAGTGTAGCTAGTGCAGGCTATTTAGCCACATTATATAAATTATACTGTAAGTGTAGCTAGTGCAGGCTATTTAGCCACATTATATAAATTATACTGTAAGTGTAGCTAGTGCAGGCTATTTAGCCACATTATATAAATTATACTGTGAGTGTAGCTAGTGCAGGCTATTTAGCCACATTATATAAATTATACTGTGAGCGTAGCTAGTGCAGGCTATTTAGCCACATTATATAAATTATACTGTAAGTGTAGCTAGTGCAGGCTATTTAGTCACATTATATAAATTATACTGTGAGCGTAGCTAGTGCAGGCTATTTAGCCACATTATATAAATTATACTGTGAGCGTAGCTAGTGCAGGCTATTTAGTCACATTATATAAATTATACTGTAAGTGTAGCTAGTGCAGGCTATTTAGCCACATTATATAAATTATACTGTGAGTGTAGCTAGTGCAGGCTATTTAGTCACATTATATAAATTATACTGTGAGCGCAGCTAGTGCAGGCTATTTAGCCACATTATATAAATTATACTGTAAGTGTAGCTAGTGCAGGCTATTTAGTCACTTTATATAAATTATACTGTAAGTGTAGCTAGTGCAGGCTATTTAGTCACATTATATAAATTATACTGTAAGTGTAGCTAGTGCAGGCTATTTAGTCACATTATATAAATTATACTGTAAGTGTAGCTAGTGCAGGCTATTTAGTCACAGTATATAAATTATACTGTAAGTGTAGCTAGTGCAGGCTATTTAGCCACATTATATAAATTATACTGTAAGTGTAGCTAGTGCAGGCTATTTAGTCACTTTATATAAATTATACTGTAAGTGTAGCTAGTGCAGGCTATTTAGCCACATTATATAAATTATACTGTAAGCGTAGCTAGTGCAGGCTATTTAGTCACATTATATAAATTATACTGTGAGCGTAGCTAGTGCAGGCTATTTAGCCACATTATATAAATTATACTGTAAGCGTAGCTAGTGCAGGCTATTTAGCCACATTATATAAATTATACTGTAAGTGTAGCTAGTGCAGGCTATTTAGTCACATTATATAAATTATACTGTGAGCATAGCTAGTGCAGGCTATTTAGTCACATTATATAAATTATACTGTGAGCGTAGCTAGTGCAGGCTATTTAGTCACATTATATAAATTATACTGTAAGTGTAGCTAGTGCAGGCTATTTAGTCACATTATATAAATTATACTGTGAGCGTAGCTAGTGCAGGCTATTTAGCCACATTATATAAATTATACTGTAAGTGTAGCTAGTGCAGGCTATTTAGTCACATTATATAAATTATACTGTAAGTGTAGCTAGTGCAGGCTATTTAGTCACATTATATAAATTATACTGTAAGTGTAGCTAGTGCAGGCTATTTAGTCACATTATATAAATTATACTGTAAGTGTAGCTAGTGCAGGCTATTTAGTCACATTATATAAATTATACTGTAAGTGTAGCTAGTGCAGGCTATTTAGCCACATTATATAAATTATACTGTAAGCGTAGCTAGTGCAGGCTATTTAGTCACATTATATAAATTATACTGTAAGTGTAGCTAGTGCAGGCTATTTAGCCACATTATATAAATTATACTGTAAGTGTAGCTAGTGCAGGCTATTTAGTCACATTATATAAATTATACTGTAAGTGTAGCTAGTGCAGGCTATTTAGTCACATTATATAAATTATACTGTGAGCGTAGCTAGTGCAGGCTATTTAGTCACATTATATAAATTATACTGTAAGTGTAGCTAGTGCAGGCTATTTAGCCACATTATATAAATTATACTGTGAGTGTAGCTAGTGCAGGCTATTTAGCCACATTATATAAATTATACTGTAAGTGTAGCTAGTGCAGGCTATTTAGTCACATTATATAAATTATACTGTAAGTGTAGCTAGTGCAGGCTATTTAGCCACATTATATAAATTATACTGTGAGCGTAGCTAGTGCAGGCTATTTAGTCACATTATATAAATTATACTGTAAGTGTAGCTAGTGCAGGCTATTTAGCCACATTATATAAATTATACTGTAAGTGTAGCTAGTGCAGGCTATTTAGCCACATTATATAAATTATACTGTAAGTGTAGCTAGTGCAGGCTATTTAGCCACATTATATAAATTATACTGTGAGCGTAGCTAGTGCAGGCTATTTAGCCACATTATATAAATTATACTGTGAGCGTAGCTAGTGCAGGCTATTTAGTCACTTTATATAAATTATACTGTAAGTGTAGCTAGTGCAGGCTATTTAGCCACATTATATAAATTATACTGTAAGCGTAGCTAGTGCAGGCTATTTAGCCACATTATATAAATTATACTGTAAGTGTAGCTAGTGCAGGCTATTTAGCCACATTATATAAATTATACTGTAAGTGTAGCTAGTGCAGGCTATTTAGCCACATTATATAAATTATACTGTGAGTTTAGCTAGTGCAGGCTATTTAGCCACATTATATAAATTATACTGTAAGTGTAGCTAGTGCAGGCTATTTAGTCACTTTATATAAATTATACTGTGAGTGTAGCTAGTGCAGGCTATTTAGCCACATTATATAAATTATACTGTGAGTGTAGCTAGTGCAGGCTATTTAGCCACATTATATAAATTATACTGTGAGTGTAGCTAGTGCAGGCTATTTAGCCACTTTATATAAATTATACTGTAAGCGTAGCTAGTGCAGGCTATTTAGCCACATTATATAAATTATACTGTAAGTGTAGCTAGTGCAGGCTATTTAGCCACATTATATAAATTATACTGTAAGTGTAGCTAGTGCAGGCTATTTAGCCACATTATATAAATTATACTGTAAGTGTAGCTAGTGCAGGCTATTTAGCCACATTATATAAATTATACTGTAAGTGTAGCTAGTGCAGGCTATTTAGTCACATTATATAAATTATACTGTGAGCGTAGCTAGTGCAGGCTATTTAGTCACTTTATGTAAATTATACTGTGAGCGTAGCTAGTGCAGGCTATTTAGCCACATTATATAAATTATACTGTGAGTGTAGCTAGTGCAGGCTATTTAGTCACATTATATAAATTATACTGTGAGTGTAGCTAGTGCAGGCTATTTAGCCACATTATATAAATTATACTGTAAGTGTAACTAGTGCAGGCTATTTAGCCACATTATATAAATTATACTGTAAGTGTAGCTAGTGCAGGCTATTTAGTCACATTATATAAATTATACTGTGAGCGTAGCTAGTGCAGGCTATTTAGTCACATTATATAAATTATACTGTAAGTGTAGCTAGTGCAGGCTATTTAGTCACATTATATAAATTATACTGTGAGTGTAGCTAGTGCAGGCTATTTAGCCACATTATATAAATTATACTGTAAATGTAGCTAGTGCAGGCTATTTAGCCACATTATATTAATTATACTGTAAGTGTAGCTAGTGCAGGCTATTTAGTCACTTTATTTAAATTATACTGTAAGTGTAGCTAGTGCAGGCTATTTAGCCACATTATATAAATTATACTGTAAGTGTAGCTAGTGCAGGCTATTTAGTCACATTATATAAATTATACTGTAAGTGTAGCTAGTGCAGGCTATTTAGTCACATTATATAAATTATACTGTGAGCGTAGCTAGTGCAGGCTATTTAGCCACATTATATAAATTATACTGTAAGTGTAGCTAGTGCAGGCTATTTAGCCACTTTATATAAATTATACTGTAAGTGTAGCTAGTGCAGGCTATTTAGCCACATTATATAAATTATACTGTAAGTGTAGCTAGTGCAGGCTATTTAGCCACATTATATAAATTATACTGTAAGTGTAGCTAGTGCAGGCTATTTAGTCACTTTATATAAATTATACTGTAAGTGTAGCTAGTGCAGGCTATTTAGTCACTTTATTTAAATTATACTGTGAGCGTAGCTAGTGCAGGCTATTTAGCCACATTATATAAATTATACTGTAAGTGTAGCTAGTGCAGGCTATTTAGTCACATTATATAAATTATACTGTGTGTAGCTAGTGCAGGCTATTTAGTCACATTATATAAATTATACTGTGAGCGTAGCTAGTGCAGGCTATTTAGCCACATTATATAAATTATACTGTAAGTGTAGCTAGTGCAGGCTATTTAGCCACATTATATAAATTATACTGTAAGTGTAGCTAGTGCAGGCTATTTAGCCACTTTATATAAATTATACTGTAAGTGTAGCTAGTGCAGGCTATTTAGCCACATTATATAAATTATACTGTAAGTGTAGCTAGTGCAGGCTATTTAGCCACATTATATAAATTATACTGTAAGTGTAGCTAGTGCAGGCTATTAATCCACATTATATAAATTATACTGTAAGTGTAGCTAGTGCAGGCTATTTAGTCACAGTATATAAATTATACTGTAAGTGTAGCTAGTGCAGGCTATTTAGTCACATTATATAAATTATACTGTAAGTGTAGCTAGTGCAGGCTATTTAGCCACATTATATAAATAATACTGTGAGCGTAGCTAGTGCAGGCTATTTAGTCACATTATATAAATTATACTGTGAGTGTAGCTAGTGCAGGCTATTTAGTCACATTATATAAATTATACTGTGAGTGTAGCTAGTGCAGGCTATTTAGTCACATTATATAAATTATACTGTAAGTGTAGCTAGTGCAGGCTATTTAGTCACATTATATAAATTATACTGTGAGCGTAGCTAGTGCAGGCTATTTAGCCACATTATATAAATTATACTGTGAGCGTAGCTAGTGCAGGCTATTTAGCCACATTATATAAATTATACTGTGAGTGTAGCTAGTGCAGGCTATTTAGTCACATTATATAAATTATACTGTGAGCGTAGCTAGTGCAGGCTATTTAGCCACATTATATAAATTATACTGTAAGTGTAGCTAGTGCAGGCTATTTAGTCACATTATATAAATTATACTGTAATTGTAGCTAGTGCAGGCTATTTAGTCACATTATATAAATTATACTGTAAGTGTAGCTAGTGCAGGCTATTTAGTCACATTATATAAATTATACTGTAAGTGTAGCTAGTGCAGGCTATTTAGTCACATTATATAAATTATACTGTGAGTGTAGCTAGTGCAGGCTATTTAGTCACATTATATAAATTATACTGTGAGTGTAGCTAGTGCAGGCTATTTAGTCACATTATATAAATTATTCTGTGAGTGTAGCTAGTGCAGGCTATTTAGCCACATTATATAAATTATACTGTAAGTGTAGCTAGTGCAGGCTATTTAGCCACATTATATAAATTATACTGTAAGTGTAGCTAGTGCAGGCTATTTAGCCACATTATATAAATTATACTGTAAGTGTAGCTAGTGCAGGCTATTTAGCCACATTATATAAATTATACTGTAAGTGTAGCTAGTGCAGGCTATTTAGTCACATTATATAAATTATACTGTAAGTGTAGCTAGTGCAGGCTATTTAGCCACATTATATAAATTATACTGTGAGCGTAGCTAGTGCAGGCTATTTAGTCACATTATATAAATTATACTGTGAGCGTAGCTAGTGCAGGCTATTTAGCCACATTATATAAATTATACTGTAAGCGTAGCTAGTGCAGGCTATTTAGCCACATTATATAAATAATACTGTAAGTGTAGCTAGTGCAGGCTATTTAGCCACATTATATAAATTATACTGTAAGTGTAGCTAGTGCAGGCTATTTAGCCACATTATATAAATTATACTGTAAGTGTAGCTAGTGCAGGCTATTTAGTCACATTATATAAATTATACTGTAAGTGTAGCTAGTGCAGGCTATTTAGCCACATTATATAAATTATACTGTGAGCGTAGCTAGTGCAGGCTATTTAGCCACATTATATAAATTATACTGTGAGCGTAGCTAGTGCAGGCTATTTAGTCACATTATATAAATTATACTGTGAGCGTAGCTAGTGCAGGCTATTTAGTCACATTATATAAATTATACTGTGAGCGTAGCTAGTGCAGGCTATTTAGTCACATTATATAAATTATACTGTGAGCGTAGCTAGTGCAGGCTATTTAGTCACATTATATAAATTATACTGTGAGTGTAGCTAGTGCAGGCTATTTAGTCACATTATATAAATTATACTGTAAGTGTAGCTAGTGCAGGCTATTTAGTCACATTATATAAATTATACTGTGAGCGTAGCTAGTGCAGGCTATTTAGTCACATTATATAAATTATACTGTGAGCGTAGCTAGTGCAGGCTATTTAGTCACATTATATAAATTATACTGTAAGTGTAGCTAGTGCAGGCTATTTAGTCACATTATATAAATTATACTGTAAGTGTAGCTAGTGCAGGCTATTTAGCCACATTATATAAATTATACTGTGAGTGTAGCTAGTGCAGGCTATTTAGCCACATTATATAAATTATACTGTGAGCGTAGCTAGTGCAGGCTATTTAGTCACATTATATAAATTATACTGTGAGCGTAGCTAGTGCAGGCTATTTAGTCACATTATATAAATTATACTGTAAGTGTAGCTAGTGCAGGCTATTTAGCCACATTATATAAATTATACTGTAAGTGTAGCTAGTGCAGGCTATTTAGTCACATTATATAAATTATACTGTAAGTGTAGCTAGTGCAGGCTATTTAGTCACATTATATAAATTATACTGTGAGCGTAGCTAGTGCAGGCTATTTAGTCACATTATATAAATTATACTGTAAGTGTAGCTAGTGCAGGCTATTTAGCCACATTATATAAATTATACTGTGAGTGTAGCTAGTGCAGGCTATTTAGCCACATTATATAAATTATACTGTAAGTGTAGCTAGTGCAGGCTATTTAGTCACATTATATAAATTATACTGTAAGTGTAGCTAGTGCAGGCTATTTAGCCACATTATATAAATTATACTGTGAGCGTAGCTAGTGCAGGCTATTTAGTCACATTATATAAATTATACTGTAAGTGTAGCTAGTGCAGGCTATTTAGTCACATTATATAAATTATACTGTAAGTGTAGCTAGTGCAGGCTATTTAGTCACATTATATAAATTATACTGTAAGTGTAGCTAGTGCAGGCTATTTAGCCACATTATATAAATTATACTGTAAGTGTAGCTAGTGCAGGCTATTTAGCCACATTATATAAATTATACTGTAAGCGTAGCTAGTGCAGGCTATTTAGCCACATTATATAAATTATACTGTAAGCGTAGCTAGTGCAGGCTATTTAGCCACATTATATAAATTATACTGTGAGTGTAGCTAGTGCAGGCTATTTAGCCACATTATATAAATTATACTGTAAGTGTAGCTAGTGCAGGCTATTTAGCCACATTATATAAATTATACTGTGAGCGTAGCTAGTGCAGGCTATTTAGCCACATTATATAAATTATACTGTGAGCGTAGCTAGTGCAGGCTATTTAGTCACTTTATATAAATTATACTGTAAGTGTAGCTAGTGCAGGCTATTTAGCCACATTATATAAATTATACTGTAAGCGTAGCTAGTGCAGGCTATTTAGCCACATTATATAAATTATACTGTAAGTGTAGCTAGTGCAGGCTATTTAGCCACATTATATAAATTATACTGTAAGTGTAGCTAGTGCAGGCTATTTAGCCACATTATATAAATTATACTGTGAGTTTAGCTAGTGCAGGCTATTTAGCCACATTATATAAATTATACTGTAAGTGTAGCTAGTGCAGGCTATTTAGTCACTTTATATAAATTATACTGTGAGTGTAGCTAGTGCAGGCTATTTAGCCACATTATATAAATTATACTGTGAGTGTAGCTAGTGCAGGCTATTTAGCCACATTATATAAATTATACTGTGAGCGCAGCTAGTGCAGGCTATTTAGCCACATTATATAAATTATACTGTAAGTGTAGCTAGTGCAGGCTATTTAGCCACATTATATAAATTATACTGTAAGTGTAGCTAGTGCAGGCTATTTAGCCACATTATATAAATTATACTGTAAGTGTAGCTAGTGCAGGCTATTTAGCCACATTATATAAATTATACTGTAAGTGTAGCTAGTGCAGGCTATTTAGTCACATTATATAAATTATACTGTGAGCGTAGCTAGTGCAGGCTATTTAGTCACTTTATGTAAATTATACTGTGAGCGTAGCTAGTGCAGGCTATTTAGCCACATTATATAAATTATACTGTGAGTGTAGCTAGTGCAGGCTATTTAGTCACATTATATAAATTATACTGTGAGTGTAGCTAGTGCAGGCTATTTAGCCACATTATATAAATTATACTGTAAGTGTAACTAGTGCAGGCTATTTAGCCACATTATATAAATTATACTGTAAGTGTAGCTAGTGCAGGCTATTTAGTCACATTATATAAATTATACTGTGAGCGTAGCTAGTGCAGGCTATTTAGTCACATTATATAAATTATACTGTAAGTGTAGCTAGTGCAGGCTATTTAGCCACATTATATAAATTATACTGTAAATGTAGCTAGTGCAGGCTATTTAGCCACATTATATTAATTATACTGTAAGTGTAGCTAGTGCAGGCTATTTAGTCACTTTATTTAAATTATACTGTAAGTGTAGCTAGTGCAGGCTATTTAGCCACATTATATAAATTATACTGTAAGTGTAGCTAGTGCAGGCTATTTAGTCACATTATATAAATTATACTGTAAGTGTAGCTAGTGCAGGCTATTTAGTCACATTATATAAATTATACTGTGAGCGTAGCTAGTGCAGGCTATTTAGCCACATTATATAAATTATACTGTAAGTGTAGCTAGTGCAGGCTATTTAGCCACTTTATATAAATTATACTGTAAGTGTAGCTAGTGCAGGCTATATAGCCACATTATATAAATTATACTGTAAGTGTAGCTAGTGCAGGCTATTTAGCCACATTATATAAATTATACTGTAAGTGTAGCTAGTGCAGGCTATTTAGTCACTTTATATAAATTATACTGTAAGTGTAGCTAGTGCAGGCTATTTAGTCACTTTATTTAAATTATACTGTGAGCGTAGCTAGTGCAGGCTATTTAGCCACATTATATAAATTATACTGTAAGTGTAGCTAGTGCAGGCTATTTAGTCACATTATATAAATTATACTGTGTGTAGCTAGTGCAGGCTATTTAGTCACATTATATAAATTATACTGTGAGCGTAGCTAGTGCAGGCTATTTAGCCACATTATATAAATTATACTGTAAGTGTAGCTAGTGCAGGCTATTTAGCCACATTATATAAATTATACTGTAAGTGTAGCTAGTGCAGGCTATTTAGCCACTTTATATAAATTATACTGTAAGTGTAGCTAGTGCAGGCTATTTAGCCACATTATATAAATTATACTGTAAGTGTAGCTAGTGCAGGCTATTTAGCCACATTATATAAATTATACTGTAAGTGTAGCTAGTGCAGGCTATTAAGCCACATTATATAAATTATACTGTAAGTGTAGCTAGTGCAGGCTATTTAGTCACAGTATATAAATTATACTGTAAGTGTAGCTAGTGCAGGCTATTTAGTCACATTATATAAATTATACTGTAAGTGTAGCTAGTGCAGGCTATTTAGCCACATTATATAAATAATACTGTGAGCGTAGCTAGTGCAGGCTATTTAGTCACTTTATATAAATTATACTGTAAGTGTAGCTAGTGCAGGCTATTTAGTCACATTATATAAATTATACTGTAAGTGTAGCTAGTGCAGGCTATTTAGCCACATTATATAAATAATACTGTAAGTGTAGCTAGTGCAGGCTATTTAGTCACATTATATAAATTATACTGTAAGTGTAGCTAGTGCAGGCTATTAAGCCACATTATATAAATTATACTGTAAGTGTAGCTAGTGCAGGCTATTTAGTCACAGTATATAAATTATACTGTAAGTGTAGCTAGTGCAGGCTATTTAGTCACATTATATAAATTATACTGTAAGTGTAGCTAGTGCAGGCTATTTAGCCACATTATATAAATTATACTGTGAGTGTAGCTAGTGCAGGCTATTTAGTCACATTATATAAATTATACTGTAAGTGTAGCTAGTGCAGGCTATTTAGTCACATTATATAAATTATACTGTGAGTGTAGCTAGTGCAGGCTATTTAGTCACATTATATAAATTATACTGTGAGTGTAGCTAGTGCAGGCTATTTAGTCACATTATATAAATTATACTGTAAGTGTAGCTAGTGCAGGCTATTTAGTCACATTATATAAATTATACTGTGAGCGTAGCTAGTGCAGGCTATTTAGCCACATTATATAAATTATACTGTGAGCGTAGCTAGTGCAGGCTATTTAGTCACATTATATAAATTATACTGTGAGCGTAGCTAGTGCAGGCTATTTAGCCACATTATATAAATTATACTGTAAGTGTAGCTAGTGCAGGCTATTTAGTCACATTATATAAATTATACTGTAATTGTAGCTAGTGCAGGCTATTTAGTCACATTATATAAATTATACTGTAAGTGTAGCTAGTGCAGGCTATTTAGTCACATTATATAAATTATACTGTAAGTGTAGCTAGTGCAGGCTATTTAGTCACATTATATAAATTATACTGTGAGTGTAGCTAGTGCAGGCTATTTAGTCACATTATATAAATTATACTGTGAGTGTAGCTAGTGCAGGCTATTTAGTCACATTATATAAATTATACTGTGAGTGTAGCTAGTGCAGGCTATTTAGTCACATTATATAAATTATACTGTGAGTGTAGCTAGTGCAGGCTATTTAGTCACATTATATAAATTATACTGTGAGTGTAGCTAGTGCAGGCTATTTAGCCACATTATATAAATTATACTGTAAGTGTAGCTAGTGCAGGCTATTTAGCCACATTATATAAATTATACTGTAAGTGTAGCTAGTGCAGGCTATTTAGCCACATTATATAAATTATACTGTAAGTGTAGCTAGTGCAGGCTATTTAGCCACATTATATAAATTATACTGTAAGTGTAGCTAGTGCAGGCTATTTAGCCACATTATATAAATTATACTGTAAGTGTAGCTAGTGCAGGCTATTTAGTCACATTATATAAATTATACTGTAAGTGTAGCTAGTGCAGGCTATTTAGCCACATTATATAAATTATACTGTGAGCGTAGCTAGTGCAGGCTATTTAGTCACATTATATAAATTATACTGTGAGCGTAGCTAGTGCAGGCTATTTAGCCACTTTATATAAATTATACTGTAAGCGTAGCTAGTGCAGGCTATTTAGCCACATTATATAAATTATACTGTGAGTGTAGCTAGTGCAGGCTATTTAGTCACATTATATAAATTATACTGTAATTGTAGCTAGTGCAGGCTATTTAGTCACATTATATAAATTATACTGTAAGTGTAGCTAGTGCAGGCTATTTAGTCACATTATATAAATTATACTGTAAGTGTAGCTAGTGCAGGCTATTTAGTCACATTATATAAATTATACTGTAAGTGTAGCTAGTGCAGGCTATTTAGCCACATTATATAAATTATACTGTAAGTGTAGCTAGTGCAGGCTATTTAGCCACATTATATAAATTATACTGTAAGTGTAGCTAGTGCAGGCTATTTAGCCACATTATATAAATTATACTGTAAGTGTAGCTAGTGCAGGCTATTTAGTCACATTATATAAATTATACTGTAAGTGTAGCTAGTGCAGGCTATTTAGCCACATTATATAAATTATACTGTGAGCGTAGCTAGTGCAGGCTATTTAGCCACATTATATAAATTATACTGTGAGCGTAGCTAGTGCAGGCTATTTAGTCACATTATATAAATTATACTGTAAGTGTAGCTAGTGCAGGCTATTTAGTCACATTATATAAATTATACTGTAAGTGTAGCTAGTGCAGGCTATTTAGTCACATTATATAAATTATACTGTGAGCGTAGCTAGTGCAGGCTATTTAGTCACATTATATAAATTATACTGTGAGCGTAGCTAGTGCAGGCTATTTAGTCACATTATATAATTTATACTGTGAGCGTAGCTAGTGCAGGCTATTTAGTCACATTATATAAATTATACTGTAAGTGTAGCTAGTGCAGGCTATTTAGTCACATTATATAAATTATACTGTGAGCGTAGCTAGTGCAGGCTATTTAGTCACATTATATAAATTATACTGTGAGCGTAGCTAGTGCAGGCTATTTAGTCACATTATATAAATTATACTGTAAGTGTAGCTAGTGCAGGCTATTTAGTCACATTATATAAATTATACTGTAAGTGTAGCTAGTGCAGGCTATTTAGCCACATTATATAAATTATACTGTGAGTGTAGCTAGTGCAGGCTATTTAGCCACATTATATAAATTATACTGTGAGCGTAGCTAGTGCAGGCTATTTAGTCACATTATATAAATTATACTGTAAGTGTAGCTAGTGCAGGCTATTTAGCCACATTATATAAATTATACTGTAAGTGTAGCTAGTGCAGGCTATTTAGCCACATTATATAAATTATACTGTAAGCGTAGCTAGTGCAGGCTATTTAGCCACATTATATAAATTATACTGTAAGTGTAGCTAGTGCAGGCTATTTAGCCACATTATATAAATTATACTGTGAGTGTAGCTAGTGCAGGCTATTTAGCCACATTATATAAATTATACTGTAAGTGTAGCTAGTGCAGGCTATTTAGCCACATTATATAAATTATACTGTGAGCGTAGCTAGTGCAGGCTATTTAGCCACATTATATAAATTATACTGTGAGCGTAGCTAGTGCAGGCTATTTAGTCACTTTATATAAATTATACTGTAAGTGTAGCTAGTGCAGGCTATTTAGCCACATTATATAAATTATACTGTAAGCGTAGCTAGTGCAGGCTATTTAGCCACATTATATAAATTATACTGTAAGTGTAGCTAGTGCAGGCTATTTAGCCACATTATATAAATTATACTGTGAGTGTAGCTAGTGCAGGCTATTTAGCCACATTATATAAATTATACTGTAAGTGTAGCTAGTGCAGTCTATTTAGTCACTTTATATAAATTATACTGTGAGTGTAGCTAGTGCAGGCTATTTAGCCACATTATATAAATTATACTGTGAGTGTAGCTAGTGCAGGCTATTTAGCCACATTATATAAATTATACTGTGAGTGTAGCTAGTGCAGGCTATTTAGCCACTTTATATAAATTATACTGTAAGCGTAGCTAGTGCAGGCTATTTAGCCACATTATATAAATTATACTGTAAGTGTAGCTAGTGCAGGCTATTTAGCCACATTATATAAATTATACTGTAAGTGTAGCTAGTGCAGGCTATTTAGCCACATTATATAAATTATACTGTAAGTGTAGCTAGTGCAGGCTATTTAGCCACATTATATAAATTATACTGTAAGTGTAGCTAGTGCAGGCTATTTAGTCACATTATATAAATTATACTGTGAGCGTAGCTAGTGCAGGCTATTTAGTCACTTTATATAAATTATACTGTGAGCATAGCTAGTGCAGGCTATTTAGCCACATTATATAAATTATACTGTGAGCGTAGCTAGTGCAGGCTATTTAGTCACATTATATAAATTATACTGTGAGTGTAGCTAGTGCAGGCTATTTAGCCACATTATATAAATTATACTGTAAGTGTAGCTAGTGCAGGCTATTTAGCCACATTATATAAATTATACTGTGAGTGTAGCTAGTGCAGGCTATTTAGCCACATTATATAAATTATACTGTAAGTGTAGCTAGTGCAGGCTATTTAGTCACAGTATATAAATTATACTGTAAGTGTAGCTAGTGCAGGCTATTTAGTCACTTTATATAAATTATACTGTAAGTGTAGCTAGTGCAGGCTATTTAGTCACTTTATATAAATTATACTGTAAGTGTAGCTAGTGCAGGCTATTTAGTCACATTATATAAATTATACTGTAAGTGTAGCTAGTGCAGGCTATTTAGTCACATTATATAAATTATACTGTAAGTGTAGCTAGTGCAGGCTATTTAGCCACATTATATAAATTATACTGTGAGCGTAGCTAGTGCAGGCTATTTAGTCACATTATATAAATTATACTGTGAGTGTAGCTAGTGCAGGCTATTTAGTCACATTATATAAATTATACTGTGAGTGTAGCTAGTGCAGGCTATTTAGTCACATTATATAAATTATACTGTGAGTGTAGCTAGTGCAGGCTATTTAGTCACATTATATAAATTATACTGTAAGTGTAGCTAGTGCAGGCTATTTAGTCACATTATATAAATTATACTGTGAGCGTAGCTAGTGCAGGCTATTTAGCCACATTATATAAATTATACTGTGAGCGTAGCTAGTGCAGGCTATTTAGTCACATTATATAAATTATACTGTGAGCGTAGCTAGTGCAGGCTATTTAGTCACATTATATAAATTATGTTTGCATTCAGTCCATGGTAGCAAAAAAAGAATCCCATTTAATTTTTAATGGTGCGTTTGTATTTGATTTAACTTAATTATTACTTTTATTTTGTGTTTGTGTCAGTATTCAATTGTACTTTACATGGTGAAATTAACAGTAATATGTATTAAAAACACTGGACACAAACTTATATAATGCATATGACACCATAAAAGTACTGTAACAGTAATATTTACTTATAATATTATCAAGTCACATCTCCTGGTGTTACCTTGGCAGATATACCACCCCCATATTTACTCCTGATGTAATCCTGGTGTATGTGTGTGCTGGCATGCTGAGCAAAATGTGTCTTTTTTGGGTGCATTTGTTTATGACTGTGTTTTTTTATTTAGGTAAAATGCATCTACAGCCAATAGAGAGCACTTCAAGAGATCTGACTGATATATGTATAAAATAAATCTGTACCACTGAAACTCCTTATTATAGTTCTTAAAAAAAAATCTCTGCTCATAATCATCCCACATCAATTCTTCTCCAAGTTATCCATATTGTAGTCCTCCTATTCCGTCCTTTGTGAAATTAACCTAACTGGATGCACGGGTATTCTACCTTTTAGCTTGTCCTGGCCCAATGAAAAATGTCTCTATAGCTGAATCCATCAAAACTGTTAATCTTCCATGTCAATGACCACCTTGCAAATGTTGACGTGATGAATAGAGGCAAAATATACCACACCCCTGTTATGTTTGGCATGAATTAATCAGCAGATGCCCTTTCTTCTGTTTATCTGCTGCTGGTGTTGGGGATCATATATATATATATGTATATATATATATATATATATATATATATATATATATATATATATATATATATATATATATATGTATATATACAGCCATCAAATGTTGGAGGCCCCTGTACACAATCTTCATTGACATGAAATGTAAGATTCAGCTATTCTTGTAAATGGAGCTGCCAGTACAGTTGGGACCTTGGACAATGACCTTAGAACATAATTATTAGTTGCATGCATACTAATCTTTTCTGCTAACTTGGTCACACTTTTATTTGTAAAGCCAAAGTTTGGTGATATAAAACATTCTAACATAAAACATACTGAAATTGCAATGATAAATGATTGTGCTTTAAAATTTTGAAGGTGATTGTGTTCAGCTGAGAGGAAGACAATATATCCTGGCCGTGCTCTTTAAAAAATAAAAAATAAATATATATATATATATATATATAATATATCTCCTTGTATTGATCAGCCATATCATTGGATACATTGATTAAAGAAATTGATAGCAGATTTCAGAAACTGGTAATAGAGGTTATAAGCACGGAGGGGCATTTCATGAGGCAGATCCAGTTACAAGAGAGCAGCTTTGTGTGATGTGTGCTAAACAGTAATTACAATAGATGATTTCTGCTTGCACCTTACTAGGCTGTGAGCAGAAATGTGCGAGAGATAAATCCCGCGAGGTGATGCTGGTGATACAGATGTGTCCTCTTCCTTCTTTGTAACTTTGATGGCAAATGTGCACATGCATCACGCCATGTGACTTGCCGCACACACGTGTGCCATGGTACACACCACACAATCCTGTGGATCACGGTTGCGAATGCAGAATGCGCACTTGGCCACAGGCGCATGACTAGCGCTATATGTAGCGCTATTTGCTGCATCAACGGCAAAGATGCAGGAGGACACATCTGTAGCTCACATGTCATTAAATAGGCCCCTATATAAGCCATATACAGTAAATATGCTAATAACCACTTGCAGCCAGTAGACAAATGAGTAGACATTAAGAAATTTGCTAAATTATATTTATTGTTTCTACATTCATTGTAGCTGGACTGTGTTATGTAATGGCCAGTTGTCACTGCTGTGTCACAGGTGTTCGTAGATATAACAGTCAGTTACAGGGTTTTCTGTGGTTATCTTGAATTGCCACCAGCGGTTTCATCTACAATCCAGCAAAAATAGAAAACGGTTATTTTCAGGATAGTGTCGGAAGAGATCACATTCCAATGGGAAGTACAGTACAGATATTATATGGGCATCTATAAAGGTAAAGGGATATGATGAAGTAATACAGATATAGGAGTATAGGCATGATTCACTACAGTATGCAATATAGCGTACACATGCAGTTTCACTGCGATAGTATGCTAATCCATAGCAATCGCAATGTTGCCGCAGCACTACATAAGGACGCCCACTTTACATTACACGCACATCCGTAATGTTTAGCCAGACTACGAAAACTTCAGTACAATCGAGTACCATCGCAGGCTCGCACACAGGTAAGGCAGGTCAGACCTTACTCAGCGTAATTAATTGCTTACTTCAGCGCACGCTATGAGGCCTCAGGCTGCGTATGGTATCGCAGTGTATAATTTATGCACGCCCATGCAACGGCTTTCAAATGCACATGTGTTCGGCCGCCCCCCCCCCGTCACCACCCCCAAACAGTGCTTACTGTCGATCACTCTGTGATGGGACGTGTCTGTGTAGCCACTATGATCTCAGTCCCGATCGCAGTGGCCAGTTCGCGCACGCAACTATCGGCTGATTGCATGCGTATAAGCAACTGCTTTCTTTGCTGAATCAATCCCTATGTGCTTAAGAAGTTAATCTAAAACTGCATAAACATGTTAAGCATACTGAAAATCATGACAAATATACATTTAATATACTGTGTTATAACATAATGAGTATTAAAATAACCCTAATCTAGTAAGGCATAAAAGCAATTATAAATGAGAGAGCCACAGCTCGCTGAGCTATGCATCACACTATATTTAGATTACCGACTTACTGTCTCATTTATCAATGAGTGATATTCTTGTTATCACTCATTACCAGGTTTAAATGGTGCTCCAACCAATTAGCTGCTAACTGTCATGTATTTGAAAAATGACAGTTATGAGCCGATTGGTTGGAGCACCATTTAATATTGGTAACAACGAACAAGTGAAAACAAGAATATCACTCATTGATAAATGAGGCCTATAGTTCTGAGAGGATGGGTCATGAGGAACAGAACTGAAATTGATGATTTGGAGAAAATAAAATAGCGAAGAACAAATTTCAAGTCAATGAACTTGCAACACAAACAAGAGCACCTGAAGTACCAATAAGGAAATGCAAAATCTAAGTTTTGCTTGTGCATAGCTTGGTAGGAGCGAGGGCTTTACAAGTGGTGCATGTAGATGAGTTATTTTTACTTTAAACTGTTTTGATCTTTAGTAGAAGTGCTACGTGTTTTGAGACACTATCTTTATCAAGTACGGATGTTACTGTATTCAGATCCTCCTTATACTGTATACTGGCGTTTGGTAAATGCTGGAAGTGTCATTGCTGGATCTAGGTTTGAATTACAGCTGCTCAAATCCCGAAAAATGTTTGAGTTCCACATCTGAAACTGTAAAAAGTGTAATGGCAGCAGGGGCGCCGAAAGCTCCACTGGGCCCCGGTACAGCAAGGAGGGAGCGTGGTTAATTTGGGGAGGTTGATTATACCCCCTCCTTCCATAACATCAACCTATATTATGCGTGGACACTAAGCGGGCATGTGCGACACACTTGTGTCACCGGTGGCTGATCCACTTGGTGGGAGGGCAAGTCTCTCTCCCTGCCCAAAGCGTTGCATCCTGTTATGGGGGCAGGGTTGCAGGACTCAGGCCCCTCCAACAGGACCTGGCCTGGGTAAAGAGTTCCTGCTCCCCCTTCTCGGTGCATCTGAATGGCAGCACATACAGGATTGAGTGAGCTGTCATTACACCTATTACAGTTTTAGAAGTTGAAAGTAAACATTTCCTGGATTCAAGCAACTGCAATGCAGACCTAATTCTGAGTGACATCACTTCTGGCAATTAACCAATGCAAGGATAAATACAGTATAAGGAGGATAGGAACACGATTACATCCGTACTTCATAGAGAGATTGTATCTGAAAACGCGTCACATGGATGATAGTAAGGAGGACCCAGTATTCCCTCTACTAACGCACTGCCCTTATATACCATCCAGAGGGCAAGGAAGACGCATTACCGGCACTTGTTTCTAGTCACTAGCTGCCCTTCATTGCGGCTATCTGCCCATGCTGGCATTATATGATAAACACATGTGAGATGATTACAATGTTCTAAAGAACCTGCTAAAGGCAATATTAACTCCATTTTCTAGTAAGCACATCAACATGATGGGATTGCTGGTGTTGTAGCTTCATCTTCGATTAAAGGGATTCTCTCTCATCATCCTCAAAGTGTGGACTGCTACACAAGGGTTATTTATTGTTATTTAAGACTGTACAAGACTGTCTGATTGGATTTTTATACATGGCATATGGAACAAAGTTCAAGAGTTTTCTACATACAGTACCATCCACTTTTCCTGTATTTATAATAAAAACTTGGAGTTCTGTAGTTTTAGGTACTGTAGTTCACTTTCCTTAGTTAAGTAAACTTACAGTAAATATTGTCCAGTATGATGTTGATGCTATTAGCTATGAAACCGGTTAGTTATTCCTTTTGACGCTAGTAAAGTTATTTTTTTACATAACCATGGTGGATAAAGTACTTAGGGGTCTATTTACTAAGCAGTGTTAGGAGACAGAGTGAAAAGTGATAAGGTACCAGTCAATCAGCTCCCAACTGTCATTTTTCAAACACAGCCTGTGAGATGGCAGCTAGGAGCTGATTGGCTGGTACCTTATCACTTTTCACTCTGTCTCCTAACACTGCTTAGTAACTAGATCCCATTATCTTTTAAGACAGTGTAAACACACATTACAATTCTGTTCTATAAGACTCTTAGCAGCTACACTGCTTTGACAGCGCTTGATCACAGTATAGGGCAGTGTCCAAATTTGTCATGAATTTTAATTGAAATCTTGTCATTAGAGGAAGCGTATAGGAATTTTCTTCTAGTATTACACATGGGTCCTAATGCAATTTTCTTATACACAAGAAAGCCACCCAATGGAGTAATAGGCATTGGCAGCATGTAAGGATCACAAGAGTCCTTGTTGTTAATGGTGACTAGAGATGTGCGCTGACCCCCGTGTTTGTTTCTACAGTAATTCATCATCATGTTTTGGTTTTGGCAAAACCACTCAAGTGTTTTGGGCCGGAATTCGGTTTTCTTTAAAACTTTTTAAAAACAGCAAAAATCATGTAAATTGGACCTGTTTTTGTTCATAATATAGTATTATTAATGATGAAATGCTCTATTAGTGACATTTTTAATACTCATCTTATGTTTTTAGATATAGATTATCAAGATATAAAGGCTGTTAATGTATAATGGCAACAATGACTTACTCTTACCTGTGCTGCAGGGATGGTTGTATTCTGCAATCGCTTGTTCATCTGGAAGATAATAAAACACAACTTTTATATCCATGTTGCACAGTCATAGGCTTGTGCAGAAGCCTACACATGGGGTGCCTGGAAGAGACCTTCCTCCCGCTGATTCACAGGGCCGTAGAGAGCCCGCCCGGGCCCCATTACCCCATTACTATTGGAGGCGTGACCTAATTGCGGGTGGTGTGGACAAGCCCCCTCAGAAAAAAACAACCTATTTTGCAGGCTGGGGAGCGGAGCAATGTGAGCCACTCAGCCCGATGCCAATCCATGGTGGGGACACAATCAGGGTGATCACTCCCCCCACAGGCAGAGAAGAGGAGTAAGCTGCGGCTCAGTTGCAGCATTTTCCATGGTCTCTCACTGCAGCATGTGCTGGGCTACTAACAGGTAAGAGGGAGAGAGGGTGGCGTTGGACCTGGGCCCCTGCCGGACCCCTCCAACAGGCCCAGGCCATGTAATTAGTACCCTCTCCCCCCTTCTCTTGGCACCAGTGCTGATTCATGGACTACCCCTTCCCCGCTAGGACATAGACTACGCACTGCTGGGTCACCCACATGAGTAGTCTATGTGAGGAAGTCTAGGGGGGAAGGGGGGTAAGTAGTTCATGACCTGGCATGGGGGGAGGTCCCTGTTGCTGTCCCTGCACACTGCAGTATATTACTTAGTAAGTGCAAGAATAGCATACAAGCTTTACATTTGTTATAATTTGATTAAAGAATGAAAGTAACTTCAGATGATCTGAAAAACAGTTTGAGATGATATTCACAACATCCAATATTTCATTACTACATTATTACCTGTCTCATAGTAATCATACACTTTTACTGTGGCTGGTTTTAGGTCCTTGACCTCAATGTCCTGCTCCACCATGAATAAAAGATTTACCGGGGTATGTCCCATCTAAAGAAGAAGATATTATATTATAATGATGACATGCATATGTTACTGACAGCTGTGAGACAGGTAGGGGCGATGGAGAGGGTCACATTAAATTTATTATACAATAGAAAACAAATCTTAATGTGAGAATAAATATGAAACTTGTTTATGTGTGGTGAATGCAATTCTTCTATCTCAGAAGCTGTGGATGATCTACAGTCGCAGTTTTCATACAAAGCCAGTGGGGAGGTGACAGGTACTGTGACAACTGTGATATATGATTTACTGTATATGCTGCATATAAGGTCAACTCAAGCACAATGTGCTACAGAACTACACTCAGCTACTGTACACGTGAACTGAAATGGAATTTCAACTTAAATATGTCAGTGTCTAATAAATAAACCACAGATACTTAGGAGCCATATAATGGCCACACATAGATAAGTATTGTAAGATAAACTTTATGCTTAAAAAAAATGTGCAAAAATGTATGTAGCAGACTATCTGATCTATTAGCAGACTATCTGATCTATTAGCAGACTATATGATCTATTAGCAGACTATCTAATCTATTAGCAGACTATATGATCTATTAGCAGACTATATGATCTATTAGCAGACTATCTGATCTATTAGCAGACTATATGATCTATTAGCAGACTATATGATCTATTAGCAGACTATCTGATCTATTAGCAGACTATATGATCTATTAGCAGACTATATGATCTATTAGCAGACTATCTGATCTATTATAGAGCAAAAAAACAGAAACATAAATTGAGTAATTTGACAAAATTATATCATACCTCATTCAGATACAAAGTCACCATGTCAGTCTGGATGTCACTTCTCTGAATTACTTTGTCTTTTTCCAACTATGAATAGAAGGAGGTTCATTATAAAAGACAATTACTAATACATGATATTTATAGTATATTCGATTGATATCTACTATATTAAAAAAGCAAACATACAATAAATCAACCTTGCTAGTAATTGTGAGGTTAGGACTACAATGGTCCTGGGGTGACACAGTTCCAATGTGTATAAAGTTTCCCAGGGTAATTTCCTTTTTTATTATCAAAATCTTTAACCCAAAGGGCCTCATTTATAAATGATACATATCCCCTTTAGCGCTTGCTAAATGTAAGAGCCTGAAGACTTCAGGCATTGGCGAGTCCCGTGCGAGACTGCTCAATGTTTCAAAGTAGCAGTTATTGGAAAGGTAAAACCAGGTTGATTTTGCCTTTTAAATGACTGCTACTTTAAAACATTGGGCAGTCTTGCATGGAACTTGCCAATGCCTGAAGTCTACAGCCTATTACATATACCCCATAGACTTCCAAAAATATAATTTTTTAGGGGGTTCCCACAAATATTATGCACCACCCTGATGTATCTACCAGGCGTTTTCCCCAGAACAGTCCCCATAAATTCATCCCCCACAGGTTTCTATGGGGGCTTCTAACGTGTGTAAATTACCAAGTACCAGAATGCAGAGCAGTCCGGAGCTTGGCCTTGTTTGCTAATGCCATAGGTGTTAGCAGTTGTAGCCTATGGGCTACCCTCTGCAAAATTTACAAGAATGGCGGCTGGCACACGCAGTAACATAGCCAGGTCCCAAACTCAAAAGTAAGGAGATCGCATTAGTGATTTCTTTACTTTTACACATTGAGGGGAGCCCCTGCCCCTAGATATGATGTACTGTATGGTACATTGGGGCAAAACTTAATCTTTTATTGCCACGATAAGCGGCAATAGCTAATAAAGATTGTCAGGACCAATTCCAGATAATGAATCTATTGCAAGAGAATATTAATGCAAATTTATAACTGCACCACTAATGATGGACGTTCAGCCAATGGTCTTACTATTATAATAGATAAATTATTTTTATATTTTTATATACTCCTGTATGGTACTGTTCTCATTTACAATTAGTGATCTCTGGGATATTGCTTAAATGTTGGTTAGGAAAAGATATTAATTCGCCCTTGTTGAAAATTAGTATGGCTACTACAAGACAAAATAATCACAGAAACCACAGCACCTTAAAATATCATTAGTGTTATCAAATACTGCACATTATTTACCATGTCTCTTTATGTTTTCATGACAGAGTAACTGCCCATGTAATATTGCACACGATATGTCAGTGACTGACCTTCCTTACTGTGCTCTTCACTGGGATCCATCCAGACAGCATCTTCACCTCAATAACAGCCATGTTGGATTTGTCCCGGGAACCTGTGTATCTGCAGGAGCAAAAAAAGGACATGGAAAAGTTTTTAATTTTACTTTTAATCTACATTCTACCTACTTAATAACAACTAAAAGTTTTCTCTATTACCTGAATGCATTTTTGAAACACTGATTCGGATTGTTACATTTTATAGTACAGGTTGAGTCTCCCATATCCAAATATTCTGAAATACGGAATATTCCGAATTACAGAATATTTTTAGTATGACTGAGAATGTGAAACCTTTGCTTTCTGATGGTTCAATGTACACAAACTTGTTTTAAAGCACAAATTCATTAAAATACAGTATACAATAACCTTCAGGCTGTGTGTATAAGGTGTATATGACACATAAATGAATTTCATGTGTGTACACAAACTTTTTTTGATGCTCAAAATTATAAAAAATATTGTATAAAATGAGCTGCAGGCTGTGTGTATAAGGTGTATATAGAACATAAATGCATTCTGTGTTTAGTTTTGGGTCCTATACCCAAGATATTTCATTATAGTATGCAAATATTCCAAAATACGGAATAATCCGATATCCAAAATACCCCTGGTCCCGAGCATTTTGGATATGGGAGACTCAACCTGTAGTTGCTTTGCGGCTAACTTAATTAGAAAAAAATATGTTTTTTAAAAGAAATAGGTGTTATGGACAAAAGGGAAATGAAAAAAATGAATCAGACTGAATTCATAGATAATCCTGTTTCCCAAACTCCAAAGCTCTCTTAGTATAATCAATCCTCGCTCACTAATATAGTGGGTGAGGGATATTGAACACAAAAATGTAGTCATTATTAGAATATTTGTGTTTCAATGGTCAATATTAGGAATTCAGTGTTAATTAGTCACAATGTAATGTTTATTGATCTCATGTAGAATATTAGAGTGAATTTGTTATTGTTAGAATGGAATGCAGTCGGGAAGCCGGTGGACCTAATCCCGACAGCCGGCTTCCCGACTGTCATATCCCGGCGAGGGTTAAATGACAGGCGTCTAAATCTAGACGCCTGTCATTTTACCTATGCCGGGAGACAGGTGCCCGGCATCCCGATCGAAGTGATGCTGGGCGCCGCTGCAGACAGCCGTGGGGGGGGGGTTAGGTTTAGGGCTCGAATGGGGGACATAGGGTTAGGCACCCCCCTGGGAGTTTAGGGTTAGGCTAGTGGGAGGGAGGGTTAGGGCTAGGCACCCCCGGGGGGGACTTAGGGTTAGGCACCCCCCGGGGGACTTAGGTTTAGGCGGCGGGGAAGGGGGGGTTAGGTTTAGGCACTTAGAGGGGGGATTAGGGTTAGGCACTAGGGGGGGAGGTTAGGGTTAGGCACCCTAAAGGAGGGTTAGGGTTAGAAATAGGTTAGCTAATACTTACCTTCGACGATCGGGATTTCCTCTGCCAGCCTCCTGGTGTCGGGATTCCAACCGATGGGCAGGGGTCCAGCGGTAAATCATACCGATTCCATTAGAATATCCATGCTTATTAGACACTATTAGGATTTCAGTGTTTATTGCTCGCTAGTAATATATTAATGTGTAATAGTCACTATGCAGTATATATAATATGTACTCACGAAGCATTGATAAGAATTTCAAACTTTGTCACTTGATCCTTCAGACAATTTCTTTTTGTAAATGCTTTCACAGTTAATGAGAAGGTGGCATCTCTTCTAGGGGGAGGAATGTTGTATCTCAGAACTGCCTGTTGGTTGAGAACAAATAAGGTCATGTACTATCCAGAAAGAGATAAGAGTTCAGGCATTGTGTCTGTTATAGTACATAGCACCCCAAAAGTAGCTGTTATCTATACTGCATTTTTCATGGACACATTAATCAAGTGTGCACATGTAACCCATAGCATAAACATGGCCACAGACAATATTCTATTATCATATAACCACAGTTGTCATTGTGGCTTTTACTTTCTTATAGAACACTTTTTGCCTAATGCAGAGTGAGTACAATGCCAGTTTGTGCATTGTATGTATGTGGGATTTTACTCTGCACAATTTTTTTAATTGCACAATTCTGCCACCTATCTTTTCCTCTGCATAGATTGGTGGGATGGGAAAGGGCACTCTAAAGCTGGGCATACATTAAGCCTGTGGTTCCCAGACTGTCTCAGTTCGAAGCATCCTTAAGGTGCGTACACACGGTACTATCAGTCAGTGATAACGATATCGCCGACTGATCATCCTGCACCTTCCCAGTGTGCTGGATGATCGTTATCGTTCATCCAGCATACCACCAACCCACCAACGATGGGCCAGCGACCCAATGCGGGTCCCTATGTAACCTGGATGAAATCGTCCAGGTTGGCCTGCATGCACGGCCGATGGATGATATCGTTATCGTGCATACATGCCCGCGCATCACAGGCCATTTGTTGGTTGGTAGGCACCAAAAAAAGAACAATATGAGCGATATCGTTATAGTTAATATCGTGCAATTTTATCGTACCGTGTGTACGCATCTTTAGGGTCTCCATAATTTTTTCATGACACCACTAAGCCAAAAAGTAGTTGGGTCAAAATAATGTAATATTATTTAAAAAAGAAAGAGAAAAACTGTGCTATTCTTACCCATTGCCCCCTCCATTTCTCTCCTATTGCCCCCTCCATCTCTCTACTATTGCCCCCTCCATCTCTCTCCTACTGCCCCCGTCCATCTCTCTCCTATTGCCCCCCTCCATCTCTCCCCTATTGCCCCTCTCTCTCCCTTTGGCACCACCATGTCTTACCCTTGTCCCTCCATGTCTCTCCATTTGCCCCTCCATATCTCTCCATTTGCCCCTCCATGTCTCTCTATGTGAAAGAGAAATCAGAAAGAGAAAAAACTGTGCTATTCATACCCATTTCCCCTTCGTCTCTCTCCTATTGTCCCCTCTGTTTCTCTCCTATTGTCCCCTCTGTTTCTTTCCTATCACCCCCTTCATCTCTCTCTTATTGCCCCCTCTATATCTCTCCTATTGCCCCCCTCCATCTCTCTTCTTTTGCCCCCCCATCTCTCTCCCATTTCCCCCTCCATCTCTCTCCACTTGCCCCTCCATGTCTCTCCATTTGCATCTCTAGTAGTTGGTGCAAGAAGTTAAAAAGTAGTAGTTTCTAAAGTAGCTGGATTGCTTATTTCTCATAATAATTCCATTTGCACAGTTAAAACAGTGTGTATTTTTTGTTCTACAGTATATGTGTACATATATAAGTATACAGTGTATAGTTTATATACACACACATAGAATATCATACTGTAGGTCCCTATGTGGGTGTATAGTATACTCAATGCTTTAACAGTAGTTATGCTGCAATTACAATATTCAGTATCACATTTTCATCGGGATTCTTCAAATTTTGTGAGAGAACCACAAAATAGAATATGATGCAATTTGTAAGTTAAACACATTTGTGTCAAAATAAAGTATAGCAACAATGTATTGTACTTGTGTCAACATAGAGTTTTACTACAGTACAGTGCATTCATATAGTAAATATAGCATGGAGGGTGGGGCCATGAACGCAGGGAATTACAGCAATGCCCAGAACTCAGGATGCTTATGGGAGCTGTAAGGGCAGCGGTATGCATGCCTGAAGCATCCTAAGGATGCTCCAGGCGGCCCTGCTGCAGAGATTCTAGCTGCAAGGTGGCTGGAAAGACATCCTGATAGCCAGATGCAGGGGTCATGGGTGAGCGACGGTGCCACCCACAGAGCTCTGCGCTCTCTGCTGCCGCACCGTTTGCACACCCCTAGTTACGGTCCTGGTTAGCTGTCACCCTCAAGGACCCATATGGGTGTTCTCTATATAAGGTAAAAGATACATTAAATCTCAGATGGTCTAATACCCACAGATCATACAGTAGTTTCTATTTATACAGTAGGTACACTAGGTACATGGAAGATCGTCAGTCAATGTTGACTAAGTTTGGCCCTCAGTGGATTGATCCTCATTCTAGTCTCTCTTGTCACAAACACATTTCAACAATTATTTTTTTTAACCCAAAATTTGTGCGGACATTCTCCGCCAAAGTATGCAACTTATGATTTTTTTGGGGGGTCATTTATCATTAAAGGGTACTGAAAGGGTACTGAAATAATTCCCCACATTTTTTGCCAAAATTAAAATAGGGATTTTGCCTTTTTTTTCTCCTGGTCTGGGATGGAGAAAACTTCTCTCCAGTTTTTTTTCTCCACTTTCGCTTGTTTGCCGTTTTTTTGGGGGGGAAATTTCACCTTTTTTTGGTGAAAAACAGCCATTTTCGTGGGTAATTGAATATGGCCCCTAGTAGTAGGAACGGAACTCTGTAGTTAAGTGAGGAATGTCTGCAGTCTTAAAGATTTTTTTACTTTTATGCTGTCAAAGTTTCTATAAATACTTTTTTTTTCTAGATATGTTTCGTACTGTGATACTAAAAAGTACTGTACAGTATTTTGTGGATATTACAAGTTCATAGTGTATGCAGTGGCGTATCTATAATGGGTGCAATGTGTGCGGGGCACACGGGCCCCCGGATCCAGGGGGGCCCCTCACCGCACACACTGAACCCATATTTTTTTTAAACTTACCTGTCCAAGGTCCCGCGTCAGGTGTCACCGCTGCTCAGAACACCGGGAAAATGTCCGCCACGGCCATTTTCCGGCGTTGTGCGCATGCGCAATAGACTCCGGGCACACTCTAGTGCCCTGTGGCTGGCCAGCCGCATCAGTCGGCTGCCAGCCACCAGGGAGAGAGGAGGGGGCCCCACACAAGGAGTGCACACGGGCCCCCTCCTCTCTTAAAACGCCCCTGAGTGTATGTCTGTAATAAGAGACTCCTATACTTCAGTACATTGTTTGACCTATTTTCAAGCTGCAATTGGAGAGAACTACTCCTATCGAACTTGCATTTAAAATTATTTTGGGGAAAAAACACTGATTGGACATTCTCTATGGTTACTCAGCTCACTGGCAGTGCCTGGAGAAGATCACCCATTAGATGTATTCCGTTTGGATAATTTATCCTCAAAAAGGTTTTTTCATTAACTTTGTATCCGAGACAGTCCGGAAGACACTTTATTATTGTGTATGCTTTAGTAGTATTGTGGGAATTGCCTTATTTTTCCTTGGCTGCAGTCTGGATTACCCACTTTGACACCAACCACAACTTACCATTTTTATGCTGTTGTACATTACTTTGTAATGGGCTGCCTCTTTTTTCTACTTTGTCAAATTACACTTTTGCAGATGACTGTCCTGTTTCAGACAGCTGCAAACAAAAAAACTATCCTTTTGGCAGGTAGAACGATATAATGCGGTATGGGGTCACATGGGCGACTGTTACAATGGCAAAACCACAATGTCGACTCTAGAAGGCCAACATGGTTAAACATGTGGACAATCTCAGAATGTTGATATGATCACAATGTTGACATCTAAAATGTCATCATGTGACATATCAACATGCTGCATGTCAACCTAATGCATGTTGACATAACCTACCACACACATACAATACAGGTACTGTACAACGATAGGTTTAAATGGCCTTAGCTATTACAGTTAGACACCAGGGGGTATATTTACTAAAGTGCGGGTTTTTAGAAGTGGAGCTGTTGCCCATAGCAACCAATTAGATTCTATCTATTATCTTCTAGACGGTACTAAATAAATGTTAAGTAGAATCTGATTGTTTTGCTATGGGCAACATCTCCAGTTCTAACAGCCCACACTTTAGTAAATATACCCCCCATAGTTTGAAAAAATTTTATGGAAAGTTTCCACTAACCTGTACATAGACACAACCACTCCCGGTGGATGTCACCGTGTACTCTCCAGGTATGGTTGGCAGTGATGCTCTGTGGAGCAGCAGCCGGTTATTGTTGTCCACATGAAACTGCTGCTGAAAACCAGTTTTAGAACTGACAGTCACAGTCACATCACCCTTATCACTGAATGTGACCTCTGCATACTTGGCTAAGGACTGAATAGCCACAACGGTGTCCTGTGGATGGGAAAATAATCAGTTTGTAAATGTGACAAATCTATATTGTAAGATAGTTTTAAATCTTATTCATAAGGTGCCAGCCAATCAGCTTCCAACTGTAATTTTTCAAACACAGCCTGTGAGATGACAGTTGGGAGCTGATTGGCTGGCACCTTATCACTTTTCACTCTGTCTCCTAACACTGCTTAGTAAATAGACCCCTAAGTTAATTTACAATAGCTCATAGCAGGAATCCAAAAGCTTTGCAAGAAAGAATACACACAATTATGGAAAACGTATTGATTCATACTTTAAGATGATGAGGTCTTCAAGGGATGTGAAAACTCACATTTTCCGACAGCAGAAGCTGGATGAAGCTGTTAGAATTTATGACATTGACTTCTCTATGTAGGCTAAGTACTTCAAGGTATGGAGACTAGATATTGGGGGAGGGTTCTCTTATATCAGCAGGAGGAAGCTGAGCCCTTTTCTCCCACAAAAGAAGTGGACTTTTATAGAGGCTCCATACTGTATATCAAATATATTTCCTATGGGATGTCTGTTCACCCGGGGCAATTTGATGGAAGGTACATGCACACAAATCACAATGTTATTATATTATTATACGAACACACAAGTATGAGAAATGTAATGAAGAGACGTCCAATGTTCCCTTAATCTCATCATTTATTTTAGACATAAATGATGATTAATTGAGCAATATTATGTCAAAATTTTAATTTATAGAGGTTGGGTTTAAAAATGACAATGGCCAGGACCTTAAATAATGTTTTACTTTACCACCATACACATTTCCGTCTCTGCTCGCAGTCCTGCAGATACTCTAGGTGCATTTACAGAAAGGAAAATTCACTTTGTATCTTTCTCTTACTGTTGCATTACTGAGCTTTATTGCCTCTGGATTACTTTTTTCCCCACAATGCTGCACTCTCTATTATCACCTGTGTAGATGAGTATCCTCCATATGGATTTTGCTGTTTGCTCAACCAGTTCACAATCTGCGAAGCTTTGCCCAGGTCTTTTATGGAGTCTGAGACAAGAGACAGGAGCACGTAGGCCGCTAACTCCACCTCTGCAGATGGGGCTCGGTACCAGTATGGAACATCAGAGGCAGGAGCAGACTCCCGTTCCCAGTGCAGCTGTCCGTCTGTAGATACAAAGTGATAAATACTATTAAAATATACATAGATAATAAACAAATACATAGGACATTAGGAATCACTATGAATAGAAGGATATGCAGTAAAATCAAATAATCAGAGCTAACCCTAAATTAAACTCCATACCTCTGGTCTAGATAAATGATCCCACCATAAGCTATCCTGCTTTATAATGATATCCAAAGAAAGTACAAGTGCCCTTTGGTATACATAACAGTTACAGACTACATTGGAACAGACCGGGTAGAATCAAGTTCTCAGCTCAAGCCTGGAGTGCAAGATGGAAACATCTGCCATGAGATGTCCTAGAGTAGGGTAGACTCCAGCACAGATAAAATTGAACAAAGGGAAATAGTACTGTATATACAGCAGCGTGTAATTGTTCTGTACAATTAGGTATTCCAAAAATGTGATGTTTTAGAAAACTCTACATTTGACCTCAAGGGAGCCTGTAGTGTTTTAATACGGTTTTCAAGGCTTTTCTAGCTCATCAAATGTACAGTACACATTATATTTCTATTTCACCTTTATGTGTTATACGGTAAACACTATGGTGCTGATTCTCAGTCACACGCAAAAGCGCACACATCAGCGTCTGTTGACTGTCGCCCGTCTGCGGCATTATGCAAATGGCCTGCAAACTCATTCCCTTGTGTACATTCGTGCGGCCTAATGTGCAGTGACTGAGACATCAACTGTTAGTGCCCATGCACGCTGTAATACTGATTAGTCATCCTCCTACGCCACCAACTGTCGCACCACCGAATCTGCACTCACCCTACAGCAGGCACAGTGTCTCCATCTGTCCACGGCCTCCTATGAGAGTGGCTGTGCATCCGGGAATGCAACCGCTTGCATTGACACACCCAGGACACTCACATAATGGACCCAGACCATTTTTGCATGCACTAGTAGCCACCACCTAGTTACCACTCAGGAACGCCCATCACTTATCTTCCTGATCGCAACAGCATTTTTGTGCGATCACTCTGAGTAATGCATGCACCATAGGAGGTTTCAGAATTTTCCATGCATATACAGTTGTCAATAATCATGGAACTACATGAACATCGGCATTGTGTGGGGATGGCGTGCAGTTCTAAATCAGGCCCTATGTTACACTTTCCTTTTCTTGGTTTCTTTCATAAACATAAGGCAAATCTACTTTAGGCTCCCTCTCACCAGTATCAGTGGCGTGCCAAATGGAAGAGCAATTTACTTATTGTAGGGCCAACCTCAATATTACATGTGGATCATATACACATTGGGCCTGATTCTGAGTTGGACACTGCAGTGTCCGTGTGTGTCTTGTGCTGGTATTGCTTCTGCTACTTTATGCAAATGCCGCTACAAGTCCTTCCCCGGGAGTGTAAAGATACTTAACTAATGCTTGGTGCATCTTTCAACACAATCATCAGTCGTACCATTGAAGCTTGCTCCAGCCCCATCCTAGGTGCAGATTCTCCATCACAGTATGGCCTCCAATGTGAACGATTAGGCACCTAAGTTAGCAACCACTATCAGTGACATGTCTGTGACACTCCCATCACAGCTGCGACTCTCTGCAAACATGCGCAGTGCGACAGAGATTCATGTGTAACATGCACACCTGGTTGATTGATATCACGAGAGATATCGTTGCAGGATTTTCACTCATGCAGACTCAAACAGAGAAGGGATTGTGTTTTCTAAAGTTTTATTTATATAATTGCAATAATTTCTGCAGAAAAAGCATTTACTACCAACAATAAGTATAACAACTATATCGACACACTAAATAACAATAGTAATTAAATTTGCCGAAGCTTTATTGAACAGGTTTGCTTCTTTCTTGGGCTGCAAAGTAAGTGGATACAACATATATAACAAAGCTAATATATTACGATTCTGTGAGAAATCAATTCTGAAGAGTTCTTTAATTATTTCAGTCACTAACCCCTCCCTTCGTTGGTGCACATTGACAGTATAAACGTTTCTCTTCTCTTATTTTAACTGTGAGGAAATGGCTTACTCAGTCTTAAGCTGGCCACACACTAAACAAACTTACATCCAACCAGCCAACTAGTTGATTGGTTGGAATGAAAATCTGGTAAGGTATGAAAGCAAATGACAGTCAGCAATTTGCTCTCAAACGCTGGAAAATGGACAAAAACTGTTGTTTGAACAAATTGATTAGATCAAACATTTAACAAACTTGTCTGAACGACCATTTTCATCTGTTTTCTGGCATTTAGGAGCAAATTGCTGATCATTTACTCCCATACGTTACCAGATTTTCATTCCAACCAATCATCTAGTTGGCTGGTTGGATGTAAGTTGGTTTAGTGTGTGGCCAGCTTTAGGGTATACTAATGTTCTATGCGGCTTATTAAAACTGTATTGGTACTTGGATGACGTAAGCCCGGGCCTGTGTTGACACTGAAGGTGGTTTACTCTGCCTACACTGGTGTAATTTCCTGACAGGTATCAAGGTCCACTGTATAGTAAGCTGAGCCTCGTAAGAATAAAAACAACAAGTATTCAAGGTGCTATCAGTTAATACACGTTTAGATGGCATATACCAATATTTTAATTCACATAAAATCACATAATACAATAAACATATTTCACATACACTAAACAGTAATCCTGCCAAGAAATTTAAAATGCACAGAGAAAGCTCCTTGTTCAAAGGCCGTGTGTTGAATGCTTATACCACAGCTTACGCTATTATGTAACAATTTCAGCAAGCAAAATCAATTTTAAGTTGTTAGTATCCAATCTCTGGAATTATATAGCAATTCGCTTTCCAATAGAAGCTTGTTTTTGTGGCTGAAAATGTAATTAAGTCCCTTTCATGAAGTACACTGAATATCCAGATATAAAACACAAATGTGAGCTGTCTTATAGCAATCTCTGTTCATCAGCAGTATGGTACTTTTGTGTATCCACAAATGATCCTTTATAGGAAAAGATAAGGTTGAACCAAAACAGTTTGATTGAAGAAAACAGGATCTTTTCCTTTTACTGTGTATAAATTAACACAGATCCACTGTTTAGTGAGGACACAAACTAGCAGTCTCTGATCACTAGCATGGTACTTTTGTTTTATAAATGTATATAGATCCTTATGGAACTTTTCACAGGAGGGGAAGAGCTTTAATAAGGTAAGAAGTATTCGCTATGTCCCTCTGCAGCATGTGTGATTAAGCACCTTTCCCCAAGTATGTGAGTCCAGATCCTTTACACCACTAGCCGGACCAAGTAAGTTTCTCACCGCCACTCGTTATTGCTCTCACGGCTTCAGCGCTGTAATCCTATGGTGACCAATCTGCTATCTTCACTGTGAGACATCTTCTACGCGTTTCTCCGCCTACTTTCTCAGCGGCTTCCTGAGGAATTCCTGCTGATCAGAGACTGCTAGTTTGTGTCCTCACTAAACAGTGGATAGAAACCAATGTCTTTCAGGCTACATAGACAAATGTCTTTATTGTAGCTGCAAAAGGTTTAGCTAGTACAAGTGAGTCTATTAACTTGAACTGCCTGAAATGGGACTGAGTATATGATTGTGGTTTTATTCTTCTCTTGTTAGAAGGTTCTAATAGTTGAAATGTAGATTACCATGTAGCTGTCTCCATTAACTCTGATGGTGTGTTATACAGCTCACAGACCTGTTCTGCGGTTCAGCACTCTGGACTGCAGTCTCTCTGCCTCTCCGGCTTCCAGCCACGGGAGAATTCTGGGCGGTTCAGATCGCACTGCTTCCTCTTTCAGTGTCTGCTGCGGCTACCTGTAAGGTCCGTCCCTGGCAGTCTCCTCACACCGCTGGTAAGACCCACTCTCCTCTGCGTGGAACTCCTCCTCTTATAACCTGCAGTCATGTGCGAGTCCTCTTCACGCTGGCCACTCGCACTGCTTCTGCCACTGTACTTTTGGGTTCTTTATGGGGCCGTCTCGCCTAAGCTGTGTCATGTAACTATTTCATGCAGTGTATATATGAATTGGTTCTGAATAAAATATGTAGACATATATTTCTTTCAGTGCACATATATGAAATTCCCCTACATCATACTCGCACTGGGGTATCGCCCATGCGCAGTAGGAAAGCAAATCTCTGATCTGCATCTAACATTTACACTGTGCATGACTCATGAATCAGGCCCATTGTCTCATAGGGGGAGATTTATCAAAGCTTGGAGAGAGATAAAATAGAGATAGATAAAGTGCCAACCAAACAGCTCCTAACTGCCATTGAGCCGATAGGTATGTGCTGATTGGTTGGTACTTTATCTCTCTACACTGGGGATCGGTTTGAAAGACCGCCGGACCTATGTCCGATGGTTTATATACTGACAGCGGAACACTGTCAGCATCCAAAATCCCGATATTAAGTATTTTAACTATTAACCCCCTAACCCTCCTTTAGGGGTGCCTAACCCTAACCTTCCCCCTAGTCCCTAACAAAATGCTCTGTCCCTGGACTTCCTACCTAATTTATGATTGCAATCACCTGTGTTGAACTAGTTAGATGATGAGTCAGGTGTTTCCCCACAGGTGTCTGCAATCATACATGATGAGGGAAGTCCAGGAACAGGGCATTTTGTACCTGGTGGAACGGTCATGTTGGAGGGTCTGCATCATGCTTATATCACCTTTCCTCTCATTGCAATGCAGCAACAGTGAAGAAAATGGAGAAGTGGACAAATTAAGAAGCTGCCCAAAGCAACCAATCAGTTTTGAAGTAGCATTTATCAAGTACACTCTTTAAAATGATAGGTAGAAGCTGGTTGCCTAGGGCATTTCCCACACTTGCCACTTATCCACTATTGTTCCATACTTGTAGGTGTTTGATTTGAGATACCGGAGCCCTCAGACCAGTGAAGTGAGTGGGGTCTGGCAGGATGTTCCTGGAGTGTTTCCCAGGATTAGGCAAGTATGTATTGTTCAAGTATATTTGTATAAAATACATATGCACCATATATACCTGTAGCTAGGTCTATTCCTTACCGCCTCGCACAGCTTTAGCTTCCAATTTATCCATCAACATTTTCCTGAGCTCCGTCTCTCCGCACAAAGTGAAGGTGTAGGACAGCAGAGCCTGGGTGTATACGTTGGTCACATCCACAGCAGCCTTCCGCAGGCAGGACACAGCGTCCCTGACCAGAGGATCCTGCCAAGGAATTGGATATGTATGAGTCTCAATATTGTGATGGAATTAATGATAAAATGCAAATAAATAATTAACTAATGTATTGTATTTCAGGGCCTGATTCACTACGGATCGCTACTGCTATAGTATGCTACTCCACTGCGATCGCTATGCCATTGCAGCACTACACAAGGACGCCCACTTTACCTTACACAAATCCGTAATGTTTAGAAACCATCGGTACCATTGAGTACAATCGCAGCCTCACACACACTTGCACAAGCTCTGACCTTACTCAGAAATTGCAAACTTCATCGCACGCTATGAGTCCTCAAGCTGCCTACGGCATTGCAGTGGATAATTTATGTACGCCCCTGTAACAGTGTTTAAATGCACTGGCACGCCTGAATATCCCTGACCACCACCCACAAACAGCACTTCCTGTCAATCACTCTGCGATGGGTCTACGTAGTCACTGCAATCACAGTCCTGATCGCAGTGGAGTACTCGCGCATGCGCACTGCGATGCCCAGTATGCAACAATCGGCCGATTGCATGCGTATTAGCAACTGCGATCCTTGCTGAATCAGGACCTAAGTGAGTAAAAACAAGCAATGAACTGAAGGTATTAAATTTTTTTAGTTATCAAAACTAAATTAATTGTTTTTGGAATTTATTTCATTAGCTTAATCTTGTGCTTCTTTCTTTTGATCTGTGCATTGTTCTATTGACAGTCTTCCGTAACATGAAAAAAAGAAATACAAAGAAACAAACGGACATCAACTCTAAATGTTAAGTAGAATCTGATTGGTTGCTATGGGCAACATCTCCATTTCTAAAAACTCTCACTTTAGTAATTATACCCCAATAAATTGATTGCTAATTGTGATGATTTTTTTATAATTTGGTTTGTTTCTTGGTCTGTATTTGTCTATTTGAGCTGTGCTTTCCATATAGTTTTAGTGTTTCACCTGATGTATAAGTGCCTGATTCTGCAAGTATCGTAATTGCAAAGCTGCACGCAGGCTATAGATATATGATGTATGCACGCAGGCTATAGATATATGATGTATGCCCGCAGGCTATAGATATATGATGTATGCACGCGGGCTATAGATATATGATGTATGCACGCAGGCAGCTTTGCAATTGCAAACCTTGCAGATATGGTAATGCAGCAGGAGGCATCACACCCCCTGTGCATTACTTATCCGAGCTGCGTGGTCCAACACAGCATTGGGTAATCTGCGTACCATCAGTTTAGAGAAAGAGGCCAGGAAATCTCCATCAGCCGACAGAGATCCTGGCTTCTGAGGGCATCACCGCCCCCTCCCCGGCCCCAGCAGACTGTCTGTATGTGAATGACATCATAAATATCTGCTGGAGCAGAGAATGGAATCGTTATGATTTACCGCTGGATGCTTGTCTGGCGGTTGGAATCCCGACAGCGGCTGCCCGACATGGGTGAAAATCATGATCGTCCCCAGGTAAGTATTGACTAACCTAACCTCCCCCCCCAACCCTAACCCTCCTTAGGGGTGCCTAACCCTAACCTTCCCCCCAGTGCCTAACCCTAATCCCCCCTCTAAGTGCCTAATCCTAACCCCCCCTTCCCCTAGCCTAACCCTAACCTCCTGGGGGGGAGCCTAACCCTAAGTCCCCCCCGGGAGCCCTATACCTAACCCTCCCCCCCTGCGGCTGTCCGCGCTCGGCGCCTGGCATCACTTTGATCGGGATGCTGAGTGCCGGTCTCCCAGCGTTGGTAAATTGACAGTCATCTAGATTTAGATGCCTGTCATTTAACTCTCGCCGGAATAAATCAGTCGGGAAGCCGGCTGTCGGGATTACATTCGATGGCTTCCCGACTGCATACCCAGAGAATGTCTGCATGTGAACTGCCTTAATAAATATATGCTGGAGCAGAGCGACATTCATAATCAGAAGCTGCGACACAGTCTGATTAAACAGAATAATGGTGTATTATATATATATGATTTATAACACTACATATGCTCCTAGGAGAGATAATAGAGCACTACATCAGAAGATAAATAGCATGAAGTGAACTTGCCTCAGCTACAGATGTTATTCATCTAATTAACAATTATATCACTCATGCTATTTCATCATATACTAGACGGAGGGAACTTTATGATACTTTCCACTTAGGCTGTTATTATGTTGGTAACACTTATAACCTTGAATAAGCCGGTGTATATTATGTTTTGTTAAAACAACCACTGACATTTACCTGGATTGGATACACACATTCAGGTTTATCTATGATTACTGATTTTGAACCATATGTCAGAATCGCTATTGTATGACTAGACACTATGGTTTGAAAACAGCTTTTATAACAAGAACTATATTATTATACTTTGATCCTAAATGCTGCTCTAAATCAGGAACTGCTCTTCAAGAATTAGTGAGAGGCAGACGGTTTCTGATATTATTGTGTGTGTGTCATGTAGTAAAATAATTGGATATATAATCAGAATCATCCAGGAATATATGTTTATTTTGTCTCCTGACTAAAGCTGGCCATACACGGCACAATTACCGGGGCGATCCGCTCGATATCCGCGAATCGCCCTGATAATTGTAGCGTGTTTACGGGCGACCGAGAGTTAAATATTGCTCCAGCATGCCCGTCCGATGCGATATTTAACAGGTAAACTGCCGGCCGCATCGGGCAGTGTATGCCCAGCCGCAGCCGACAGACAGACATTTCCTGTGTCTCCTCCCCCGGGGGCGGAGCAGAGATGTCTCCTCCCCCGGGGGCGGAGCAGAGATGTCGGGCTGATACACTGTGAGAAATCTCACAGTGTATGCCACGGACATCTGCGGCTGGCAGGCTGCCAGATAAAATGTCTGTCGGTCAGACAGGCATTTTATCTGGACGTGTATGCCCAGCTTTAGATATAATAATATGATAATCAGACACAAATAAGATCTATTTTGAAGTATATATCTTTGTTCTTTTAGTATAGGAAACAAAGTGCATATCATTTCAGCAGGTTAAGAGGTTGGATAGTTCAACAAAATAAAATACAGTGTTAGCACAGGATATTGCAACATTGTTTAATTGTTGACCAGTGGTCTGAAATAGTTGCCAAATATAATATGAAAGATCCAGACAGAATTAAATAGGAAAATTGTGAAGCTACATATATATTGGCACACTAAACCACTAATAGGGGTATTCAATATGGGTGTTTTTTGTGTTAATATCGCACTTTTTAACGTTTTTGCGTTAATATCACTTGTTTTAGTTTTACACTATTCAATATCAAAGACTTATCGCAGTTTTGAAAAGTCTTTGATAAAAAATGGTGATAACTTTTCACCATTGAATAGGTGTCGAAAAAAAGTGCAGAATTGGGGTTTAGGGGTGCAGGCTTAAAAAAAATAGCCTGCACCCCTGAGAATGACATTTAAAAAAGAACTGTGTCAAAAAAAGTTTAAAAAACAAATAAGGACACCCCAAAAAATGTATTTAAAAATTGGGGTGCAAACAAAAAAAAATGGGAAAAAATTGTTAAACAATAGGCAAATAGGTTCAGGGCTATTCTGCAAGTATGCGGCAGGTGTTTTCTAGAATAGAATTATAGCGGCAGGTGCACAAATGCAGAATTTTTTAAAACTTACTTTAGGGACACCAAAATATGCTAGTACCCATTTTCATGTACCCCAAATTTGATGGGACCACTTAAAAAAACTAAAAAAATAACCTAAGTACTCTTCTGCAACACTTCTTCAATGTCGGGAAAAAAGCACCTGCTGCGGCTATTTAAATCCCCGACTTTCAATTAAAGGCTAAAACAAGGGTATCCATAGTGATCCCCCATGTTTTTACAACTTTAGGGGGGGTCTTACAATTATTTTAAGGAAAAATTGGTAACTTTACGCAAATCCAACTTCGGAGTTTCCCGTTTTCGTTAATTTTATTTTGAATACGGGGATAAGTGGGAGAGCGCACCAGACTTAACGCAGAAAAAAAACTCCGATATGAAACGTTAACTTCGGCAGTGAAGTTATCGTTTCATATTGAATACTCCTATAAATCCCATATTTAAAGAACTCACAATCTTCAACACAGATTTTATTAAAAAATAAATATTTCACCATCCTTTTTAGAATAATTCATTTTATATGTAATTAATAAAAGTTATATACAACATTTATATGATTTTGTGCACCTATACATTATACTTTTTTGCTAATGTTTGGATGTTTGTTTATAGTGGGTAGCACCTCTCCCCTAAGGAAGATACATGTGTGAATTAATATTGGAGAATATATAATATATGAAACTGGTGCGGTTATATCTCTAAACTTCTACAAAGGCTACCATTGGATAAGAGACCGATTAGGTGATACAGACAACATTGCTGCGCCCATTACCACCGCTGCGGGAACTCCAATATTGAGAATCGCGTGGAAGTCACCTGAGCCCTGGGGAGAATATTCAGCATGTTACCCACCGCTGCACCTGACGTCTGACCGCGCTTCCTAGTCAGGGGAAACCGGCGTTGTGGTAATTAACAGTCATTCCCAGGCTGAATCCTGACAGATTAATGCTACATTTCATAGGAAATATAAAGTTGCACAGTATTTGTTCGCTGCATGCACTTACCTTGCATGCAAATAAATAAATACATGCATTTGCACCCCTTGCATTACAGCATGGCTCTTCCAGGAGCAAATTGCTTCTATTTTTTTTTTGCTTTTTTAATGTTAAACATATTTAATTGACTTCGAACTCAGGCCCTGATTCAGAGCCGGACGCTCTGACAGAGCGCTCGCTCTGTATCAGGGCTGGCCTTCTGGTTGTTTAGAACGGCCTCCTGGCCGCTCGCATAGCTATAGCGAGCAGCCAGGAAGATGGTCGCGATGGTCAAGACCATCACGACCATCAGGCTTGTAACGAGACCCTTGTGGTAGGGTCTCGTTGCCGCAAGCCCCAGAGAGATTTCGGCTCTAACAGAGCCAAAATCTCTCCCACTGACATCACTCGTGATGTCAGTGGGGCCGCCCCCAAACGGAGGCGTTCACATGGGAACGCCTCCGTTTGGGCAGCCACTCCCCCGGCCCACCCACCAAAGGGGGCAAGCTGTCACTCAACATCGACAGCACACCCCCTTTGGTGCGAGACCCAGAGCCACGGAGTGCCCGTCAGTATCCGGGTCTCGCGCATGCGCACGACGGAGCCAGCTCCGTCATGCGCGTGCGCACTGGCCCACCATCGACCCGGTTGCGAGCGCACAGCGCTTGCGACCGGGTCTGAATCAGGCCCTCAGGCCCAAAGTGACAGTGCTGGTATTCCTTCCAATTACTACTTCACTCAGTGTACTTTTTTTAAATCCCTGTGAATTACCAAAGCATGGTACAGTATATGGTCTTCTAACACAATGTGCACAATATTCTAATACGGGCAGCTAAATTATTCTACAATTCTACATTCTTGTAGCATAAAGTAGAACATTATTATCTACATGATATTGGTCACCCACCTCTACAGACACGCCAGCCTCCAGAAGAGCTGTAGTTACATAGGCAGAGAGGGAAATTCCGTCTTCTACTCCACCCTGTAAAAAAAACAGATTATGGGATGCAGTTATACTCAGCTGACATAATTAGAAAGAAAGAAATCTAGAAAATGTTTTTTAAACAAAAACAATACAAATTAGAGTTGTGTGATTTGGGTTTCCTGAAATACGAACACACCTTAACTTAGGGGTTCTGAGTCCAATCGAGTACCAGTTTGTAATCACTATGGGATCTATTGTTAGTTCTGAAATCGGATTTAAAAACCAGTATTGCATGTAAACAGGTCCAAATTACATGATTTTAGCAGTTTTTATTGATTTTTAATAATTTTTTTTACCAAACCAAAACAGAGCATTGGGATATTCTTTATTACATGTTCCAATTGTTTTTGATATATTACTTGGAGTTCAACTGAAAATGATTATTTTATTTATTAATTATCAGTTCTTTTTATAGTGCATACATATTCCGCAGCGCTTTACAGAGAATGTTTGGCCATTCACATCAGTCCCTGCCCTAGTGGAGCTTACAATGTACAGTATGTTCCATAGCACATGTACATGCAAACTTATAAATATGTACTGTACTAGGTTATTTATTTATTTAATTTTGTCAGGAGCCAATTAACCTACCAGTGTATTTTTGGATTGTGGGAGGAAACTGGAGCATCCAGAGGAAACCCACGCAATATACAAACTCCACACAATACACTAACCATGCTGCCCAATTTGTTTCTCTACCAAATTGCTAGGTGTGGAGTGTAAATGACTGCACTTCTGTGCACGGCTAGAAAGTCCTCTAAAACTTGGCTTTATCCAATGCATATTGTACTTGGCAAGGATCTCCATCACTTCTCCCATCTCCTGCCCGCAGCCCATGCTCCTCTACCAATGCTGCCATCTTGCTTTACAAACCATGTACCTTTGTGAAAGTCTAGGCACACTGTCTACTTAGTGAAAGTCTAGGCATATTTATGAGCTGGTCTAAAGCTGTTTTTTCACTACATAGCAGACAGAATGTGTATATATATATATATATATATATATATATATATACACACACACACACACACACACACACATTTGTTATATAGGTCTACTGGGATGTGGTCAATATCTCCATGGCAGGTTAGAATGCCGATGTCGGAAACCCTTCACTAGTCATAATACTGGCACTGGCATCCCAACCGCCAGGATCCCAAAGGTAAGTACTGGTGTTAGGTACTAAGGGGGAGGGTTAGATTTAGGGTGTGGGGAGGGGGAGGTTAATTTTAGCCACTAGGGGGGAGGTTATTTCAGACAATGGGGAGGGAAGGTTAGGGTAGGGAGAGGTGGAGGGTTTGGATACCTACCGGCAGGTGTCAGTATCCTAACCCTGTCAGGATGCCGGCATCAGGATTTTGACCACCAGGATCCCGAGCCCATCCACTACTGGGTATATCATAGATCATTTGATCTCAATTTGCTCATATACACAACATACAGAGAGACAATTGCAATTAAAGTTGATAAATGTAGACATTGATATCACAGTGTGTGCACACACATGACCCTAGATCACAAGCATTAAAAATTCCAAATATAGGGGGAGGATTATGAGAACCTTGATTGACCTAACACTGTTTCAGGTAAACTTGAGGGCACCCTTGTTGGGAACGGGACAATCCTTTCTTTCAAACCAATAATTAATCCATACTTGCCTACTCTCCTGGGAGCTGCAAGAGTAGGCAAGTCTTCTTGAATTGCTGTCGCCTCCCCCGCACCGACCAAAACATGACCGCACTTAGCAAGCAAAAGGGGGCGATGACGCGAATCGCACTGAATCACGTCTTCAGAGCCCCCGCCTCCTGCATTACAATGCTAGTAATCCCAGCATTGTAAAGCGGGGGGCGGTCCGCGATAATGCCGGCGTGCCCCCACACCACTCACTTAAGCCACCCACTGCTGTACCGACTTGGCAGCACCCTCCCGGATGGGACTGCCAAAATGTTGGTAAGTATGAAATAATCCCTGTTTTATTGTTGCCTCATCAGCTGGCAACAATGGCCAAAACACAATTTTTAAATAAATAGAAAGTCAGCGGCTCTTTTAGAAATTTCTGCCCCCAAATGGGGTACCATGTTTTTTGGGACACCAGTAGATATTCAAAAATGACAATCCCAATTTTATAACAATGCAATAAAAAGTCTTTCTTTGTAACTATTGTGCATTCAAGGCTGTAATGTTTCTTTTTTCTCTTTGGTTGGGATGTAAATGTAAAAACTGTGGTCAAACTTCTCTTGTATATTAAAATGGTACCAGATACCAGGAGATAGCCACTATAACCCTCAGGCTCAGCAAACCCCATATCATTTTTATGTTGCTCCGACATGCTCTTATTATTATTGTGCATTGACCCCCATGTTTTGGTTTTGGATCTAAATTCCTCTGCATATTTTGGTTGATCACCCACTTGTATTTTAGGTTTGGATTTGGTTTTAGTTTGGTAGACTCTTTTTTGGATTCCTCAAAAAACACCAAAAATTATGTAATTTTGACCTGTTTACATGCAATCCAAAACCTGAGTTTGATTTTTAAAACCATGTTCCGAGCAGACCTCGGAATCAAGTCGTGACCTGGTTCTACTCGGAACTCCAAAAGTGATCTGAAATGGGACTCTGGACCTCATTCAGAGCCGGACGCTATTTGCGGTCGTTCGTTCCGAAAAAAGGGGTGGCTATTCAAATGCACCGTTCGCTCTTTGCGGTCTGTTCACGCCTCTATGTCTGAACGAGCAAACAAAACTTGCGGTCGTTTTTTGGATAACTACGCCCCCTGGCCGCTCGCATCCTACGTCATGTCCGCTATTTATTAGAGTAATCGAGTACATCGACCAGCGTATGAACTGCTCGCTATTTTTGTGGTTGGTTTTTCCTACCACAATCTTGCGAGCTGTTCTGACTATAAAATAACCCAGTGACGTGGTCAATGACGCTGCTGTATTAATTATGCACACCTATAAAACGCCCGTTTTGACCTTTAGGCACGCCTGTGTTCTGATCTCCACTCCCCGTTTTCAAGCACCTTCCCCTGTTACCACCCACATATGCCTCCTCCTGTCACTCAAAATAGCAGGCATTCGCTATTTAGCGAACAAATGATTTTCGTCTGCAGTGACTGGTTCGCGCATGCGTATTACGATCCGTACGCATGCGCAGTTGGGCAAACATCGCTTGGAACGAACGAGCGGGCGCTTACGAGCGGCTCTGAATCAGGCCCTCTTTTTGATTCACAAACCCTAAATGCAGTTGTTTACCCTTTTCTGGAAACCAGACCCATATATCTCTAATTATTATTACTACTTAATAATAATAATAATAATAATAATAATAATATTATTATTATTATAATCCTTATTATTATTATTATTATTAAGTAGTAATAATAATTAGTGACTTTACAGTACAGAATATTGCAGGACATGGACATGGTTATTAGTATTGCTGCATCAGTGGTAATAATACTCAAATAAGCAGCAGGACGGCAGTACCTGTTGTCATTGTAGGTAAGTAGGGAGTAGATGATGGTGTAAGTAAGGGAAGAAAAAGCAAATGAGGGAAGAGGGCCCTGCTTGTGAGACCTTACATTCTAAAAGGGAGGGGCAGACAGACAGATGTGACACAGAAAGGGGGAGGCAGTGAGCAAGGAGCAGTTGGTTAGGAAGAGAGCTGGAAGGCTTTCACAAAGTTTTGGGTCTTGAGAGCTCATTTGAAGTTTTGTAGAAAGTTGGGGAGTTTGATAGGGAGAGGGTGAGAGTTCCAGAGGTAGGGAGCAGCACACGCTAAATCTTGGAGATGGGAGAAGAAGTAATCAGTTGTGCGGAAAGGCAGCATTCATTTGTGGAGTGAAGTTAGTGTTAAGGGAGATACAGTATGTCAGAGATGTAAATAGGAGAGTATTTGATGAGGGCTTTGTAAGTTAGTGTAAGAAGTTTGAATTGGGCTCTTTGTTAAGAGAGGAGTGCACTACTTCCTCCAGTGAGGCTTCATGCCCTGTTCCAAGATGGCTGCCAAAATCACCACTGAGCATGCGCAGATGCCATCTTGTCTTTGCTGTGTAGAGTGACATGGTGGGAGATGTATGTCTCCTACTTACCTCCTTTATACCTGGTTAATACCTGCTAGAAAGCTGTTGTAGTATCCCGCACTGCTGCCCTTTTGCAGCATACACTCACCATCTGGTGAGCTATATGAAACCATGTTCCACTACATCAACAGTGTACATGTAACAGTAAGTATGGCTGTACTTCATCTGATGCAATATCAATATTGTACCTGCACACATCATTTCCAACATTCTGAAAGGGAACAAGTGTAGGGCTTGTAGGAGAGGGGAGGCAGATGATGTATGCTGGTACATTCGGGAAGAAATAGCAGAGAAACAGTTGGAGAGAAGAGTGAGAAAAGACAAGGCGAGGTCAAAGGAGGGGAGGTAGATCAGCATAAGGATGATATTGGAGGCCAAAAGAGTGGATGAGCGGCAGATTTTCTCCATTTCAAATTTATGCTCTCATCCTATAGTGCTGCGCTCTCCCTCTCTAAACAGTCATACTTTAAGAACCTCATCTCCTCTCAGTCCTCTAATCCCCAGCGTCTCTTCACTACTTTCAAATCCCTCCTTCGCCCACCCCCTCCTCGTCTCCCCTCCTTGCTCACTGCCCTTGACTTTGCTACCTATTTTACATCTAAAATCTATTCCATACGTCAGGACATCATATCCAATCAGTCCCCCAGCTTTCCACCTCCTCCTTTCCCTAGTCACCCCTCCCCATCAACTTTACCAACTCTAACATCCTTCTCCCCTGTATCTGGAGAGGAAGTCATGGCCCTCATCCGGTCCTCCCCCCCTTCCACCTCCCCCCTTGATCCCATCCCCTCCCGCCTCCTCCGCTTCATCTCTCTCTCAGCCTGCTCCCATCTTGCCCACCTCATTAACCTCTCCCTCTCATCAGGCACTGTTCCTTCTGCATTCAAACATGCCCTTGTCTCCCCCATTCTTAAAAAACCTACCCTTGATCCTAACCTTCTTTCTAACTACCGTCCCATCTCTCTCCTCCCCTTTGCCTCCAAACTCCTTGAGCGGATTGTCTACAACCGCCTTACCACTTTTCTTTCCTCCCACTCCCTCCTTGACCCTTTTCAGTCTGGCTTCCGTTCTCTCCACTCCACTGAAACTGCCCTCACAAAAGTCAGCAATGACCTCCTTGCTGCCAAATCCCAAGGCCACTACTCTCTTCTCATTCTCCTTGATCTCTCTGCTGCTTTTGACACTGTGGACCACCCTCTCCTGCTGAATATCCTTCACTCCCTTGGTCTACGTGAAACTGCCCTCTCCTGGCTGTCATCCTACCTCTCTGACCGATCTTTTTCAGTTTCCTCTCACGACTCCTCTTCCCCTCCACAGCCTCTTACAGTAGGTGTTTCCCAAGGTTCTGTTCTTGGTCCTCTCCTATTCTCCCTCTATACTTCCTCTCTAGGTGAACTCATCAGCTCTTTTGACCTCCATTATCATCTCTATGCTGATGATACTCAAATCTACCTTTCCTCCCCTGATCTCTCCCCCTCTCTTCTGACTCGTATCTCCAACTGTCTCTCTGCTGTCTCTTCCTGGATGTCCCAGCGATTTCTTAAACTTAATATGTCTAAGACAGAGCTAATCATCTTCCCACCCTCCCACATCACCTCACTTCCCACTATTTCTTTATCAATTGATGGAATAACTATCTCATCTAGTCCCAAGGTGCGCTGTCTTGGAGTTATCCTGGACTCATCCCTCTCCTTCAAACCACATATCCAGAACCTTTCACAGTCCTGTCGTTTCCATCTCAAAAATATTTCTAAGATCAGACCCCATCTCACCCAGGATGCTACTAAAACCCTCCTACACTCACTGGTCATCTCCAGATTGGACTATTGTAACCTCCTCCTATCTGGCCTCCCCAAATCCCATCTCTCTCCTCTCCAGTCTGTCCTCAATGCTGCTGCATGGCTTATCTTCCTCTCCAAACATTCTGTATCTGCCTCCCCTCTCCTACAAGCCCTACACTGGCTCCCCTTCCCTTTCAGAGTCCAATTTAAGGTTCTCACGCTCGCTCACAAAGCCCTCACCCAATCTTCTCCCATATACATCTCTGATCTCATCTCCCTTCACGCTCCTCTCCGCCCTCTTCGCTCAACTAATGCACACCGCCTTTCATGCCAGCTGATTACTTCCTCCCACTCCCGCCTCCAAGATTTTGCCCGCACTGCTCCCCACCTCTGGAACTCTCTCCCACTCCGCATCAGACTCTCCACCTGTTTGCAATCCTTCAAACGGGCTCTCAAGACCCACTACTTCATCAAAGCCTTCCAGCTATAATTCTAACTCCTTGCTACATGCTCATTCGTCCCCATCTACCCCATCTGTGTCAACCCAGTTTGTCTTCCCCCACCTTTTTAGAATGTAAGCTCTCACGAGCAGGGCCATCTACCCTCTTGTGCTTCTCCTTACTATAGTGTCATTTACTTCTTACTCACCACTAGGGCACCTAACACTTGGTTGCTTATGCTCTGTTGCTTATCTGGGTGATATGGTCACTAATGTAGCAATATATATTATCCATGTCCTGTATTGTATTGTTCTGTAAGTCACTTGTATACAATTTGTTTTTGTACTTTGTAAGGCACTGCGGAACACCTGTGGCGCCATATAAATAAATGCTAATAATAATAATAATAATAAAGGGGATGTATAGAGGGAAAATAGGAGAGGTACAAGAACAGACCCTTGGCTGACACTTTCTGGTAGAAGAAATGAGAGGAAAATGGAGTCATGAGAGGAGACTGAGAAAGAATGATCAGAGACGTAGGATTACAGCCAGAAGAGTGCAACATGACATAGACAGAGGTAGTGAAGTATTTGCAGGAGGAGAGGGTGGTCCACAGTGTCAAAAGCAGTGACAGAGAAGTCAAGGAGAATGAGCAGAGAGTAGGGGCCCTTGGATTTGGCAGCAAGGAGGTCATTGCTGACTTTAGCGAAGGAAGTGTCTGTGGAGTGGAGAGGATGAAAGCCAGACTGAAATGGGTTAAGCAGGAAATATTTGGCAGTTGTATACAGAAGTAGTTTGGAGGCAAATGAGAGGAGAGAGATTGGCCGTAGTTAGAGTTTCAGGCTCAAGGGTGGGTTCTTTAAAAATGGGGTAGACAAAGGCATGCTTGAATGAGAGGACATTGTCTGCTTAGAGAGATAGATTGAAGCTATGGGCAAAATGGCACAGGCAACAGGAGAGAGGTAGCGGAGGAGGCAGGAGGAGATAGGGTCAAGGGAGGAGGTAAATGGAGTCAGGACCAAATGAGGGATATGACTTTATCTTCAGATAGGATTCTTCTTTGAGAGTGGCCACTACCGCATGCACCGCTTGATGTCCGCACATTACTTCACCTGATTCATTAACCAGGAAGTAAAGACATGGCCGGAACAGCACAGTATCATGGAGCTGTTCCAGAAGATGTATTGGAATGGTGGATATTCAAGCAGGGAATTAGGCAAAGATGTCCATTAAAGATGGCATTATAAATGTGATCATCTCACCCTTTTACTCAATCAACATATATAATTTGATTAATATATCTGTTATTTAATTCCACATCTACTACTATACTGTATAAGTAATGGAATGTATAACATAGTGCCAAATGTAATAGCCCATGATTTGGGGAGATGGTGTGGTTCCGGCATGATAGTTATTAGATTTAAAGCAGCAACCTGGTTTTACATTAACTAATTGATGTTTTAAATCTAATAACTATATTTACAGAATCTTGACAGCTCATGCAATTTGCCAACTATTACATTTGGCCTATGGTGTCCATGAAACAAGAAAACCAAACAACCCAATGGCTGTTGCAATGACATTTGTGGCTAGTAGGGGTAGAGATGTACGGAAATTAAATTGTAGTTGAGGTATAAGAAGCAAAGTATAAACTATGTATTTTTTGTTTCACGTTTTTGCTTTTGTTTGGTATACTTAGAAATTAAGAAAATATTTTATTTGCTTCAGGAACAAACATTACTCTCAATAATCATTTATATTCATCCCAATATCTTGTGTCTTTTTCTTTCTAACATTTCAGGATGTTTTCTTTACAAAGCAGGGAGTTTTTTATCCAGTGTTTTAACATCTATTAAAACTGTGTAGTAAAAATTAGAGATGTGTGGGTCCAGTTTCCAGAAAACCATCAAAAACTGAATTTAGGAGTTCCGAGTCAATCCAAGTCCACGTTTGCACCAATATGGCGTTCCGATCGAACTTAGGCCCTCATTCAGAGCCGGACGCTCTGAGCAGAGCGCACGCTCTGAATGAGGGCCGTCCTCCATAATTATGGAACGTCCTCCTGGACGCTCGTATAGCTGTGGGTCACCACCCACAGCCTATACGAGCGTGCAGGTTGATTGCCGCGATGGTCTTAACCATCGCGACCATCACCACTGTGAGCCGGAGCCTGCGGTTGAGTTTCTCAACCGCAAGGCCCGAAGTGATTTTGGCTCTATCAGAGCCAAAATCACTCCCACTGACAGCACTAGTGATGTCAGTGGGCTGGCTTCTGACGGTAGGCGTTCCCTTGGGAACGCCCCCGTCTGGGAGGCACGCCCCTGGCACGCCCACCAAAGGGGGCGTGCTGTCAATCAACATAGACAGCACGCCCCCTTTGATCAGACACAACGAGCGAAGGAAAGTCCTTCGCACGTCGCGTCTGGCGCATGCGCACGACGGAGCTCCCGCCGTCGTGCGCATGCGCAGTGCACACCATCGACCCACTTGCGAGCGGACAGCCGCTCGCGAGTGGGTCTGAATCAGGCCCTTAGTTCTGACTCAGTTTCGCTGTCTGCTTGGAAATTGTAAACAAAAGTTTGGTATTCCTGCGCACTGGCGTTTATTGGTCGGGGTATGCAGCACTTAGAACAGACATGAATAACTACACCTTCAGCAGAAAACCAGAAACCAATGAAAAACAACATGCTCCTATAAAAGAAAGGAGAGACCACCTGTCAGGATACTACATCCCCAGAGGAAGGCCTAAGGGCTGAAATGCGTTGGTACCACACACTGAATACTTGTGCCAAAACACTGTAGGGTTACCCTCCGTCCACTGATCACGTGACCGCACATGCCACTAGAGCGCGCTGTATCCGGAAGCCAGAGAAGCCGGACACACAGCGCTGCAACCATGAGGAGACCACCTGACAGTTGCCAACTCCGAGGAGAGGAAGGTGCAGCCACCGCGCGGCTTACCCCTGCTGGGAACACCGCCAATCCTGCTGTACCGACCACGGACCAACGCTTGAGGTAGACGCCCAGCGGACCAGCAGGACCAGGTGAGCCGTGTGCTGCGTCCCTGGCAAGAAGCCCGAAGTACTCCAAACGGACAGCAAACAGAAGTCCCCACATACCAGGTACTCTGCACGTTTAACCCACATCACCAAGTGCCAGCATCCACTGCAAAAGACTTGTTTATGAACAGGAAGCCACCAAGAAGGACATATACAGGTTGGGACGCCACCTGTCACTTCTTATCAGTGTCTGAACTCTTCCATACCACTATCTGTTACAACATACTCTATCCCACTGTATGTAACCATCTATAGTGTTTGTGCTGCAATAACCACATCGCAGCATACCATTGTAGGTACTGTAAAGCTGACTTACATCTATGTTTTGTAACCCATTAAATATTTGCTATATCGCTCATTGGAGATCTATCCATATAGTACCTCATTCTATTTATGGTAATATATATCCACACACCACTAGAGGTTGACTATTCAATATCTATTAACCACTAGACACCATACTACAACACAAGGGGAAGCGCAATAGATAATACACTATCACTGCTTGGAAATTGGTTTTAAAACCTGAACTCGGGTTTTGGACTGCACATAAACAGATCAAAATTAAATGATTTGGGCTGTTTTTTGAGGAATCCAAAACCGAAACTACGGAACTAAAACTGATCTGACCCCAAAACACTACAGGGTGATTTGCAAAACCGAAACCAAAACAACAAAGATGAATCCAGATCCAGAAGCAAAACACAGGAGTCAGCGCACGTCTCTAGCAAAAATACTAACACCATTGTCACATCGAATGCACCTTCATTGCATTATTGAAAAGCTTTCCCACACTGCGGAAGCAGCCGTTATCTTGACGATTATTTTTCAGCCAGGTGAAGGAGTCGTTTAGGTGTCTCTCATCTATGAAGATATAAGGTCGTGCTTTGTTGAAGGACTTCACTACAAATGCAGTCAGCCTGTGGAAAAATAACATATAGGTTCATGGACACTTCAGTAGGATATTTAGAAAACACAAAATCAATAAAGTAAACAATGACAATCTGAAGAGACTCAGTATGTGATTATGGTTATCATGGTTAGTGTTTCTCTTTCATCAGAAATCTATGTATATAAATTGTCGGGTAATTTAGCTCAGTAGATGGATCAGTGGTGCAGTGTCTGGGTGCATAATAAGGGTCCACACAGCTTTGCAGATTAAAATGAAAATAAATGACAGCATGCAGGAACAAAATAATAAATGACCTAGTCCCCATTCAGGGCACTACCTCACTTCTTGGCCCCTCTCTATAATGGGCAGCTAGTGTGCAAACATAACACAGTCTCAGTCTTTATAAACCTATCTCTCACAGGTTAAGATGCGGCTTCCTGACCTGGCTTTCTAACCACAATTTCATACAAGCACAGTCAGCAATTTGTTGTCCTTCCTGCCTGGCAAGTCTTGACATGACCTCCTGGCCAACAACTGGCCTGGCTTGACACACTGGGTTCTTTGGCTGCCTCAGTTCTCCTTAGACTGACTCGTCAGACAGCTTGACTGGTCTCCACAACCCAACCTGGGATGTAAACACACTTGTCTTTCTCAGTCCTACCATGATGTGGGTTGTTCTCCCACAGTGCCATCAGTCCTAGCTGGCATAGCCTAAATCTAATAACATGAAAGTTTAGTTCCTCCAATTTTGCCACTACCAGCCTAGTCTATATGCACCAGTGATAGGTTTTCTTTTTGGGAGTAAGCTATGACATTTGTGTTAATTTAATATTAATATATTTTTTTTTTCACAAGTCAAACAAGATCTTCTCTGATAATCAACGAGATATGAAAGAATCGAGCACCAGAAGGAAAGAGCCACAATATATACTTCTCTATTGAAACTTACTCCATCGCCAAAAAATACTTTCTCCCATCTTGTAAGCTTCAAACATTCGTTCAAAACTCACGTTTGCATCAAAGCCTATCATCCTCCTAAATCATCACTTTTTTTTCCTCCCTGTCTTTTGTAACTTCCTATTTCACCCTCAAACTGGTCTTCTTAAACCTTAGCATGTAAGCTGTGGTGGCACTAAGGGGGTGTGGGGGGTGCCAGCAGCACTGGTGACACCATCCAAGGCATGTTATCAGAGCTGCTCTGCTATTTTGTTGTCACCCCCTTCGACGTTGTCATTGAGCAGCCACACTGTGCAGTGATCCAGAGAAGTGGCTGCTGCCGGAGCACAAGACAAACCCCCAGTGTGCTGAGAACACTGCGCATGACATGCGGTCATCCCCCCAGAATGGCACACATCAGGGAGCATGGCTTCATGGGGACAAGGTCATGCCCCCTTTCATATGCACACTCCCTCTGCAATCTCCATGTCACACAAGGTGTCACCTATAGTGATGTCACTGCATGTAAGCTCTCACAGACATGGCCCTCCTCTCTTATGTTCCTCTCCACTATCCTTGCCGCCAGTGCTTCTTGTCTACCTGTCCATTTCAAAGACTCTGACCCTGTATTCTTGCCTATCTTTGTGTACAGGTACATTGAGTGCTGATCTGACTACCCCTCTACTGGCTCAGCTGGTGTTTGGCTTAATCAAGGCAAAAGATAAAGCCAAACACTGGCGAAATGCACATTGGCATTGTCCGCTGTTTTAAAATGTGTGGTGTACAATATAGGGTGTAGTATGTATTACCGCTGGCCACGTGGCCGGAGGTTCAAATCCCGACAGCAGAAGCCCGGCAGAGGTGAAGATCCCGAAGCTACAAAGGTAAGCACTAACTAACCTATTTTTATCCCCTAACCCTCCATTAGGGGTGCCAAACCATAACCACCCCCCCAAGTGCCTAACCCAAAACACCCTCTAAGTGCCTAAATCTAATCCCCTCTTCCCTGCAGCCTAACCCTAAGTCTCCCGGGGGGTGCCTAACCCTAACCTCCCCCTGGGGGTGCCTCACCCTAACCCCCCTTCCCTTAGGGCAAGCCCCCTCCCCCCGGGAGGGATAGGCTATGTCCCCCCGGGAGCCCTAAAACCAAACCTTCCCCCACCCACGGTTGTCCGCGCCCAGTGCCCGGCTTACCTTCTATCAGTATGCCGGGCGTCGGGCTCCCGGCGTAGATCTAATGACAGGCATTGGGATTTCGACGCCTGTCATTAGTACTTTGCCGGGATTAGAGAGTCAGGAAGCCGGCGGTCGGCATTTAGACCGTTGGCTTCCCGACTACATCCCCTAATATATGTACATGAGAATATATGATCATCAAATGTGAATGACATAGGGGTCTATTTACTATGCAGTATTAGGAGACAGAGTGAAAAGTGATAAGAAAGTGATAAGGTGCCAGCCAATCAGCTCCCAACTGCCATCTCACAGGCTGTGTTTGAAAATGAGTTGGGAGCTGATTGGCTGGCACCTTATCACTTTCTTATCACTTTTCACTCTGTCTCCTAACACTGCTTAGTAAATAGACCCCATAATTTGTAGTGAGCTGTCCTCTATTTGCAGAATATAACTGAACAATGTTTAGGACTGTGGAGAAATAAGCGTCTGCACTATCTGTTAACAGGGGATGTTACGAGCAATTTTGTAAGCCATAGTGGATACACTTTCACATACACAGACTGCTGAAAAAGCTGTTAGAAGTATTGCTTGCTTATTTAGTGATAAAAGGATTACCGACAGGGTCAAAGCAAACCATAGATGACACACTGAATTAAAATAGGCTGAAATCTCCAATATGCCAATACACGGACACAAAACGTGAGCTCTTCACTAACAATAAACGCACCCTGGTCTCATAAGGAACCAAACAGAAGCTTGACCAAAGAATTAACAAGCAGTCACATTAACATAACAAATGTACACTTGCTTAGCATACAATATTGTAGCTGCAGCAAAGATCTAATAATAATTACCGGCAGCAGAATAAAACTACATTCAGTGTCGGACTATACTAACTGTTAAAAGTACAAACGAGGGAATGTAAATCAGAGTGTAAATAATATTACACAGATTTGCAGCAGAGTAAACAACAGCCAGCATACTATTCGGTGAATGTACAATAGTAATGATAACATGCTACAACTTAGTGGAAACTTCTAAAAATGTATAAGTCTAAGGGGTCTATGTATAAAGCCGTTTTTTTTTTAACATAAAATTATGCGGAAACTGCAGTTTCTGCATAATTTTATGTATTGAAGTTTTGTAATAAAAGCACAATGCTGGATATAATCACAGAAATCTCCTGCAAAGTGCTGATTAGTGCTGCAGATCGCAGTCCCCATTCTTATTAATGGAGACTACGATCTTACCCCTATGTACTAACTCCAAAAAGCAAAGCCTTTCAGAGTTTAGCACCAGTAGTTTACTTCATCTTCAGATGGTGTAAACTACTGTTTGTCTATGGGGGCTCCAGGGGCAGGGGAGAGATCTTTCAATCTCTCCCCCACAGGCCCCGGCCAGTTCCGGAAGCTGACGCTGTGCGCATGCGCAATGTCAGCTTCACCTGGGGAAGCCTTTCACTTCTGTGAAAGACTTCTCCGAAATGCCAGGGATATAACTTGTGAGGACATCGGTTACCGCAAACGCTGTCCCTGCGAGTTTCCGGTAGTACATAGCTGGAATATTTTTATTAAGAGTGAAAATACCCCCGGCGAGTTGGAATGTTAATAATCACGGCAGTGAGTGATTATTAATACATAGACCCCTCAGAGACTTATGAATTATGGCAAACTAATTTACTGTACTTATTGAACATAAATTACATAACCATTGAACATTTACACTCTCTGGGAAAAAATCGTTTTCGTATGAACTAATAAATTTGCCTAACTGCTTCTTATTATGGCATAATTGAAATGATATGTGCAGAAATAAACAATCGGCTATATGATATGAGAGCACTATCAAGGTGAAAATACCAAATAGAAAGCAGTAGATTGTTGGTGTATATTGTTAGAATTGTTTCGACACTAATAATAGTAACAACTTTGGATACAAATATAACAAATTTGTATCCTAGTGGAAGATTAATTAGAAACTGTATCTTCTAATACAACTGGTGATATACAGTGAGAGACAAATAACTGACACAGACAGCAGACAGAATTTCAATTCACTTTATTTCTACCTATTTTAAAATATTTTTGCCTTTCTAATAAACAGTGGATAAAATATCCTTTTAATACCTATTGAATTAAAGGTTATGTTTAAAGAATTTGATTACAATGATAATTACTAGTACCCCCTGAGTGCACCATTCAGGGGTCTATTTACTAAGCAGTGTTAGGAGACAGAGTGAAAAGTGATAAGGTGCCAGCCAATCAGCTCCCAAATGTCATTTTTCAAACACAGCCTGTGAGATGGCAGTTAGGAGCTGATTGGCTGGCACCTTATCACTTTCTTATCACTTTTCACTCTGTCTCCTAACACTGGTTAGTAAATAGACCCTAAAGTCACAAATTGTAATATCTCACGAGAGGAACAATTTAGAATATTGAGATACTAGTATAAATAAGAACATGTGTATGTAGCACTGAGCAAAAATGTGGGAAAGCATGGGGCTTACATGGTACATTGAGAGAGCATTCATTACAGGGTTAGAGGTAAAATGAGTGACAAGGGTAGAAGTGGGAGAGAGAGAAGAGAGATTTGCATGAAAGATAGATATAAGGATCATTGAGATGAGAGGGAAAGAAGATGGAAGGGGGAAAACAAGAATGAAAGGGGGAGAGAGAAGGAAGGGTAATTGGGAAGAGGGGAGAGAGAAATGGGTAAAGAATTTTTAACACAATTACTGCTAGGACTTTTACAAATAAGCACTTACTTGTCAAGCAATTTTGCAGCATATGGAAGTAATAAATGGAATTGAAAGTTGCTCAATAAATTTATTGGACCATCACAGGTGCTTGGACCTATGGACCTATGTCCGGTGGTTCAAATCCCGATGTCGAAAGCCCGGCACCAGTGAAAATCCTGACCGCTTTACAGGTAAGTACTAACTAACCTAACCCCCGCCTAACCCTAACCCTCCTTTAGGGGTGCATAACCCTAACCTCCTTTCCTAGTGCCTAACCTCCCTCTACGTGACTAACCCTAACCCCCCCTTCCCTGCAGCCTAAACCTAACCCCCCCTTCCCCACAGCCTAAACCTAACCCTAATGGGGGTGATGCCTAACCCTAAGTCACCCTTGGAGCCCTAAAACCTAATTCCCCCCCTCCATGGCTGTCTGCGCCCGGCTTACCTTCGATCGGTATGCCAGACGTCGGGCTCCTGGTGTAGGTAAAATGACCGACGTCGGGATATCGATGCCTGTCATTAGACCCCTGCCGGGATTAGACAGTCGGGAAGCCGGCGGTCTGCATTTCGACCGTCGGTTTCCTGACTGCATCCCCTTGTAAGGAAGGGGCTAATATAGACACGAAACTACACAAACTTGTCAAGCATGATACTAGCACCCAATTTGGGTCATAGATTTAAGTATTTTCTGAGATCTCTGCATTGCTATTATTATGTAGAATGAGAATCTGATTTACTGGTGCTTTGCAGTGTGCTGGGGAATTTTTGTGTTTTTTTTTAGTATATTCAAATAGCAATCTCTATTTTAATAGTTAGTACATTTTAAAGTATAATAAAATACCTCTGGAACTCTCTCCCTCGGAATCGGTATGAAATACCGCTGGCCGCATGGAACAGATCCTGGCAGTGGCAGCCCGACAGCGCTGGAAATCCCGATCGTCCCTAGGTAAGTATTAACTAACCTACCCCCTTAACCCTAACCCTCCCTTAGGGGTGCCTAACCCTAACCTCCCCCCCGAGTGCCTAACCCTAATCCCCCCTCTAAGTGCCTAAACCTAACCCCCCTTCCCTGCTGCCTAAACCTAAGTCCCCCCCGGGAGCCCTAAACCTAACCCCCCCCCCCCCACGCGGCTGTCTGCTCGCAGCGCCCGGCATCCCTTCGATCGGGATGCCGGGCGCCGGTCTCCCGGTGTCGGTAAAATGAGCGGCGTCTACATCTACACGCCGGGCATTTCACCCTCGCCGGGATATGACAGTCGAGAAGCCAGCTGTCGGTATAACGTCAGCCGGCTTCCCGATTACATCCCCTCTCCCTATCAAACTCTTCACAAATATTCAAACGGGCTCTCAAGAGCCACTATTTCATCAAAGCCTTCTAGCTCTCCTGCTAACCTGCTGCCCCATGCTCCTTCCTCACTGCCTACCCCATCTGTGTCACCCCTGTCTGTCTGCCCTTCCCCTTTATAATGTAAGCTCTCATGAGCAGGGCCCTCTTCCCACATGCGATTCTCCTTCCCTTGCTCATACGATTGTCTACTCCTAAAATCCCACAAGGGCCCCTAACACTTGGTTGCTGATGCCCTGCTGCTTATTTGAGTGTTATGATCGCGATTGCAGCAATGTTTATAAACCATGTCCTTGTCCTGCATTATTTTGTACTGTAAGTTGCTGTTATCTTGTTTGCTCATTTGTTTTTGTATTTTTTTAAGGCACTGCAGAACCCTTGTGGTGCCATATAAATAAAGGATAATAATAATAATAATAATAATAATAATAATAATAATAATAATAATAATAAAAGTGTCCTGTGTTCTTTAACATATAGGCCCTGATTCAGAGCCGGACAATCTGACCAGAGCGCTCGCTCTGAATCAGGGCCCACCTCCATAAATATGGAGCGTCTTCCTGGACGCTCGTATAGCTGTGGGTCACCACCCACAGCCTATACGAGCGTGCAGGATGATGGTCGCGATGGTCTTGACCATCGCGACCATCGCCAGTGCGAGCAGAAGCCTGCGGTTGAGTTTCTCAACCGCAAGGCCAGGAGTGAATTTGGCTCTATCAGAGCCAAAATCATTCCCACTGACATCACTAGTGATGTCAGTGGGGCCGGCTTCTGACGGTAGGCGTTCCCTTGGGAACGCCTCCGTCTGGCAGGCACGCCCCCGGCACGCCCAACAAAGGGGGCGTGCTGTCATTCAACATCGACAGCACGCCCCCTTTGATCAGACACAACGAGCGAAGGAAAGTCCTTCGCTCATCGCGTCTCACGCATGTGCACGACGGAGCTCCCTCCGTCGTGCGCATGCGCAGTGCACACCATCGACCCACTTGCGAGCGGACAGCCGCTTGCGAGTGGGTCTGAATGAGGCCCATAATATTATAATTGTTTTAATTATCAGTATTCTTAGTGCTTAAAGCATGCACATGCATTTTTTTTCTGCATGGCATTATAAGTCTCAGCAAGGTAGCATCTCTAAAATTAGGATTTGCAGTGTAGCCCCCCTCTGTCTCTTGTGTATATTAAGTACATTTGAGGTGTGCAGTCTACACCCACTCCCCCGATTTCTTCTTTTATAGAATGCAAAAAGTGAGTATAGAGGATTATAGTTTTTACTTGCTTGTAATACAGTATGTAGTCAACATCTTATTGCGTGAGAACATTGTTTTATACTGTGACAATGGTGTAATTATAATTTAACCACATTTATCCCAGTTTCATTCATGAATCAAAAATTATACTTCAGACAAAGTCACTGACCAGGTGTTTCCCTGAGAGTCCATATTCCCAAATGCACTGTAGGAGCCGTCATCTCGCTTGTATGTCAACTGCCGCTGATACCCTGAGAAGAATCATTAAAACAATAGAAATTTTAAAAGAAGAAATCCATATATATATATAATTTATATGTTTTTTTAAATTAATTGGTGTGATGGTCTTTTTGCCGATTTAGCTGGTTTTCAATGTGGAAAAGTATTGTGCGCGTGCCCGCTTTTCACCATATTCAATTAGAAGTCAGTAAAAACAGGAGCCGGAGAAACTGTAACATGCAAAAAGTGCTGTCAGAATTGGGGAAATCAGCCTGACACCCCCCAAAAGATGGTCTGACATTGGGGATCACTCTAGATACCCCCGAATAGCCCTGCTGAAGGTATTTGGGGTACTTAAATGCTCTCAATAGCTGCTATTTCGCGTCTTTGCAGAAGTGGTGAAGAATAGCATTTGCAGATTTTTAGCCTCAAAATAAGTAGTCCCAGCATATTTGGGGTATCTGAAAATGGGTGCTAGCATATTTTTAAGTCGCTAAAGTGTAGTTTTAAAACACATTAAAAATCCACCGGCCGCAAACACTTGTAAACTTAAATCCACCTGGGGCACACTTTGGCACCCCCTTGGAGTCTATTTCGCTACTTTTTAAGTTTGCTCCCCAACTTTGGACTTTTTTGGGGTGATCTAAATACTTTTTAAAAGTTTTTTTTACTGCAGTTTACCTTTGGGGGACTGTCCCAAGGGTGCAGGGGGGTTCCCGTAGCTTTGCACCCCAAAACCCCAATTCTGCACTTTTTTCGACACCTATTCATAGGCAAAACTTTTTCGCAGGTCCCATTGCATTGAGTTACCGCACCGACGAAAAGTATTTGGAATTGAATATGGAGGAAACTTTTCGCATGGCAAAATTATGTCGCTCGCGACTTATCACGGCTAATTGAATACAGCCCTGTGTACAGTATATATATATATATATATATATATATTTATTAGGGATGTGCAGGCTCGGTTAGGTTCGAATTTGCACACCGAGTTCGGATTTTTCCCTCCAAAAAACGGGACTCAGAAAGAGGCAAAACGTCATCTTGCATGGGCAAACATCATCATTCCTGGACTTTTGTGGAAACAGTGAAACGTTGTGAATACTTTCCAGATGCAGTGTATCTATATCTGGAGGATTGATGTGTAAAAGAGCAATTTGAGGAGTTATATTTATTCTGATTTCCAAAACATGACAGATCAGTCTTTCATTCTCTGCCCATAAGGACCTTAATTCAGTAAACTCCCAAAAATTTGCATTATATCTCCAATTCCATCTACATATCTCCAACAAATATTAACATGGTCTGGCCAGATTCTATGTAGCTTAGCCGCAGATAAGTAGATATGGTAAAAAATCTTTATATAGTTTTATATATGCAATATAGATATTGCCATTTTGTGTATTGATCAAAATAGCTGAGCCCATACCTTCATACCCAATGAAAATTTCAACTCTTGTTCCTATTTGAGTTGGAGATCGGATTTGTCAATCAAATTTATTTTTAACAGGATGGAGTACCAAATGAGATTCCTCCCCCTTGTGTTAGGGAAGATAGTTGACTTGTAATATAATTGGGAAGGTATTTCTGTACATTTGGAGATAAAGGAAAGGATTGTAACCAGTGTCTAATCTATACAATTCAGCTGTTGGTATTGCAAACTTTGTTTGAATCTGGGTAAAAGACATTATAAAATGATTTAAATATAAATCTTTCAATATACAGATTCCTTTTGCAATCCATATGTCCAAGATCAAATTTGGGATATCATTTGTTACCACCTGAGTTGAGAGATGCATTGTAGGCCCTAAAAATTGGCACTTGAAAACTCATAAATTTATCCAATCCTTCACCTTTTGATTTAGTTGTTGTTGAAGTGGGCCGTAATTATAGTCTTTAATATTTTTTTCTTTAGCGACTAGTTATATCCCTAGGTATTTTAAAGAATTAGTTTTACAATTAAATCTATATTCAGATAGAGATTCGAGAGATCTAAAGGATTGATGTTTATGTAGAGAGCTTCAGTTTTGGTTTTATTTAATTTATAGTAAGAAACCTTTGCATAGTTCTCCAACACATCCAAAACTACAGGAAGGGAATCTTTAAGTTCATTGAGGAATAGGAGAACATCGTCGGCAAATAGAAGAATTTTATGTTGTACTGTGTTTATTGTGCAGCAAGTCCCTTTATCAAATTATTTTTATGAATACTTTCTGCTAAAGGTTCTATAGATAGAACAAAAATGATTGAGGACAGAGGACATTCTTGTCCAGTTCCATTACTGATCAGAAATTTAGATGACACAGATCCGTTGCAGTAGACATGGGCTTCAGGGTTTGAGTAGAGGGCTAAAATTGCTTCCAGTAATCTACTTACCATCCAGTGTTTTTCAAGTACTGCTTTTATGTATTCCTAATACCCTTATAGGTAAAGTTTTCTAATATGTTGATTGCTCTACGGATGTTATCTGGACCTAAACTACCTCATACAAATCCGACTTGATCTGGTCCTATAAGTCCATAAAGGATCGTATTCATTGATTTACAATAATTTTTGCATACATTTCGATGTCAGTGTTTAATAGAGCTATAGGCCTATAATTTTGAGGGGATGTTGGATCATTACCTTAAGAAATGTCACTATGCGTGCTTCCAACATCTTAGAAGTGAATTTTCCACAAAGTGTAACCGACTCAAAGACTTGTAGTAATGGGACAATTTAATTGAGAAAATTGTTATAAAAGTTATTAATAAATCCATAAATAAGTCCCCTTTTGTGTGTGTACAGTTTATTTATATATATATATATATATATATATATATATGTATATATATATATTAACACACATATACTTATACTGTGTATATATATATATAAATATATATATATATACACACACACACATACAGCATAAGTATGTGTGTGTGTGTTTATATATATATGTATATATATATATATATATATATATATACGCACACACATACAGACAGTATAAGTATGTGTTTGTATGTATATATATATATATATATATATATATATATATTAGGGGTGAGCGGGTTCGGTTCTACTCGGTTCAGTTCGGTTTTAAAAACCGAATCTTATTGGCTGTCCAAAACCCATGACAGTTGATTCGGTTTTTAAATCCGAACGGAACCGAGTAGAACCGAACCCTCTCATCCCTACTATATATATATATATATATATATATATATATATATATACTAGGGATGTGCAGGCTCGGATAGGTTCGAGTTTGCACGTGGAGTTCGGATTTTTCCCTCCAAAAAAACGGAACTCAGAACGAGGCAAAACGTCATCTTACATGGACGAACATCATCATTCCTGGACAAAAGACCAGGAATGATGATGTTCGTCCATGTAAGATGACGTTTTGCCTCGTTCTGAGTTCCGTTTTTTTGGAGGGAAAAATCCGAACTCCACGTGCAAACTCGAACCTATCCGAGCCTGCACATCCCTAATATATACATACACACACACATACAGAC